>CM053166.1:185369110-186569110 GCA_028571685.1 Heterohyrax brucei | reverse complement strand
TTTCATTCTCCTCAAAATTAATTTGTTCTAGAAATAACAGGAAAAAATAAGTACAAGTTCTTTAATTTGAGCAAGATTACACACTGCTGACATTGACAGGATTCTCTGACAAAGAAATTATTGAGATAAATCAACAAAAATTCAGATCATATATATTTTTAACTGAAAAATATACGCATAGACTAAACGGAAGGAAATTAAACCAAAACCACTCAAAAACAGTAAATCATTCCCTCAGCAAAATATATTCTATATATAAACAAACAAAAGATTCATGAAGTTTGGATTTTCAAATATCCATATTTCCAGTATAAATAAATTTTATCTATCCTAATATATTGACAAAATCCTTTGAAAATCTACATTAATGAAATGAAACAATTGAGCAGATCTTTTTTTTTATTTTTATTTAACATAACTGAGTGAAAATGTACATTCACGTATAAATTTACATGCCCACCTATATGCAGCTTCCACTTCTCTCCCTGTCCGGTGACTGCACACTATTCCTCTCTGCTCCATACATGTCTCATCCTCCCAAAAGTCTCCTTTCCCCTCCTCTCCATCCACTCCCCTTCCTCTAGCCAGAGGTCAGCAAGATGATATCCTGTAGATGTATAGAACCACAAAGTGCTTCCAATATATGGTCACTCTGCATTGCCAAGTCCAATCCATTCCTGTCCAAAGAGTGGACCTTTGTTATAATTTATGGGAAAGGGCAGCATCAGGGCCGGGGGCCATGCTCTCATAGGAACCCCAAAACCGCTGGACCATCGATTGAGGTCTTCTAGTGGAGATCTCATGATGCACCCCTTTTTATTCTTGTGTTGCCAGTGAGACTCCTCTCTGTGAGCTCCATCGTGGCTATCACTGGTGGTGGGTGGGCACCATCCGGTTCTTCCAGTCCCAAGTCGATGTAGGCACCCACTCTTGTGGGTCTCTCTGTCTTCTCGGTTGTCTTTACCACATGTCGTTTTGGTCCTTAGTGAGCATCTGTTCCTGCTGAGTTGGGACCATTTGCTGTGTCCTCGGGTGGCAGTTTGGCAGCTTTTAAGACCCCAGACGCCACTCACCAATGTGGGGTGCAGAGAGCTCTCTTAGCAAAACGCTAGTTGTGCCAATTGGCCTGGAATTCGCCTAAGAGCATGGTCCCCTGCCCCCTGCCCCAGCTACTCTATCCTTGCAGTATTGAGTCAAGATGGAAGGAGTACTCAAGTTATGCTGAAGTCCACTTAATGTGGTTCTTGTTTCTAATGTGTGCTATCACCGCTTTCTCCCAAGTATATTTCCAGTAACTATCTAAACTAAACTCTCCCCCCATTGCCCTCCCTCCCTCCCCTCCCTTGCAGCTGTCATAGAGTCTTTTCTTCTATACACAAGTCTGTTTTTGAGGTCTTATCGTAGAGGTCTCATACACTATTTGTCCCTTTGTCGCTGACTGCTTTCACTCAACATAATGTCTTCCAGTTGAAACCAGGTTGGGAGATGTTTCCTGGAATCATTGTTATTCTTTATCATTGTGTAGTGCTCCATTGAGTATATGTACCATAGTTTACCAATCCATTCTTCTATTGTTGGGCATCTGGGTTGATTCCATCTTTTTGCTATCATGGACTGTGCTGCGGTAAACATTCTGGTGCATGTGTCCGTTGGTGTGAAAGGCCTTGAATCTGTAGGATATATTCCAAGTAGTGGAATTACTGGGTCAAATGGCATATTGATATCCATTTTTCTAAGGAAGCGCCAGATTGCCTTCCAAAGAGGCTGGACCGTTTTGCAACCCCACCAACAGTGTAGGAGGGTTCCACTTTCTCCACAGCCTCTCCAGCATTTGTTGTTTTGTGTTTTCTGGATCATGGCCAATCTTGTTGGGGTGAGATGGTATCTCATTGTTGTCTTGATTTGAATTTCTTTAATAACTAAAGATCGTGAACATGTCTGCATGAGTTTTTTGTCTGCCTGGATCTCCTCTTTAGTGAAGTGTCTGTCCATCTCCTTTGCCCATCGCTTAATTGGATGGTTTATCTTCTTCTTATTGATATTTTGTAGTATCTTATAGATTATGGAGATCAGGCGTCGGTCTGACATAGAGTTGCCAAATATTTTTTCCCATTCTGTGGGTGTTCTTTTAATTCTATTAATAAAGTCTTTGGATGAGCAAAAGTGTTTGATTCTTAATAGTTCCCATTTATCTATTTTCTCTTCTGTTGGTTGAGGTTTCTTTGACAGATTTTGGAGTCTGTCCTCATTGTGTATTAAAACTTCCATTGTTGTTCCTACCTTTTCTTGGATGAGCTTTATCATTTTAGGTTTGATATTTAGGTCTTTTATCCAGTTGGAGTTGGTTTTTGTATAAGGTGTAAGATATGGATCTTGATTCAGTTTATTGCAGATGGATAACCAATTTTGCCAGCACCATTTGTTGAAGAGACTGTTTTTACCCCAGTTTAATGTCTTAGGGCCTTTGTCGAATATCAACTGTTCATAGGCAGATGGTGTCATCTCTGGGGTCTCAATTCTGTTCCATTGATCGATCTGTCTGTTCTTATACCAGTACCAGGCTGTTTTGACCACTGTGGCAGTGTAGTATGTTCTAAGGTTGGGTAATGAGAGGCCTCCCAGTGTGTTCTTCTTGTTTAGTAGTACCTTACTTATCCGGGGCTTTTTCCCTTTCCAAACAAAATTGGTGATTTGTTTCTCCATCTCATTAAAAAATGATGCTGGAACTTGTATTGGGATTGCATTATATAAATAAATTGCTTTGGGTAGATCTTTTTTTTAAATCACTATAAATACATTTGCACATAATTCAGAAGATATTTCTTAAATGTTGCTCACATCATACTTTTATTTTTCAGGTACAGAAAGCAAATAAGCATTTTTACAGAAAAGTTGCTTTTCAGTAAGTTGGTGGCTGATTGTGCAGGTATGTGAATGGATTTCAAGACATTCCCCCCAAAATTTGGGGTTCCTCCTCCAGAAGTTAGATTGTCGGACACAGGCATACAATTGTGGCCTCTGATTCCCTTTTCAATGCCAAAAATGTGAAAGTATCTCTCTGATTTGCCTACAGCTATCCATACAAAGACTTAGGCTTAAAAAACAAAACAAAACAAAACAAAAAAACAGTAATCCAACTTTACTGTCATTTTTGGATCATCCATCCCCTGCTGGCATCGTGGGTTAAGTGCTATGCCTGCTAACCAAAAGGTTGGCAGTTCAAATCCTCCAGGTGCTTCTTGGAAACTCTATGGGGCAGTTAGTTCTGCTCTGACCTCTAGGGTCACTATGAGTCAGACCCAACTAGGCAGGAGTGAGTAAGCACTAATTAAGGGTCAGAATATTTTGTCCTCTAGGTTTTAACAGGCCAAGTTTCTTCTACACAAAGTCATAAAATGACTTATTGTCTTTAATGAAGCTTGGATAGAGAATTATAAAGCACCTGCACAAAGCTGTTTTAATATTTTGATAAAGTATGAGTTTATTATAACAATTACATCAAATCCCAGATAATTTTTTTGCAAATATTTTTTTGTTTTATTATGATGAGTGAATGAAAATGTACATTCTCATATAAATTAGCATGCTTACCTATATGCAGCTTCCACTGCTCTCCCTGCTCGGTGACAACACACTATACTTCCCTGCTCCATACATGTCCTATCCTCCCAACAGTCTCCTATCCCCTCCTCTCCACCCACTCCCCTTCCTCCAGTGTGAGGTCAGCAGGACGACATCCTATAGATGCACAGAACCATAAAGTGCCCACAAAATACGGTCACTCTGTGTCACCAAGTCCGATCCATTACTGTCCGAAGAGTTGACCTTCATTATGATTTATGGATGGGGCAGCATCACCAGACAATTTTTGAGTAGTGAAGGGTCTTAACTCATTGGATTGCAGTCCTCTCATCTGTTGACTAGGGTTGCTGCTGTCGTTAGCTGCCACCAGGTTGGCCCCTCACTCATGGTGATCCAGCGCACAAGTGAACACAGTGCTGCCAGTCCTGTGCCATTCCCATGCTCACTTGTGAATCAGACTTTTGTGATTCATAGGGTTTCACTGGCTGATTTTTGGAAGTAGTTTTCCAGGCCTTTCATCCTAGTTCATTTTAGTCTGGAAGCTCCGTTGAAACCTGTGTGGCACCATAGCAACACCCAAGCCTCCACTGACAGATGGGTGGGGGCTGTACACGAGGAGCACTGGCTGGGAATCAAACCTGGGACTCTGGCATGGAAGGCAGAATTTCTACCACTGAACCACCAATGCCCCCACTCCACTCATTTTACAGATAAGGAATGAGAAGTTCTTTCACAAAAGTGAAATGACTTCTGGTAATTCGTATAGTCAAAATGTGAAAGAATAGTAGAAATCAGGTCTTTTACCCACCATCCCCATTCACCTATCCCTAATCACTCATGCCCAACCAACCACCCCAGTCACCTATCCCCAATCATGCATCCCCAATTACCCATCCCTTGATCTTTCCACTTGTATCAGTCAATCTACTTTGGGGTTAAAAGTAGAAAAAAAGGTTGAAATGTGTCCAAAATAATTTCTAGATTTTTAAACTGCTTATTCCACCTAAACCTAGGAAAAGCAGAAGGGTCATTTTATTTTATAGATAATAAATGGAAACATATATATTTTTCTCAAGAAGACATACAGAAATCAAGCCGACAAGTCCTGTGCATGGTATCATTTTCAAGCGTATTAGGACACAAAAATTGGAAGGGACATAAACAGCATTGACTATTACTTGAAACATACAAGTTAGTAATGCTTATGATCTTTCTTACAGGGAGGAAAAATAGAATAGATGAGATCCATAAAACTGTGGGACAATATCCACCCCCCTTCAGTCTAGGAGCCTGCTTTCTGCACGAAAGGAAAGCAGAATAAATGAAGCCACTCGTGCACCTATAGTCATGCTGAAAATACACACTATATGGTATTATAGATGAGAGCGTCAAGTATGAAGTCAGCCGCCACAAGAGAGTCAGCTACTTAATCTCTACCTACCTCCTTTTATTCATTGGTGAAATGAAGATAAAAATGTCTATCTCCTAAGACTGTGAAAAGAACTCAGTGGGTAAATGCATATAAAGAGGTTGACATGGTATCTGATGCTCAATAAAGGCTTTTTAAGTATTATTATTATCATTCAGCCTCCCTTAAGATACTAAATTCAGTGACACAATTCAGTAACACAATTTTTAAAAGGGGTATAGATAAGCTAGGAATTGTTTAGTAGAAAATGAGCAAGAAGGTGAGAAAATAAATAAATAAATAAACCCCCATCAAGTAAGGCTCACTTGGGGAATGAGCAAGTTTATCGTGGAGACAAGATGACTTGGAGTGTTGTGGAAACTGACATCACAAATCAGAAAGGCTGTCATGTAGACGAGGAGGCATATTTGTTCTCTGAGGCCAGAGATAGTAGATAGAAACTAGAGGGAGACAGGGTCTGGTTTAATACAAGAAAGACTATTCTAATCAACACAACTGTCTACAGATAGAATAGGCTGCCTCAAGAGGCATAGAGTACAAATACTTAGCTGGATGTTTGTTTGGCTAGGATTCTGAAGACAGTTTATACACTGGATGGTTGAGAAGGACTAAAAGACAGCTAAATTCAATTATTTCGAGATACGAAGCTCTACAATTCCATGTCAATCCTCTAAGCCCACTTTGGTAATAAAGCAGTCTACTGATATCCAACCAAAAATAGGCTGTGGGTATAGGATTCTCATTGTCTTACCACTATTAACACTCTCAGGATCCCTTGTGGTGCAGTGGTTAAGCACTTATCTACTAACAGAAAAGTTGTTGGTTCAAGCCAACTAACTGCTCCATAGACAAAGCCATGGCAGTCTGTTTCTATAAGACTGCAGCTACTAGCCAATAGAATTCAACAGAATATATATAAAAAAATAATTCACCATGGCAAGTTAGGTTCATTTCAGGGATGCAAGGCTGGTTCCACATCAGAAAAATAATTAATGTTACCAACCACATAAATAGCACAGAAGATGTAATCACCTGATTTTGTCAGTTGATGCAAAAAAGGCATTTGAACAAGTCCAACACACATTCACGGTAAAAACTCTCAGCAAAATAGGAAAAGAAGGGAAATTCCTCAGTGCAATAAGGGGCATCTATGCAAAGCCAACCGCCTACATCATCCGGAATGGAGAGGAACTGTAGGAATTCCCCTTGAAAACAGGAACTAGACAATGATGCCCATTCTCACCATTTCCATTCAACATTGTGCTAGAAGTTCTGGCCAGAGCAATTAGACAAGACTAAGAAATAAAGGACATGCACATCAGCAAAAAGAAGTAAAAATTTCCCCATTTGTAGATAATATGATTATATACACAGAGAAACTAAAGAATCCATAAGTAAACTACTAGAACTAACAGAAGAGTTCAGCAAAGTATCAGGATATAAGATAGCCAAGCCAAGTGCCATCGAAAACATAAGTAAATCAGTAGGATTCTTTTATACTAACAAAGAGATCATCAAAGAAGAAATCACCAAATCACTACCATTTACTATATCCCCCAAGAAGATTAAATACCTAGGAATAAATCTAGCTAGAGAAATAAGAGACCCATACAAAGAGAACTACAAGAACTTACAGCAAGAAACTAAGAGAGACTTACATAAATGGAGAAATCTACCCGCTCATGGATAGGAAGATTTAGCATTGTGAAAATGTGTATTTTACCTAAAATGATATACATATACAATGCAGTCCCTATATAAATTTCAATGACATTTTTTTAATGAGCTGGAAAAACAAGTCACGAATTTTGTTTGGAAAGGGAAGAAACCCCAGATAAGTAAAGCACTACTGAAAAACAGGAATACAGTGGGAGGTGTCACACTACCTGACCTTAGTCGCTATTACACTGCCACAGTAGTCAACACAGCCTGGTACTGGTACAAAAAGAGACATATAGGCCAATGGAACAGAGCTGAGACCTCAGAGATGCCACCATTCTCCTATGAACAGCTGATATTTGACAAAGGCCCAAAGGTGGTAAACTGGGGTTAAAACAGTCTCTTTAACAAATGGTGCTGGCAAAATTAGATGCCAAGCCAAGTGCCATCGAGTCAGATCCGACTCATGGTGACCCTAGGGGCCAGAGTAGAACTGACCTCCAGAGTGTCCACCTGCAAAAACTAAAACAAGACCCATATCTCACACCTTACACAAAAACCACCTCAAAATGGGACAAATATCAAACCTAAAACGATAAAGATCATGCAAGAAAAGCTAGAATCAACAATGGAAGTTCTAATACATAGCGTAGACAGACTTCAAGTCTGACAAACAAAGCATAACCAACAGAAAAGAAAATAGATAAATGGGTCCTACTATGAATCAAACACTTTTGCTCATCCAAAGACTTTATCAAAGGAGTCAAAAGACCACCTACAAAATGTGAAAAAAATATGCGGCAACTACATGTTGGGCCAACACGTGATCTCCATAATTTACAAGGCACTGCAAAATACCAACAAGAAAAACATCAATAACCCAGTTAAGCAATGGGCAAAGGGGATGGACAGACACTTCACTAAAGAGGACATCCAGGCAGCCAAAAGACACAGGAGGAAATGCTCATGATCATTAGCTATCAGAGAAATCTAAATCAAAACTACAATGAGATACCATCTCACACCCACAAGGTTGGCCAGGATCCAAAAAACACAAAGCAACAAATGCTGGAGAAGCTGTGGAGAGATTGGAGCTATCCTACACTGCTGGTGAGACCACAAAATGGTATAACCTCTTTGAAAAGCAATCTGACACTTCCTTAAAAAGTTGGAAATAAATATACCATTTGATCTGGTAATCCCACTGCTTGGAATTTGTCCTACCAAAACAAAGACTGTCACATGAACAGGCACATGCACTAGAATATTTATTGCAACATAGTCCACAATAACAAAAAGATGGAATCAACCCAGATGCCCAACAATAGATGAGTGGATAAACAAACTGTGGTACATATGCTCCATGGAACACCGTGTGATGATAAAAAACAATGATGATTTTGAGAAACATCCCATAACCTGGTTTCAATTAGAAAACATTATGCTGGGTGAAATCAGTCAGCAGCAAAAGGGCAAACATTGTATGAGACCCCCTCTATAAGGACTTAAAAATAGACTTATGTACAGAAGAAAAGACTCTAATGGCTACAAGGGCAGGGAGGGGGTGTGAAGGTTGATCATAGATCAGATAGTTGATAGAAGTTTGATTACGTGAAAGCAGTGACAGCACACAGTAGAAAGTAGATCAACTTAACTGGACTTCTCCATAAACTGAAAGCTCTTCTAACCTCAACCCAATATTGCAAGGATAGAGTAGCAGGGGCGGGGTGTGGGGACCATGCTCTTGGGGGACATCGAGGTCAATTGGCATAATTAGCCTATTGCTAAGAGAGATTTCTGCACCCCATATTGGTGAGTGGCATTGAGATCTTAAAAGTTAGCAAGCTACCATTTAAGGTACACCAAATTGTCCCAACCCAGGCAAAACAGATGATCACTGAGAACACCAAAGACATGAGGAAAAAAGAGCCCAAGATATAGAAGGACCCATGTAATGGGAGACTGTATCGACATGTGACGAGAAGAACCAGATGGTGCCTGGCCATTACCAAGGTCAGCCGTGATGGGACACACAATGTTGAGGCCGTGAGGCAACATGAGAGAAAAAGGGGTGCAGCTCAAGAACTCTATCATGAGACCACAACTGATGGTTCTACAGCCCAGGGGATCCCCTGGGAACATGGCCCCTAGACCTGCTGCTGTCCCTCTCTAGAAAACACTACAGAGGTCAACTTTTGGACAATAATGGACTAGACTCAGGGACACAATGTGACCATATGGTGGGTGTATTTTATGGTTCTGTGCATTTATAGGAGGCTGTCCTAATGGTCTCTTTCTAGATTGGAGAGAAGAGAGTAGAGAGGAGGGGACAGGACCTTGGTAAGGGGATGTGACAAGTATGAAATGAAAAGGAGCAACAAAAGAGCTTTAGATAGGCAGGCATGCAAAATTGATTTGGATTGTATACTTCCACTTAATCACAATGATAAGAAGAACAAGAAGATTGCAGCCTTGGAAATCCTATGGGACAATTCTGCTCTGTCCTACAGTGTCACTATGAGTAGAAATCCGTCAACGACAATGAATTTGGTTTTGGCTTATTAGCATTTTACAATGCAAACCTGAGACTTGGTTAAGCAGTTTAACCACATAGGCCAATACTCAGAACTGCACAGTGTAGCAATTCACAGGAGACACACACACACACACACACACACACACACACACACACACATACAATAGTGGTTATAAACATGAAAGCTTTTCAACCACAGCAAAGATTATAGAAATACACATTTAAAACAATAGTTTAATTAGTCACACCTTTAAAGTTTGATGATATTAAGGGTGTTAGTCACCTGGTACTGCTCCAACAGAAGATACCACAAGTGAATGGTTTCATGAAGAGAAATTTTATTTACACAAATCCTTTTATAAGTTACAAGTCCTTTCAATCTGAGAAATCGTCACTGTCCGGTAGGCCAAGAGTTCAAATTCAATGAGGGCATCTCAGCACAGGAACCTCAGGTCCAAAGGACGTGCTCTCCTCTTGGTGTTGCTCTCTCGATGGTATGAGTTTCCCAACTTCCTCTGCTCACTTCTCTCCCTTATATCCCACAAGCTGGTCCCTTGAGCTCGGCTTCACCAACACAACTGCTGCCCATTCTCCCTCATCAATATCCCAGAGGCAGGATTCACAAAACATGGGAGGAATGGCACCATACTGGGACTCATAGCCAAGTCAGATCAACACACACATTTCTGGGGGAACACAATTCAACCCATAACAAAGGCTTGCAATGATTTGGGCAATTAGGTACTTTCATGCATTGTTAGTGGGAAAATAAATGGGTGTTGCTTGGTGTCTCTCCTAGCAGCACTGTTTGTCAAAATAAACAACCACAAGCTATCCATCTATCCATCAACAGATTATAGATAAATAAAATGCACTAGACTGATACTATGGACCAATTTGAAAGAATGAAGTAGATCAAGATAAACAGACTTGGAAGAACTTCCAGACTCCCAGTTAAATGATTAAACTGTACAACGATACATATAATGCGAGACAACTTAGGCTAGAATACACATGAAGACCAAAACAAAGGAAATATTTTTATTAAAAAATGCATATTTATGTAAATGTATAGATGAAATCTAAGAAGAAAGACATTCAAGTGATGGGGAAAGAAGAGAAGTTAGCACAGAAGTTAATGGCACTTTGCTGTTGTGTTGTTAAGTGCTGTTGAGGCAGTTCTGACTCATAGCGGCCCCATGCACAACAGAACTAAACACTGCCTGGCCCTGTACCACGCCCACAATCGTTTTTATGCGTGAGCTTATTGTTGCAGGCACTATGTTATACATCTCATTGAAGGTCTTCCTCTTTTTCGCTTACCCTCCACTCTACCAAGCATGATGTCCTTCTCCAGGGACTGATCCCTCCTGACAACATGTCCAAAGTATGTAAGATACAGTATCATCACTATCTTTGCTTCCAAGGAGCACTCTGGTTGCACTTCTGCCAGAATAGATCTGTTTGCTCTTCTGGCAGCCCACGGTAAGTTCAATATTCTTCTCCAGCACCACAGTTCAAAGGCATCAGTTCTTCTTCTGTCTTTCTTGTTCAGTGTCCGGCTTTCACACGCATATGATGCAACTGAAAATCCCATGGCTTGGGTCAGGCACACCTTAGTCTTCAAGGTAATGTCTTTTTAGCACTTTAAAGGGCTCCTTTACTGCAGATTTTCCCTGTGCAATGCATCCTTTGATTTCTTAACTGATGTTTCCGTGGGCATAGACTGTGGAAGCAAGTAAAATGAAATCCTTGAAAACTTTAATGCTTTCTCCATTTATTTTGATGTTCTTTACTGCCCATTGTGAGGATTTTTGTTTCTTCATGTTGAGGTGCAATTCGTACTAAAGGCTGTGGTTTTTGATGTTCATCAGTGTTTCAAATCCTATTCACTTCCAGCAAGCGGTGTTGTGTTATCTGCAAAACACAGGCTGTTAATGAGTCGTCCTCCAATCCTGATGCTTCACTCTTCTTCATAAAATCTATTTGCTCAGCATATACATTGAAATGGATGGTGAAAGAATACAACCCTGATGCACGTCTTTCCTAACTTTGAACTGTGCACTGTCCCCTTGTTCTGTTCAAAACAACTATCTCTTGATCCATATACAGACTCATCCAGAGCACAATTAAGTGTTTTGGAATTTCCTTTCTTTGCAATGGTATCCATAAGTTGTTATGATCCACAGAGTAGAATGCCTTTGCATAGTCAATGAAACACTAGTAAGCATCTTTCTGGTGTTCTCTGCTTTCAGATGAGATTCACCTGACATCAGCAAATGATATCCCTAATTCCACATTCTCTTCTGAATCCAGCTTGAATTTCTGGCAGTTCCCAGTGTCTGTGATGTTAATGATATTTATTCAATGGTTTCCGTAATCAGTGGATTACCTTTCTTGGGAATAGGCATATATACGAACTGTTCCATTCAGTTGGCCAGGTACCTCTCCTCCAAAATTCTTGGCATACAGTTTATTATATAATGTTTGGGATGAGAATGTTTCATGCTTTGCTTGTATAATTTTTTTAAAAAGTTGAAAAATGAGAATATTCTAGCTATCTGCTGCTGCTATAACAGAAATTCTACAAGTGGATGACTTTAGCAGAAAAGTTTCTTCTTACACAGTACAGTAGGCTGCAAGTCTGAATTCAGGGTGTCCACTCCACAGGGAGGCTTTCCCTCTTTGTTGGCTCTGGAGGAGTTTCTTGTGTTGCATCAGTCTTTGGTCAGGGAGCATCTTGGCGCAGGAACCTCAGTTCTGAAGGATGTGCTCTACTCCCAGTGCTGCTTTCTTGATGGTGTGAAGTTCCCAATTCTCTGCTTGCTTCCCTTTCCTTTTATTCCTTGTAGAATAAAAGGATAAAAGGTGGTACAAGCCACACTTCAGGAAAACTCCCTTTAAAGTGGAGCAGGGAGATGACCTTAGGAAGAGATTTACAGTCCCACCCTAATCCTCTTTAACATACAGAATAGGAGATTAACAGAATGGAGGACAGTCATGAAATATTGGGAATCATGGCCCAGCCAAATGGCTACACACATTTTGGGGGGACACAGTTCAATCCATGACAGAGAGAAAATCAGGTCTTGTAATGACACTAGAGATCACTGATCCAGCCATTTCGTTTTACAAATGAAGGAAATGGAGGCTGAGAGTTGTTAAGTGGTTTTTCAAAAGCTCTACAACTGTTTAACAATAGAACAATTTGTCAAGTTGATAAATAAGTTAGCACAGCATTTAGGATGAGAAGCCTAGATCAGGATTCCACCTCAGCCACACCCTAGGTAAATGAGCTCAGCAAGCACACTGAACCTCTGAATCTTGGTTTCTTTATCCGTTCACTGGGGGTTGTTTACTCAGAAGTTATTCATTTGCAAGGCACAGAAGCCCAACTTAAACTCACTGAGGGATAAGGGAAAAACGTCGCCTTAGAAATGAAATGAAAAAAAAAAAGAAAAGAAAGAAATAAAGAGTGGAGCAGACGTCAGACATAAGTACTTGCAGGAGGACACACAATGTCTTCAAGACTCACCCTATCTTTCTCTAAACATTACTGTGTATTGGTTTCCTTCTCTCCTGTTGCAGAGCAATGTGAATCTCAGTACACTGCACTCACACATGGACTGAGGAGAGGACATCCCCCAAAGAAAACATTGCTGTAACAGAAAAACAGAAAAGAATTTTGGATGGACAAACAAAAAAGTACTCACTGCCTTACCATGTTACAGGGCTGATAGAAACTGTGCAATCTATAGAAACAAAAGAAGTTATTAAACTGGATGTCTAAACTCCTACAAGAGATTGCAATTTCCGCTGTGCCATGTTGTATCTTGGTTTTAGAGCTTTGTTAACTTATCATTACTGACACATTCATTCTGGTCCTCTTACCCTTCAATGTTTCTCATTTTTTTCCTATTTTACCCATGCTCCATGATGGTCATTTCATTCCTATTAAAATCACTTAAAAATGTTCACTACAAAGTGTCCCTCCTTCATAGTCTTAGAACTGGAGGAGTGAAGACAATGAGATTCTAGCAGATATTAACAGCAACATTAAGAGGAGTTACCAGACTGGAACTTCATTTCCCGAATAATGTTGCTGAAGAAAATGCTCTAAAAAATGCACTTTTTCTTATTTTTACTGCTGCTGGCATGAGAGGGGCCAAATTCCTTGCAACTCTACACCAATATCACACCACTGTAGCTGTCAAATATCTGAGGGCAATGTCATAGCAATCATCAGCATATGCAATAAACCCAAGTGAGGGTGTTAGAATTCTTCAAGAAGAAATCCCATAAAGACATAGAAGACTTTCTTTTCACTCCATCTCTGTGTGCATTAAACACTAGCTAATACACTCAGCCATTCAGCTTTAGCCTCCAAATCACTCCCTTCTTGGCTGATATTCCTCAGTTCTCTGCATTTTGATGGACAATAAATACAAGAGTTAAAGCCCTGAACTAGAGTCTCTCTACATGTGTTAAAGTTCTCAAACACTATATATTTCTGCACACCGATTTGAGTATTTTAAACTTGGGTGCCAGTCCCTGTTTGGCTACCCAAACCAAACCCAGTGCCATCTGGTTGATTCCAATTCATAGTGACCCTATGGGACAGAAGAGAACTACCCCATAGAGTTTCCAAGGAATTCCTGGTAGATTTGGAATGCCAACTTTTTGGTTAACAGACATAGTACTTAACCACTATACATTTGAGTTTCCAATATTTGGCTGGAGGGTGGAAAATATAGCAACCAAACACACACACAGAGAGAGAGAGAGAGAGAGAGAGAGAGAGAGAGAGAGACCAAAAAGAGAAAAGAAAAAGCCAGCTCAAAAAAAAGCAACCAGATTACAGGAAGTTCAAAGTTAACGTGTTAACTTTGATTTCTTAGCCTCATCTTCCATTTTCTGATACTTCTTCCCCTTCTGGGATGAAAAAAATAACTTCCCAGTGCTTATCCAGTCAGTCAACAAGGGGAGTAACAAGAATGATAAAGATTTGTCTTGCATGGGGCCTTGAACCTTAAACTGTCCTTATACATCCATCAGTTCATTGATCTTTAGGGCAGCGGTCAATGAATTAGGCAGGGCATGGATAATTGGTCTTATTTTTCAGACAAGGCAATTGAGGCTCATATTGATGAAATGACTTACTTAAAGTCACAGGGTAATAAATGCAAGGACCAGACTTTGGCTCCCACTCTAGCATTTTTTCCTCTTACTTTACCATGCCACTGAACAAACATTTGGGGCTCATTGTGCACAGACACTTGATAAGAATAAATGGCATATAAACCAAAAACCACCACTGCCATCGAGTCAATTCCAACTCATCGTGACCTTATAGGACAGAGTTGAAGTGCTCCATTAGTGTTTCCAAGGAGCGCATGGCAGATTAGAACTGCTGACCTTTCAGTTAGCAAACATAGCAATTAACCAGTACGCCACTAGGGTTTGAACAGTGCTCCACAGATTCCTCCACATCTAAGGGCAAGTGTTTATATACAAGTTTCTGAAGAATCAACAGCAAAGGAGAAGCCCTGTTTCATTTCATTCACCATAGTACCTTCAATGGCTAGAAGATGCCTGGCACACAGTAGGCACTCAATGGATATTTATGAAGTATATGAATAAATTAACGAATGAGAGAGCATATAAAGGTCAATGTAACAACAAATATAAAATAATAAAATGCCAAGTATTTAAATGCTTGTGGGACTATCATTCTTCAAAATCTTCCTTGAAACAGGTTATAGAGTACAACACTTACAGAGTACAGAGTTGGAGTGCAGCTTGGGATCTTGGGAATGTCATCTATTTGGACATTCATTCACTCATTCAACAAATGTTTACTGAGACTCTGTTACATGACGCACGCTTTGAGGGGAGAATAATAATAATAAGCTCAAAGCGTTGTCAGGATGCTAAAATGAGACGAGACATAGACAGTGCTTAGTACAGTGACTAACTCATAATATGCATTCAGCATATGGTAGCTTTTATTTTTCTTACTGTATCTTCCACTATTTACTTTCCTGATACACTCTAGACAGTTAAACAACCGAGGGGAGAGAATGAGCAGATTACTGTGTCTTTCCAATGCCAAACCAAGCCAAGTGCCGTCGAGTCGGATCCGACTCATGGCGACCCCAATGCCAGGACAAACCAAATAAAAACCCATGTTTTGTTTTGTTCTTTTTTGCACTTGTAGCCAACAAACAAGTTCTACTGGAAGAAGATAAGAGTTATCTGATCTGGCAGCAGCGCCCGTTACTGCAGGACACAGAGTCATCACAATAGCAAGTTGTAGATAAAAGAAATAAAATGCTTCTATGAGGAAAAGTTTGACAAATACTAGGGCTATTTAAAGGAGCCGTGGAGGCACAGCAGTTAAGCTCTTGTCTGCTAACTGAAAAGTCAGGGCCTGGAACCCACTCAGCAGCTCCGCAGAAGAAAGGCCTGGTGATCTGTTCACAACAACAAACAACAAGGATATTTAGCTTGGGAAAGAGATGACTGGAGGGTGGGAGTAGGGAGACCCTGGAGAGTCCATAACAGATAATGTGTGAGCTGTCTCCAAGCGCTGTTAAATGGAAAACAGACTACAGTTACTCATTATTACCTCCAAAGAAGGAAGAGTTGGATGAAGTCCTCAGGGAAAGAAAGCTGAATTAAAAAAATGTGACAGGACTGAAATATAGGTGGACACATTACGGAAAGTGAGGTTTGGAATGAGGTCAGAGGCTCCCACCAAGGCATTATTACAAATATGGGAAGCACTTTGAGTAGTACTTCCCATATTAGGCTGAAACGAACGTTTGCAGTGGTCTGGGTCCTAAGCCACATATAGGTGTGATGCAGGCACTAGTAGGAACCTGTAACAGACTTATAAACAAACTTCAAAGGCCCAAGTAAATGAAGATCAACTATCAAAACCCAATAAATGGAATTCACTGTTTATAACATACCTTGTCTTTTTGGTGGGGCAGGTGGGTGAAGTGGAGCAGAGGGGTAGGTAGGAAGCTCTCTGAAAGCAGCTTGAATAGGAAATAACTTCACAATGATAATTATCATGTTTCACATGCAGGATACTTCCCAGTTCTCTGTGTATCAGTATCTTCTCTCAGTCAGCCTTCAGCAAAATTGTGACATTGTAAATATTGTTTAACACTAAGTGTAATTGCTGCACAAATCTGCTTTTATTTAGCAGTTCACAGCAACAATTCAGTTATTCTCTTTCACAGCTCCATGAATCCTTCACTTCCCCATTGGAAATACAGATGGGTAGAAGTTTTTCGATGCATTGCCAAATCTTGTCTGAGCATCTCTGTCCCCGGGAATAGACACATCATAAAAACTCCTGTAGAAAATTAACAGCTTCAGGAAGCTGTAGTGGAAATAAAATCTGAAGGAGAAATAAGATAAAGGCCCTTAATATTGGGGAGCATGTCAAATCAGGCAAAATCAAGAATCCTCATTAATCAATAAGAAAGGACAAGTGCCAGTTTAAAATGCATCAACAAACAGTTTCTTCAAGAGTGACTTTAAATGTATTTTACTCCCTAAAGATGCCCATGACACCAAAAGAAACATAGGCCATATATGAAATGCAAAGAGAAGCTAAGAACAATTTGTTTTAAAAGGTACTTAACTAGGAAAAACATCTCAATATTATCCACATTCCACAGATATCTTCTGCTGAATAATTCCACTGATATCTAAAGAAAACCACTGACCTTGATAATAGCAAATTTTTACATGACATCCAAAGACCAAAAAAAAAAAATCAAACCCATTGCCATCGAGTCAATTCTGACTACTAGTGACTCTATAGGACAGAGTAGAACAACCCCATAGAGTTTCCAAGGAGCACCCAGCGGGTTTCAACTGCTGACCTTTTGGTTAGCAGATGTAGCACTTAACCACTACGCCACCAGGGTACAAAGAAGAGACTGACAATTCCTCAGGATTCAAACTTGGAATCTTTACACTAGACATCACTGTATCAAAGGTATGTGTCAAGCTTGGGTAGATTCTTCATGATCAAAAATCAGACAGAATAAGAAAAGCTTCCTAAAGTCAGTGAAATGTTTTGAGATTATGACTTGAAATATTCTCAAGTCCCTTTTGTGCTTTCATTCAACTTAGAATACATTTGTTGAGTTCAAAAGAAGTACTGAAGTAGCCTTATGTTGAGGACCAAATAACATACAGAGATGAAAAACTTAAGTTGCTAGCTCTTGAGGAGTGCTCATACAGACAAGTTTGAAAACTTGTATTCTGTGGTGGGTTTCATGACAGAGATATGACAAATATTACATGAACATAAAGTCAGATTGTACTAATAATTGCAGAGATGGTGGGCAATAGTGATTCAATGCTAGGAGTCTTGCCTTCCGTGCAAGAGTCTCAAGTTTGTTTCCCAGCCAGTGTACCTCATGTGCAGCCACCAACCATCTGTCAGTGGAGGCTTAAGTGTTGCTGTGATGCCCACCTGGTTTCAGCAGAGCTTCCAAACCAAGATGGGCTAAGAAGAAAGAGCTGGCACTTGGCTTCCAAACATCAGCCAATGAAAATTCTACAGATCATAAAGCACCAGTATGCAACTGATCATAGCAGTGGCACAGGGCTGGACAGCCGTTGTTCCACTGTACATGGGGGTTTCCATGAGTTGGGGCTGACTCAACAGCAGCTAACAATTGCAAAGATAAACTGATGAAGATGCTGACAGTATGTTGTGCTAAGAAACATATATCAAATAAGATAGCAAAGAAAAGCACATGTAGAGTTTCTCTACTAAAAGACCAGAACTGATGGTCCGGCAGCGCGGAGGGTTCCCTGGGAACATGGCCCCTAGACATGCTTCTGGCCCTGACCAGAAACCAGTACTGAGCTCAGCTCTTAAGATGAGAATAGATTGGATCCGGGAACACAGTGTGAGCACATCATATGTGTACTTGATGGTTTTATACATTTATAGAAGGCTGTCCTACTGTTTTCTTTCCAGATGGGACAGAAGAGGATGGAGTGAAGGGGACAGGTGCTATTAAGAGGATAATAGAAGTATAGAGTACTAAGGAGACTAAGGAGGAATTTGTTGTCACTGGGTGAGGATAGCAGATGGAGCTGCAGACAGTCGGGCATGCAAAATTGATTTGGATTGTATAGTTTCACTTGATCAAATAAAATCAGAAAGAAAATTCTATGTAGAGTTTTAAGTGAAACATGGACACTTAAATTTTAATATTGATAGCACACTTTGGGAAATTAAATGACTGACTTGCTTACAAAATCATATCAATCATGCTGTCATTAGCTTTGGAATATTTAAAAAGACAAATGTCATGCGATTACTAAAATCTCTGTTACATACATTTTCCACAATATAAAATAGAATCAGCTTTGAGTCCTACATCACTTGCATGATGAGGATCATCATGAGACACAGGTGGCTGTCACGTTACATGCACTAAAAGGAAAATTCTTGAACAGTCCAAAGACAGACGTCGTGAAGCAGAGACCTATGTCATTGTGACTGACAATTATCCAGAAAGAAGATTTTGTTGGTTAAGCCTTATTTGATTGTCCTACATGTCACAATATTACTTTAAGTTATCTCTCACTACTGTTGTGCCCATTTCTCTTAAACCATGAGAGTCAGTTGAACATAGCGTCTAGGAGAATTAGCTTTGAAAACAAACAAGCCTAGGTTCCACTCTAAACTCAGATATCTATCACCTGTGTGATCTTTAGAAAAATTACTTAACCTCCCAGAACCTCAGTTCCCTCATCTGTCAGATACAAATAAGAATGCCAAGCCAAGTGTCATCGAGTAGAATTCGACTCATGGTAGCAACTACCAAAACAAGTTGCTGAAGACTGAATGAGATCATAAATGTACGTTTCAGGCAATGTCTGGTTCATGGGAATGCTCAATAAACTTAAGCTGTGTCTGTGATTATTTTTATGTGATTTTGTACACTCTCCAAGCAGAGAAGAAGCTGACACTCAGAGAGAAGTAGCTTGCCTAAGATGTCAGCTGGGTATCTAGTTCCTATACCTTACCACGACACGGGGCTACTGTTTCCTATATTTACATGACAGGGCCATCATTACACTTACCTTGAACTATAGGAAATCATATATGGGAGAAGCATTTTACTCTGGCAGTTTTGTTCATTTTGGAGGGTATATAATGGGAAAGGAAACTAGGTCTGCCATGCAACCGCTAACTGTACCCACTTATATCCTCATTTACTTCTTACAAGTAAAACCTAATTCAAAGTATCAAATGAAGACAAAACAAAAATATTTTAAATAAATATACCCAATTTAATAACAGATTTTATTGAAAATATTATTTATAAAAGAAATGTTCACAGTGACTTTACGAAACTAAAGTCATAGAATTAATTTTTTAAAATAAATTTCATATAACTATGGCTATTAAGAGCTTCACCAGATGCCAGGCACTATGCTAACTGCTTTATACGAGATCTGACAATTAAGTCTGTGAACTTAATTACTCTATGTGCTGTGTACCTTACTGCTGAATATCACTTCAGTTACCTTTGAAATACTCCCATTGGGAAGCTATGGACCAATTCCAGAGTCTAGTCTGCCTTTCAAAGCAACTTTGGAGCTCTTTCTGGAATGGCCACTGTGCACATTGGCAAGGTGGCAAGGTCACAGATTTAATTGTGTAGTTGTCTAGGAGGGAGTTTTTCGCCAGCAGACAGAGAGCTGTATTGGAACACCCTCCTTACTCACCTGATCTGACCCCCAGTGACTTTTTTGTTTACTCAAGGACAAAGGAAATCCTGAAAGGAAGACATTTTGATGACATTCAGGACATCAAGGGTAATACAACAACAGCTCTGATGGCCAGTACGGGAAAAGAGTTCCAGAACTGCCTTGAAGGGTGGACTGGCACTGGCATTGGTGCAGGACTTCCCAACGGGAGTCCTTCAAAGGTGACTATGGTGATACCGAGCAATGAGCTATGTAGCACTTTTTCTAGGATGAGTTTGCAAAGTTAATTGACAGTCCTTGTGTGTATTATGTCTTTTAATCTTCACGACTCTATTTAGTAGGTATCATAGAAACATTAGAAATTCTAGGGGCATAGTGGTTAGTTCACTAGGCACTCCTTGGAAATTCTATGGGGCAGTTCTACTCTGTCCTATAGGGTGGTAATGAATCAGAGTTGATTCAGTGGCAATCGGTTTAGTTTTAGTTTTTATGGACACATTTTATAGATGAGGCAACTGAAGCTCAGAGAAGTGAAGACACTTAGAAAAAAATCATATCTCTGTGAAGTGATAGAGTCAGGAATTGAAGATACAGCTGTCTATTTCCAGTGCTCAAGCTCCTAGCCTATAGACCAGTGTTTCTCAAAGAGTAGCACAAGGACCATAAACATCAGAATCTACAGCGGGTGGTGAGGTTGGGGTGAAAAAGTTGAGAGTGTTTGTTAACATACAAAGCACTGACAACATCAAATACAGCGAAGGTACAGAGCAACAGGAACTCTCATTCATTGCTGGTGGGAGTGCGACATGGTACAGTCACTTTGGAAGACAGTCTGGCAGTATCTTAAAAAGCTAAATTTATTCTTGCCATATGACCCAGCAGTCATGCTCCTAAGTATTTACCTAGCTGAACTGAAAATTCATATCCACACAAAATCCTGCATATGAATTTTCCTAGTAGCTCTACTTATAATCACCAAAAATGGGAAGCAACCAAGATGTCTCTCAAAAAGTGAATGGATGAAATATATCTATAAAATAGGATATCATTAATCAATATAAGAAATGAGTTATGAAGCCCTAAAAAACATAGCTGAATCTTAAATGTATGATGTTGTCAAGATAGCTCAACTGACACTATGCATTTGTCAAAGCCCATATAACTTAACAGCACAGAGTGTACCTTCATATATGCAAATTTAAAGTGATTTAAGAGGGCAGAAAATCCAAGGATGAGATGGGTATTGTGACCAAACCACCTAATTGTAATACAAATTCATGGAATTTCATTGAAGGTGGTTAGGGGAAAAGTGCTGATGTAAGTAACTTTGGAAAAAAAGTGGACACTACAAAACTAAAGGCAAAAGGACCTGTATATAAAAGCACTGTACTCTATCTAGTTGGTAAAGTTGTTTTCCACGGAGTAAAAGTCCAAAAGAAAATCCATTGTTATCGAGTCATTTCTGACTCACAGAAATCCTCTAAGGCAAGGTAGAACTACCCTATAGGGTTTTGAAGGTTGTAAATCTTTGTGAAAGCAGATTGCCACATTTTTCTGTTTCATAGGGTATGGGTTAACAATTTTGAAACTACTATGCGTGTATATGGGAACAGAATATTTAAGGAGATGGATGGTGACTGGAGGCTGGTGGAAGTCAGGGTTTTTACTTTTAGACTAGGAGATTACAGAAAAATGAGGAGAGAAAGCTAGTATGGTCCCTGTGCTAATGGTTTAGAGTTGAAGACATTAGTATGAACTCATGTTTAAGTACGTGTAGATATGGATGGAAGTAGAGATAAATAGAGATGATAGACAATATTTAGCTACATAGTTCGTGTATAAGGACTGACAATTCAGTCCATGAACTTAATTGTTGTAAATGCTGCATACCCCATTGCTGAATATCACTATGATCATCTTTGAAGTACTCCCTTTGGGAAGCTATGCACCAAAGCCAGCGCCTGGTCCACCCTTCAAAGCAATTTTGGAACACTTTCTGGAATGGCTACTGTGCATGGTGGCAAGTTCGTGAACTTAATTGTGTAGTTGTCTGTGAGGGAGTTTTTAGCCAGGAAACAAATAACTGTATTGGAACACCTTACTACCTACTTACCTGATCTGCCCACAATGACTTTTTTCTTTACCTGAAGAAAAGGAGAATGTTGAAAGGAAGACATTTTGATGACATTCAGAACTTCAAGGGTAACACAACAGCAGCTCTAATGGCCAGTACAGAAAAAGAGTTCCACAGTTGCTCTGAAGGGTGAACTCCGTGCTGGCATTGGTGCATGGCTTCCTGAGGGGAGTACTTCAAAGGTGACCACAGTGATATTCAGCAATGAGGTATGCAGCACTTCTCTTAGGATGAGTTCACAAACTTAATTGGCAGTCCTTATAGACACATATATAATGATATACTATCTCTGTCAGCTGAGAGAGTCTAGAAGCAACCAATGACACCCCAGTAACAACAAGCACACTGAGTGCCTAGATCTTACTTTTATTACCATTATCCAATAAAAGGAACCAGGTTTCCTTAGGAAACTGGTTGACTACAAGACTGAGGCAGCTAGACCAGCGGTGAATGGTGGACATCAAGGACAGGAAGAAAATATGAGCCCACAGGTGGAAGGAGCCATATAAGCCATAGTCCACGTCAGCATGGGACCAGAAGAACTAGATGATGCCCGGCTACCACTAGTGACCGGATGGGGTACACGGAACAGAGAAACAGACGTAGTGGGTAGTGAAGTAGAGGGCAGAGCTAGAACTCTACCCAAAGACCACATTTCTGGGTATTTCTGAATGGAGGCCCCCTGGGAGCACGGCTCCTGGACTCTCTAACCCCAAACTGTATCCAATACCAGGCCCAGCTCTCCAGACAAACACTGAACTGGACTATACAAAGCATAGAGTGAGGCTGGAGATGAACAAACCTGTAAACGTGTGCATGGGATTGTCTGAGAGGCTCTGCACTGGAGCCAAAATGATTGAGTGAGGAGGGCCAGACCTTGGTCAAAAGGTCATGGGAAGATCCAAACAAAAGGGGAAGCATGCTGTCATGGGCCAGGGGGCGCAGCTAGAATAGAAGAGCAGTGAAACTTCTGAGTGTTATATAGCAACATGATATAGACTGTAAAATTGTTCTTAATTCACAGTAAAATAGATACATATTAAAAAAAAAGAATGAGGCAGGAAATACATAAGATGATTCTGGATCATCTTGTAGTGCTAGAAGGTATTTTAGTGCTAAAACACAAAATAGAAAAAAAACTCAAAAGAAAAAAAAATGATGGATATATGTCAAAGGCACTTAGAAGTTGACTGAAAGAGTTTGCAATGACAAAAGCTGGAACATTATGACCAGTGAAATAACGCAATAGCGTTGAATTATAACCCTCAGCACCAAATAAATGCCCATCAATATTTATACTTACATAAATAAAAGATTGAAAGGATAGGTAAATAAATAAATGGGGAGAATAAACAAATCTCTGCTGTAGAAGAATGCTAAATACCTTAAATAGACACTCATCCCTCAAGAAGGTGGAGGATAAGTCCCACTTCTTAGGCATGAGCTATGCATAGTGACTTTCTTCCAAAGAGTAGAATATGAAATGGGCAGGATGGGTAACTTTAGAGTAGATAAGTCTGACAAACACTACTTCAGCCAGGTGATCCAAATTAATAGCACCAGAGATAAACCATATTGATAGTATTATGGGGTCACTATGAGTCAAAATCAACTTGATGACAAAAGGTATGGTTTTGGTTTGGGCCCTTGATATGATGTGATGCAAACAGTGCTTCATCTCTCTGGTGTTCTACCTAGAAATCCATAATCTCAATTTAAAATCATGAAAAAAAAGAGATATGTCCATATTGAGGGTTATTCTATAAAATGTTTGAACAATAGGTGTTGAAACTATCAAAATCACCAAACAACAATGAAATTCTGAAAAACTATCCCAGCCCAGAAGAGCCTATTGACACAATTGATTAATTGCAGTGTAGTCTCCTGAACTGGATCCTGGAGCAGAAAAAGAACTCTAAGAAAAACTAAGGAAATAAGAACAAAGGATAGAATTTGATTACTGTTGTTGATATCGGTTTACTAAATCTGACAAATGTACCATTCTAATGTAAAATGTTAATAATGGGGAAACAAAACTGAGTGTAAAGGTATATGGGAACTCTCAATAATATCTTTGTAACTATAAAAACCCAACAGTATTCTAAAATTCAGTCTATTAAAAAAAAAAAGGTGCCTAGGGTTTAGTTACTGTAGTTGAATCCGGGTTTTTGTAAGTGGGAGCTAGAAATCTACATGCTTTACATCTGTCCCCAGGTAAGTTTAATGCATACTGAAGTTGGAGAACCACTAGGCACAGTCTATATCTATATCTTTGTTCCGAAGATAGATGTTAGTAGCACTAAATGTAAAGTACTGCACTTTTGTGTGAGAACTATATGCACCAGTAGAAAAGGTGGGAGAATTTGTGGGAAGACATTTGTGCAGACGAGAATCAGAGGTTGTACGTGTCATATGAGAGAACTTAGAAATGTAATTCAAGAATGTCCTACAGGAAGTAAAGCCTAGGAGTGTCATGTCTGGCAAACAAAAAGTGCAGTACAACTGTATTCAATGTGTGCTAGAGTGAAACCAAGTATTCCATTCTTGTGGGGTCCACCTTTAGGGGGAGGACACTACAGCTTAAAGCAGAGGTTCTTAACCCCACAGCAACAAAGAGATTTGAAGAGGACCTTGAAGATCCAGAAATGCCTGCAATGTAATATTTATGTCTTAGACTGGGTTCTCTAAAGAAACAAAACCAGTCAAGTATATAAAAATATTTAGAGAGAGAGATTTATATCAAGGAAACAACTGACACAATAACAGAGGCTGAAACATCCCAAATCCTGGATCAGGATAGAGGCCTCTCAGAACTCGCACAGCCACAGAAGCTGACAAATCCAAGATTGGCAGGTTGAAGAGCAGGGTTCCTGCTCACAGGTTATAAAGATGGACACATCCCAACATGGCAGGTAAGAATTCAAGTTTTCTCCTGATTCACATAGTTTCAGAGGCTGGCAAACTAAGACCAGCAGGTCGGGGAACTGTACTCTTACTTACAGGCTGTGAAGACTGGCCAATTCCAAGATTGACAGGTAAGTTGTTAGTTCCCAAGAACTAGAGGTCAGAAGCAAGACAGAGGCAGCTGTTGGAAGCAAACAACCCAGAAACTTTGGCAAGGTGAGCAAGAAAGAGGTAGGCAGTGCAAGGCAGAGACGTGAAGGCCCAGGGTGCAGTGATCTACAGCAGACTTTACCTCTGTTGGTACCACTCAGCAGATTCCATCATGGTGGCTGATTATAATATTATACAACTGCCAGAACACTGAGAATCATCCCCCAGCCAAGCTGATACACAATCTTAACCTTCATAGTTTATATCTATACATTCATATTTTCTAAGGAGGACTTCCTTAGATTATCTGAAATCCTCAAAGATTTTGTTACTCCCATCGTAGTTAAGAACCACTGATACTGTGCATCCTGAGAAGTACAATCAGGATGAGGTTGAGGTCTGAAAATCTTTCCTTGATCAACAGTAGGATGCATTCATCCACTGTGTGCATCCTCAGACAACCTATGGGGAAATTCTAGGTAATATTCGGGACCACCAATTCCACATAAGATGTTCCTACATTATTACAGACAGCTACTACACAAGCAAAAGATATATTTTATATATATATATCAGCCAGGAAAATTTATGTCTGTCAAAAATATCCCACAAAAAAAAAGTGACCTACAGCTCATAAGAAACATTACTTGATGATTATAAAATACCTTTCATTTACTGTTTCAACTGATTTGTATGGTCCTTATACAAATAATGAACCTCAACTTCCTGGAAATTTTAGGTAAATGATTATAAGGTTCTGGGACTTGTTTTGCACTCTCAGAGCTAAACAGAGGTAATATAGATGCTGGTGGGAATATGTATCTGTCACCCCTTTTAAAAAGAAATTTGAGAGTATGTGTCAAGAACCTGAAAAAATGATTTTCTCTAGTGGGTATCTGTCCTAAGGCATTGGGTATGTCTATCACAGCTTATTAGCTATTTACAAAATAATAAGATAAGAAATGAAACTACTTCAGTTCTCATAACAGGAGAGTCTTTTAGAAAACTGTGATAAAGCTACTCAACTGAAACTTACACAGACATTAAAATGTTTATTAAGCACTTAGAATGAGTGTTAAGTAAAAAAAATCAAATATAAAATTATACATAACAAAAAGTCTAGAAGTATATGCACCAAGAATATTTCAGAGAGTTGTCTTTTTACTTTTCTGAACTTTCCAAAATGTTCTAGAGCCAGCATGTTATTATGGCTAAAGTGTAAACAGACTATATATCTGATGAACTGCCTTCCCTGAGTGCTCCCATCACAACAATGGAGAGAGAGCATGAGCACAGCAACAGACAGAGAGCCCGAGAATTTATGAGCAGACATCCCTGAGGAAGGGTTCCAGGACACTACAGGCTGCATAAAACTTTCATGGCCCAACAACTACTGAGCACCTTTTGGATGACTAAGCCACTTTTGCTTGTCAGAATGCCAGCATGTGACACAGTTCAACCTATGATATTCCACCCTTTGGCCCCCCAAATTCATATCCTTGGCACCTGTAAAACATATTCACCACATCATATCATGCCAAGCCAAGCCAAGTGCCGTCGAGTCAGATCCGACACATCTTATAGCAAAAGTTTAAACGCCAAGTCCAAAATCTAAAAATTCCTCTTCATCTGGGAAACCTAGAATACAAGTTATCTGCTTCCAAGGATACAACAGCAGAACAGGCACAAGCTAGACATTTCTATTACAAATGGGAGAAAATGGAGGAAAAGAAGATAACAGGTACCAAGCAAGCCGGCAGAACACGTTACATTAGCCCTCAAGGCTTTGAAAATAATCTTCTGTTCTGTGAGACAATTTACACAATGGCCCTGCCTTCCAGACTCTAGGTATCAACCACACTCTCCGTATTCTGAGTGGAGGCTCCTCAGCCCGGGGGTTCACCTCCAGCTTTCAGGCTCACTAGGATGGTAATTCTGCTCCCTGTTCTTTAGGTACATCATATTCCTAGTCCATCTGAGTGGTAACTCCACCCTCAGAAACAGCAAAGGTCATGGCTCCATCCTTCGAAACCCCAGATGTCAAGGCTATAACTTTTGAGAATAAGGCAGCCCTTCTTCCCGTGTTTCTTGGTTTGTCAGTCCTCAGGCCTCACACCTACGTCTGTCCTGCGGAGGCAAGTGTTTCAAAAGTACCATATCTCCACTGATAAGTTCCTAGGGGCATCCCCACTCTGCCAGGAAGCCTCCAATGTACAGCCACTTAACACTCCCACTTCGTGGATCCACTCCAGCACTGTGTGGCATTGGTCTTCTTGTTCTGCTGCTGTTTCTCACCATCTGCACCTTATGTGGTGTTAACAGCTCTCTACAATTCCTTATGAAGCTTCTATCCATTCACAGTTTGAAAACAGCTTCCACATTTGAGGTATCTATCAGTGAGGCATCTCACTATCTCGGTACCAAATCCTATCTCATCATCTAGTGCTGCTACATCAGAAATATGACAAATGGATGGCTTTAACAAAGAGAAATTTATTTTCTCACAGTCTAAGACTAGAAGCCCCAATTCAGGGTATCATCTCAAGGGGAAGGTTTTTCTCTCTGGGTAAGGAAGGTTCTCATCAATGTTCCCCTGGGCTAGAAGCTTGTCTGCTAACAAACTCCAAATACAATGGATGCATGCTGTGCTCCCAGTACTTCTTTCTTTGTGGTATGAGGGCTCCACCTCTCTGCTTCCTTCCCCTTCCTGTTATCTTTGGTAAGATAAAATGTTGTGCAGACCACACTCCAGGGAAATTATCTTTAAATTAGACTGGGGACGTGATTTCAGTAAACATGTTACAGTTGCACTCTAATCCTCTTTAACATAATCCACTCTTGCCTCGTTAACCACAGGCAGAGATGAGGATTTACAATATATATGAAATTTACAATCACAAAATGGAGGACAACCACTCAATACTGGAAATTATGGCCTAACCAAGTTGACACAATTTAATCCATGACAGGATACTTGGAAAATTTGTATCAAAATTTAAAATGTTCATATACTTGAACTAGTTATCTGACTTTTAGAACCTGGAATAACAGTCATTAAGAGTAAACGTGCAAATACATATGTAGAAGGATATGTTGTGTAGTCCCCACGTTTCTGTCACTTTGTCACGCTGTGGTGGTTTGCATGTTGCTGAAACGTTGAAAGCTATGCCACAGGTATATCATTGCTGATGTCAGATGGATCTTGATTGAAAGTAGAGAAGACCAGAAAGATATTTATTTGTGTTTTATTAACTAACTGTGATTGGGGGGATCATAATAATTTATGGATAACGTTGTGGTGAATGGGAATCCCTGAACACTGAATTGTGCTCATGAGGAACTGGTACATAGACAAAGAAGAAGTAGTAGTTCAAAAAGAACAAGAGGATACTGTGTAGTTTAAAGTTAGGAAAGTTATGCTTCAGAGTTGTGTTCTCTTACCATCCTTCTTCACCCTGTATGTTGATTAAATACTCCAAGAACCTGGACTACATGAACAATGTGGCATCTCGATTGGAGGAAGAGATATCAACAACCTTTGTTATACAGATAACACAAACTTGCTTGCTGAAAGTGAAGAGGACTTGAAGCACTTACTGAGGGTCAAAGACTACAGTCTTCACTATGAATTACATCTCAACATAAGGAAAACAAAATTCTCAAAAAGGGATCAATAAGCAACATCATGATAAAAGGAGAAAGACTGATGCTGTCCAGGATGTCATTTTGCTTGGACACACAATCAATGCCCTTGAAAGTGGCAGTCAAGAAATCAAATGATTTATTGCATTGAGCAAATCTGCTGCAAAAGACTCTTTAAATTGCAGAAAAGTAAAAACATCACGTTGAGGACTAAGGTGTGCATGACCCAAGCCACGATGTATTCATTGTCGTCCAAAAGCTTGACAAGGAATGAGGACAAGCAAAGAATAAGTGATGTCCTTGAATTATGGTTTAGAGAAGAATATTGACTACACCATGGGCTGCCAGAAGAATCAATAAGTTTGTCTTGGAAGAAGTGCAGCCAGAAAGCTCCTTAGAAACAAGAATGGAGAGGCTATATCTGACATACTTTGGACATGTTGTTAGGAAGGATCACTTCCTGGAGAAGGTCATCACGCTTGCGGGGTTTCCAAGGAGCATGTGGTGGCTTCAAACTGCTGAACTTTTGGTTAGAAGCCAGAGTCTTAAAGACTGCACTACCAGGGCTCCTGTTCATCATTAAGGGACTAGTTAAATTAATTACGATAAAATCCATACCATAATTTACTATGCCAGCATTAAAATTAATATGTAGATTTCTTTTTATTGATTTGTTATCTTAGTGAAAAATGTGCACATAACACATCATTTCGTTTCTTTTAAGTCTGTATTAAAAAAATCTTGATGAATGGAATCCTGTCTTCTAATATATTTCAGAGATGAAATCATGGATTCTTTTTATTCTCTCTTGTCTAGCTTTTGGCAGTGTCTACACCATTTACCTTCAAAATATCCATGATTTCCATGTCTTTCATTATAACCAGGCCTACCATACCTGTGCTCTGTACATCCCCAAATTTGACCAGTCCGCCAAACCATTCCTCCTTTCCAAGCTCTGACGTTCCCTCTCTCTCTCGGCATGCTCAAGTAGCTTCTATATGAAAATGCTTTTTCAGTTGATCACAAACTCCCTCCAGCTACTGTTGCGTGTCTCTACATCCATTCACAGTAATATTATTTTCACTAAAGAGTCATCTCCTGTTGTGACAACTTTCTCATCTCTCATTTACTCTCCTCTCTCCATACACACACTCCAAATACGCTTGTATCTATAGCATTGTTGAACCCAGTTATCTGCCTTCTGGGTGCCTATACCCACTCGAGCAGCCGAATATTGTTGGAGGGAATCTCAAAACCAAATCTACTGATTTCACTTTAAATTCCTGGTGTCTTGGAGAATTCACATGGGACACCAGCCACTGGCGTGATTAACACGGGACACCATTTATAGGTGTGAAATGGGACACTACTTACAGGTGTGATGAGTGTGAGAGGCCGAGGTTGAAAAATCACACTGACAACAAACTGGTAGTTTCCTGTGGGCAGAAAAGGGACAGTCTCCTGCGAGTAGAGATTGACACCAGTTTGTTTAACCCACCATCTTTTATTGAACAAAGTAAACAAGCTTCTGCTGGGAAAGTGAGAAAAGGCGTCTTATCAGTGTTCCTTACTTCCAAAGAAGAAGAGGTACTCCCAGGGAGGGGGGAAGGGAAAGTCCTTGAACTAGCTTCAGTGAATGCTGTTTTCAGCACGTCCCGGTTTTCCAGTTCACCGAGACTAAACTTGTCTCAAGGGCTTTTGCCAGGCTTTTGCCATCCTCAAGACAAGTCCCTATCTAGACTCAGGCAAGGTCAGGGTAAGCAGGATTTCACATTCTTTCCAAACACGCACATCCCCACGCTGGTGATAAACCTCCCAAAAGAACTTGGTTAGGTTAGCGATTCTACTATAATTCTCTTACTGACCTTTCACCACTTTCCAGAACTGTTGGATCATGCTCCCTACTCTTTCAGATCTTCAACAAAATAAAAGCCATCAGAGAACTGCCGCATCGGTCTACCACGAAATCTGTAATTGTACCCTGTGCTGGCATCTGTGTTGTGTAGACTTGCTGGTGCCAACTCTTCACCACTTGTACTTCAACCTCCTCTAATACGGCTTTCACCTGGACTGAAAAGGCCCTCGTCAAGGTCCCAGAGGTATATCTGTGCTGTAAAATTCAATTCGTGTTTTTCCTTATCATTTACTGTGCTGAAACACTTTCTTCTCTGACTCCTGGGTACCACACACATCTACTTTTCCTTCTGTGTCACCAGCTCACCAGTGGCTCCTCAGCAGTGTCCTTTGCTGCCTCATCATTCTCATTTTCCCAGTATCTAAAAGCAGGAGTGTCCTGTGGCTTCACATCTCAGCCTGAGTGTTACCCTCCAGTGAGACCTTTTCTGACTACTCAGTATAAAGTACACCATCCTGTTGCTATCTGTTCCTTCCAGAGCGTAGATCACAGGCTGCAATTATTTTAGGTGTTTATTTATTTGTAATTGGTCATTGTCTAGTCCCATCTTTCATTTGACAGTGAGTTCCTCCTCATGATAGGACTCATTTCAGTTGTCTGCCATAGCAGGTACCACAGTGGGAGGAACAGTGACAGCTTAAGATAAATTCGCTCAGACTGCAGTGTCTCTCTGTATCCAGTAGATCATGGATAGACTATGGAATTTTTTTTTTTTTAATGAGCACCCTGATGATTCCAAAGAAGGTACTTTGCAAATTACTCTTTGAGAAACACAGGTTAAGGGGCACTGAATTTAAAAACAAAAAAGTCAAAACAAAAACTCTTCATTCATTCAAAATTCTTTCCATAGCCAGTGCTGTTGATTCTGACTCACAGCAACCTCAGAGGGTTTCCAAGGCTGTAAATCTCTACGGAAGCCAACTGCCACCTGTTTCTCTCATTGAGCAGCTGGTGGTTTTGAACTGCCAAACTTTCAGTTAGCAGTCCATTGTTTTAACAACTGTGTCAGGCATGTGCTAGGTCCTAGCCAAAGAGTCAACTGAGAAGTCCTCGTAAAATTGGAAAGGAAACTTTACTAACACATCAGAAAGAAAATACTCTAACTCACATAGAGCAGATAAGATGAAGGGATAAATCAAGCAGTCCAGAAGGCCATTAAGTGATTCTTTGAGACTTAGTTTTATTTGTCCCATAGAGTCTAGCCAAAAGGTGACAAAGATTTCATATTTATATTTCACAACAGGCTTCCTGGACTTTGCTAAGTAACAATTATGTTTCAGGAAGCTTTATTTGGGCACTGAGCAATAATTATACTATGTGTACTTCAAAATAACTGTTCTTAAACACTACAAACCAAAACCAAGAAACCCACTGCTGTCAAGTCAATTCTGACTCATAGCGACCCTGTAGGACACAGCGGAACTGCTCCACAGTGTTTCCAAAGAGCACCTGTCAGATTTGAACTGCCAACATTTGTGTTAGAAGTCATAGCACTTAACCACCACACCACCAGGGTTTCCTTCAAACACTATAGGAAGCAGAAAATCATATTGATAAAAAGCATCTTGTAAAGTCCTATTTCAGCAAGTAATGTTGTAATTCCTTATTCTCACTCATCAGAGAGTGCAATTTTCACACATACAGCTCTGTATCCTTTCTTAGGTAAGGCATACTCCAGGAGCTATAAAATTTTACCTCCAAATCAAAGCTGTTAAAACAGGTGAACTTTTCAATAGAAAAAAATTGAAGGCATCGCAGTCATAAATAAGCCATTACAGGACTTGACTTGTATCCATGGTACCCAACATCTTCTTCGTTTGAATTCTAAATAATCTTGAGAACTTTTAGTTCTCATACTTTACTCTTTCATGCACTGCTATTGAGAGACAAATGATGGAATTTTGAGCTGTTAATATAATCTAGTCACTGTGATAAGGCCAATTTATGGCCCACATAGTTTGCTCCCTGGACATATCCATTAATTCCTTTTAGTTACCCTCTGATACAGTGTCTAACATGGTTCCTCTTTTTTTTCTCAGTCTCTCAGCAGTATGATAGACTGCCACTGCTGTCATGTAGCCATGTTCCCTATGATTCCCTGTGGTTAAAAATTCTTTCTTTATGGGTCCCTTAGGAATATGGCCCCTAAACCTGCTGCTGGCCCTGACTGGAAAGTACTGAGGTCAACTCTTCACTCAAGAATGGATTGGACTTGGGAGCACAGTGTGACCATATGGTATGTGTCCTTTATGATTCTATACATTTATAGGAGGTTGATCTACTGGTTTCTTTCTAGATGGGAGAGAAGAGGATAGAGAGGAGGGGACAAGAGCTTGTTAAGAGGATAATTCCATACTAGAAGTATAGAGTGAAAAGGAGGAATGTGCTGTCACAGGGTGAGGAAAGCAAACGGAGTTGCAGATAGGCAGGTGTGTAAAATTGATTTGGATTGTATACTTTCATTTATTCACAAGGAAAAAAACAATTCTTCCTTTTCTTGTGCTAATGCACTAGAAACCTTTAAATTGACTTGAGCTTGAGAAGCTTAGCTACTCCCATGCTGTCTGTCATATATCAGCAGTTCTAGCTTGTTGCAGCCTTGTCCCTGAGTACAACTCTCTGTGTTAACCTAAGTCAAAGAGTGTTGTGGTTTCCTTTCTGATACTTGTGAGTGCTAAATTCTATTTAGTTTCTGGTCTTCCCATGTGAGTCTCACTTCCTCATGCCATAGCTGACAGACTGGTCATGACATCCACAGACCCCTTTTTGATCAAATTTAAGACAATCTTTCACTCATTCATTCACTCAATAAATAACTACTGAATTAGAACTGTGTGCCAGGCCCTGTCATAGATGCTAGGCATACAACAGTGAACAAAAAAAACGCAAAAAGCCATGTTCTCATGGAGGTTCCATTCCAGGGTGTATGAGGCAAGAAGATATATTAAGTAAAATACAAGTTATTTCAGATGGTGGTCATTGCTATGGAGACAACGGACAGGGAAGGATTAACTGAGAAGATGACATTTGAGCAAGGCGCTTTAAGAGGTGATGGAGAGTCATGTGGCTATGTGTGCAATACTCATTCCAAACAAAATGAACAGAGTATAAATACCTCCTGGCAGGAGCATGTCATGCATATTCAAGAACAAGCAAAGAACTCAATGTAGCTGGAGGAGACTGAATGAAAGGGACAGTTGTAGGACAAGAGGTCAGGGAGGCAGGACCACAATGGTAGTAACTGGAGTGATGAGTGAAATATAAAAGTTTCAAGGACTGATCTTTGGGGTATTCCAAAGTTTAGTCAGGGAAACGAAAGAAAGGGTCATCAAAGAATATTGAAAGGAACCACGAACAAGGTATGAGGAAAATCATTATAGTACCCTTTAAAAAACAAACAAAAAAAAATAAGTTATTGTGATTAAGTGAAAGTTTACAATCCAAGTCAATTTGCCACACTAAACCCCTAGCACCCACCTCTATGCAACTCTATATTCTCTCCTCACCTTGTGACAGCACACTCATCCCCTCCACTCTTTACTTCCTGTATCTACCCAACTGACACCTGTCCCCTCCTCTCTAATCTCTTCTCTCTCCTCTAAAAAGAGAGCAGTTGGACAGCCTCATGTATATATTAAACCACAAAGTACACACACCAACTGCATTACTCAGTGTCCCTTGGTTCAGTCTAATCTTTCTCAGAAGTGTTGGCTTCAGTTCTGGTCTCATCTCTGGGCTAGCATCAAGTCCAGGGGCCATGTTCTCAGGGGACCCTCGAAGCTCTCAAACCACCAAGTCTGGTCCTTTGATTTAGTTCTTGATCTGCACATCCCTTTTTCTCATTCCACATCAGGAACTATACATTGTTTTCCATGACAGGGCTGTCTTTGGTGGTAGCCTGGTGCCAACTAATTCTTCTGGTCTCATGCTGATATACTCGCCCAATCATATGGACCCTTCTGTCTCCTGCACTCATATTTTCCTTGTGGTTTTTATCTTCATTTTCATCTACTCCAGGTGAGTTGGGAGCAACTGATGTTCCTTAGATGGCAGCTTGCTGGCTTTTAAGACCCCAGACACCAGTTTATAGTATTCTCGAAACAAAGTGAAGATATTGTATAAAGGAGGAATCAATTAACTATATCAAATGCAATTGATTAGTCAAATTAGATGAGGACTGAGAATTAGTCTTGGGCTTAGTAATGGAGGTCATTGTGGGTAGAGTGGTAAGATCGAAATTCATTAAAGACAAGTTGGGGAATTAAAGGCAGCAACTGTAGACTACTCTTGCAATGAGTTTTGTTTCCTATAAAGTAGAAAGAAAAACGAGGCATCAGCTAGAGAGAGCAGTGAAATCAAAAGAGCTATTATGTTTTGTTTTATTCAGATGAGAGATGTATTATCCAGTTATCAAAAAAAAAATCAGCAGAGAGGAAAAATGGTATAGGATTAGAAGAAGAGAATTGCAAGAAAGAAGTCTTGGAATCGGTGAGCAGGGGTGGAATTAAGCACACAGGTGGAAAGGTTGGGCCTTCATTAGGAGCAAGGACAGTTATGTATATGTTGCACACAGCATAAAAACTGGCATAATGTAGGTACTCAGATATGTTTCTGCATTCAGGGTTCCATGAGCCCACATTAGTGATGCCTAACATTAAACTGTCTAAGGGATCGATGACCAAATCTACTTACCCAGCTACACTCAATTTTTGTCACAGAAAACAACCTCCCTTCTTGTAAACTGCCTCCATCAACTCTTCTCTTTATCAATACTTCATAACAAAAGTAAGAACACAGAGATTCTAAATTCTAATTTTAACTCTGAAGCAGCCTTGTGAGAGAGATCCTGGGCAACTCCAATAGTCTTTACCTCAATTTCAGTCTCTACACAAAGACATAATGTGCCTCTTGAGATGCAAAAACATCTGTAAACAAACACAAGAGCATAAACATTCTCATTCTAGGTGTGAATTACAGCAACAGTGGGTCGTTAAGAGCAGTGGAATTGGACCTCTACACCAAGGACTCCTTTTTGCAAGAGAGAGTTATTTATCCCAGGGACTTAAAGGCTGCTTTAAGTACATTGCTGGTAACTAAAAATTCTGTGGTTCAAATCCATTAGTGCTCTGCAGGAGACAGATGTGCAAGTCTGTTTCTATAAAGATTACAGCCTTGTAATCTTTATGAGTCGGATCACGGCACTTGGCTGGCTGGCAATCTTTAGAAGCCAGGTTGCACAGTGGTTAAGAGCTTGGCTGCTAACCACAACATCGACACTTTGAATCCACCAGCTGCTGCCTGGCAACACCCTATGGTAATCATTATGGTTCAGAATCAAATTAACAGCAACAGGTTTGTTTTTTGTTGTTTCTTACTTGTTTATTTATTTATTCCAAGTAGCAAGGCATTGTGTCAGCAAAAACCAGCATCATGAATTGTATGTCAGCTTTCCAGAGATAACTCTGCAAGAGAATCTTGCGTGTAGTATGTTTCCAGATGTTCTTCATATTCCAAGAGATTGTACCAAAATGGACTTCACAATATGTTGCTCTTTTCCAGTATGTCTGCAAGTACTTTTTAGAGTATCAAGCAGAACTTATAATTGACTATGGCCTAGCATTCAATTATTGAATGATTTTGAGTTTATTACATTCTATAGGCATTTTCCAAATTATACCTAAGCAATGCCTTGACATAAGAGAATACTGAAATATTATTCACTGAGATGACGTCTAAGAAAACAAGGAATTTTGCAGTATTATGGTACCTTCAAGACTTCATGTTCACAAAACAATCTCTCAGAGGCAGGACTCTGGCACTGGTATTCTTGGAAAAAGGGTAAAGTAAAGCTCAGTAAATAGATACTCCCTCCCCTTTTCTTTCTCTAACTTGTACAAACGTGACAACTGTTACACAATTGATCAAAACATTTCCCTCTTGTCCTCTGGAATAATCCAAATCGGACCTGACTTGATATCAGTGGGTTTATGTACTGGAAGGGAGTATGAGTAAAGGAAAAGATGACTGAGTCTGGTGTGTGTGTTATGTGTGTTCAGGGGAGGAGTCTGGGACCTGGGAGAGCTTCACATTGAGGAAGTAAACATTTGAACCAGACTTTGAAAGATGACTAGACCTTCAACAGGTATATAACAGAATGTCATGCAAATATTAGATACCCAGTAAATATTCTGTCATAACTTCCAATTGAAAATTTAGAAAATACTATCAATTATGTTTCTTACACGTGACTCTGAACCAATAACGATTAAGTATGCAATGCTCCAAAGACAAAAAAGTACTTCAATAAAATATGCTTTCAAATTCTTTGTCCCATTCATATGCATAAAGGCAGCTAACTTCTCAGAAACAGACCAAGCTCACTGCAGAGTGAAGTTCTGAATCCAGAATTCTACATACTGTACTGTCAGGAATTGTAGACCTAAAGGAGTATAGGCTGAGTGTACTTACAGAAACCACTTTAACTGTTCCATTGTGGACTTGTCATGGCAAAGAGGATAGAGAGAAAAAAGTCAAGGATTCGGAAATGGGATGATATGAAATTTAAAACAACATACCTTGAAAACAGTCAAACTACTTGATGCTTATAAACATAGCCCTTGTGTTGACATTTTTTTAAAACCCATTATCTTTCTTTCCTCCAAAAGTATCCTTTAACCTCCAAGTCAAATCAGTATCATTTCCTGAGTTCCTCAGGGAGGCAACATGGAGCCAGTGTTTGCAGTGATAATGCATTTGGGTTTTTTGTTTTGTTTTGTTTTAAAGCACACATATCTCCAGCAGGGCATAGGAGAGGTTAATGTTACCACTGACAATACAGTGAAAGGGAAAGCAGCAGCTGTGTACAGCATTGGTAAGCCTCTGAAAGATTTCCACTCCCAGCTGTCCTTACCCAGTACTTTGGTAAATTAAATAAGGAAAGGATAATGGTCCATTGAGTGCTAATACACTTTGCAAACAAACTGAGCTCCTCATCTTCTTTTCTTTTGTAGAAAGGCTGACTTTTCCTTCCTAGGACATGCTCATGTCAGGCTCCTTTGCTGTGTTTATTAAGGTATTGATACCTGAATTTTCTGACTTTCCTGCAGATCTCAAGCAACAACCTCCTCCCCAATACTTGGTTCAACTCTTTCATTCACTCATTCATTAATATGACTAATATTTAGCAGATAGTGTCTACCAGGTATCAGGCACTCCTTGAAAACCCAATGGGGCAGTTCCACTCTGTCCTATAGGGTCGCTATGAGTCAGAATCGACTTGGCGGCACTGAGTTGGGTTGGGTTTGGTTTTTTAGGTGTCAGATACTGTTTTAAGTTCTAGAGATACAATGAAGAATGAGACAAACAAGGTCCCTGACCTTCCAGAGCCTATCGTTTAATGAGAAATTATAGAAACAATGAATTACATAAATGATTATTCAATGCACACTCTAAAAGAGAAGTATTGTGTATTAAAAGCTTATAATAGGGCAAATGCATCTAGTTTGGTGGGGAGCATCTGTCAGGTAAGGCCCCTCTGGGAAAAAAAATCACATTTAAGCTAAGCTAAGAAGACTGTTAAAGTTAGTTAGATAAAGAGAAGTGAGGAAAATTGTCCCAGGCAGAGAAACATATGAGGGAAGTGCTTATGGAAGGAAAATGGGGGCAGTTCTGAAACAAAAGAAAACCAGTTCAGCTGGAACTCAATAAGTAAGGCATAAAAGGGTGAGATGAACTCAGAGAGGTGGGAGGAAGGGGACAGAGTGAGCACAGTGATGAGTTGGGAGCATGGCAAGGAGTTTGAACTTCAGGTAGGATGATTCTGACTATCTGCAGCAATCCACAGTTAATTATGCAGCTGCACAAAAATAAGGATGATAATTATGTATTGACTGACTTCCAGAATTTACTGTTAAGTGAAAATATCAGAATGTAAACTAATGAATGTAGAAAACTTCCTAACTCAATGAGACTGATATTACACTGATACTAAACTAGGTAGATACCTGACAAGAAACATAAATTGCAGAGCAATATCCTTTATGAATGTAGTTGCAAATGTTCTCAGCAAAATACTAGCAAACCAAATCCAGCAAAGTACAGAAAGGATTTATACCACAAACAAGTAAGATTTGACCCAAGAACAAAATATTGGTTCAACATATGAAAACCAATCAATGTAATACGTGATACTAACACAGTAAAAAATCAAAGCCACATAATCATCTCAATACGTTGACAAAACCCAGCATCCATCAACAATAAGCATACTCAAGCTGGGTTTAGGTACAAACTCCTTCAACCTGATAATGGGCATTTGAGGACTGGCAATTAAGTTCACAAACTCATCCTAGAAAAAGTGCTACATACTTCATTACTGCACATCACTACAGTCACCCGGAAGTACTCCCCTTGGGAAGCTATGCACCACTGCCAGCATCTAGTCCACCCTTCAAAGAAATTTTGCAACTCTTTCTGGAATGGCCACCAGAGCTCTCATCGTGTTATCCTTGATGTCCTCAATGTCATCAAAATGTCTTCCTTTCAAGACTTCCTTGACTTCAGGTAAACAAATCCATCATTGGAGGCCAGACCAGCTGAGCAGGAAAGGTGTTCCTATACAGTTATTTGTTTACTGGCTAAAAACTCGCTTACAGACAATTATACAATTAAGTACATGCACCTGCCACCTTGCTCCCCATGTGCAATGGCCATTTGAAAAAGAGTTCCAAAATTGCTTTGAAGGTAGAAGTAGGCACTGGCATCAGTGCATAGCTTCCCAAGGGGAGTACTTCAAAGGTGACCATAGTGATATTCAGCAATGAGGTATGTAGTGCTTAGAACAATTAAATTCATGGACTGAATTGTCAGAACTTGTTTATGAAAAACCCACAAATAAAATGATATTTAGTGGTTAAACAATGAAAATTTTATCTCTAAGATCAAGAAAAAACAGGAAGGTCCACTCACCAATTCTATTCAACACTTACTGAAGGTTATAACAAGGGAATAAATAGGAAAAACAAACAAATAAAAGGCACTAGATTTGAAGGAAGAAATAAAACTATCTCTATTTGAAAATGACATGATCTTGTATATACAACGTTCTACAGAATCCACTGGAACCACTGGAGGCAAAAGGTCAGCATTTCAAACCTACCACGTGTTTCTTGGAAACTATATGGAGCAGTGGCAGTTCTACTCAGACTTTTAGAGTCACTGTCAGTTGGAATTGACTTGATGGCAAGGTTTTTTCTTTTTTTTTTGGTAAGGAATCCATTAAAATAAAACTATTAGAGCTAACAATTTTAGCAAGGTTTCAGGATATAGACCTCTACAATAAACAAAATAAATTATATTTTTATGTTCTAAAAATGAACAGTACAAAATATTTTCCATTTAGAATAGTATTAAGGAGAACAAAATACTCAAGAATAGATTTACAAAAGAAAGCAAAGACTCATACACTGAAAGCAACAAAACATCATCAAATGAAATTAAAGGTGACTTAATATAAATTGGCTTGGCTAATATAAATGGAAAAAGGTTCTAGGTTCATGGGTTAGAAGATTTAATATTGTTAAGATGGCAGCATTCCCAAACTGATTTATAAATTCAACACAATTTCTATTAAATTCCTAGCTAAAACTTCAAAATTTGACAAGGAGATACATAGGTTCATTTGAAAATAAAAGGGACAATCTTGAAAGAAGGACAAAGTTGTAAGACTCACTTCAAAACTGCTGTAATCAAGACAGCCTTGTACTGCCATAAAGAAAGCTCTCACATTTGTGGTCAACTGATTTTCCGTTAGTGTACTGAGACAACTCAATGGGGGAAAGAATAGTCTTTTCAACAAATAGTACTGGGACAACTGGATAGCCATTGACAAAAGAAGGAAGCTAGGCCTGTATCTCATACTATATACAAAAATTAACTCAAAACAGATCAAATATCTAAACATAAGAGCTGAAATTACAAATCTTTTATAAGTAAACATCGGTGTAAAATTTCATGTTGTTGGATTACATAATGACTTCTCTATGCTCCAAAAGCACAAATACAAACAGCCTAAGAAAAAATATGTACTTTGTACTTCTTCAAAACTAAAAATTCTGTGCATCAAAACATTATAACAAAATTAAGAAACAATCCACAAAACGGGAGAAAATATTTGCAAGTGTATTCTATGACAAGACTCTAAAACCCAGAATATGTAAGGAACACTTATAACTAAAAAATAAAAATATGATCCATTTTAGAAACTTACAACTAAAAATAAAAACATGATCCATTTTAGAAATGGGCAAAGAATCTTAACAGACAGATGTCCAATGAAGCTATGTAAGTGGCCAATCCACACACGATAAGATTTTTTTACATCATTAATTAACAACCAGAAAAACAAACCTGTTGCTATCAATTCCAACTCATAGCAAGCCTATAGAACAGAGCAGGACTGCTCCAAAATGTGTCCAAGTCTATAATCCCTATGGGAGCAGACTGCCACATCTTTTACCCACAGAGTAACTGGTGGGTTCCAGCTGCCAGCCTTTAGGTTAGCAGCCAACGACTTAACCACTGTGTAATTAGGAGTTCTGAACAAACAACACAATGTTGTTTATCTATACAATGAAATATTACTTGTCAATAAAAATTAATAAACTTAAATTAAATTAATACATTTTAATAAATTAAAAAGTTAATATATGCCACAGCATGAGCTAACCTTGAAAACATTAGGCTAAGTGAAAGAAGCCAGTTACAACAGAGTACATACTGCTGTTGTTGTTGTTGTTAGGTGCCGTCAAGTCAGTTCTGACTCATAGCGACCCTACGAACAACGGAACGAAACACTGCCTGGTCTTGTGCCATGTCCACACTTGTTTTTATGCTTAAGCCCACCGTTACGGCCACTGTGTAGATCCATCTCATTGAGGGTCTTCCACCTTTTTGCTGACGCTCCACCCTACCAAGCATGATGTCCTTCTCCAGGGACTGATCTTTCCTGACAACATGTTCAAAGTATGTAAGATGCAGTGTTGCCATCTTTGCTTCCAAGGAACACTCTCGTTGGGCTTCTTCCAGAACAGATCTGTTGGTTCTTTTGGTGGTGCATGCTACATTCAACATTCTTCTCCAACACCACAATTCAAAGGCATCAGTTCTTCTGTCTTCTTTGCTTTTTGTCCAGCTTACCTACGCATATGATGCAATTGAAAATACCATGGCTTGGGTCAGGCATGTTTTAGTCTTCAAGGTGACATCCTTATTTTTGGATACTTTGATGTGGTCCTTTGCAGCAGATTTTCCCAGTGCAATGCATCTTTTGATTTCTTGACTGCTGCTTCCATGGGCACTGATTGTGGACCTAAGCAAAATGAAATCCTTGACAACCTCAATCCTTCCTCTGTTTGTGACAATGTTGCTTACTGGCCCAGTTGTGAGACAGTTCAAATCCACCAGGTGCCCTTGGAAACTCTGTGGCAGTTCTACTCTGTCCTATAGGGTTGCTAAAAATCAGAATCAACTCAATGTCAGTGGGTTTGTCTTTGGTTTCATGGAGAAAAGCAGAATGCAGCTAGCATTTATTGACTAACAGACAAGATACAAAGCAGCTTTTTCCTACAACAGGCCTGTGAAGGAGATGTAATTATTCCTATGATATAGATGCTGATGTTCAGACCAGAGAAGTCAAGTAAGCTGCCTGGGGTTTCCAGAGGAGATCTATGGCAAAACTGGGACTGCAGCCAAATTTTTTCTGATCACTGACCTCATTCTGTTTGAATTCAGTTTTGTGCCAGAAACAATCCATTTTCAAGTCACAACAAATGAATCTTTATGTCTATGCTCATCTGTGGCTCTCAATTCCATTTTATGATCCTAATTTCACCCTCTCCATTTTGATTTCAGTGGTTCACAGATTTTTGTTATTTTTTCTCCATACATTTCATATTTGTCAGTTCTCCCATGTATGAGGTCTGACAATTAAGTCCATGAACTTAATTGTTCTAAGTGCTGCATACCTCATTGCTGAATATCACTACAGTCACCTTCAAAGTACTCCCCTTGGGAAGCTATGCACCGATGCCAGCACCTAGTCCACCCTCCAAAGCAATTTAGGAACTCTTTCTGGAATCACCATTGCCCACAGGGGAAAGATGGCAAGTTCGTGAACTTAATTGTCTAGTTGTCTGTGAGAGAGCTTTTAGCCAGTAAACAAATAAGTGGAACACCCTCCCTACTCACCTGATCTGACCTCCATTGTTTTTTTTCTTTACCCAAAGGTAAAGGAAATATTGAAGTGAAGACATTTTGATGACATTCAGGACATCAAGGGCAATACCACAACATTTCTCTTGGTGATTCCAGAAAAAGAACTCCAAAATTACTTTGAAGGGTGGACTAGGTACTTCCCAAGGGGGAGTACTTTGAAAGTGACTGTAACGATATTCTGCAATGAGGCATGTAGCACTTTCTCTGGGAAGAGTTTGCAAACTTAATTGTCAGTCCTAGTACGAATCTTCAGTTCTACACAGATGCCAAAGTCCTTTCAGGTTTCATCCTGCAAGGGGATAGAGGGTTGTTCCACAAAGTGACAGTAAAATTTTGTGTGCTTTTTTTATATATATATACAAAATTATTGTACTTCGAGTTCACAATTCAAGTTAATTTGCCATGTAAACCTCCCTCCACATCTATGCAACTCTAGCTGCTTCCCCAGACCTGTGACAGCACATTCCTCCTTTGCACTTGTACTTTTTATATTCATTCAACCAACTTCTACATCCTCCTCTCCACCCTCCCATCTCACCTTTAGAGAGGACCCGCTCTAACAGCATCATGTATGTATTCAAGCCAAGAAGCACACATTTCACCAGCATCACTCTATGTGTTATGGTCCAGTAAAATTTTTGTCTAGAGAGTGGACTTCAGTACTGGTTTCATCTCTGGGCTAGCAGTGAGTCTAGGGGCCATGTTCTGGGACCCTCCAGGATGTCAAACTATCAAGTCTGGTCTTTTAAAAAAGTTCTAGATCTGCACCTCCATTTTCCTCCCACTATGTCAGGGACTCAACATTGCGTTCCCTGTCAGGGAGGTCATTGGTGATGGCTGGGCACCATCTAGTTTTTATAGTCCCATGTCGATGTAGTGTCTGGATAGTATGGTCTCTTCCATCTCCTGAACTCATATTTTCATCATGTCTTTGATGTCCTGCATTCTCCTTTTCTCCAGGTAGACTGGGACCAATTGATGATCCTTAGATAGCAGTGTGTTAGCTTTTAAGACCCCAGATACCACTCACCAAAATAGGATACAGAATATTTTCTTAAAACAAACATAGTTATGCCAATTAACCTAGATGTCTCCTGAAACCATGGTGCCCCAACTACTGCCTCTGCAACTTTGACTGTTGAAGTGTTCGATTTTATTTAGGAAACTTCTCAGCTTTTGGTGTAGTCCCACAGCTTAATCTCTCTTCTACTGTGTGCTGTCACTGCCTTCACTTAATCCAATTTCTGTCTATTGTCTAATCTATGAATACCTGTCTCCCTCCCCACCTCTCTTGTAACCATCAAATGTTATTTTCTTCAGTGCTTAACCCTTTTCTTGAGTCCTTATGATAGTGGTCTTGTATGATATTTCTCCTTTTGCAGCTGAATAGTATCGCTCAGCATAATGTCTTCTAAATGACTCTGTGTTATCAGATGTTTCCCAAGATCATCGTTGCTCTTTATCATTGCATAGTATTCCATTGTGTGAGTATACAGTTGGTTTACCCATTCATCTGTTGATGGGCACCTAGGTTGATTCCATCTCTTGCTATTGCGGACAATGATGCAAAAAATATTGGTGTGCATCTGTCTATTTGTACGACAGCCCTTATTTCTCTAGGATATATTCCAAGCAGTGTGATTGCTGCATCATATGGTAATTCTATTTCTAGCTTTTTAATAAAGTGCCAAACTGATTTCCAAAGTAGTTGTACCACTTTACATTCCCACCAGCTGTACAGAAGAGTTCTGGTATCTCCACAACCTCTTGAATGTTTATGGTTTTGTGGTTTTTTGGATTAATTTTGGATTAACCTCTTATTGGGGTGAGATGGTATCTCTGTAATTTTGATTTGGATTTCTCTAATTGCTAATGATTGTGAGCATTTCTTAATGTATCTGCTAGTATCATGGATGTCTTCTTGGTGAAGTACCTGTTCTTATCCTTTGCCCATTGTTTAATTGGGTTATTTGTCTTTTTCTTGTTTGTATTTCACATAATCTTTATCCTTTAGGTTTGATATTTAGTTATTTGATCCATTTTGAGTTAGTTCTTGTATAAGGTGTGAGATATGAGTCTTGTTTCAGTTTTTGCAGATGGATATTGAATTTTGCCAACACTATTTGTTAAAGAGACTTTTTACCCCAGTTTACAACCGTTAGGCTTTTGTTGAATAGCAACTGTTTGTAGGAGTATGGTGATATTTCTGGATTCTCTATTCTGTTCCTTAGGTGTGTATACTTGTTTTTGTACCAGGAGCAGACTGTTTTGACTACTGTTGCAGTGTAATAGGTTCTACAGTTAGATAGTGTGAAGCCTCCCACTATGTTCTTCTTCTTGAGGAGAGCTTTACTTCTCTGGGGGTTCTTCCCTTTCCAAAGTTGGTAATTTACTTCTCCATCTTCTTAAAAAATGAAATGGGAAATTGTACAGGTATTGCTTTGTATATATAGACTACTTTGGGTAGAATAGACATTTTCACAATGTTAAGTCTTCCTATCCATGAACAAGGTAGTTTTCTTCACTTGTATAAGTCTCTTTTGGTTTCTTTCAGTAGGGTCTTGTAATTTCCTTTGTATAGGTCTCTTACATCTCTGGTTAGATTTGTTCCTAGATATTTTATCTGTTTTGGGGACTATTGTAGATGGTATTGATTTGGTGATTTCCTCTTTGATGCTCTCTTTGTTGGTGTGAAGGAATCCTACTGATTTATTTATGTTTATCTTATATCCTGATACTATGCTGAACTCTTCTATTGGTTCTAGCAGTTTATTTGTGGATTCTTTAGGGTCTTCTGTGTATAAGATCATATCATCTGCAAATATACCCCATACTCAGTGCTGTCAAGTCAATTCAGACTCATAGTAACCCTAAAGGAATACCTTTAATTCTCCTTTACTAATACGGATGCTCTTTATTTCTTTGTCTTGTCTAGTTGCTCTGGCTAGGACATCCAGCACAATGTTGAATAGAAGTGGTGACAATGGACATCCTTGTCTGGTTCTTCTTCTCTTGGGAAATTCAGTCTTTCTCTATTCAGGATGATACTGGCTGTTGGCTTTGCATAGGTGCCCCTTACTACATTGAGGAATTTCCCTTCTATTTTTATATTGCTGAGAGTTTTTAGCATGAATGGGTGTTGGACGTTGTCAAAAGCCTTTTCTGAATCAATTGATAAGATCAAGTGATTTTTCTCCTTTGTGTTACTTATGTGGTTGATTACATTAATTGTTTTGCTAATACTGAGCCTTGGCCTTCATCCCTAATGTGAATCCTATTTGGTCATGGGGAACTACTTTGTTGATATGTTGTTGAATTCTATTGGCTGGAATTTTGCTGAGGATCTGTACATCTAATTTCATGAGAAATTCCTCTTTTTGTGCTACCCTCACTCATTTTTGATATCAGGGTTATGCTGCCTTCATAGAATGAATTTGGGAGCATTCCATCATTTTTATGCTGTGAAATACACTTAAGAATAGTAGTGTTTACTTCTCTTTAAAAGCTTGGTAGAATTTTCCAGTGAAACCATCTTGGCCAGGACTTGTTTGGGTTGGGGGTTTTTAAATTACTTTTTCTTTATCTTCATTTGTAATAGGTTTTTTTTAAGTTGTTCTATTTCTGTTTTTATTAGTTTGGGAAGGTAGTGTAATTCTAGAAATTTGTCCATTTCCTCAAGGTTTTCAAATTAATTAGAGTACAATTTTTCCTACTATTCTGTTGTAATATTCAGTTTGATCTGTTATGATATTATCCATCTCATTTCTTATTGAAGTTATTTGCTTCCTCTCCCGTTTTTCTTTTGTCATTTTGGTAAATGGTTTATTAATTTTGTCGATCTTTTTTAAAAAATAGCTTTTGTTTTTGTTAACTCTTTCAATTGGTTTTGCTCTATGTAGTTCCACTCTAATTTTCATTACCTGTTTTCTTCTGGTGCTTGAGTTTCCTTGGTTCCTCTCTTCCTTCTTGTTTGAGTTTTAGAGTTAATTTCTTGATTTTACCCTTTCTTCTTTATGGTGTATGCATTTATTGAGATAAACTGACTTTAGCACTGCTTTTTCTGTGTCATGTAGGTCCTGGTAGAATGTGTTTTCATTCTTATTTGATTTTGTGAATTTTTTTGTTGCATCCTTGACTTCTTCTATAACCCAGAAGTTTTTGAGCAAGGTGTTGTTCATTTTCTGTGTGTTTGAATTTTTACCCTTGTGTTTTCGGCTATTGATGGCTTTGTGGCTTTATGGTCTGAGAGATGCTTTGAAATATTTCAGTGGTTTGGGTTTTCTTCAGATTTGTTATATGGCCTAAAGTGTGGTCTATTCTGGAGAATGTTCTGTGTGCATTGAAGAGGAAGGTGTTTTTGTCTGTTTGGGGATGGAGCGTTTTGAGTATATCTGTGAGGTTGAGTTGTTTGATTGTGACATTCAGATCTTCCATGTCTTCACTGAGCTTCTTTTTGCATATTCTCTCCATCATTGAAAGTGGTGTGTTGAAATCTTCTACTACTATTGCAGGGTTGCTTATCTCACTTTCCAATGATGTTAGAGTTTGTTTGATATATTTAGAAGTTTTGTCATTGGGTTCATAAATATTTAGTATGATTGTGTCCTGTTGATGTATTGACTCTTTGCACAATACATAGTGACCTTCTTTGTCCACTGTGATAGATTTTGCTTTAAACTCTATTGTATCTGAAATTAAGATTGCCACTCCTGCTCTTTGTTGAATGCAGCTATCTTGTTATATACTTTTCTATCCTTCAAGTTTCAGTTTGTTTGTATGTTTAAGTCTAAGGTGTGTCTCTTGTAAGCAGCATATAGATGGATTGTGCTTTTTAATGTGTTCTGTTACTCTTTCTCTATTAGTGCATTAGCTCATTTACAGTCAATGTAGTTATTGATATGTATAAATTTAGTGGTGTTATTTGTTAACAGATTCTCTGTTCCATTTAATTTTCTATGCTGATTAATTTTTCATTATGGGTTTTATTTTCATCTTTTTCATTGTTTTTGGTTTATCTGCTGAGACTTCTTTTGATTCTTGTTTTGATGTGTAGGATTATTAATCTCCTTTACAGTTACCTTTATATTTACCCTAGTGTTCTGAATTTAAACCAACTTTAATTTCTTTGTATCACCTTGACTTCCTCTCCATCTTAAAGATCTATAAATACATTAATTTGTCCCTCTTTGGGTACAATGCTGTCATCATTCATGTACTGTGTTCTCTGTTTCCCTATTTTTAGTGTTTTAGCTTCTATTTATTTTTGTGTAGTCCCTGTCCATACTGATACCTGGGTGCTCTGTCCTGCATTGTATCCTTGAGTACATATCTGATGTTATTGATTTTCTAATTGAAGAACTTCCTTTAGTGTTTCTTGAAATTTTGGTTTGGTTTTAGCAAATCCTCTAAAACTTCTGTTTATCAGGGAATATCTTAATTTCACTGTCATACTTGAAAGATGATTTTGCAGAAGACACAATTCAAGGCTTTATATATATATGTCATCCCATTGCCTTTGTGCCAGCATAGCTACCACTGAGTAATCTGAGCTCACTCTTAGTGACTCTCCTTTGTATGTTATCTTTCATTTAAGCCTAGCTACCTTAAAAATATTTTCCTTGCCTTCAGTTTTGGTAACTTTGATGGTAATATGTCTTGCTGTCTTTCTTTCAGGTTCTACCTAGTGTGGAATTCGATGATCATCTTAGATAGATATCTTCTTATCTTATCATGATATCAGGGAAGATTTATGTTAAGATATCTTCCACAATTCTCTCTGTAATTTCTGGTACTTCCCTTTTCTGGTACTCCAATCACTTGTAAAATTATTCCTCTTGATAGAGTTCCATGTAAACTCTTGGTGAATATTCATTTAAAAAAATATTTTATCTGATTTCTCCTGACATATGCTTGTGCCAGTGGCTTTATCTTCAGTCTCACTAATTCTGTGCACCATTGCCTCTATCCTGCTCCTTTGAATTTATACTGAATTGTCTAATTCTGTAATTTTATTGTTAATGTGCTGAATTTCAGATTGTTGTTGCTCAAGCACTCTTTGTAGTCTGGTTTTTTTCATTATGCTCCCCTACACTCTGCCTGCCTAATCTCCTTCCTGAAGTCTTGCAGAGCTCTAAACACTTCTCTTTTGTATTCTACCTCAGATAATTGTAGGAAGTCAACTTCATCTGGAAATTTTTAAAAAATGTTTGTTTGGGGGAGTTTTCTGAGGCCATGGTGGTGTGCTCTTTTAAATGATTACAAATTGGTTGTTCTCTCTGAGCCATCAGAAAGTTGTAATTTATTTGTTTGATTTTTGTGTTCCAATTTTTCTCTCTCTCTTTTTCTTTAATTTAGCTTCTAAGTTTCCAAATATTCTAGTCCTGTGAGCTAGCTTGATTATCGTAGCCTTAAAAATTCCAATATCTTGTCACTGGCTGATTAGATCTGTGAGTGCAGTGAGAAAGGTAGGGGGAGTTCCCAATTCAGGGAATCTGGCAGAAATTTTTTTCTTACCCTCTCTTTGTGTCTCTCTCCAAGTCCAGGAGAATAACTCAGGACATGCACTTCTGGCCCACATGGTGCATCAGAGTTTAGCAGCCAGTGAAAAGCAGAGAAGGATGTGGGGAAATCCTGTGTATTGGGAGAGAAATCAGCATGTAGGAAAGATTTTGAACCCACAAAAATTCACAAGCACCTAACTTATGATGCTCAGGGAAAAGTCCTCTGCAGTTCTGTAGGTCCAGCCATCAAAGCTCGGCTTCCCCAGTGAAAAAGATGCACTCTGCACATGGCATTGCTGCTGTGCTCAGCCTCCTACCAGTATGCCATGGTTCTGCTTATCTGGCTGAACCAAGTCTCTCTACAGGGTGCAGTTATAAATGTAGCTGAAGTAGTTGCTTCTGCACTTGCTTTGTCCTCAGTTTTCCAGCCGGTGTTCAGGACTCCTGAAATGTCCCATACAATTCGTTCAGTTGTTTTTCTGGTTCTTTGTTGTTAGAAGGATCAGACAATACCTGTAGCTACTCTGCTAGATTAGCCCAGCTTCTTTAGTGTTATATTTGAAAGACACACCACACACACACACACACACAGCTGTAGTAAGAAAGTATTCTCAGTTATTAATATTTCATCATTTGTCTTTCAGGTTCTTCCACTCCCCAGATTGGGTCTTATTTAATCTCTTTGAAAGTTAACTTAACACTTCCTAAAAACACAAACTATTATCTTAGGTGGGTTAGACATCAGACCAACTTAGCAGTAGTGGTAAGAACATAAAGTACAGAATGTTCCTTCTGAAAAATGCATAAAAAATCATTTAGGTACATTCAAGTACCATGAAAAGTTGAGACTCCTGTTGAAATGATGCATGAAATATTAAAAACAAGTCAGGAAGATCAGACTTGCCTCGTGTCTAGAAAATGGGAAGTATGCCACACTGACTTACTTATAGCAGTCTGTTGACCAGACTGAAAAAGTCATAGAAGGCTGACTTTTAACTCTCCTTACTGAGGAAGAGTAGCTAGCATTACTAGGAAGAAGACAAGATCATTAACGGACCCCAGAAACATTCCCTTAAGAGATAAGGGAAAGGGGAAAAAATTGCAAATAACATTCACCTGAAAAGACTTACCAGAAAACCAATAAAACCTGTAACCCATCATATAACCACCAATTAAAAAATGTGTGAAGGAATCACAGCTACAAAACAAGAGAAAAAAATCAGAGGTATGCGATTCTGGAATATACAGGAGTCAATAAAACCTAAATCATGAGCTGGCAGCACTTGGCAAAGAATTTGGAGAAAAATAAATAAAAGTATTACAGAAATGAAAGTTAAATTGGAAGCAACACAAGGAATGAGATACCACTGAAGATACTACAAAAAACAGAGAATAAATTTAAGAAAAGTAAGCAGATAAAATGGAAACAGAAGTCTATGAAAAGTGAAAATATGGATGGTAGACAAAGAACTTCTACATACTATGCAGAATATATATATATACACATACACACATATACATATATGCATGTATATGAGGTCTGACAAGTCCATGAACTTAATTGTTCTAAGTGCTACGTACCTCATTGCTGAATATCACTACGGGCACCTTTGAAGTATTTCCCTTGGGAAGCTATGCATTGACACCAGTGCCTAATCCAGCCTTAAAGAAATTTTGGAATTCTTGCTGGAATGGCCATTGCACACAGTAGCACAGTGGCAAGCTCATAAACTTAACTGTATAGCTGTTTGTGAGGGAGTTTTTAGCCAGTAAACAAAAAACTGTATTGGAACACCCTCCCTACTCACCTGATCTGGCCCCCAATAACTTTTTTCTTGACCCAAGGATAAAGGAAATATTGAAAGGAAGACATTTTGATGACATTCAGCACATCAAGAGTCATATGATGTCAGCTGTAATGGGCATTCCTGAAAAAGAGTTCCAAAATTACTTTGAAGGGTGAACTAGGCACTGGTGTCAATGCGTAACTCCCTAAGTGAAGTACTTCAAAAATGACCATAGTGATATTCAGTAATGACATATGAAGCACTTTTTCGAGTATGAATTCATGAATGTAATTGTCAGACTTCATATATATATTCACACAATCTATATATGTGTGTGCATATACTCTATATTTGTATATATACATAAGTACATATATAGATATGTATGCATACATAAAGCCTTCTACCATTGAGTCCACTCTGACTCAGAGTGAACCTATAGGACAGAGTAGAACTGCCTCACAGTTTCCAAGGAGCACCTGGTGGACTTGAACTGCCAGCCTTCCAGTTAGCAGTCATAGTGCTTAACTACTATGCCACCAGGGTTCCCACTTTTACCTAGAGCACAAAATAAATAAATAAGTACATTACATTACTGCAATTTTGCTGATAAAATCAGTGGAGAGGAATGATTGGGGGTATGCAAATGCTGTGGAGAGTATCATAGGAAAATTAATTTGATATTGCTCACAACTCAGCTACCAGCTCATTAGAGGAGAGGGCCCTGCACAAATGTTGCTCTACCTGGTCATTCTGAATCGCTGCTCCCAACCCAACTCATGCAGGGGAGGGTTTTTGTTCCATTAACAAATCTAGTTCTGGTGTTCATAATTACTTTCAGTAAGCCATAAGCCATCCCATGGAAGCTGCACTTGTAAAAAAAGTCTCAGGACAATAGAGTATTTGAAGGCAAAGTAATAAATCCTAAAAGGCATTTTAGGCAAGAAGAAAAAAAATTGCAAGAGAAATGATGGGAGTTTCCTTGGAAGAAATAGGGGGTTATCAACACTAATCAAAGGACACCAAGCAGGTAGCAGAACAGCTTATCTACATTTGGAACTAAGTGGACATAAGACTATAGGAAATACACTTGACCGACTCAGTCATACAAACTACTACTGGGTACTATTAATGCTAACAACAAAAATCCATATTAAAAAGAAAACAATATATTCCATATAATTATGCTGCCTGATCCATCAGGGAAAACATTCTTAGGACTTTAAATTGACACTTAAGGGCAGAGTCAAGATGGCGGACTAAGCCCACGTCTCCTTACATCCCTCTGGAAACCAAGACCTGAACTGACAATCAAACAGAGCCTTCTGATCACCTAATCAGCCTCAGGACACGGCACAGAGCTGTTAATTGGGACTTCATACCACTCAGCGAAAAACCTCCTCTCTTTTGCTGACTCCCGCTCCTGGCTAGCCCCGGCTCTCACTGACGGAAGGGAAACGCACCAGTTTGACTGTTTTTTCCCTCAGTCTCGGCCGGCGGGCGTAGCTGGGTCTTGCCTGGCGGCTGGACTCAGACGCGCTGCTGAGGGGATACGCAGGAAAATTCCCGTATTCTGAGAGCCAGGCTCGGGACTCTGTTAATCTAGACACTTTGAGCCTTTGGTTTCGTAGAGGCCTCAGTGGGGTTTGTGCAGAGCTTCACGATCAGTGTGCGGGACGCCATGTTGGTACCGAGATTTTAGCGGGACCTCGTTCTTAGCCTGGGAGCCAGAGCCTGCAAACAGGACAGTGCTTCTCGGACAGAAAAGTAGTGATTTTGCACAGTGCTGCCTGCATTGGGAGCCCTGCAACAGAAGCGGAGGAATCACTACCTCTCTCACCTTTAGCCCTTCATCTGCTGCCTGTGTGGAAGACGCCATCTTGGATACGGTGGCCGCAGCTGGACCTAATTCTTAGCTTGGGAGCCAGAGCCTGCTCACAGGACACCGTTTTTGTATCACAAAAGTGGTACTCGACGCAGTGTTGGCTAAGGCTAGGCCCTGTCAGCAGAGGCCAACAGGGCAGTAGCATTGCTGTATTCTGAACTAGTTTGTGTCATCTGGGGTTGGATATAGTGGCGCTTACTTTGTCAGATGAGAAGAGGGACCTCTACACCTGAAAACCTAACTGACTTGTGAACTGGTCAGATACCTTTTGCTTTACATTTGAAGACAGCCTAGAGAAACATTTGCAATCCATCCTCACAGTACCTCTTCCAGCCTCTACATACTCACATGGGACCCAAAAAGCAACAGACAATTGTGACATACAAGCAATTACTCATGGCTTCAGAAGGCTCCCAAACAAAGCAACCAAGGAGTTTTCCAGATGAAGAAACTTTTATGAAAGCATCAGGAAGTGAATACAAATTGATGATATACAGAGCCCTTCTAGACCTTATACAAAATGCAGCAGAACAAAAGGAAAAATTAAGCAAGTTGTTCGATCTGATGGAACACCAGTACTCTGAAATCCAACAGATCAAGAAGAAAATCAAAGACATAGAAACTTCCATGCAAAGCCAATAAAACAGAATGGAACAAATGGAAAAAAGAATTTCTGACTTGGAAGACAGAGCTACTGATGCCAGCGTCTATGAGCAGAAATCAGAAAAAAGAAACAAGAAAAATGAAGAAACATTAAGAAGCATGTGGGACTCTATTAAGAGGAACAACCTTCCATTAATTGGAGTCCCTGAACAGGGTGAGACAACTGAGAACACAGAGAGTATTGTTGCTGAGCTGCTGAAAGAAAACTTCCCAGAAATCATGAAGGAAGAGAATATAGACATCTCAGATGCATATCGTATGCCACCCAATATAGATCTCAAAAGAAAGCCTCCAAGACATATTATAATCAAGCTTAACAAAATGAAACATAAGCAGCAACTCTTAAAGGCAGCAAGACTCAAGGCAAAGCTAACATTCAGAGGGAAACCCTGTAGGCTCTCATCAGATTTCTCAGCAGAAACCATGCTGGCACGGAGACAGTGGCATGACACATTCAAAGTTTTGAAGGAGAAGAACTTCCAACCAAGAATTATATATCCTGCAAAACTATCTTTCAAATACTAAAATGAAATTAAGACATTCTCAGATAAGCAGAAACTCAGAGACTTTGTAAAAACCAAACCCAAACTACAAGAAATACTGAAAGAAGTTCTTGGCTTTGGCTTAGAAGAATGAAACCACTAACTTTATATTTTAGAACGACACACTACTCAATACTCTACTCATTTAGGGAAGGCTCCAAAGTAAATCACAGCTTTGATATGGAAAGAAGCAATCCAGTGATCATCATGAAAACTATGGTGTCATCATAATAAAAAGAGGGATGTACTACAGTCGTTATAGTCCTTCCAGATGGAGAGGAAGATGACAAGACTGGTAGAAATTAAAATTGGGTTTATAAATAGTTTATTAAGGGGGTTCATAGGGGCAGCTGTAAAGCACAACAAAGATGTATCATACCATTTCAAGAAATCTAACACACGAGTCTCAACAACTATAAAACCAGCTCTGAAAAAGGTGAAAAATCAACTCACAAAAGAGTGTCCCAGAACAGACTGATAAGAACAACAGAGAAAACATCAACATAAAAATAGACATATCACAATGGCAGCAGTGAACACATACCTATCAATAATTACATTGAATGTGAATGGACTGAATGCTCCAGTAAAGAGACACCGAGTGTCATCTTGGATCAAAAGACATGACCCATCCATATGTTGTGTACAAGAAACTCACTTCAGACCTAAAGACAGGAACAAACTGAAAATTAAAGGATGGAAGAATATATATCAAGCTAACAATGAACAAAGAAGAGCAGGGGGACAATTCTAATCTCAGACAAAATCAATTTTAATGTCAAATCCACAATTGTGGACAAAGATGGACACTATTGCTGAAAGGTTCAGTACACAAGCAAGACTTAACTATATTAAATATTTATGCACCTAATTTGAGAGCACCTAAATATGTCGAAGAAACACTGACTATGCTCAAAAGAGAGTTAGATCACTCCACAATAATAGTGGGAGACCAACACTCCACTCTCATTACTAGACAGATCATCTAGAAAAAAGCTCAGTAAAGATACAGAAGACGTCACTGACACAGTTAACCAACTAAACCTCATTGATATATACAGAACTTTCCACCCATCAGCAGACAACTACACCTTCTTCTCCAGTGCACACGGAACATTCTCCAGAATTGACCACGTGATAGGCCATAATGCAATGCTCAAAAAAATCCATACTACTGATTTACTGGAAAGCATTTTCTCAGATCATAAAGCCATCAAAGTTGAAATCAATAGCAGAGAAAACAGATAGAAAGTGGAGCTCTTGGAAACTGAAGAACGTCTTGCTCAAAAAAACATGGGTTATAGAGGAAATCAAGGATGAATTAAAGAAATTCATGGATTCCAATGAGAACTAAACACTTCCTACCAGAACCTATGGGATACAGCCAAAGCAGTGCTCAGAAGTCTGTTTATCTCCATAAATGCACACATCTGGAAGGAAGACAGAAACCAAATCAAGGAACTAACTCTATAGCTTGAACAAGTAGAAAGAGAACAACAGAGGAACCCCTCGGGCACCAGAAGAAATGAGATCATAAAGATTAGAGCAGAGCTAAATGAATTAGAGAATAGAAAAACAATTGAAAAAATAGAAAAGACCAAAAGCTGGTTTTTTGAAAAGATCAACAAAATTGATAAACCACTGGCTAAACTTACTAAAGAAAAGCAGGAAAGGAAATAACCCAAATTAGAAATGAGAGGGGACTTGTCACTACAGATGAACAGAAATAAAAATCATCACAACAGAATACTATGAAAGACTGTACTCTAACAAATTTGAAAACCTAGGGGAAATGGACCAATTCCTTGACTCATGCCACCTACCCAAATTATCACAACATGAAGCAGAACAACTTAATAAATCCATCACAAAGGAAGAGATTGAAAAGGTCATCAAAACACTGCCAACCAAAAAAAAGTCCAGGCCCAGATGGCTTCACGGCAGAATTCTACCAAGCATTTAGAGAAGAGTTATCGCCAATACTACTGAAACTATTTCACAGTATAGAAAGGGATGGAGTACTCCCAAACTCATTCTATGAAGCCAGCATAACCCTGATACCTAAGCCAGGGAAAGATCCAACAAAGACAGAGAACTACAGACCGATATCACTCATGAACCTAGATGCAAAAATCTTCAACAAAATTCTTGCCAACAGAATACAACAACATATCAAGAAAATATCCATCATGACCACGTGGGATTCATACCAGGGATGCAAGGCTGGTTCAACATCAGGAAAACAATTAATATGATTAACCACATAAATAACACAAAAGATAAGGATCACCTGATTTTGTCCATTGATGCAGAAAAGGCATTTGATAAAGTCCAACACCCATTCATGCTAAAAACTCTTAGCCAAATGGGCATAGACGGCAAATTCCTCAACACAATATGGGCCATTTATAAAAAGCCAATTGCCCACATCATCCTGAATGGAGAGAGACTGAAAGACTTTCCCTTGAGATCAGGAACTAGACAAGGATGCCCACTGTCACCTCTCCTATTCAACATTGTGCTAGAAGTTCTAGCCAGAGCAATTAGACAAGACCAAGAAATAAAGGGCATCTGCATTGGAAAAGAGGTAGTTAAAATATCCCTGTTCGCAGATGATATCATTGTATATGCAGAGAACCCCAAGGAATCTATAAGTAAGCTACTCAAACTGATAGAAGAGTTCAGCAAAGTCTCAGGAAACAAGATAAACAGAAGTAAATCAGTAGGATTCCTTTATACCAACAACGAGACTGTTAAGGAGGAAATTATCAAATCTATACCATTTATGATAGCCCCTAAGAAGATAAAGTACCTAGGAATTAATCTAACCAGAGAAAAAACATACCTTTACAAAAGAGAACTACAAGCCCTTACTACAAGAAACTAAGAGAGACTTAGATAAATGGAAAAACCTACTCTGCTCATGGATAGGAAGACTTAACATTGTGAAAATGTCTATTTTACCCAAAGCAATTTATTTATATAATGCAATCCCAATACAAGTTCCAGCATCATTTTTTAATGAGATGGAGAAACAAATCACCAATTTTGTTTGGAAAGGGAAGAAGCCCCGGATAAGTAAGGTACTACTAAAGAAGAAGAACACACTGGGAGGCCTCTCATTACCCGACCTTAGAACATACTACACTGCCGCACTGGTCAAAACAGCCTGGTACTGGTATAAGAACAGACAGATCGATCAATGGAACAGAATTGAGACCCCAGAGATGACACCATCTGCCTATGAACGGTTGATATTCGACAAAGGCCCTAAGACATTAAACTGGGGTAAAAACAGTCTCTTCAACAAATGGTGCTGGCAAAATTGGTTATCCATCTGCAATAAACTGAATCAAGATCCATATCTTACACCTTATACAAAAACCAACTCCAACTGGGTAAAAGACCTAAATATCAAATCTAAAACGATAAAGCTCATCCAAGAAAAGGTAGGAACAACAATGGAAGTTTTATTATACAACGAGGACAGACTCCAAAATCTGTCAAAGAAACCTCAGTCAACAGAAAATAGATAAATGGGAACTATTAAGAATCAAACACTTTTGCTCATCCAAAGACTTTATTAATAGAATTAAAAGAACACCCACAGAATGGGAAAAAATATTTGGCAACTCTATGTCAGACCGACGCCTGATCTCCATAATCTATAAGATACTACAAAATATCAAGAAGAAGAAGATAAACCATCCAATTAAGCGATGGGCAAAGGAGATGGGCAGACACTTCACTAAAGAGGAGATCCAGGCAGCCAAAAAACACATGCGGACATGTTGACAATCTTTAGTTATTAAAGAAATTCAAATCAAGACAACAATGAGATACCATCTCACCCCAACAAGATGGGCCATGATCGAGAAAACACAAAACAACAAATGCTGGAGAGGCTGTCGAGAAAGTGGAACCCTCCTGCACTGTTGGTGGGGTTGCAAAATGGTCCGGCCTCTTTAGAAAGCAATCTGGCACTTCTTTAAAAAAAAATGGACATCAATATACCATTTGACCCAGTAATTCCACTACTTGGAATATATCCTACAGAATCAAGGCCTTTCACACCAACGGACACATGCACCAGAATGTTTACCGCAGCACAGTCCACGATAGCAAAAAGATGGAATCAACCCAGATGTCCAACAATAGAAGAATGGATAGGTAAACTATGGTACGCATACTCAATGGAGCACTATGCAATGATAAAGAATAACGATGATTCCAGGAAACATCTCCTAACCTGGTTTTAACTGGAAGGCATTATGTTGAGTGTAAGTAGTCAGCCACAAAGGGACAAATACTGTATGAGGCCTCTAGGATAAGATCTCAAAAAAAGACTTGTGTGTAGAAAAAAAGACTCTTTGACAGCTGCAAGGGAGGAAAGGGAGGGAGGGTGAGGGGGGCAGGGTTTAGTTTAGATAGTTACTAGAAATCTAGTTGGGAGAAAGCGGTGATAGCACACATTAGAAACAAGAACCACATTAAGTGGACTTCAGCATAACTTGGGTACTCCTTCCATCTTAACTCAATACTGCAAGGATAGAGTAGCTGGGGCAGGGGGCGGGGGACCATGCTCTTAGGCGAATTCCAGGCCAATTGGCACAACTAGCGTTTTGCTAAGAGAGCTCTCTGTACCCCACATTGGTGAGTGGCGTCTGGGGTCTTAGAAGCTGCCAAGCTGCCATCCGAGGACACAGCAAATGGTCCCAACTCAGCAGGAACGGATGCTCACCGAGGGCCAAAATGGCATGTGGTAAAGACAACTGAGAAGACAGAGAGACTCACAAGAGTGGGTGCCTACATCGACCTGGGACCGGAAGAACCGGATGGTGCCCGGCCACCACCAGTGATAGCCATGACGGAGCTCACAGAGAGGAGCCTCACTGGCAACACAAGAATAAAAAGAGGGGCATCATGAGATCTCCACTAAAAGACCTCAATCGATGGTCCAGCGGTTTTGGGGTTCCTCTGAGTACATGGCCCCCGGCGCTGATGCTGCCCTTTCCCATAAATTATAACAAAGGTCTACTCTTTGGACAGGAATGGATTGGACTTGGCAATGCAGAGTGACCATATACTGGAAGCAGTTTATGGTTCTATACATCTATAGGATATCATCTTGCTGACCTCTGGCTGGAGGAAGGGGAGTGGACAGAGAGGAGGGGAAAGAAGGCTGTTGGGAGGATGAGACATGTATGGAGCAGAGAGGAATAGTGTGCAGTCACCGGACAGGGAGAGCAGTGGAAGCTGCTCATAGGTGGGCATGTAAATTTATACGTGAATGTATATTTTCACTCAGTTATGTTAAATAAAAAAAAAATGACACTTAATACAACGGTTTTTTTTTTTTCTTTTCTATTTGCTTAATTACTTTAAGGAGAGTTTTAATTGCTTTTAAGAATGTAGAAAATAGAAAAAATAAAGCTCATTTTTTTATGATTCAAATTATCCTCTCATTTCCACAAGACTTCTCCCTCTAGCTGAAGCAGATTATCCAATAAGCAAGGTAAGCGCGAGTTTACGTGTGCTTATTTACTAATCTGTAGTGAAAAACTCACATCAGATGTGGTGAAAACCGTGTGAAATTGTCCACTACGGATTAGTAAGCGCAGATAAACCCATACGCACCATGCTTGGAAATCTTGGTGGCGTAGTGACAAAGTGCTATTCCTGGTAACCAAAAGGTCAGCAGTTTGAATCTGCCAGGTGCTCTTGAAAACTCTATGGGACAGTTCTACCCTGTTCTATAGGGTCACTATGAGTTGGAATCAACTCGATGGTAGTGTTTTGTGGTTTGTTTTTGTTGGTACCATGCTTACTGAGTCATTCACTCCTGCACTCTAACCTGTTTCCAAATTGCTGAAGCTTTCATTATAGTCAGGGAGGATCCTGGGAATCGGTAGGGAATTAACCAGGCTGAGAGGCTGGCCCTTGCAAGGGTCCCAAAGCTGCCCAAATCAATGTCCAAGGAGGAGCAGCCAACTCACGCATCTTCTAGGACAGTCCTTAGCTCCAAAGATGATAGACAGTTAGTGGGAAGTGGTGGGTGGCAGCGCATGTCTCTGGACAAATGCAAGCCTGGCTTTCAGGTGGGTGGCAGCAGTGTGACCGTGAGTGGTCACATACACAGTGTGTATAATTCTAGTTTTATAAGCCATTCTGCAAAACCCAGGCCCATAGAGTGGTTTGCTGTGCTCCCCTAGTCAAATGACTGAAAATAGCCAGTGTCATTTCTTCTCGTTTGATTATGTTCATCTCATTGGTAACAAAGTATCAGTGACTACTGCAATTCCAGTCTGCCCAAGACAGAAACTCTGGTGGCACAGTGGTTAAGAGCTACAGCTGCTAACCAAAAATGTTGACAGTTCAAATCCCACCTGGTGCTCCTTGTGAACTCTATGCTGCATTTATATGGGGTCTTATGGAGTTGCTCTGAATCAGAATCTACTGATGGCAGTGGGTTTGGCTTTATGCTCAAGATGAGAATTCAGGAGTCTAATGTTGGTATTTATTATTTCAGCATTTCCACCTATTTTAATAATTTTCATCTAAGTGGTGCTTTTATCCTAAACATTCCGATCTATATCTGTGACGTGCTTCTTCTTCCTTCTGTTTTGCATTGCCTTTGACCACTATCATGAATTTCTACCTGGGCTACAAAGCCCTTGCCAATATCTGCACTTTCATTGCAGAATCTGCCTCTTGAGCTAGCCCAGTTTCTTCTGATGTCCTTCTCCACAGCTGACAGTGTAAGTGGTTCTCTCTTGGTGCCTGCAAAAGGCCATCACATAACACACATGCATGCACAGGAATGTATATTTCGGATCCCAGAGGCTCCTGGGCCTATTTTTCATGACTGCTGCTCAGGTGCTGCCTTGCAGGACATCCTCACCGAGCAGGGCACTTCCTTTCCCACAGAGCATGCACCTGCCTGGCTTGCTGGTATGGAGCAGATTCATCTATGCATATGTCCTCCGTTTCACCATACCACTCCAGAAAGGTCACTCCCAGATCTACTCACAGCCCAGATTCCCCTCCTGGGCCTTCCTGACCTGTAAACACGTAACATCAGAGTTCTGGCCCACAGGCACCATAAAAGCAGCAGACAAGGACTACTTAGAAGACAAGGGCCATGACTCCTTCACCAACATCTGACTCCTTATAGCACACTTGGCCAATGATCAATTTTGAATTAAGGACTGATTCTTCATCTCTCTGGGTCCTTTACCTTGCTTTCAGATTTTGCCCACATTTTTTCCCACTTTAAGGCCTTTCTAGTCAGGAAGAAAATGCAATTATCTGATCTCATACATATTATGTACCAAATCTAACACTACCTTTTCCAAGGTCCTTTGGATGCTTCCAGAAAAGAGTGTGGTTTGGAGGCAGCAACCCCCTGAAGAGCCTCAGGTCTCTCACTTCCACCCAGGCCTCAGTTTCCTTTGCTAAGTCATATCCGCTTGTCTCCAGCCCCCAGGAATGACCCTGCCCTGGACTTTGTTCACCAGGTAAACTGGCTTTCTTTCAGGCTTCACTTCAGACCCCAAAGAATAAATGGGGTCTTGCCATGCACTCATTCTCTCTCTCCCTCGTCTGTTCTGCTCCTGTTCACCCCTGACATTCTTCTACTAAAGCCACGTTCATTGCCAGATCCCTTCTTCCTCAGTCCTGGTTTCTGGGCTTTGGAGTGCCAGCCCACGCTTACTGAATGCTCTCCATGTCACAGACGCAGTGCCACATGCCTCATGGGCTTAATGTCATTTACTCCACACCTGTGAACTTACCATCTAATGCTTGAGCTGCAAGTAAAAGAACTCCTTACAGCAAAAGACCTTAATAAGGCCATGTGCTACCTAATTAGAGCTCCTAAGATAGGTCAGAAACCCTGGCAGCATGGTGGTTAAGTGCTACAGCTGCTAACCTAAAAAGTGGGCAGTTCAAATCTACCAGGCGCTCCTTGGAAACTTTAGGGGGCAGTTCTACCCTGCCCTATAAGGTTGCTATGATTTTTCGAATTGACTCGACAACAGTGGGTTATTAAGATAGGGCTGGCTCCAGGCACAGTACAGTGAGGATTCTGAACACTTTAAGTCTTCCAGAACCTTCCTAGCTGACAGAGGTATTCCCTCCACCCCTCTCAGCAACCTTCTCTACATTAAACCTTTCAATGACTCCACCTGGGATTACTGTCTCACAGTGGGATGCAGATGCTTCTCAGGACTCACTCCCACACCTGTTTCCAAACCCTCCATAAGTAGAGATCCCACATGACCCAGGCAGTAGTACATAACCTGGTCAGGAGACAGTCGAGCAGCACGCCACTCTGTATAGGCAGGAATCCAGAGCACATGTATGAAAAGGTATCTGGCCCATAAGATCAGGCTGTATTGATTACTGGCGCATTTATCCAGGATCCAGGATTTAACGTTCACTGTAGCACCTGAAAGTATGCAACGCTGGTTACTTGAGACTGACCTCCACCCCAATCCACAGGCCATGAGGTTTAAGGGCCAGGATTTCCCTGGCAGTGTTGAGGAAGGAATTCAAAAGGCCCTGGGAGTTGGAAACTCTGTGTACGTGTCCAGATTCCCGCCTGTTGTCCCCATCTAACTATCAAAAGTGCCCCCTGGTTTAGGACTATGTGTCATCTGTTCAGCCAGCCTCTATCCATGCCACTTGGAGTTCCCAGAGGCCATTCCTTTCACCATGACCTTATGAAATGTCCTGGTGTGTGAGGGGACCTTCAGACTCCTATCAAGCCCAGAGGTGGCTGTCCCTTTGCCTAGAGATGGCAGTGAGTAATAACTGTCTTAGAACTTAGTCCCTGATTTCAAAGGGAAGAACCAGAGCCAGAGTGGAGTGGGAGTGGCAGCACTTAACCATTAAAAGACAATAAATTTTTCAGTACTGCTTGATATTTATTGGAAAGAACGCAAATGCTTTTTCCAGGTAGTACTGGGTTGAGTACCGGGTTTTGCTTGTTTTGGTTTTCATATCCTGTTGTCCAAATGTACACATCTGCAGGACTGCTGCAATGCTGAAAGCAAAAGCACAGCTGTACACAACTGATGCAGAGGAATGACGAAATGTCCCAATGTGGCTGCCAGGCCCCTGTAGCTAGAATTGACGCTGGGAGTAGGTAGGGAACTAACCAGGCTACGAGGCTGGCCCTTGCAAGGGTCGGTGAATTGTCCAAACCAATGTCCAAGGAGGCAGAGCCCACCCAGGCATGTTCTAGGTTGGTCCTTAGCTCCAAAGGCCTTGAGCAGTCAGCTGGAAGCAGGGGCGGAGAGGCAGCCTAGGTCTCAGGGCAGACGCAGGCCTGCCAGTTAGGTGGGTGGCAGCAGCGGGATTGTGGGTGGTCTGCCTAATTGTCAACTGGGCCTGGCCGACGGCTGGGATTCAGGCAACAATCTAAATTCGCAAGAAGGGTCCTGGGGCTGGCCAGAATGGGTGGCAGTGTGCTCCTGGGTGAGGCCACCGACCCAGCAGCAGGTAACTGGAGCAATACTCCTGGAACAAAGACAAGCACTACAGGGGATGAAAAGAGAACCAGAGAACTGAAGGGTACAGAGAGGGAAGGGGACAAAGGGGACTGGGACGAAGGTAAGCGCAGCGGCTCAGGGGAGGGGGTGAGGAGGCTGTAGGCGAGCAGGGCCCCCCCCCCAGGCTCGAGGGGGGTCCGGGCCTAGTAATAGTCGTCTTCCACATCATCGTCCTCGTCGTCCTCGTCGTCGTCCTCGTCGTCGTCCCAGCCGAAACACTGCTTCATCTCGTCGAGGAAGGCCCGGTAATCCCCCAGGATGGGGCTGTCCATCTCGATGTAGGGGACCACCCACTCTTCCGCTTCTCCACTCAGGAGGCTGATTAGGAAGGCTATCTTCATGGCGTCGTTGCAGAATCGGTTCTCATTGACGAGCATGTAGGACGTTGTCTGCACGATAAACTCGGGGAGCCGGGCACTCTCGCCGCTAAACGTCTCAGGGAAGGGCACCGGGCAGCTGGGCGGACGTACCTGGCGCAGAAGGCTCGCTCGCTCGCACACCAGCAGCCGCAGCTGCTCCATCAGCTGGCTGTTCTCGATGCTCAGAGCCCGGTGGCGCACCAGCAGGGCGTGGAGCAGCAGCACCAGCTCATCCACCATGGCGAACGCTCCCAGCGCTGCGGCTCGGCCCAGGGCAGCTCCAAAGCCTCGCAGGAAGTGCGTGTCGGCGGAGGCGCACGGCTGGGTGGGAGGGCGGACGTCGAGCCGGGCCCGGCCGCTGCGCAGGCCCCGCCCACTGGCCACTCGGGCGGCCGGCCTGCCGTGGGGGGCGTGGCCAGGGATGGGACAGGCAGGGCCACTGGGCGTGGCTACGAGTGGGACTCCCACGGGCTTGAGGACGCGGCCAAGGGCAGAGCTGGCAGGGGCGCGACCAGCTCGCTGCCTTTACCCGAGCTGGTAGACACTTCAACCGAGGGCCGAGCAGGCGTCAAGACCCATCTCTCAAAGACAGCCAGGCTGCTCTAGTTGAAAGGATTAACAACCACCACTCCCGCCCCCACAGACACAATTCAGTGTCTCTTTCGGTCGATAGTTCAAATCTGCCAGGCTCTCCTTGGAAACCCTATGGGGCAGTTCTACTCTGTCCTAGACAGTGCCTATGGGTCAGCATCGACTTGACAGCAGTAGGTTTGGTTTTGACTCCCCACCCCCACCCACCCTCCCTCGCCCCGTGAAGGTCTGCAGCCACTAGATTGTATTTGGATGAATTTCAAACACCTAAAGAACTCCTGACTGCACAAGTGGGTGTGTTGCAGGAGTCACATTCTTTCAGAGACGTACACAAGGGATCCTGTCTATCATGACAAAATAATTTAAATGGAATTTTCCTTACTCGGGAAATGCAGTGTAACTCATTATTTTTCTAAATAGCGAAGTAGAAAAAGTTCTGCAAAATCAGAATCTGACAACCTTTGCAGGAGTCCTATCTGTGCCTTTAGTTCGTATCTTAGTATCAGTGTCCCTTGGCCATCAAGTATTATTTTTTTGCTTAACAATTAAGACGTTTGTGTTTTTAAATGTTTTTGTTTTTCTATGTTGAATATGATTATGCCATCAGGTGTTGAGAAACTGAGTTGACCTATGACCTTGGAGTCAACATACCCTGTTGGCTCTGCTTTCAAAATATGTCCCCAGTTAAGTCACTTCTTGTGACCTCTACCACTGGTCCAAAGTCTTCTTTTTTGTACCCATACTTGTACAACTGATCTCTTAGTTTTGACTCTTGCCCTGCTGTAGTGTATGTCTCACAGAGTCAACACAGGAATCCCATTAAAACAAACATCACAGCTCCAACCAGTTGCTATCACATCAGTCCTGACTCATGGCAACCCCATGTGTGTCCCAGCAGAAATGTGCTCCATAGAGTTTTCAGTGGATGATTTTTCAAAAGTATGTTGGTAGACCTTGTTCTGAGTTGTCTCGGGGGTGGGGGTGGGGGCAGGAATCTAACTCCATCCTATTGGTTAGTAACAAAGTTCATTTATTGTTTGTACCCAGGAATATGTATTTGCTGTGATTTCTTACAAAGTTAAATATGTACAGTAAAACCTACAAAAGATGGAAACTGTGTCGGGGGGAGAACCAGTCAAAGAAGGAAAACAGAAATATTTTCCAGTAACAGAGTGGTAGAAAAGGGGTACGATAGCATCCTGTCAAAGATGGAAAACTTGTGAGACCCAGGAAAAAAGGCATTCCCCTAAAGGACAGAGTAGAGGTGACCCATAGTGTTAGCAGGACTGTAAATCTTTTTTTATTTTTTTATTATGACTGAGTGAAAATGTACATTCCCGTATAAATTTACCTGCCCACCTATATGCAGCTTCCACTGCTCTCCCTGTCCGGTGACAGCACACTATTCCTCTCTGCTCCATACATGTCTCATCCTCCCAACAGCCTCCTTTCCCCTCTTCTCCACCCACTCCCCTTCCTCCAGCCAGAGGTCAGCAGGATGATATCCTATAGATGCACAGAACCATAAATCTTGATGCAAGCAGACTCTTCGTATCTTTCTCCTGCTGAGTAGTGGGTTTGAACTGCAGACCTTTCAGTTAGCAGCTAAACCGTTAATCCCTGTGCCACTAGGGGTCCTTTCATATCTACCTTACAACTCAGCAATTCCATTCCCAGTATTTACCCTAAAAGAATAAAAACATATGCTCACAAAGATTTCTAGTAGAACTTGTGTTGGGAACAACACAAACGTCTACCAAAGGAAGAATGAATAAAACAAATTGTGGCACATCCTTATATCAATACCAGTCAGCAAACTATTTCTTTTTAAATACTTTATTGTGCTTTAAGTGAAAGTTTACACTGCAAATCAGTTTCTCATCCAACCCCCTCACACATGCACACATGCAACTCTAGCTGCTCTCCTCACCCTGTGACAGCACCTCCCTCCCTTCCACTCTGTACTTCCCATATTCATTCAATGATCTCCTGTCCCGCTCCACCCTCTCATCTCACCTCTAGACAAGAGCTGCTCACGCAGCCTCATGTATATGTTTAAGTCAAGAAGCACACTATTTTTCAGGATCACTCTATGTCTTATAGTCCAGTCCAATCTTTATCCTTTTGCAATTCATTAATTTCACTCAGCATAATGTTGTTCAGATGACTCCATGTTATGTTTTCCAAGATGATCATTGTTCCTTTTAATTGCGTAGAATTATGTTGTGTGACTATATCATAATTTGTTTATCCATTCATCTGTTGATGGGCACCTAGGTTGGTTCCATCTTTCTGCCACTGTGGACAGTGCTGTGATGAAGATTTTTGCAAATGTATGTATTTGTGTGGCAGCTCTGATTTCTCTAGGATAAAGAGGTAGGATTGCTGGGTCTTACAATACTTCTATTTCTACAACCTCTCCAACATTTGTTGTTTTGTGTTTTTTGGATGAATGCCAACTTTGCTGGAGTGAGATGGTATCTCATTGTGGTTTTGATTTGGATTTCTCTGAGTCAGATCCAACTCGACGGCACTTCGCTTGTCTAACGACTAATGATCCTGAGCATTTCCTCAGGTATCTGTTAGCCACCTGGCTGTCTTCTTTGGTGAAGTGCCTGTTCATACCCTATGCCCATTTTTTAATTGGATAATTTGTCTTTGTCTCGTTAAGGATTTGCAGTGACTGGATTTCTGGTAGCCAAAATTTTTTTCCCAATCCGTAGGTTGTCTTTTTACTCTTTTGGTGCAGTCTTTGGATGCGCATAAGTGTTTGATTTTTAGGAGTTTCCAATTATCTATTTTCTCTTCTGGTGTTTAGGCATTGTTAGTAATGTTTTGTAGTCTGTTTATGTCATGTATTAGGGCTCTCAGTGTTGTACATGCTTTTTCTTTCATGATCTTTATTGTATTACATTTTGTATTTAGATCTTTGATCCCTTTTTAGTTAGTTTTTGTGCAAGGTGTGAGACAAAGGCTTTTTTTCTTTTCTTTTGCAGATAGATATCAAGTCACCATTTGTTAAAGAGATTATCTTTTTCCAAGTTTGCAGACTTTGGGGCTTTGTCAAATAGCTGCTGTTCATAAGTGGATGATTTTTTTGTCTGTAATTTCAATTCCATTCAATTATTCTACATATTTTTTTTTGTACAAGTACCAGGCTGTTTTGACTATGTTGGCAGTGTAGTAGTTTCTAAAGTCAAATAGTGTGAGACTCCTTACCTTGTTCTTCAGTAATGCTTCACTTATCCAGGGTACTTATCCAGGGTTTTTTTTTTTTTTTTCCTTTCCATATGAAGTTGGTGACTTGTTTCTCCATCTCATTAAAAAATGCCATTGGAATTTGTATTGGGATTGCAATGTATCTATGGTTCACTTTGGGTAGAAAAGACATTTTCATGATGTTGAGTCTTCCTATCCATGAACAAGATGGGTGTCTAGACTTATGTAGGTCTCTCTTGATCTCTTGCAGTAGAATCTTGTAATTTGGTTTGTATAGGTCTTTTACAGCTGTGGTTGGATTTACTCCTGAGTATTTTAGCTTGTTGGACAACAATGTAAGTTATTTCTCTTGCTAGAATCCCACCTTATTTTTAGCTTCTTGATTATTTTATCTGATTTTTCCTCAAATACGTTGGTGTCACATGTTTTATCTTCAGTCTACTTATTTGGCCTCCATTGCCTCAATTCTGTTCTTTTGACGTAAACTTGAGTTGTCTATTTCTGTAATTTCATTATTAGTTTTCTGGATTTCTAATTCTTGCCACTCTACTCATATGCTTTTTGCAGCCTGTTCAGTTTGTTATTATGCGCTGATACATTTAACCTCATCTTCTTCCTGATCTCTTGAAGAGTTCTAAATGTTAATCTTTTGTATTCTACCTCTGATAATTCGGGAATTTCTCTTCTGCAAAATTTCTTAATTCTTTGTCTAGGGAGTTTTCTGAAGCAGTTGTAGTCTTCCTCTTTAAGTGATTTGACGTGGTCTTCAAGCTATCAATTAGTTGTATTTATTGATGTTTGCCTACTGTGTTGTAACTTCTTGTTTTGTGTGTGTGTTTGTTTTTTTTTAATGTCCAAATAGACTGGTCATGTGTGCTAGCCTGCTCATTGGTGTCTTTGAAACTCTAATATCGTGTCACCAAGTGCTTAGAGCTGTTACTAGGCATGCGAGCCCAGGAGTCCATCTACATTGCTTGTACGGATTTAGCTCAAGTATCCAGGTAGTCAGTCATCAAGTATATGGTACAGGCTCTTGCTTACTGTCCTAGATGGGCAGAAGTGATTGGTTTAGGCACAAGTATCTAGTTGTAGCCATTGAGAAAGGCAGGGGGCTACCAGCCATCCCTGAGTGTCTCTGTTGATGGCGTTGTTGCCTTATGTCTGAATCTAGATGAAAGAACTGCTTTGGCTGCAAATTTCCAGCTCAGAGGAATTAGAAGCTTTTTTTTTTTTTCTCCTCTTCCCCCTGTTTATTAAACTGTTCCCTCTCCAAGCCTCAGAGAATGGCTTAGGACAGGCTAAAAGAATCCAGAGCTGGGTGCACTGCAGATATAGGAGGGGGAAGCCCTGAAGAAAGGAGAGAGGGTTATCCTAAAGAGAAGATTTAGATCTATGTGGTAGGCTCTAAACAAATACTTAGCTTTTCACAATCTAGTACTGTTTTTCAATGGTTCTAGAAGTACTGGTGGATTCTCTGGTCACTCTTTCCTGCTGAAGAAAGTGTCCTTCAGCTGCCACTGTTCCACTCACAAAAGCTGTTTCCCATCAGGACAGATCTGGCAAATCCTATACTTCTGGACCTCCCTTCCCCACTGTGCAGTCAGATTTCTCAACTTTCCCTTTGATGTTCAGGTCTGCTAGGATGTCCTAAGTAATTGATCCATTTGTTCTTTTAGGTCTTTGTTATTAAAGGGATCACAGAAAGTGACTACTCTGCCATCTTGCCCCCCCCACCAGTCAGCAAACTACTAATACACACAAGATAGAATTCCAGAAGCATAGCTTCTGTGTTAGTCATCTAGTGCTGCTATAACAGAAATAGCACAAGTGTATGGCTTTAACAAGGAGAAGTTTATTCTCTCACATTCCAGTGGGCTAGATGTCTGGATTCAAGGTACCAGCTCCAAGAGAAGGCTTTCTCTCTCTTAGTCTTCTCATAAATCTTCTCCTGGACTAGGAGCTTCTCGCAAAAGGACCCTGGGTCCAAAAGATGCACTCTTCCCCCAGTGCTGCTTTCTTGTGGCATAAGGTACCCAACACTCTGCTTGCTTCCCTTTCCTTTTATCTCTTGTAAGAGAAAAAGTGGTACAGGACACAGCCCAGGGAAACTCCTTTTACGTTGGATCGGGGATGTGACCTGAACAAGCATATTATATCCCATCCTAATCCTCTTTAACCACAGACAGAGTTTATGATTCAGAACACATAGGAAAATCAGAAAATGGAGAACCACCACAGGATACTAGGAATCATGGCCTAACCAAGTTGACACATATTTTGAGGGGACACAGTTCAATCCAGGACAATTATCTTGACTAAAAGAAGTGAGGCATATAAAAGTAATAAACCAGTAAATCCAAGAACAGCTAAAACTATTATGTGGTGACAGAAATCAGAAGTCATCTGGGCTGAAGATGTTTGGAAAATTGACTACAAAGGGACACGAGTGGAATTTTGGGGGTTGGTAAATGTTCTATCTCTTTGCTGTCGTGGTGTTTCATGATTCATTATAATTGTTAATACTCATCAGGCTAAACATGTAAGTTCTAAGTTTCTTGATTTATGTAAATATACCTAAAATAAAAAAAATAAACACCTGTGGAGAATTGCTCCCAAAGACCAGAAAAGTGAAAAACTTAGGCAAAAATTCTAAACATAACACAACAGTTATTCAGTTATAAAGACACAGAACATTTTTAGTGCCTGGAATATATTCCCCAGGAATCACTTTTGAAGATGTTGCCAAAGCTCACATTTTAGTTCTCTCTCAAAGTCAAGTTAGAGAAATAGAAGCTACCCTATGTACAGACGGTTCTCTTTTTGTATGATTCACTTGTGCACCATGTCAGAAGGCACATAATGTGAATTTTTTCCATCATAGATGATGGCAATTTAATTATCTGGTTAAGATGGGTTAGTTAACAAATGCTACTCTTTAACAATGTGGCTAAATTATCAGTTACCATAGTGTATCAACTGAGTACACGAAGCACGGATTTTACCATTAGTCCATGTAAACAACTACATAAATAACAGATGCATGTCATGGTAAGTGACCAATCACATCACTTGTTTCAAAGTCTGACAACGATTTGTTGCTATCGGTCTAATAGTTCATGCATAGACAGCAAAGCATGCTAATTACATTGCCTCCTTGTCTTCCACTGATACAGCCATGTAACATTTTATAAGAACAGGGAAATGAAGGAAGGAATTTGCCACCAAATGAAAGTTCAACAAAGAAATGAAAAATAACACTGACTAAAGTTGACAAGTGGTTGTGAGGGAAAGGAAGAAGCCGTTTCAGAGGCAGTGATGCTGAGCGGGTGGGGCGAGGACAACTTCACATTACAGAAACTCTTGAAGAAATTTTAGATTCAAAGAGCAAAGGATAAAATACTAGAAGCCAATCCATACTTAGAAAGGAATGTGACAATTTGCCAAGGCATATAAAAGGTGCTTCCTCCATATCCTAAGTTATACGTACAATGAAAAAAAGTCAAGTATTACTCAACTATTCTGTTTTTTTTATTATGATTGAATGAAAATATATATTCCCATTTAAATTTGCATGCCCACTTACATGCAGCTCCCACTGCTCTCCCTCCCCAATGACAGCACATCCTTCCTCTCCTCTCCATAGATGTCTTATCTTTCCAACAATCTTCTATCCCCTCCTCTCCACCCACTCTCCGGCCTCCAGTCAGAGGTCACCAGGGTAACATCCTATGGATACACAGAACCAAAAAGTGTACAAATGATATGGTGATTCTGTGTCACCAAGTCAAATCCATTCCTGTCTGAAAAGTTGACCTCCATTATGATTTATGGACAGGGTCATCATCAGGGCCAGGGGCCATGCTCCCAGGGGAACTCCGAGGCCCCAGGACCATAAATTGCAGTATTATACTGGAGATGTCAGGGTGTACCCATTTTTATTTTTGTGTTTCCAGTGAGACTTAACTTTGTGAGCTCCATTAAAGCTATCACTGGTAGTGGCCGGGCACCATCTGGTTCTTCCGGTCTCAGTCAAGGTAGTCACCCACTCAGGTGGGTCTGTCTTCTGGGTTCTCTTTCCCCCATGTCATTTTGGTCCTTGGTGTTCATCTGTTCCTGCTGAGTTGGGACAATTTGCTGTACCCTTGGATGGCTGCTTGGCAGCTTTTAAGACCCCAGATGCCACTCACCAATGGGGGGAGCATAAGGCTGTCTTAGAAAAATGCTAGTTGTGCTAATTGGCCTTGCTTTCCCCTGAGAGTATGGTCCCCAGCCCCCCAGACCAGCTACTCTGTCCTTTCAATACTGGGTTAAGATGGGAGGAGTAATCATGTTATCTTGAAGGCCAGTTAATATTGATCTTCTTTCTAATGTGTGCTGTCACAGATTTCACCCAACAAATTTCTATCAACTACCTAATCTAAATCCTCCCCCACTTCACCCTACCTTCCTTCCTACCCTTGCAGCTGTCAAAGAGTCTTTTCATCTATGCATGAGTCTGTTTTTAAGTTCTTATCCTAGGGGCCTCGTACAATATGTGTCTTTCTGTTGCTGACTATTTTCACTCAACATAATGTCCTCCAATTGAAATCAGGTTATGACATGTTTCCCAAAATCATCATTGTTCTTTATCATTGCATAGTGTTCCACTGAGTATATATACCATAGTTTACCTATCCATTCCTCTGTTGTTGGGCATCTGGGTTGATGCCATCTTTTTGCTATTGTGGACTGTGCTGTGATAAACATTCATGTACACGTATCAGATGGTGTGAATGGCCTTGATTTTGTTGGATATATTCCAAGCAGTGGAAGTACTGGGTCAAATGGTATACCAAGATTCAGTTTTTTCAGGAAGTGCCAGATTCCTTTCCAAAGAGGTTGCATCATTTTGCAATCCCACCAACCGTGTAGGAGAGTTCCAGTTTCTCCACAGCCTCTTCAGCATTTGTTATTTTGCATTTTTTGGATCATGGTGAACCTTGTTGGGATGAAGTAGTATCTCATTGCAGTTTGCATTTGAATTTCTTTAATAGTTAATGATCGCAAACATGTCCGCATGCATTTTTTGGCTTCCTGGATCTTGTCTTTAGAGAAATGTCTGTCTGTCTCCTTTCCCCATCACTTAATTGGATGATTTATCTTTTTCTTGTTTATATTTTGTAGTACCATATAGATTATAGAGATCAGGTGTCAGTCTGACATAGAGTTGCCAAATATTTTTTCCCATTCTGTAGGTGGCCATTTAATCCTATTAATAAAGCCTTTGGATGAGCAAAAGTGTTTCATTCTTAATAGTTCCCATTTATTTATTTTTCTCATCTGTTGTGTGTGGTTTGCTTGACAGATTTTGAAGTCAGTCTCCATTGTGTAGTAAAGCTTCCATTGTTGTTCCTACTTTTTCTTGGATGAGCTTTATCATTTTAGGTTTGATATTTAGGTCTTTTATCCAGTTTGAGTTGGTTTTTGTATAAGGTATAAGATATGGGTCTTGTTTCAATTGATTGCAGATGGATATCCAATTTTGCCAGCACCATTTGTTGAAGAGATTGTTTTTACCCCAGCTTAATGTCTTAGGGCCTTTGCTGAATATGAATTATTAATAGGAAGATAGTGTCATCTCTGGGCTCTCAATTCTGTTCCATTCATCTATCTGACTCTTTATGTACCAGTACCAGGCTGTTTTGACAACTGTGGCAGTGTAACAAGTTCTAAAGTCAAGTAATGAGAGGCCTCCCAGTGTGTTCTTCATCTTTAGTAGTACTTTGCTTACCTGGGGTTTCTTCCCTTTCCAAACAAAATTGGTAATTTGTTTCTCCATCTCATTAAAAATTAACACTGGAACTTGTATTGGGATTGCATTATATAAGTAGATTGCTTTGGGTAAAATAGACATTTTCACAATGTTGAGTCTTCCTATCCATGAGCAGGGTAGGTTTCTCCATTTATGTAAACCTCTCTTAGTTTCTTATAGTAAAGACTTGTAGTTCTCTTTATAAAGATCTATTATTTCTCTGGTTAGATTTATTCCTAGGTACTTTATCTTCTTAGGGGCTATAGTAAGTGGTATTGATTTGGTGATTTCTTCATTAGTAATCTTGTTGGTATAAGGGAATCCTACTGATTTACTTATGTTTCTCTTGTATCCTGAGACTGCTGAACTCTTCTATCAATTTGAGTATTCACTTATGGATTTCTTAGGATACTCTGCATATACAATCATATCATCTGCAAATAGGGAGATTTTGACTTCTTTGCCGATGCAGATGCCCTTTATTTCTTGGTCTTGTCTAATTGCGCTGGCTAGAACTTCTAGTACAATGTTGAATAGGAGTGGTGAGAGTGGGCATTCTTGTCTAGTTCCTGTTCTCAAGGGAAACTGTTTCAGTCTCTCTCCATTCAGGACGATGTAGGCAGTTGGCTTTGTGTAAATGACCCTTATTGCACTGAGGAGTTTGCCATCTATTCCTGTTTTGCTGAGAGTTTTTAGCATGAATGGGTGTTGGACTTTATCAAATGCCTTTTCTGCATCAATAGGCAAAATCAGGAGATTCTTGTCTTTTGTGTTATTTATGTGGTTGATCACATTAATTGTTTTTCTGATGTTGAACCAGCCTTGCATCCCTGGTATGAATCCAGCTTGGTTATGATGGATTATATTTTTGATATGTTATTGTATTCTATTGGCAAGAATTTTGTGGAAGATTTTTGCATCTAGATTCATGAGTGAAATTGATCTGTAGTTCTCCATTTCTGTTGAGTCTTTCCCTGGCTTTGGTATAAGGGTTTTCTGGCTTCATCGAATGAATCTGAGAGTATTCCATTCATTTCTATACTGTGAAATAGTCTCAGTAGTATTGGAGATAACTCTTCTCTAAAAGCTTGGTAGAATTCTGTGGTGAATCAGTCTAGGCCTCGATTTTTTTTGGTTGGTAGTTTTTGGATGACTTTTTCAATCTCTTACTTTATGATGGGTTTATTATGTTGTTCTTCTTCACCTTGTGATAATTTGAGTAGGTGATATGAATCAAGGAATTTGTCCATTTCCTCTATGTTTTCAAATTTGCTAGAATGCAGACTTTCATAGTATTCTGTTATGGTATTTTTTATTTCTGTTGGATATGTTTTGACAACTCCCCTCTCATTTCTTATTTGGGTTGTTGGTTTCCTTTCCTGTTTTTTCTTTAGTAAGTTTAGCCAATGGTTTGTCAATTTTGTTCATCTTTTCAAAAAACTAGCTTTTGGTCTTTTCAATTTTTTCCCTTGTTCTTCTGTTCTCTAAATGATTTAGTTCTGCTCTACTCTTTATGATCTGTTTTCTTCTGGTGACTGAGGGATTCCTCTGTTGTTCTCTCTCTACCTGTTCAAGCTGCAGGGTTAGTTCTTTGGTTTGGTTTCTTTCTTCTTTCTTCTTTCTGGTAGGAAGTGTTCTCATTCTCATTGGAATCCATAAATTTCTTGATTTCATCCTTTATTTCTTCTATAACCCATGGCTCTTTGAGCAAGATGTTGTTTAGCTTCCATGAGTTCCACTTTCTATCTATGTTTTTTCTGCTCTTGATTTTGACTTTAATGGCTTTATGATCTGAGACGATGCTTTGCATTAATTCAATGGTATGGATTTTGTTGAGAACTGCTTTATGTCCTAACACACGGTCTAGTCTGGAGAATGTTCCATGTGCACTGGAGAAGAAGGTGTGGTTGTCTGTTGATGGATAGAAAGTTCTGTATATGTCAGTGAGGTCTAGTTGGTTAATTGTGGCAATGGGGTCTTCTGTGTCTTTATTGAGCTTTTTTCTAGATCATCTGTCCAATATTGAGAATAGAGTGTTGAAGTCTCCCACTATTATTGTGGAGTGATCTATCTCCTTTTTGAGTGTAGTCAGTGTTTCTTTGATGTATTTAGGTTCTCTAATATTAGGTGCATAAATATTTAATAATGTTAAGTCCTGTTTGTGTATTAAACCTTTCAGCAATAAATAGTGTCCATCCTTGTCCACGATGGTGAATTTTACATGAAATCTATTTTATCCGAGATTAGAACTGCCACACCTGCTCTCCTTTGTTCATTGTTTGCTTGATATATATTCTTCCATCCTTTAATTTTCAGTTTGTTCCTATCTTTAAGTCTAAGGTGAGTTTGTTGTAGGCAACATATAGATGGGTTATGTCTTTTGATCCAAAATGTCACTCGATGTCTCTTTACTGGAGCATTCAGTTCATTAACATTCAGTGTAATTATTCGTAGGTAAGTGTTTAGTGCTGTCATTGTGATAAGTTTATTTTTGTGTTGATGTTTTCTCTGTTGTTCTTATTCATCTCTTCTGGGACTTTCTTCTTTCTGTGTTGATTTTTCACCTTTTTTCAGGGTTTGTTTGTGGTTGTTGAGACTCCTGTATTACATTTCTTGATTTGATATGTTGCATCTCTATTGTGCTTTATGGCTGCCCCTATGATCCCTCATAATAAACTATGTATAAACCCCATTTTAATTACTACCAGTCTTATTAACTTTCTCTCCATCTGGAAGGACTATAGCGAATGTAGTACATCCCTCTTTTTAATATGATGACATCATAGTTTTCATTATATGATCCCGCGATCATTTCTTTCACTATTACAGGTTTGATTGAGTTTGGAGCCTTCCCTAACTGAGTAGGACTCTGGGTGATGTGTGCCGTATTTTCTTCTAAAATATAAAGTTAATGGTTTTGTTGTTCTAAGCCAAGAGATTCTTTCAGTATTTCTTGTAGCCTTGGGTTGGTTTTTACAAACTCTCTTAGTTTCTGTTTATCTGCTAACATCTTAATAGCATTTTCATATTTGAAAGATAGTTTTGCAGAATATATAATTCTTGGTTGGAACTTCTTCTCCTTCAAGGCTTTGAATGTGTCATCCCGTTGTCTCTGTGCCAGCATTGTTTCTGCTGAGAAATCCAAAGAAAGCCTCCAGGGTTTCCCTCTGAATGTTAGCTTTGCTTTGAGTCTTGCTGCCTTTAAGAGTTTATGCTTAGGTTTCATTTTGTTTAGCTTGATTATAATATGTCTTGGAGTCTTTCTTTTGAGATCTACACTGAGTGGCGTTTGATATGCATCTTGGTTTTCTATATTCTCTTCTTTCATAATTTCTTGGAAGTTTTCTGTCAGCAGCTCAGCAACAATACTTTCTGTGTTCTCAGGTGTCTCGCCCTATTCAGGAACTCCAGTTAATCATAGACTGTTCTTTTTAATAGTGTCCCACATGTTTCATAATGCTTCTTCATTTTTCTTGTTTCTTTTTTCTGGTTTTTCCTCATAGATGCTGGAGTCTGTAGCTCTGTCTTGCAAGTCAAAAAGTCTATTTTCCATTTGTTCCATTCTTTTTTCTTGGCTTTGAATTAAAGTTTCTATCTCTTTCATTTTGTTCTTGATCTGTTGGATTTCAGAGTATTGGTGTTTCATCAGATCAAATAGTTTGCTTAATTTTTCATTTTGCTCTCCCGCATTTTGTATAAGGTCTAGGAGGGCTCTATATGTAATCATTTTGTATTCACCTTCTGATAGTTTCAGAAAGATTTTTTTTGTCTGGGACGTTCTTTGGTTGTTTCTTTTGGGGGCCTTCTGAAGCCATGGGTAATTTCTTAGTTACACTTTTATCCAGAGTTTGTTGCTTTTTGGGCATCATGTGAGTCAATAAAGGCAGAGAAAGATGCTGTGAGGATGGACTGCAGTTGTTTCTGTAGGCCATTTTAGAATGAAAGGTAAAAGGTATCTAACAACTTCCAAAGTCAGTCGGGTTTTCAGGTATACAGTTCCCTCTTCCAAGCTGGCAAAGTAATCTCCTCTATATCCATCTCCAGATGTTATGAACTAGTTCGAAATACAGAAAGACTACTGCCCTGCTGGCCTCTGCTGTCAGGCTCCAGCCGTAGGTGACAATGTATAAAATACTGCTTGTCTGCCTGAAAAGCACTCTCCTCTGGAGAAGTGCTGCCTCCTAGCCTAGGAATTAGGTCCTGCTGAGGCCTCCATTTGGGTATATCTGGATCCCAGTGGAATAAGATGGCATCCCACACAAGCTCTCCACCTGCCTCATCACAGGCTACTCAATTGCAGAGGTGGAAAGAGAGGTCAAAGGTGCCAAGATCCACAGAGTCCATAGCTGGCCTCTGAAAATGTGGCATTTTGCCTGCCAATCCCACCAGCTGTGCATCTCAGATTAGCTGCTAGTCCAGTCCCAGCTCTGCCTACCAGCTAAGACAAAGGAAAAAAAGTTAAAATGGCGAGTTACCTTCTGTCTGTGAAAGCCAGCACTCTCCAAGAGTGGGGGACAGCAAAAGAGAGGAGTTTTTCCTGTTCAGTGGTTTGAAGTCCAAATTAACAGCCCTATGCTGTGTCCTAGGGCTCACTAGGTGTCCAGAGGGCTCCGTTTAATTATTATTTCAGGTCTTGATTTCCAGAAGGATTTAAGGAGACATGTGTTTAGTCTGCCATTTTGACTCCGCCTTTCTGAATAAGTTTTTAAGCAAAACACTTTAATCCTCCTTTTTTTCTAATATTTCAAATCATAGTATACTAAATAGCTATGAATTTTTTGCAACATATTTGTTTACAGCTAACACTAAGAAAGTGATTATATTTTATGAAAAAATTGTAGAACTCATGGAACATTACAATTTCCTCCATTGATTATTAAATTAATTTTGCACAATTTCAGGTTTCATGATTATTTTTACTGTGTCACATTACTATGCTAAGAGGTTTAATGTAACTAATGGGAGAGTTGGGCATGGAAGTCAGAACCGTTATGCATAATCACCAGCTAAAGCACCAAAGGAGGTGGCTCTTATGAGCTTGTGATTTTGAACAATCTCATTGAAGGCTCCACTCACTATCTCAGTCTGATGCAACAAAGCCTCAGACTGATACAACAAAGCAGATGCTTCTCAAGAGCTTAGTAGAAAGCCCCTATTAATCTCACATCTGCCTATGCATCTGGCTGCAACAGCTTGCAGAGTATGATGGACTATTCTCTTCCACCTTCTAAATCTCATGCAAGTTCCTATCACACACATTAATTGAGAACAACTTAGGGAAGGGAATTCTAGGAAATTGTTCCCTGTTTTCTTTTCTGTGATACAAGGTAAACCTGAAAATATCTTGGTATTCATGGCAGGGAGAACGATGGCCCCCCAAAAATGTCCATACCTGAATCCCTGGAACCTATGAATGTTTCCTTACATGTGAAAGAGAACTTTGCAGATGGAATTAAGGTTACCTTGAAATGAAGAGATTATCATGGATTACCTAGGTTCATTAGCCCAGTGTAATCCTTAAACACGGGAGAGAAAGGCAAAAAGTGAGTACAGGAGAGATTTGAAGTATGAGAAGTTCTCCAAAACCCCCACAGCTAGCTTTGAAAATGAGGGAAGTAGGCCACAAACCAAGGCATGCAGATGGTCACTAAAAACTGAGGAGATTCCTGAATTGGAACCTAGCAAGTAAATGGGGACCTTAGTCATACAACAGCAAAAACTTGAATGTGGAAAGAAATGATTCTCCCCTAAAGCCTCCAGAAAAGCATGCAGCTCCACTGACTCTTTGATTTTTGACTGGTGAGAAATGTATCAGACCAGACTTACAAAATTGGAAGACAATAAATTTGTGTCATTCAAGTCACTAAATTTGTGATAATTTGTTACAGCAGCAATAGATAACTAATAGGGTGGTCATGCTGAGTTCAATAACATCCATCTGGAGATGCTAACAAGGAGATGAGTGGAAAATCTGTCACTAAAGGTAATAGAAAGGATTGCATTCATTGAAATGTAGGGCTAAAATTGAAACAAATGCTGGGATTATGATTACAAACAAAAATATAAATTCTATCAATCCTGATTTCATAGAAATGATACAAATAACTACACTGGATGGAAATAGGACTTGAGCAAAATGATTTTGTGCTCTTTATGGTAATCAGTGCACCTTTCATTACTGAGGACAAATTATATCACTCAAATTTACTATGCATACCTACATATATGACGAGATGATAGATTTGGAGAAATAAAACAACTAAAATTTGAGTAGTAGAGATGTGGAAGGGAAAGGTGAGAAAATAGAAATATACTAATTCCACTACTGTTCATTGTGATAATGATCTGTGATCATTGTGTCATTTATAATTAAAAGATAACTACTAAATTAAAAATGTAACACTTCCAAAGCATCAGAAGAAATACAGTCATGTGTTGCTTAACATCCATGACATGTTCTATGAAACAGGATGTTATGTGACTTGGACATTTTGAGAGCAGCATATTTTATACAGGCAGTCCTCAGATTATGAATGAGTTCCTAAGTCTATCTTTATGTGAAATTGTACGTAAGTCAGAACACTTAGGTTCAGTCCATGTCCTAACATCAGTGAAATGTTTTTCTAAGTATAGTGCATATTTCCATACAAAAAGAAAAAAAATTGAGGAAACACATCCAGATACATAAAACATCTCTAACATAATAATACACTAATAATAAATAATGTTTTCACGCATGTCACAAACTAGTGCCCATTTGTTATTATGAACTGTTGGGGAAAAACATCATGAGGTTTAGTAAAGCAAAAAAAAAAAAAAATAAGTTTTACTAGGCATAATTTCAAAGAGGCCAAAGTAGGAAAGCTGACAAGCATGCTGCCAGGACTAGTGTCTGCCGGAATCCAAGGATTGCAGAATAAACAAGAATGGGAAAATGGACAGGCATGCTGCTAGAGTCATGTTTGTTCAAGTCCAAGGAGGATTACAGACTAGGCAAGAATGGGAAAATGGACAAGCACGCTGCCACATCCAGGTCTGCAGGAGTTCGGGGAACATTACAGATCATCAGTATGTTATTAACATTACTAATAGGTAAGACTGCTGAAATCTCCACCTTTTCACACATTGGCTAGAAACTAATTCTACATCTTGAATTGTCTTTCTTAACAATCATTGATACAGGTTTTAGTCACGAGGATCTCCATTGGTCCAAAATTTCTATTCACTAATTGCTAACAGAGAAAGAGTGGAAAGTTTTTAGTGGGCTAGCTTCTTTTGTTACCTAAAAGGTATTTCCCCAGATTATCATATCTATTGTCTTTATACTTCCAGGCCCATTTGATGTCTCCTTGTGAGTCCCTGTAGGTCCAGCACCAGCTGGGACACATTCTCTATGCTCAAGGACAGGGAATAGTGATTCAGTATTATTTTCTAAAGCATTCTTTCCTTTTGATCAGAGATTGGAGAAAACACTTCAATTATTGTCATGGATTGAATTGTGTCCCCCCAGTTCATGTGGCTGGCCATGATTTCCTATTTTCCTCCATTTTGTGATTTTCCTATGCTCTGTGTTAAAGGATTAGGGTGGGACTGTAAATCCCTTTACAAGATCATCTCTCTGCTCCACTGTAAGGGGAGTTTCCGTGGAGTATGGCTTGCCCCACCCTTAATCCTTTCATCCTACAAGAGACAAAAGAAAGGGGAAGCAAGCAGAGAATTGAGAACTTCACACCATCAAGCAAGCAGCACTGGGCAGAGAAGAGTACATCCTTTAGATCTGCGGTTCCTGAGCCACGATGCTTCCTGCAAAGACTGAGGCAATACTGGACTTGCCTCCAGAGCTGACAAGGGGGAAAGCCTTCCCCTGGAGTTGACATCCTGGATTTGGACTTGTAGCCTATCTGACTGTGTAAGAATGAACTTTCCTTTGTTGAAGCCATCCACTCTGTGGTATTTCTGTTAGAGCAGCACTAGCTGACTAAAACAATTATCAATACCTGGACTTAGTCAACCTCTTAGATGATGACCATGGCAGGCTCTTTAAACTCATGGTGCTAGTTTTCCAGTGGACACCATGTAGTCCTTCACCAGGATGTTAAGTAAAACTGATGTTCTCTTCAAGTGCATTGCCAGAGTGATCAGACTCAAGGTACATCAACATTTTAGCCTGAGACCTTCTTTTGCCTTTTAGGTGTGTAAGACAATAGAAGATACGTTTTATTATGCCTAATACTATCAGGATGTAGACTAAGAATATAACCAGCACTTGCAGTACTGATTAAGCCCATGTACTTATTCCTGACGGTCACCAACCAAACAAATCTGGTGTTTGTAAGGATGTTACAGTGTGTAACCAAGTAGCTTACTGTCTAATTCTGTGTGTTTCTTGTCTATAGAACAGACTACACTTTCTTGGGCTAATAAGAAATCTCAAGCTATTCTGTTATCTCATGTCAAGTTCATTTATGAGGTCAAGATCACTGTTGTGTTTGTGTCCTATTAGCATCTTTGTCTGCTATTTGTCCCAAGGTAATTGATATATTTCTTAAAGATTTCTCCAATTCAACTATACCATAAGTAGAAATTAAAGCGACAACCATACCCTGAGTGTTAGACTAATGAGTTTTTGACTGACTCTAATTTTACAATGGGTAACAAATTAACATTACCTTTCCAGTATTTACTGGCATCATTACTGTGAATATCTAAAGGTAATCCTAAAGTTTCCAAAGTGCAGTACCCAAGTATTCACCAGGAATCTAAACAAGAGACTGTCCTCATAAATTCGCTGTCAGTTGGAAAGGGATCATCTAAGTTAGTATAGCTGTATCTACCATATAATCCATGAGCAGAACACAAAGTTTGTCTAGAGAACACAGAAAGTACAGAAAAACTTATATGTGACAAACTAATTTCCATTAGAGAACTAATGATTAGCACGATAATACAGGATAGACTGACTTCCCCTTTGGGAGGTCTCCAGTTAATCTCTTTAAAAACGTACTAAGTATGTTTCCCAAGGGCAAGCTGCCCCTCCTGAGTTTACCTGTTAACAGTCAAGGGTAACTGTCTCAGAAGCAGAAGTGGAACCGAAGACAGAATGGAGTCAGAGCTTTGAGGTCAATGTCTTCTGAGAACATGGTTTCTTTAAAATACATAATTTTCTGTATAGCAAGAGGAATGGAATTTGATTACAAACATTAGACAAGTATGTCATACAACACTACTGAAAACTGACTAAACTGTTTACTTGTTTATCTGTACTGTTGTTTGACCCAAAGTGGCTTCAGGAACCAGTCCCCCCTCCCCCAATCAAAGCTCAAAGCTCAAAAAGATACCCAAAGGCTGTAGCCTTATGGGTTACTTTCTCCATGAAAGACAAAAATCTGGATTCCAAGATAATTACAACCCCTTCATAGACTTTTCCTTTGGGTCATAATCTTTCTATGAATTTTTGATCCAAAATGCTCAATAAATGGTAACTAGGCATTATTTGTTTTTTAAGATCCCACACACCATGTGGTGAATTAGGAAGTGGAATAGAAACACTAACAATAATATATGTCCAGTTGTGTGAAATCACCAATGAAATCATGACCCTGAAGTCTTTAAAATGAGGACACAAATCCCATGAAGTTTTTGTTTATGCGTAAGCAGCATCACTAATTGTGTTTTTTTTTTGGGCCTTAGCAGCAACTATGTTGTACAAAACCTCTGACTGCATGTTAATATATGCCAAGTGCCAAGTGCCATTGACCACAACAATATTGATTTATTAAGGCAGAAACTGTTTCTTGGTAGAAAAGGAAAACTAATGCCATTCTAATTTATAAATTCATAGCTCAAACTTCAGACACTTCTGTATTCATGATATTTATAACTTTGCTATGTTTACTAACTTAAAACAAAAAGCCTGTTGCCATCAACTTGATTCCAACTTGATTCAAGAGTTACAATATCTGAACACATTAGTTAACTAATTTAAGGGAGAGGAAAAAGGTTTCTTATAGCCAGAAAATAGAACCTTAACGCATCAGCAATATTCCCACATATAACCCATAGTTTGGTTTACTCAATCTTATGTAGGTATCTTTTGTTCCATGTGATTCTGGATCAGCTTCAGGAAGTAGAACTTTAAAGCATTAGCAGTTTTGCTGCATAAAACCCATAGTTTCCTTTAGTTTACTCAGTCCTATGTAGGTATTTTTTGTTCCACGTGATTCTGGATCAATCATAGTCTACAAACCCATTAGGTTTTACAAAGGAGTTCCAACAACCTAGAGTTAATCTAGCCAATCTTTCTCATAAGCTCAATCTCTTCTTTGTTAGATATATTGGTCATTTTCAGCAAATCAGAAAAGTAAACACTTATCTGCAGATGATGAAACAGAGTATGGCCATGATTAATTTATATATTAAAAAACAACCTCACAATAGTGCAAGACCTGATAGAATTTACAAGTATAACACAAAGACCAAATCAAATCAAATCAGTTCAAAACAGCTTTAGACAACAATATCTCTAAATACAGCTAAAAATCCAAACCTACTGCCATCGAGTCCTGTCCGACTCATAGCAACCCTATATATCAGGGTAGAACTGCCCCATAGAGTTTCCAAGGAGCACCTGGCAGAACCTGGTTGGACTGCCAACCTTTTGGTGAGCAGACATAGCACTTAACCTACTATGCCACCATGATTTCCAAATATAAATATTAACCACATTTTAAAAGACTTCAAATATAATACATAATAGTTTTTTAAAGTGTATATAGCAATTTTTGGTAAACTCTACTCAATTCAATGGAAATAAAAACACAGATTCTAGATAAAACATCTTGCCAGAATCTCAGATGGTGGAACATTAGACCTTTTGAGAAGACGTGAACATCGAGCCGTATTTCCCTAAAGAGGAAAGAAAGGACAACACAAATCAAAGCTCACTTTCTCCAAAATGTTCACTGACATTCTAAATTACTTCTAGTATACTCAGTCCATAGTATTTTAAAATATGAACCCCAAACCAGTGTCTCAGTAGTAGGGGAGAAATCCAAGGTCATTTATCAAACATATTAGGCTCTAAGGCTCAAGTTTTTGGTTTCCTTCTTTTTAAACATGATTCATTCTGATGACTAGAGAACTAGTCTCTTATTTGAGACCTTACATGTCCCTCTAATTGAAAAGTACTTTAAAGCTTCTGGTGATAATTAATTTTAACACTGTGATCCTTAATTTGGAAACTATGTCATAAAAAATGTATGGAAATAAGGCCACCTACAGAATGGGAAAAAATATTTGGCAACTACATGTCAGATCGACGCCTGATCTCCATAATCTATCAGGTACTACAAAATATCAACAAGAGAAAGATAAATCATCCAAGTAAGCAATGGGGAAAGGAGATGGACAGACACTTTTCTAAAGAGGAGATCCAGGCAGCCAAAAAATACATGCGGACATGCTCACGATTGTTAGCTATTAAAGAAATTCAAATCAAAATGACAATGAGATACCATCTCACCCTAACAAGGTTGGCCATGATTCAAAAAACACAAAACAACAAATGCTGGAGAGGCTGTGGGGAGATTGGAACTCTCCTACACTGTTGGTGGGATTGCAAAATGGTGCAACCTCTTTGGAAAGCAATCTGGCACTCCTTTAAAAAAATGGATATAGATATACCATTTGACTAAATAATTCCACTGCTTGTAATATATCCTACAGAATCCAGGCCATTCACACCAACTGATACATGAATACAAATGTTCATCGCAGCACAGTCCACAATAGCAAAAGGATGGAATCAACCCAGATGCCCAACAACAGAGGAATGGACAGGTAAACTATGGTATATCTACTCAACTGAACATCATGAAATGATAAAGAACAACGATGATAACAGGAAACATCTCTTAACCTGATTTCAACTGGAGGACATTATGTTGAGTGAAAGTAGTCAGCGACAGACGGACAAATATTGTATGAGACCCCTACAATAAGAACTTAAAAGCAGACTCATTCATACAAGAAAAGATTCTTTGATGGCTGCAAGGGTGGGGAGGGTGGGAGGGTGAAGGGGGGAGGGTTTAGATTAGACAGTTGTTAGAAATTTGGTTGGGTGAAATCAGTGACAGCACACATTAGTGAGAAGATCAATATTAACTGGACAAAAACACGACTTGTGTACTCCTCCCATCTTAACCAATATTGCAAGGAAAGAGTAGCTCGAGCGGGGGGCCGTGGACTGTGCTCTCAGGGGAAATCGAGGCCAGTTGGCACAACTAGCCTTTTGCTAATGAGGACTCTCCACACCCCACATTGGTGAGTGGCGTCTGAGGTCTCAAAAGCTGCCAAGCAGCCACCCGAGGGTACAGCAAATTGTCTCAACTCAGCAGGAACAGATGAACACCAAGGACCAAAATGACATGGGGGAAAGAGAATCCAGAAGACAGACCCACCTGAGTGGGTGACTACCTTGACTTGAGACCGGAAGAACCAGATGGTGCCCAGCCACCACCAGTGATAGCTGTGATAGAGCTCACAAAGTTGAGTCTCACTGGTAGCACAAGAATAAATAGGGGTGCACCCTGGGATCTCCACTAAAAGACCACAGTTGATGGTCCAGGGGCTTCAGGGTTCCCCTGGGAGCATGGTCCCTGGCCCTGATGCTGCCCCTGTCCATAAATCATAATGAAGGTCAACTCTTTGGACAGCAATGGATTGGACTTGGTGACACAGAGTGACCATATTGTGTGGGCACTTTATGGTTCTAGGCATCTATAGGATGTCGTCCTGCTGACCTCTGGCTGGAATAAGGGGAGTGGGTGGAGAGGGGAAGATAGGAGACTGTTAGGAGGATAGAACGTGTATGGAGCAGAGAGGAAGAGTGTGCTGTCACCGTGCAGGGAGAGCAGTGGAAGCTACATATAGGTGGGCATGCAAATTTATATGGGAATATACATTTTCATTCAATCATAATAAAAAAATTTACAAAAAATGTACGGAACTACCACCTCCTGCTGAGAATGTCCTAACTCAGGTCAGGAGCCACCACCTACCCTTGAGAATTTGGCAAAACGGGGTGCTATTTCCCAGGTTTTCTCTCAGTCGCAGAAAGGCCCATGATTCGTGGCTTATGGTGATCCAGAACTCTCTGAAACCAGAATTAATTCTTTAATGTTTCAAACAGCCAAATCCATACCTAAACTGTGTTTTACCAAAAGAGATACTAAGCATCACTCTTAACCAAGCGATCAAGCAAAAGCCTGAGATAGATGCTCCTTAATCAAACAACTGGTTTTTGAAACCAATGTGCCAGACAAAACTTAAGAAAACATGAGAAAGAGAATAAAAAAGAATAAGCAAAGGCTCGGTTTCAGAGAGCACTGACACATGGGTACAGAAGAGAGGACCTCTCATTTCCTGGATTCTGCTCCATGTTCCAGGTCTCTTCAAGTTCCACTGGATTTGTAGCTTCAGAAATCCTTGATGACTACACCATTAACAGCTGTAGCGGAAAAACATCACAAAGTTTAGCTCAGCAAAAAGAAAGAGTTATTAGGCATATTTTCTGAAGCAAAAGTAGGAAAGTGGACAAGCAAGGTGCCAGAGCTAATGACTGTCTGCCCGAATCCAAGGATTACAGAATAAACAAGAATGGAAAACCAGAGCAGCATGCTACTAGAGCCATGCCTGTCCAAGTCCAAGGAGTATTACAGATTAGGCGAGAATGGGGAGACAGACAGGCTTGCTGCCACAGCCGCGTCTCACTGAGTCCAAAGTACCTATTACACACATGTTACAGAGTTGTCAGTATGTAGTAACGTTACTAATAGGTAAAACCGTCAAAATCTTTACCTTTGCAAACACAGGCTAGAAACTCATATTTTGAATTGTCTTTCTTAACAATCATTGGTATAGGTGTCAGTCAGAAGGGATTCTTCACCAGTCCAAATTTTCTACTCACTACTTGCTAATACAAACAGGTAAGAGTGGAAGTTCTTCAGTGTGCTGGCTTCTGTGAAAGTTCCCCAAAAGATATTTTCTAAGAATATCATGTCTATTGTCTTTATAGCTCAAGGCCCAGTTGATGTGTCCTTGTGAGGCCCTGTGGGCCCAGCTCCAGCTGAGTCACATTCTCTCTGCTCAAGGACAGGGAATAATAACCCCAAAATTATTGTCTAAATCAGAATCATTATCTGTACTTTGAATTTTAATATAATAAGATTTATGGAGGTTGGTTCATAACTACAGACTGTCTGTAACTTGCACATTTATAACTTGGGGACTATGGACATACATGTAGTCTGATGTTGCCCAGGAGACATTGTGCAGTGTATGGCTGTATACAACAAAGCAAAGCAAACACATCAAAGGCAAGAAAAAAGGAAAGCATAGCATAAAATAATTTGACAAAATTAAGTTCATAAATGCGTTTCATTTTGCAACCACACGAGGTTTCCTGTCTTCTGCTACTAGTCAGTTGAAATAAGATGCATGCCACATCACCAGGTACAAGGGGAAGAGAAAGTAGCAATTTATTGTTTGTACAAACAAGGAGACATGTGGGACCTAGCAACGGAAAGACCAAGAACTCCTTGCCCCATGGGAGAAGGGAGTTTTTATATCCTCTGTTCTCCAGGGGTTAGGGATTAGCACCTGAAGTCTGAACCCCAGAGCCTCCCCATGCACGTATATGGTGATCTGGGTGCTGACTCAGGCTGCAAAGGAAGGGAACTTTTGCTTATCAAAAGGCTCCCAGCACTGCTCTGTGTCAGACAACATCTTCCCCTCAGGTGAAGTTCAGGTCCAGGGCAAATCACCTTCCCTATGCGAGATTCTGGTGCCAGAGTTCAAACTGTGGCTACAGCGATAGCTGCAATCTGTCCAAGTCACAATTACAAACTGTGGCTTCAGGGGCCACAAACAGAGGTGGGAACTTTGGAGGAGGAGGAGGAGGAAGCCTCTGCGGTGTTTTCAATTTCAATACACAAACTCAACTAGACTCAATCGGAAATGTGGTGGTGTAGTGGTTAAGAGCTATACCTGTTAACCAAAAAGTTGGCAGTTTAAATCCATCAGGCGCTCCTTGGAAACTCTAGGAGGCAGGCCTGCTCTGTCTTATAGGGTCGCTATGAGTCAGAATCGACGCCACAGCAGTACGGTTTTTTGTTCTTGTTGTTTTGTTTTTTTGGTAGACTCACTTACTAAAGGATAAAGCATTCAGATTGGATCATGTAGCAAAACCCAATGTATCTAAAACACAGTGACTCAGAAACATTGATATTAAAATAATAGAAAAATTACACTATCAATGTGAACAAAGGTGAAACAAAGTTTTTATAATTTTAATATCAGGCAAAAGGAGAATTTAGGACAAAGAGCAAAGAAACAATAAAAATTGTGGGGCACTTTGTAATGATAAATGTTGCAATTCACAACAAAGACCCAACAATTATGAAAACCTATGTATCAAGTAATAATATATGGTGAAATGCTCGACAGCCAGAACTTGAGAAAACTCCCTCTTTTTCTAGGTCTTGCAAGTTTTCTGCCTTTAACAGGATGCAGTCTTACTACTTCTCTATCACTCGTCTCAGTGAAAAATATTTGAGTTTCCTTTCTCCGACAGGCATCTACCTTACCCAGGTTCCAGCTTTCACAGGTTTTACTGTAGTATTCATTTTCTTAAAGTATAAATAGTAGGACAAAAAAAAGAGAGCTAAAAACATATTAGTAATTTTTTTATTATGATTGGGTGAAAGTATACAATCCAATTTAAATTTGTATGTGTATTTTTTTTAATCTATCCTTCTCAATTCACGATAGATCCAAGTAGACAAAAAATTAAACACATAGAAGTGCTCAGTGTCCTAACTGTCATTAGGTGCTACACAGTAGGTTCCAACTCATAGTGAACCTAGCTACAACAGAATGAAAAGGCCTGGTCCTGCTCCACCCTCACGACCATCGCTATGTCTGAGGCCACTGTTGCGGCCACTAAGTCAATCCATCTCACTGAAGGTCTTCCTCTTTTTCACTGACTTTAGCAAGCATGATGTCCTCTCCAGGGACTGGTCACTCCTGACAACGGGTCCAAAGTATGTAAGACGCAGCGCCATCGTCCTTCTTTCTAAGGAGCATTTCAACTATACTTCTTCCAAGACAGATTTATTCATTCCTTTGGCAGTCCAAGGTATATTCAATATTATCATAATGAGTAAATTTTATCTAATGCCAGCCAAGTGCCGTCGAGTCGGATCTGACCCATGGTGACCCTGAATATAATATATTCAATGAGACATGTTAGAGACAAGGAAAAGATTTAACTTCAGGTTCTTAAACTATCAATTTGCTGCCTTGCCACCTTGAAAACTATGGTGTTCCTCTAGGCTAATCAAAGGCAATAGAGTAGACGATGGAGCTATTTAAATGAGGAAAAAACAAGGTGGAAAATTGTGAGGAATAGATTAAGACGTGGATGAATCTCGCAGAAACAATGTTGAGTGAGTGAAGCCCTTGTCATGGATTGAATTGTGACATATAGCCATGTGGCTGGGCCATGATTCCCAGTATCTTGTGACTGTCCTCTGCTTTGTGATTTTCCTATGCTGTATGTTAAAGGATTAGGGTGGGGCTATAAATTCCCTCATAAGATCACCTCCCTGCTCCACTGTAAAGGGAGTTTCCCTGGAGTGTGGCTTGGCCCACCCTTAATCCTTGCAACCTACAAGAGATAAAAGGAAAGAGAAGCAAGGGGAAAATTGGGAATCTCACACCATCAAGCAAGCAGCAGCAGGAGAAGAGCGCATCCTTCAGACCTGAGGTTCCTGTGCCAAGACCCTCCCTGGACAAAGGCCGATGCAATACTGGACTTTCTTCCAGAGTCGACAAAGGGAAAAGCTTTCCCCTGGAGCGGACATTCTGAATATGGACTTCTAGCCTATTGGACTGTATAAGAATAAACTTTCCTTTGTTAAAGCCATCTACTCTGTGATATTTCTGTTAGAGCAGCCCTAGCTGACTAAAACAGAATTCTCATGGCATTTACTGGTCTTACCACGTTCCCCATCATCCTGAAGCAGCTGGCTTGATGAACGATGGAATGGCCTCCTAAAGACACAATTGTGTGGCCAGCTAGGGTGCATTACCTTGCAGGGTTGGGGAAATGTTCTCCAGGAGACTGTATGTGTTCTAAACCAGTGCCTAATATATGGTGTGATTTCTCCTATAGCCAGGATCCATGGGTCCAGGAATCAAGGGGTGGAAATGGGAGTGGCATAACTCACTGTTACCCCTAGTGACCCACTTGCAAGATTTTTGCTTCCTGTTCCCATGACCTATGCTCCGCAGGGTTAAATGTCTTAGTTCCGAAGGGAGGAATGCTACCACCTGGAGATACGTCAACGATTCCACTGAACTGGAAGCTAAAATTGCCACCAGGCCATTTTGAGCTCCTTGTGCCTCTGGATCAACAGACAAAGAAGGGAGTTACAATACTGGCTGGTGTGATTGATCCTGACTATGAAGATGACATTGGATTGACATTACATAACAGAGATAAAGAAGAGTATGTTTGGAATGCAGGAGATCCCTTAGGATGCCTGCTAGTGCTACCATGTCCTGTGATTAAGGTCAATGGAAAACTACAGCAACCCAACTCCAAAATGAGTGATAATAGCCCAGACCCTTCAGGAATAAAGATTTGGGTCACCTCACCAGGCAAGGAACCATGACCAGCTAAGGTGCTTGCTGAGGGCAAAGGGAATACAGAATGGGTTATAGGAGAAGTTAAATCTAAATATCAGTAATGGCCACATGACCAGTTGCAGAAACGAGGACTGCAATTGTTATGAGTGTTCCTGCTTTGCATGTGTGTATCAGATATTATTGTTTACTTACGAAACACAAGATGTAAATGGGCTAATGCATTTTCAGTTGTGAATGTGTTAGTTATGTCATGTTAGACATAAGTATGACTTTGTCAATGTATTCCTTCAGAGACTATGGGTGTTAAGGCGAGATGTGTGCAGATGCCAAGTTGACAAGGGGTGGACTGTGGTGGTCAGGATTATGTCAACTTGGCCACTCCATATTTGGCTGCTTGGCAGGGAGGGGCCTGTGGTGGCTTCTCGCCCCTCAGATCTCTTCTGTCTGCCTTCCACCACCTATGGGCAGTCTGCTCACGCAGCCAGCAGCTCCTGCTCTCTTCTGGTGTCTGGTTCCTGGACTTGAACTAGCAGCTGTTGGACTCATCAACCCTCATAGCCAGTGCTTGAGAGTCCTGTTCCCTGCCCTGCCCATCTTGGGTTTGCCAGCCTCTGCAGCTCCGTCTCACTGCCAGATTGGGATCTGCTGACCTACACAACTGGTGATCTAGAACTCTGGTCTCTGACCTGCTGACCTTGGGTTTACCAGCGCCTGTGGCCATGTGAGTCTTGTGACAGGACTTGGGGCGTTCAGCTTCTGCAGTTGCACATGCTGTTTCCTATATTTATATCTATGTATCTTTCCTTGTACTTCATGTATATAAATCTTTCCTTGTACATACACGTGTAACTGGTTTTGCTTCCCTAGAAAACCCATCTTAAGACTTCCATTATAGATTGAATTGTTCCCTGCCCCAAAAAAGAAGTGTGGAAGTCCTAACCCTTAGAACAATAAGTATGATCCTGTTTGGAAATCGAAATTTTCTTTAGTTATGTTAACTAGGTTATACCAGACTAGTATTGGTCCTAAACATAATCACTTTTCCATGGTGTCTGATGACAAAAAAAAAAAAAAAAAAAAACAGAACTTTGTTGCTGTTGCTAGGTGCTATCAAGTAGCTTCCAACTCATAGCAAGCTCATGTACAACCTAATGAAACACTGCTACTCTGTCCTATGTCTGAGCCCACTTTTGTAACCACTGCATCAGTGCATCTTGTTGAGGGTTTTTCTCTTTTTGCATTGACCCTCTTCTTCAGCAAACATGATGTCTTTCTGTAGGGAGTGATCCCTCCTGATAACATATACAAAATACATCGACTAGTTCTTTTTAGTACAGCGACTGTATATTCCCTCCATCTTCTTTCAATGCTTCCTACATCATTCCATTTTTTTCCTCATATAAACCTTCAAAAATACAACTTGAGGCTTAAATTTACCTTTGGCTCTTTCAGCTTGAAAAATGTCAAACACATTCCTCCCTTCTGGTTTTCTAATTTGAAGTCTTTCCACATTTCATTATACTTTGTCTTCTCTAGTTGCCCTTGGAAATCTTCTTTTCAGCTCTTTTACTTCATCATTTCTTCCATTCAGTTTGACTAATTTACATTCAAGACAAAGTTTGAGAGTCTCCTCTGACATCCATTTTAGTCTTTTACTTCTTTCTTGTCTTTTTAATAACCTCTTGGTTTCTTCATGTCTGATGTCCTTGATGTCATCCCGCAACACACCTCGTCTTTGGTGATTAGTGTTCAATGTGTCGAATCTTTTCTTGAAATGGTCTCTAAATTCAGACAATATATATTCAAGGTCGTATTATGGCTCTCATGGACTTGTTCTAATTTTCTTCAGCTTCAACTTGAACCTGAATCTTAGTAATTAATAGTATGCCCTGCAGTCCATTCCTAGCCTTGTTCTGATTGATGACATTGAGCATTTTCATCATCTATCTCCACAGACATAGTTCATTTGTGTCCTGTGTATTCCATCCAGTAAAGTCCACAAGTATGCCAAAATCAAAGCAAATCTGTTGCTGTTGAGTCGATTCCAACTCATAGCAAACCCAATAGGACAGCATAGAATGGCCCCATAGGGATTTCAAGGAATAACTGGTGGATTTGAACTGCTGATCTTTTGGTTAGCAGCTCTAGCTCTTAACCACTGCACCACCAAAGTGACTCACCATCAATGTTGGTGATAGGAGATATTTGCAGTGCAGAAGTCATTAAGCCAAAGCCATGTGCCGTGAAGTCGGATCTGACTAATTGGTCTTGCAAAATTATATCACGAGACCTGTGGCTTCATTTCTATTCACCAAGACCATATATTTTCCAACTACTCTTCCTTCTTTGTTTCCAACTGCTGCATTCCAATCACCAGTAATTATCAATACACCTTAATTATATCTTTGATCAGTTTCAGACCACAGAAGTTGGGATATAAAGATAGGTGCACAGACGAAAGACAGAAACCACAAGAGGTCACATCTACAAGCAAAGCAATGTAAGAACTTGCCAGTAAACACCAGGATCAAGGACAGAAGGCCACAGAAGGAATCAATATACCAGGACCTTGATTTGGACTTTCATTCTCCAGAACTGTGAGAAAATAAAATTTTCTTTAAAGGAAGCAAGAATGTGTGTATTATATACGTAGTCTATACCCTAAGGCATCAAGTAGAGAAATCATTTAAGCATAAAGTAACAGGAATTTCTTTTTGTAATGTTGAACGTTCTTAAGGCAGTCATCGCAGTGGACTGCCACCTTTCTTCTACCTCACACCACTCACTTGTGTAACATATAGCCTGGGGAAAATGTCTCGAAGTTCAGTGAATTTCTAAAGGGCTGAAAGCTGTATCATCATCTTCTAGGGGAGGGAGCTTGTAGCTTGAGAAGGCCCTATGGTGCCTTCATAATTACTGCTATGCATTTTTCCATGACACTCTGGGAAACATAATATAATAAAAAGCAGAAATTTAAATAAGAATTTCCTGCTCTAGATTTAGAGTTGGAGGCTTGGAGTTGGGGGAGATCGATGTGGATTCCAGCTCATATTTATGTATTCCATTTTATCCTTTCTCTCCCCCATTTTACACCTATATTCAGGGCAAAGACAAGGCTCATAGTAATAGGTGAATTGAGACTCTTTTACCAGCTCTTACGATAGCATACGATCAAATCATTTCTATATAATTACTTTATTCTGTATCGCTTGCAATGACTCTGATCCAGCTGCTATACAAATGTGGCTCTTAGTGCACCCGTCCTCTCTCTGACAGCTATCTGCCTGACACTGCGCTTACCTGCCTCACTTCCCCACTATGCCAATCTACATGCAGTTCTCTCAGATACGAAGTCTTCCAACTTTCATCTTCTGAGAAAATTCTCTCAAAGCAACAGATTGTACCTCAGCTGCTCCCTTAACTCACATCTGCCACTCTTCTGTTCTCCCAGTCTCCTTCCCATTAATTCCATGCTTCATTGAGCCCTGTGATATAATTTGTAATTTGTAGTTATAAACACTGTCCCTGTCCTTGCAGAGCAGTTAATTAAGCTCTCACTATCACCTCTAAGTGGGATTTCACAAACTACAAACATCAGCAAACCAAAAGGCTGAATCATGGCTCAAACTTACTTCAATGATAGTCAGATAAGCCAAATGTCAGTACACTGAGTGGGGAGACCCTGGTGGCCTAGTGGTTAAGTGCTACATCTACTAACCAAAAGTTCGGCAGTTCGAATCCACCAGACGCTCCTTCAAAACTCGCTGGAGCAATTCTACTCCATCCTATAGGGTTGCTGTGAGTCAGAATTGACTCAACTGCTATGCATCTGTTTTTTATTATTTTGGTACCCTGTGGCAGGGGGCAACGGAGGGGTAAAGCCAGTGGAAAACAAACAAGCAAACAAAAAAGACCTATTGCCATCAAGTCGATTCAGACTCATAGCAACCCTATAGGACAGAGTAGAACTGCCATATAGGGTTTCCAAGGAGCACCTGGTGGATTCAAACTACTGAATTTTTGGTTAGCGGACATAGCTTGGCATAACTCATTGTAGCCTTTAACCACTCTGCCACCAGGGGCTCAAAGCCAGAAGAGATAGTTTTTGATACCACCACCATGATCAGATAAAATTGGACACTCTCTAGAAGAGCAAGAGGAAGGTGGGCAGATAGGGAGGTGTGCTAACCTCTAACCCACCTATAGTTACCCAGGTCACCTACGCCAGCTGTTTTCTTTGTAGAGAGAAAACTTTAAGTCACTTTTGTGCAATTAAAATTCTCAAAAGAATAAAACTATCCTATAATCATTTGACCTCTAGACAGCAATATGAAAACAATACTTAATATCTTACTGATTTATCTGTACATTATCTGGGATAATTTATCAAACCCAATTTTTCTCTGCTCTGTCTTACAAGAGCTTCTAGTCCAGTGACTTGTTTTTGTCTTAAGTTAGAATTTTTTTATATCAAGTACTTTTTATTAAGAGACACTAGACTATGTCCTGAAATGGTGTGAGGATGAAGGAATCTCAGTGTCCATATTTGCAGGTTCTCACACCATTGAAAAACCTGGTAATTTCTCTTCCAGTTTGGGGTAGATTTATTTTAGCAGCCTGATAGTGAAGCTTAGAAGTGATTAACGTAAGCCTTCTACAAGGCAGAAAACCCAAAAACACTCTAGGGTTTATGCTAATCTCCTGTGAGACATGATTTCTCCTTTAATTTCAGAGCTGCTGTTCTGCTTGCCCAAAAAGACAATAGCAAACCATATTTTAGAGGAGAGGGAAAAAAAAAAAAAACAAGATAAAGCTAAAGCACTCCATTTCTCTCTAGTTAATAGGCTTGCCTTAGTATGCTTCCAAAAGAATGTTCAATAAACCTTCAGTTACTTGGGCCTCTTTTGTGAACAAACTAAAATTGTAACATGGAAAATTTAGCCCTAACCACTCACATAACAAATTAAACTAGATATTCACATAATTTTGGTGAAAAGCTGCAACATGTGATTTTTTTAGACACAAAGCTCAATATAAACAAGATAAAAATATGGAAGTAGTTGAAACTGATAATGTTTTCTAAAATAACACTAACTCTTATCGGACTTTCAGAAGAAACCACTGCAGACTATGATAAATCATAACCTGCCAATAGCAGGTCCCTAGGCTTGCAAAGAAAATAGAAGGGATACAGTGGAGGTAAAATCAAAGCAGGCATTACTGTTAAATTTTAATTAATCAGCTCATCCACCTATCTTCAAAAACACAGTGGCATGCTATGGAAGCCCAGTTTTGGTGGACAGTTTCAAGATAAAACACATATGTTCCTTGTGTTGTGATGAGACCTATTATCTCATTAGAGCAGCTCATTGGCATAAGGAGATTTATGGTTTGCCTAGGACATTAGTTAGAACTGAAAACAAAGCTTTGACATTAGTACTGTCTTTCACCAAGGTTCTGATGAAGGCATGCTCTCAGGCATTCAAATGATTTGGAAATGCACTGCTTCATTAGCTCATGAATATCCACAAATATTAAACATGGAAGGGACCCTAGAAACTGCTAAGTCCAAGACCTGAAAGTTGTAGACTTGTTTCATTAACAAAAATTGAGAATGAAAGTTAAAAAAAGGAGGGAGCTGTAGGCACTTGTGAAGAGATAACCACTGGGCCAAGTACAAGTAGTTGGAAGATGGTTTCACATTTCAATCCATTCTTACCTTGCCACTATGTACCAGGAAAAATGTAGGATTCTGCTATGCACTTGGGGGTAGGCTATCAATACTGTTACCACCCTGCTTCCAATCTACTCAAAATCTATGTGACAGGACACCACAGAATCAAATGAGGGACTTTCTTTCCTGGGAAGTATTTTCATTTTATATGCAGACTTTATTGCTATATCTTTGTTAATTCAGGCCAGAAACCTGCACTCGAATTCTGTCTATTTTTCATACTTTCTGTCACGTTTAATTTGTTCACTTTCACTTGGCTTTCCCTTTAATAAAATTGTTTACCAGTCTCAGTCTGTGATATGTTGGACAAAAGGAAAAAAAAATGAACAATCTGTCGTTGATTCTGTTGTACTTTTTCTTAGGCTGGGCTCTCTAGAGAAGCAAAGTCAGCAAAGTATGTACAGCAGGTCTGACAATTAGGTTCATGAGCTCATCCTAGAAAAAGTGCTCCATACCTCATTGCTAAATATCACTATGATCACCTTCACAGTACTCCCCTTGGGAAGCCATGCACTGATGTCAGTGCCTAGCCTACCCTTCAGAGCAATTTTGGAACTCTTTTTCTGGAATGACCATTAGAGCTGTCTTCACATTACCCTTGATGTCCTGAATGTCATCAAAATGCCTTCCTTTCAGTATTTCCTTCATTTTCAGGTAAAAAGGAAAAAGTCACTGTGGTGAATAGAGAGGGTATTCCAATATGGATATTTGTTTATTGGCTAAAAACTCCCTCACAGACAGTGCCGTGTCATCAGCTGGTTCATTGTCATCATGCAAGAGCCATGAATTGGCAAAAAGCTCAGATCATTTTCATCTAACTTTGTCATACAACCTTTTCAGCACTTCCAAATAGTAAACTTGGTTAACTTTCCAGTCAGTACAAATTCATAATGAACAGTCCTTCTGATGTCAAAAAAAGGTTAGCAACATCTTTTTGACTCTTGATTTAGACTGACGGAATTGTTTAGTCATGGAGAATTGGCTGACTTACACTGGGCACTTTGATGCTTTGTTTCAGTGTCATACTGGTACACTGATGTTTCATCACTAGTGATAACAGGGCTCAAAACATCATCTTACCTCTCCAAAAGGTCTTGGCAAACTTTGACTCTCCTTTGCTTTTGCTCATCAGTGAGATCTTTTGGGACGATTTTTGCACACAACTTTCCCATGGCAAGATTTTCAGTTATGATTTTCCTGTTTCTCTACTGATGTTTACTTCTTCGGCTATGCTTCTCACAGTCAACTGATGATTTTGATGCACAATTCCGTCAGTGTTTGCAGTTCTTTCATCGGTTCTGCTCGTTATTGGCAGCCCTGACCTTTCTTCATCAGTGATGCTTTCTCTCCCCTCAGAGGGAGGCCTTATCCCCATAAACTTGGACTAACATGCCCCTGATTTCACTTCCACTCTGCCAAGTTGAAAAAGAAATTTAATATTTGCTCATTGCTCTAATTTGAGCTCTGACATTCTCAACAATGGCACCAAAAATCACACAACAACAATCATGAATGCCACTCAGCAAGACACTGTCACATTTGACAGAAACATAGCTGTGAGACACTGATATATCAAGGTTATGAAACCTCACCGAGTTGTTTGTACAGTGCTACCAATGCAAGTGCACGATGATTAGTTTGCAAACTTAATTGTCTTTCTTCATATGATGCGCGATTGCAAACACCATGGCTTGTTGGTCCAACTGCGAGGACTTCCGTTTTCGTTGTGTTGAGGTGTAATACATACTGAAGCTGTAGTTGTTGATCTTCGTCAGAAGTGCTTCAAGTCCTTTTCAATTTCAGCAAGCAGAGTTGAGTCATCTACATATTACAGGCTGTGATTGAGTCTTCCCACAGTCCTGATGCTGTGTTCCTCTTCATAGAGGTAGCATCTTGGATGTTTTGCTCAACACATAGACTGAATAAGATCTCTAGACATCTGTCTTGTAAACAATACATGGATAGATTTTTTTTACATGCACTGTAAAAGCTCTGATTTTCACTATTATAGACATTATCATTTTTTTGTGATTACTCATATGTCTGGATTTATTTCTACTGTCTTCTTTTGGAATTTTTTTCTTTTATCTACTCTTTTATCTCCCTTCTCTAAATTTTATTGTACTGATACACTTTAGTTTCCTTTTTCTCCTTTACCAGCATATGAAGAACACATTTTATTTCTAGTGTTTTAGTTATAAAATTTTACATACACAGTTTAAGATCTAAACTTTATCAAGATCTCTCCTTCTTTCGAGCAGTTGAAAAACCTTAGAACACTTTTGCAGAGATCATACTGTTTCCATTCTTAGATGTTGCCAGTATTTTAATTCCATTTGGTTTTATGCTCGTGAAATTAACTACAGTTATTGTTTTATGCAGTCCGTGCTTGAATTTACACATTTATCATTTATTTCTCACCATTGCCTTTTACCTCTCATTCTTCCCTTCTGAGTCCAGTTCCTATAGTTCTCAGGTAGCTGCATGACTGGGGAATTCTTTCCATGAAATTACGGTTATACTCACATTATGAGGTAGCTAGCTGTAGAGTGCTCATGCGGCAATGACTTTCTTCCACTACCCGAGGTAATGATTTCATTGTCTTGTGTTTTCTGTTACTACTTTTCAGACATTTACATGCTAAACAGTCACTATGAGTCAGACCCAACTTGAGGGCCAGGGCCCTAGGTTTCAGTAGCTTTCATTTTTCTTTTTAATGATCATTCACTCCTTTGTAGGTAATCATTCTCCTCCTCCAGTACTTTTAATATTTTTTCCCTTGTTATTGGTATGTGGTTGCACTATTACATATCGAACAGTAGTGTTTACTAGATGTTCATTGCAAGAGAAATTTCACTTGTTTTTATCTGCCACTTTGCTGTAATCTGAAAACTATTCTGAGTGTCTATCTTCCACAGTAGAGTGATAGCTTCCCCAGAGTGGAAATGCTTAAGAAGACATCATGAAGTGTGTGGCACGGGCATTCACGCAATGAAAACAGAATTTCAAAAGCATAAAATTGAAAAGTCTCTGCTGTTTTCTCAGAATGGTTCAGTGTGGTTTGTGTTTTGGTAATGTAAGGGAAGGTAGAAGAAGCTATGAGAGGCGCCAACTATGGTGCTCATTCCACACTATAATAAGGAATTTGGATTCATCTAACAAAAGAAACTCAAAGCCAATGGAGGGATTTAAGCAGTGGAAGAATGCCATAATCTGTTCTGTGTTACAGGCTGATTGCTCCAGTTGCTTTGGAAATGGCTTAAGAGAAAGTGGAAGTAGGGGGACAAATGAGATTACCATTGTAGTCTAGCAAAGGGTTAATTTTTTAATATGGTTTTCCTCAGCAGCACAGTTTGAACTCTAGGTTTCTAGAGAGCAGAGAAGATGCTTTATAGAAATTTATTTTTCAAACATATATCACCACTCAACTTGAAACAAAACTTAGCTTGTCCATACATTAATTGTCATTAATTACTGTCTGATTGGTTCAACAAACTCAGTGCCCTCGATTCCAACTCATAGCGACCCTACAGGGCAGAGCATAACTACTCCATAGAGTTTCCAAAGAGCGACTGGTGGACTTGAACTCCTGACACTTTGGTTAGCAGGCATAGCACTGGTTCAGGAAAGCAACCTACTATTTCACGGCCTTACCACGGAGGCAACTACTGAACCATGCATATCTTTCAGACAGCACAAGAAGATAATGAAGTTTAAAATAACTGAAAGACAACGAAATCCTTGAGCCATCCTGAGGCAGAGAAGTGACCATATGCTTGTCTGTAAGAATAGCACTCCATCCTGGCCAGTTTCAGCTGTACAGCTATTCTGGCATAATGTCACAAACCCGGATGCTTATATGGACAGCAAGCATCTTCAACTAGTGACTTCACAAAGGTGCCCCAGTTCTCCCACCCACTGACTTACTTAAAGGCCTTAAAAAACCATTCTCCTTTACATAAGAATGCATTGTTTTCCCAAGTATCTCACAGTGAATGACTACTTCAGGAGAGATGCTGGCTGTTGAAATCAGTTTGTTTTCTGAAACTCATTCTCATCCATCCTCTAGTGAATACCTTTCAGCACACATGCAGACTGGCCTGTCTCAAGCAATTCCCTAGCTTGTCTGATGACACAGAGATCTGGTGGTGTCTCAGCCTGTTTTATACTCTTCTCACAGCTACTGAAGACAGGTAGAGTCCACACAGTTTGACTTTCAAGAAAAAAAGGTACATAAAAATATACCCAGGTGGGCACAAGATGACATTTTCCTTCAACTGCTCTGCATTTGTGGCCTGCCAAACATTTTGAGAGGATTTTTATACCTTGTTTGGACATCGCTCTTCTGAGTAAATGAATTGTGTTAAAAACAAACAAATATGGATAACAGATTAATAAAGTATTAGTCATTAGTAAGATGACTACTGACAACACTATTCATATGCTGTTTATTCAGCTAAGAGTAGTTTGCCTTTTTTTTTCCATTTTGTTGAGAAGATACCTTCTCCATCTTTCATCTTTATTTATTCCACTCATGAACTTTAAGGTCCATAAATAATTCATCTTTTTTTTTCTGATTGAGAATGATAGTCTTGTTGATTTCGGATATGGACACTGTCTTAGTAAGAAGAAAATTCTCTTCAGAATGAACTACCGGTATTGGTGAGCAGTGATTCTCCTGGAAGGAAGAACGTGTCACACTGAGCTGGTCGTGACAATCATGCTACATAAATTATATAGAATGACAGAAGCACTAGAAACACTTGCGAAAGGCCTGTGATTTGATATTGGTTTCATTTGAGAAAGTGACATTTAGCAAAATCTTGATGGAGGAGAAGTGGGCTGTGTAGCTACGGGGGAACATTCTAGGTGGAAGTATGCCTTGGATAACAGCATGGAGGCTACTGTGAATAGTTGGCAGCAAGCTAGGAACAGGCGAGGCAGAAAGATAATAGGGGGGCTGAATTATGTGGGACCTTGTGAGCCACTGTTAGATTGGCTTGGAAGAAATGGAAAACATTTAAAGGGTCTTCAATACAGGAGTGATTCCATCTGACTCACATTTCAACAGAAACTTTCTACATTGAGAAAAAGCAGGATGATGGCACGTAAGCACCAAAACTAGTCGGAAGACTTCCGGGAGAATCCGAGAGATGATGACGGCTTTGACCACCATCGTGTCGTATCAGATAGGCTCATCACTCGTATGTGTAACACTCAAGCAAAGATTTTAAATGGAAGGCCACGTGTCGTAATATAAAATTAAAAGTTATCAATCAAGCTAACAGTTATATTATGGATGCTCTACCCTCTTATTAATAAACGTGGCTTCATAAGGAGCATTTTTTAAAATGTACAAATACATGTTTTTTATATTACTTAAAGTTAAACATCAAAGTGAATGAATCTATACATCATTACGTATATCTGGGGTTCCTGTTGGTAAATTTCAGTGTGTAGATGATTAATAACAGGAAAACGTATACAATCCATAGTTTATTAGGTAACTATTCTATAAACCTTATGTTCCTGCATTTGTTTCAGTTAATTATGTTGCCATAATCAAGTTTTCACATAGTCTTTTTACATAGTCTTTTGATGACAGTGCCGAATTAGATACCCTTTCTTAAGTCATTATAGTTATTGTAGATTCTCAATAATTTCAATTTGGGGAAACTGTGTGCTGTGAGGCAGTAGCAATTTCAATTGCCAATAAAACTTTTAAAGCAATATTTAGGTTCAAAAACGAACCATACACATGAATGTTCATTGCAGCACAGTCTACAATAGCAAAAAGTTGGAATCAACCCAGATGCCCAACAACAGAAGAATGGATGGGTAAACTTTGGTATATGTACTCAGTGGAGTATTATACACTGATAAAGAAGAATGATGATAGCAGGAAACATCTCTCAATTTGGTCTCAACTGGAGGACATTATGTTGAGTGAAACTAGTCAGCAACAGAAGGACAATTATTATATGAGACCCCTACGATAAAAACTTAAAAGCATACTCATACATAATAGAAGATTCGTTGACAGCTACAAAGCTGGAGAGGGCAGGAGGGTGGGAGGGCGAGGGGCGAGGGTTTAGATTAGGTAGTTGTTAGAAATTTGGTTGGGTGAAATTGGTGACAATTCACATTAGTAAGAAGATCAATATTAATGCGACCTGGACACAACTTGTGTATTCCTCCTCTCTTAACCTAGTCTTGTAAGCACAGAGTATGTACACTTTCATTTTTTATTTAATAAAAATAAAAATAAAAAATGAACCATCAATTTTCCTGGCCGTGTTCAGTTACTGTAATACAATTCATTTGATACAGTTTTATTATTGTTGAAAATATTGTTGTTGTTAGCTAGGTGCTAGGTGCAAGGTGCAAATGAGTCGGCTCCTACTCATAGCCACCTTATACGTACGATAGAACAAAGTGCTGCCCAGTCCTGCATTATCCTCACAACTGCTGCTATGCCTACTGTTGCAGCCACCAAGTCAATTCATCTCACTGAGGGTCTTCCTTTTTTTTTGATGACCCGCTACTGAGTGTGATGTCCTTCTCCAGGACAATATATTTAAATTTCATCATTCAGTTCTTCATGACATGTGTGAATTTTATGAAGAATTAAAGTAATTTAAAGAATCGGTATCATGCTTCATATATATTATATGGAAATTTAAATAAGCTCATGTTGTAAAGAAACACGAGTTGTTTAATATGTCAAAATATTCCTCAGCTGCTGTGTCCAGCTGTTGTTCATGTAATTCAGGACTATCTCTAGAACTACAAAGTAGAACACAAAATGAAACAAGAAAATGGAAGCTTATCACTATTGGAAACAGTATTTTTTTAAATGCAACATTCAACTGCATTTTATGCTGTTTCCAATAAGGAATTTGATAAGTCAACTGTTTTCTGTTACTTAAAAGCTTTTGCCTCCTAAACCGTTCCCACACTCCAACGGAACATATATCTTCCATTTCTACACAATCATTTGTTATTTGAGGATAGTGAGCAAGCAATGTAATTGTTTCTCTGTAGCCTGAAACTTGTTCATCAGAAAAATGGCTGTTTAGGTTTGTAGGTCATAGTGTGTTAATGGTGAATGGTTGTTTTCAAATTACAGAAGTGCCTATGTCTTCTTCAATATGTTTATATTTTGTGTATTTGGAATGGGCAAGGCCCTCTAAAGAACCAGGAAACCCTGATGGCATAGTGGTTAAGTGCTATGGCTGCTAACCAAAAGGTCAGCAGTTCAAATCCTCCAGGAACTTATTGGAAACTATGGGGCAGTTCTACTCTGTCCTGTACAATTGCTGTGTCAGAATCGACTCTACAGCAATGGGTTTGTTTTTCCTGAGGGATCTAAAGGACCGAGCCAAGACAAGAGGCATTATGGAGGAGTAAAAAGTAGGCAGATCGTGGATATAGTTTAAGACCAAGTTAAAGAACTTGACATTAACTGAGATGGGAAAGACTACAGTAGGAGCAGGCTTTGGTTTGGGAAGATCTGGAATTCTTGTCTTTGAAACGCTAGATTTGAGACACTGATTAGGTCTTTATTAGACACTCAAGTGGAGAGCTTATAGGTAGCTGCATATACAGGTCTGGGGTTTAGGAGAAATATTCAAATTGGAAATGTAAATTTGGAAATCATTACCATACACATGGTATACATAGACGTGACATTAGGTATAATCACCAAGGAAGTTAACTACATCTAGAAAAGAGGAGAGCTACTAGCAGTGATCTCTAAAATTTCCTATGTTAAGAGGTTTGTAAGAAAAGAAGATGGCAAAGCAGACGGTGAAGCAAAGTCCTGTGAGGCAAACAGTAAAGAACACAGTATCTTAGAAGCCAGATGAAAAAAATGTTTAAGAAGCTTATCCCAAATGCTGTTGGTGGGTTAGAACTGAGGCTTGCCCGTTGGCTACAGCAAGGTGGGCATCAATGCTGGGACCATGAGAAGGATAGCTGACAGTGGAGTGGTAAGGGTGAAAACCCAATTAGAACACGTTGAAGAGTCAATGGGAAGAAAGGAACTGGAAATAGCAAGCAGCGAAAACTCAAGGAATTTTGCTGCAGAAGCTAACAAGGGAATGAGGTCATAACTGAAGAGGGAAGTACAAGAAGACAACGTTTTAAAACCAGGAGGAACAGCAGCATGTTTGTGTGACGATGAGCATGATCTAGAAGAGGGAGGAAGTGATGTGGGAAAGAGTAAGGAGAACTGCCAGAACAACATCTAGAGTACGTAAGAGGAAATGAGAACTACTGCACACATCACAGGGAGTGGCTTAAGATGGAAGCGTGTATAGTCGGTCTATAATAACAGACAGCAAGGCAAAATATGTGGCGGCTGATGTGGGTAGATCCAGTGATTGCCAGTCTGTGGAAATTCTCTCCTCAGTGACAGGGGAAGCGAGCACCAGCTGATAGTGGGGGTGAGTTACAAAGATTTTCAGGTTTAAAGATAACGGGACTCCATAAAAATCCACTGTTGTCAAGTTGATTCAAACTTGTAGCATAGAGTAGAACTGCTCTATAGAGTTTCCAAGGAATGACTGGTGGATTTCAGCTGCCAGCCTTTTGGTTAGTGGCCATAGCACTTAACCACTGTACCACCAGGGCTCCAAAGGATATCGTACCAAATATAAATGTTGGAGAATAAGAGATTGCATGGATCACACCAAAGACCCACTTGAGATTACTGGGCATGAATTTCAAGTCACTCCAGTCAAGTGAGTATCTCTGTAGTCTTCTATACAGCCACATTCAGTGGTACAGGAGCAGGGAAGAGAATTGGATTGAATCAAGGTATTGTTTTTCCAAGAGAGTACAGTGAAGCAACAAAGATAAAGGGAGTCAAAGGGATACACAAAGGAAAGATGTTCATGTGGGCCCCTGGAATTTCCCTGGGCAAGGAGTGAAGAAAAGGACTGGAGGGGGACAGACAAAAGTGGTAAAATCAAGGTACTGGACAGCCAGAAGAGTGGAAGAGTGATTTGAGTTGGTGCACTGGAAAAAAAAAAAAAAAAAGTCAGCCGTAAAGATAGGAGGTAGTAAAAATAGAGGGCTTGAAATGGAGACTATGTCCAATTTGTCATTATGTTCCTCTATATTTTGCCTCATCACCCTCCCAATCCCTTCAAGAATTCTAAATATTAATCTTTTGTGCTCTATCTGTGATAATTCCAGAAAGTTGTCTTCCTCTGGAAAATTTCTTGATTCTTTGTTTTGGGAGCTTTCTAAAACCATCATGGTCTTTAAGTGATATGATTGACTACTGTATCCAAGCCATCAGTAAGTTCTTGTATTTATGTTTCCATACTGTGTTCTAACTTCTTGTTTCATTTTGTTTTCAAATGTCCAAATAAGCTAGACGTATGTGCTAGTTTTGTCATTGATGTCTTTGTAGCTCTAATGTCCTGTCCCTAGCTGTTACTAGACATGCAAGCTTAAGAGTCCATTTACTTGTCTTGTATGAATTTGCCTCAGGTATCCAGGTAGTCAGAAAGGCAGGAGGCTAACAGCTGTCCCTGAGTGTCTGCGAGAACAGTGTGTCCCTTAATGTCTGAATTTAGGTGAAGGAACTGTTTTAGCCCTGAATTTATGGCTAAGGCAGTTGGCATATTTCTTTGTTAAATTGTTACCTCTTTAAGTCTTGGAGAATGGCTCAGGGTGGGCTTAAGGAGCTCTACTTCTGGCTCAGCTAATGGCCTTAGATTCCAGAACCACACACACTGCAGAGACGAGAGGGCAGAAGCACTGGCAAAAGGGGGAGAGGTTTATCCCAAAGGAAAGATTTAGACAAACACATGGTAGGTTATAAGCAAACCGCTTAGCAGTTGATGCTCTAGTGCTATTTTTCTATTTTTGCTACCTCTTATCTTTACAGCTGACTTTTTTTTTTTTTAGTGCACCAACTCAAATCATTCTTCATTCTTCTGGCTGTCCAGTACCTTGATTTTACCACTTTTGTCCATCCCCCTCCAGTCCTTTTCTTCACTCGTTGCCCAGGGAAATTCCAGGGGCCAACATAGACATCTCTCCTTTGTGTATTCCTTTGACTCCCTTTATCTTCTGTCGCTTCACTGTACTCTCTTGGAAAAACAATACCTTGGTCAGGTTTTTCTTCTGAGGACGATGCCATCTGAATGCCACTACTCTGCTCGCCACACTGGCTACAGCCTATTTCTGGCCAGTCCTAGGTACTTTTGGTACTTTCCCATTGCTCAGTCTGATTTTGCAGCTTTCCCTTTGATGTTCAGGGTTCCTAGGATGTCACATGTCATGGTCTCTCTTATTCTTTTGAGGCTTTGTTTTTAGAGGGATCACAGGAAGCATATGACAACCTTGGCATGTTGGCCTTGCCCCCTTGAAGTGAAGATTATGGAGAATATATCATTGGTTTTATGATTCAAAAAATGAGGTTATAACTGTGGTAATAAGTGTCTGAGTAAGAGTAAAAAGAAGAGTTCATGGAATTGAGACACTGGAATATTTTTTGTTTGTTATAAAATTGTTAAAAATTAAGTCAAGGATAGTATTATAATTAACTGACATATTGCACTGGACAGATCCACCACAAAAGATTCAAGTATAACAAAGCAAAGACATCCCTTTGAGGACTAAGATCCACTTGATCCAAGCCATGGTATTTTCACTTGTCTCACACGCATGGAAGAGCTGGACAATGAATAAAGAAAGCCAAAGAAAAATTCATGCCTTTCAATTGTTATGTTTGTGAAGAATATTGACTACACTATGGATTGCCAGAAGAATGAACAAATTCTATTTTGGAAGAGGTACAACCCGGAATGCTCTTTGGGAGCAAGGATGGAAAGACCGCATCTCACATACTTTGAACATGTTGTTAGGAGAGACCGGTCCCTGGAAAAGGACATCAGGCTTACTAAAGTAGAGTATCATTGAAAAAGAGAAAGACCTCAAAGAAATGGATGGACTGACACAGTGGCTACAACAATGAGCTCATATGTAACAATGGTTGTGAGGATGACACAGAACCAGGCAGTATTTTCTTCTGTAGTACAGAGTTGCTATGACTTGGAACTGACTCACAGCACCTAACAACAACAAGTATTAAAATGCTAATTGCCCAGGAGTAAAATCGTGAGAAATAACTGGGGAGTGGCTCAGGGCCCACTACATATCACAACAACAAGACCAGTAAGTAATGTGTCTTGATGACATGACAATCAAAGTTGAGAGTTTATAGGTAGGAAGTCAGAAGAATGGTCTAGAAACAGTAATGAAGAGTCAATGTGGACAGAGAGCCAACCTCCAGGTGGTAAAGGAGGCAGTAGGACAAAAACAAGGCACGAAAGGAGAAGCTACATGCTCACAGAGCAAGAGGAGAAAGGCGACTTTCAGAAAAGAGGTTAAGATGCTGGATTTTGCTGATGACAGGGGTGGTAAGTTCCAGAGGGCACAGTGGGAGGGTTTCAGGAGTTGGAAAAAGATTACATACACAGACAGTAGAGTGATATAGGGATTAGACTGAGGGGAAGCCCCCGGGAATCTGGGGCTTCTAGTGGTGACTGATGCAAAGAGGGCTATTGAAATAGGTCCCCTGTGTAGCCGTGAAGCTGTGAGTGTTGAAAATAGGGAATGGCTGGTGTCTTAGACTCACTCTTTATCTGTGGTGGAGGCAAGTAGATGTGGAGAGCTGCAGAAGCCTGTGAGAAGTGTGGTCTTGTACATGAAGCTCACTTTTATTCTCTACCAGGGGAAGACTGGTCCTACTCTCAAGTCATAGGATTCTGATTTTTACTCCTATTGCAGGAAGAATGTAATAAAAGCTTTGGTTTTGCTTGGGATTACCTAGGGCTCTCTTTTGGCATTCATGATGCATTCAAGGTATTAAGGAAGGTCATGTTTCACTCTGCGCATGCAACTTTCCTCATATGCTCTGCTCGTAGAGGAGAAGTGGCCAGAACAGGCATAGGCTGGAGGGAGAAAAAATTACTTAAAAGTCATTTATTTATGACTTCTAAGGGATAATAGTTTTCCCTTAAAGGAAATTGCTAAACTGGGTTAGTTGTGGTCTTCGTCTGAATTTGCCTGCCACATATATTAAGATTTTCAGAAGGTTTTGCTGCAAAATAAATACCAGCTCTTACTACCGTTGGTTCTGTGACTACTCTTGAGTTGTGGGCTTGTGTTCCCTTGATGCCATTAAGCTGATGCTTTTATAAATACTCACCAATTCAGTAAGTATTTAGGGAACGACTTCCTTGAACCAGAGTGCCAGCCACAAAGACACAGAGTAGAATATTGTCCTTACCTGTGAGTAAGCTTACAAGATAGCAACTCCTTGCAAGTAATAACGTTGATTAGACAAAAGAAAGAACCAAAACCCATTGCCATCAAGTCAATTCCAACTTGTAGCAACCTTACAGGACAGAGTAGAACTGCCCCCATAGCGTTTCTAACACGCAACTACTGGATTTGAACTGCCATCCTTTTGCTTAGCAGACAAGCTGTTAACCACAGCACCACTTGGGATTCACATTGATTACGTTGTTGTTTGATGCTGTTTGGTCAGTTTTGACTCAGAGTGATCCCGTGAACAACAGAATGAAACACTGCCCAGTCCTGCACCAGCTTCATAACTGTTATTATCTATGAGCTCATTGTTACAGCCACTGTGTCAGTCCAGTTCACTGAAGGTCTTCCTCTTTTTGGCTGACCTTCTGCTTTACCAAACATGATGTACCTCTCCAGTGACTGGTCTCCCCTGATAGCATGTCCAAAAAGTACGTGAGACACAAGCTTGCAATCCTTACTTCCAAGGAGCACCCTGGCTCTATTTCTTCCAAAATAGATTTACTTATTCTTTATTTTGACAGTCCATGCTATACCCAATATTCTTTTCCAATGCCACAGTTCAAAGAGGTCATTTTTTCTTCTGTCTTCATTATTCAGTGTGCAGCTTTGACACGCATATAATGCAACTGAAAATACCATGGCTTGGGTTGGACTCCCTTAGTCTTCAAGGTGACATCTTTGCTTTTCAACACTTAAAAGAAGTCTCTGGCAGCAGATTTTCCCAGTGCAATCTGTTTTTTGATTCCTTGACTGCTGCTTCCATGGGTGTTAATTGTGGATCCAAGAACAAAGGAACCTTTGACAACGTCAAACTTTTATGCATTTATCACAACATTGTTTACTAGCCCAACATTGATTATACCAGCACCCATTGCCATGAAGTCGATTCTGACTCACAGTGACCCTATGGGACAAGGTAGAAATGACTCATAGTTTCCAAGAAGCAGCTACTGGATTTAAACTGCTGACCTTTTGGTTAGTAGCTGAGCTCTTATCCATTATACCTAATTCACAATCCTGAACTTGCTATTAAAGAAAAACTACTATTCTGCCAATCAGATAGGTGATTGCTATTTTTTAAATTCTACTGTATTTGTTTTTTTATTGCATAAAAATGCAAAAAATAAAAATAGATGTTATACCTAGACACAACCCATCATAAGGTTGTTTTAAGTGTACTGTCCCAAAGAATCCTGGGTTTGAGCAACAGTGGATTTAATAGAATTCCTACCCCCTGACAGCAGTGTGATTAGTGTGAAGAAAACTAGTTTGGGTTGAGCAAACCTAGCTGTCTGGTCTTCACTGGAACTTCACTGCCTCCCATATAAAGTGAGGAAAACCAAAAAGAAAGAAAAAGAAACAAACAAACCCAGTGCTGTCAAGCTGATTTTGACACAGAGCAACCCTATAGAATAGGGTGGATTTCAACTGCTGATCTTTCCATTAGTGGACCTAGCACTCAAGCACTATGTCACCGGTGTTTCCATAAAATGAGAACGTTCTTGGTAATTTAGGTGGAAAAGCACATGGGCATAGACTTTAATTGACAAAGCATTGATTGTGAGCCTGTTATGTGCAAGGATTTCTAATAGAAAGCAAGATCAAGCAAGACAGTCTACTTCACCTTCAGCTGCATAATTTTTTCAAAAACCCAACCTGTACATTTTGTAAGGGATTGGTGAGGATATCCTCATGAAACTGTTCAAAATAAGATGAAAATGCTCTTTCTTAAAAATTCTTGGTGGCTACCGTTTAATCCTTGCCAAAAGTTTAACTGACAATTTAGATACTAGTTATGAATTACTGACTGATAACTAAGGCATTAACTGATCATTAGAGGGTTCATTGGTAACCAAAAAAGTTCTGAATACTCCTAAGGCATTTGCATTGTTGAAGGTCAGAGAGGGGTGGGAAGTGAGCAAGACTACAAGCTGCTTTCTTGCATTTCCTGTCCCACCATTTCATTGCTTAGAAATGGAGAAAATACTATTTGTCAGGGTTGACAGATGCTGTCCAACTGGACCTCAACTCTTTTCCTATTGATTTCACACTGCAGCTGCCTTGACCCATGTCTTTCAGAGGCTAGTGAAAAAGAAGGAAAAATAACAAGACTGAAAATGTTGTTAGACCCTGACCTAGAGGAAACATACTTGGCTGAAAACAAAAACGAACAACCACAACAAGTGCACCTTGATAATTTCTATTTCCTCACAACTCTGATTCAGATCTATGAACCATCAGGAAATAAAAAATACCTGTGAAGTTGCCACCATAGCCAAGTCATGTATTCGAAACCAGACAAACAGAAAACCAGATTTTATGTTGGTTTGTCTAATGGTAAATCCAATAGTTGAACAGTATTTGTGCCATCTCTAACACAGTCTGACTTTTGAGTGAGGGTAAGGACTGTTAGGGAAAGCAGCAGTGGTTATGTCTGGAAATCTCTGGAAAGAGCTGCTGTTTCAAAGGTCAAATCATGCTCACCTGAGGAAAGACAGAGCATATAAACAGATGGCTGTGGCTTTTGTCCTTTTCCCCATAAGGTCAGATAATACCTCAGAAAGAGTTCCAAAATTGCTCTGAAGGGTGGACTAGGCACTGGTGTTAGTGCATAGCTTTCCAAGGGGAGGACTTCGAAGGTGACTTTAGTGATATTTAGCAGTGAGGTATGTGGCACTAAGAACAACTAAGTTCGTGCACTTACTTGTCAGACCTAGTGTCTTGAAGATACTGCTTACCAAGACCCTGATTTGGACTATTAGCCTCCAGAACTGTGAGGGAAAAAAATCTGCATTCTTTAAAGCCACCAGCTTGTGGAATTTCCATCACACCAGCACTCGGTCACCAAGGCAACAGGAAAACTCTGTGTTGTAAAGATAATCCCTCTCTAATTAAACCATTAATTCAATTCAATTAGAATCAAAATCCCAGTGAAAATTTCTTTGAAAACTTGACAAGTTGATTGTAAAATTCTAATGGAAGAGAAAACACACTGAGGGGGTCTTATCCTGCAGATGTAAAAATCCACCATAAAACTGCAACACTAAAACAGTGTGATTCTGGCCTAAGAACAGACAAATAGAGCCATTAAACAAATGGTACAATCTAGTAACAAAATAAGAAGGTATATACTAAGATTCAATATACGATCATGGTTTCATTTTACATCACCACCAAGTAAATAACGATGAAACAACAGGCTACTTATTAGAGAAATAAAGACCAGAAACAGAGTCTATACTTCCCACTATACACTGTCAATAAATTCCACTTAAATTGAAAGTACGAACGTAAAACTCAAAAGTAGGAAAGACATAGAAGAAGATAAAACAGGTGGGTTTTTTTTGTAATCTACAGTAAAAAACACATTCTAAGCATGAAATCAAACTCACAACACATAATATAGAAGTTCTCATGTTTGACAACATAAAAGTTAAAACATCATGTAAGGCACAAAGTATCATAAATAAGGTAACAACAATAAAGCCACCCACTTGTGGAATTTCTATCACACCAGCACTTGGTCACCAAGGCAACAGGAAAACTCTATGTTGTAAAGATAATCCCTCTCTAATTAAACCATTAATTCAATTCAATTGGAATCAAAATCCCAATGAAAATTTCTGAGAAAATATTTGCCACACAAATAAAGACAAAAGGTTAATATTCAAGACAGATATGTAATTATTTAACTGGAAACAATGAGAAAAAGACAACCCTACAGATAAATGAGCAGAGATGTGTACATACCCCCTCTTTCTTTTGAGATTCAGAAAAGAATATGGTGTTCGCAAATACAAGCCAAAAAGCGCCAAGTGCCGTCGAGTCGGATCCGACAAGTGGGTATCAAAATATGTGTCACGCATTAACCGTGGAAACGCTGGTGGCATAGTGGTTAAGTGCTACAGCTGCCAACCAGAAGGTTGGCAGTTCAAATCCACCAGGAGCTCCTTGGAAACTCTATGGAGCAATTCTACTATGTCCTATAGGGTCGCTATGAGTCAGAACTGACTGGACGGCACTAGGTTTTCCTTGGTTTATGTCATTTACTGTTGTAACAAAGCCATATTGTTTAGCCTCTCTGACATACTAATAATACCTAATTCATGAGGAAACCAAAACAGCAAACTTGTTGCCACTGTGCAAACTGCAACTCATAGCCACCCTATGTCAGAGTTAAACTGCTCTGTACAGTTTCCATGTTGAGCCTGGTGGATCTGAACTGCCGATCTTTTGGTTAGCAGACCCAGCATTTAACCACTACATCACCAGTGTTTCCATATTCATGAAGAAGGGAGTGCTTAAGTCAAAGACATGAATCACAAGTGATGTCATTTTATATATCAACGTGAGGCTACATAGCTCTAGGGGCATACCATCCACGACCTTCAAATAACATCTACTTACTCTGTAAAATGTATAGTCCCAATATTTCAAGGATTATTTTCAAGTCTGTTCTTAATTATCTTAGATCTTTCAAACTGGGGAGCAGTTTCTACAGACAATCCTATCACATGGGCACCTACCTTCCTGTGCTTAAAGCTTCTGCAATGTCACCCTCCGTTTCCACTACAAATGTTCCAAAATTGCAGATCACAGCTCTCAAGTGGATCATAAATTCTTCTAGGCCAAGTACCACATCTTTGACCCCTTTTGTATTTTCTCATAGTATTTAGTGGTATTTAGTGGAGTACTCCTTGCATACACCATAAATATTTTTTGACTACATAGATACACACCTGACACTAGGCACATGGGGAAAATGGAATTTTGGTAATGGAGGGTAGAGTTGCAGATGACTTCCTGAAGGAAAATGAGTTTCCCTCTAATTTTTGGCTGTATGTGCGAAATTCAAGCAGACTTGGGCTGAACTGATTTTCTTCTATAACCATGAAGCCTATATTTTTTCAGGGATTCATTTTTTTTTTTCTTATTTCTAATTCTTAGTGTACAGGAAACTAAACTATGGTTTATCTCCCAATAAGTGTGAAAAGAAAAGAAAAACCATCAACTGCAAAATGCTTTAAATGTTATTGGCTTGATTACTCTTTCCCAGCTGCAGGGTGAGGACATTAGGGATGACATCACTGGGTATATACAATATATTTCAAATCCCCATTTGAAATGCAGTGACAGTCCTAGTGCCATAAAAAGTATTATGCAATTAAATATTTAACTAAGAAATTATGAAAAACATAATGAAGAATAAAAGATGACTGCATAAGCATCGATCACAACAAAGTAGTTGTCTTTTATAGTTGATTCTGTTTATTTTTCTGTGACTGAAGAACAAATTATCAATTATGGGCAGATGGATATTAGCATAATCCATAATGCCAGAAGACAAAACAAGGCTTTGTATCTATCACCTTTGATTAGTAGCATAATGTTTTATTCACTCTGTGTAAATAACACCAAGTAACAGAATCTGGGTTTTGACAAAGCAACAGTGTGCTTTTAGGCAGTATCTCTATTAAGAAGGGAAAGAAAGAAAGAAAATATTGCCCAAATCATCAGCTGTGGATTGAAATGTTGGATGTTCCTGATCTGCTGAAACCAAGGGCATGCACTCAGTCTATAGTGATCCACTTAAATAAATAATTATTATTTACATCAAAACACTCTTTAACAAGAAAAACTCATGGCGACCCTATGGCACTTGGCTTGGCAACAAGAAAAAATTATTTGGGCTTTCTTACATTAAGCCAAATGACTTAAGGGTTATATCCATATCCTAAGTGTTTGAAGGAAAGTTAAACCTTTCCAACTTGGTGGGCACTGGAATGCTTGCCCTAGATTTCACCTAATGGGCCTTCGGCAGCCTCTTCTCTATGTGGTTTCCTTAACCTCCCACTCTACTCCCACCAGGGGGGAAAGAAATCAAAAGCCACAGACAACAAAGCCTAAGCAGCCTCCAAGGTCTGGATTTAAGACGCTTCTGTGGCTCAGATTAGCTGACTCACAGCTAATAGCTAATTCAGGTGAACATCTTCCAGAAATAAAATCTCAGTAGGAAGAGTGTGCAAAGGCTATAAAAGATGAGACTGAGACTTCTTTAATTCTACTGGAGCACAAAAGTTACAGTCACTTTTATCACCTTCGTGAAATAGAGTAAAACACCAACAAAGCTGCAAAGGGACAAGTGTCAATTGCAGCTGGTGGGCAAAGCAGAGGTTCTTCTGCAGACGAAGAAGGGGCTCTAAGTCATGACAGAGAGTATTCTAGGAAGAATGCAGCAGAGAATGTCATTTTGCCCTACCTGGAGCCAAACGGGTAGCCATTTTGGAAATACATTTTGCAGCAAATGCATTTTGCAGATTGAGTTGGCAGAACCAGCTTGCACTGGAGGCCAGCTGCAGCGCCAGCATTCTGAAAAATCTGCAAAGATAGCAACTAGAGTCATTGAAATATAAAGACAGGATGTTGAGCAACTGCCATTGTATACACACATATATATATATTAAAAAAAAAAACTCTCTGTGGTTAATATTTGGGAACGTCATGGCTAGACTTTGCAGGCCAAAGAAGAAGCCCACTCTTTTTATTTGGGCAGCATTTCATCTAAAAATCCCCATCTTGCTCTTAACAACATTTATCACTTTATTTTGACCATGAGAACTATATATGCTTATCATGGAAATTTTGAAAATATGTAACAATATAAAGAAAAAGTCTTCTGGTCTAGTGATGATATTGTTTCTGTATTGACATAGATGAGTCTAACCTTTTTCTCTATAAATGTGTATTTAAAACATGAAATTATATTCCAAAAATAGTTCTTTATCTTTTTTTTTCACCTAATAGACAAGGAACAATTCTTGTGTCATTAAATCTTCTCCAAATACAAGCCGTGCCCGACTTTTAACATATTCAATGTATGATAAACCACACTTACAGCCATCCTTTTTTTTCCCTTTTTTTTTTGAATTACATAGCAAAACCAAACCAAACCCATTGCAGTCGAGGTGATTCTGACTCATAGCGATCCTGTAGACAGAGTACAACGACTTGATAGTTTCCAAGGAGTGTCTGGCAGATTTGAACAGCTGACGTTTTGGTTAGTAGACATAGCACTTAACTACTACACCACCAGGGTTTCCTTGGCTTACACATGTAAGTATTGCATAGCTGGATAAGCAGGCAGCTCAGACATTGAAGCTGTAAGCTTTTATGTAATATTCCCAACACCCCAAAGACAAAGATCAAATTTACAAAGATAATGATAGCTAATAGGCAATGGTACTATAAGCGAAACAAAACAAAATCAACCTGAATCATAAAAGAATTACAGTGGAGTCACCAGAACAGAATTCTGTCATAAAAGGGGCACTACCTGTGTAGCATTGTTAATGGCTGCATCGTATCTCAGATTTTCCCAAGGATAACTCTTGAACGTCAATATATAAAAAATATTTTCCCATATCTATGATTACTGTTTGGAGTAATCACTAATAAGACAGAAAAAAATGAAACACGTGGTATCCATTCTAGGATACAAGACAAAAATATTATCTGCAAATATTTAGATTTCTTGCTAGAAAACCCCAAATAATCAACCAAATCAGCTACCAGAATAAGAAAATTTGGTAAGCTGCCTGGAAACAAGATGAACTTTGTTCTAGATGGACAATATATAATTAGAAATCAAAACAGGAAAAAAAGAAATTCAGTCAGCAATTGCCACAAAAACTATAAAATATCAAGTACTAAATATCATAATGGACTGAAGCCACCTACAAGAACATGATTAAATAAATAAACAAACCATGTTCCTGAAGAGGAAGGTAATATCATAAAGATTTACTATATCCCGAAACCTAAGTGTAGTTTCTTTTATTTGGATTGGAGATTCCAAACCACGAAGCATTAACAATATAAGCCAAGCCAAGTGATATGGTGTGAGATAAAATATAGACTTATGGTTTGCATGAAAATCGTTTTGGAGGTCTCCGAGGACCATCTCTGGAAGTTAGGCAAATGCTTCCCTGGATAGTTGACACTGAAGCACAAGAGATCCATGTGACTGATGATCGGTAAAGACACGTAGGGAGCTACATGACAGAAAACCCAAAAGCAACAAATCACAGGATCAGACATTATAAACTGCAGGTTTTGATTTCTAACTGGAATGACTTTAACAGACGAATAGCAATTTCTAAAGTGAAATAGCTAGGATTGTTTTATTTAGTAATACTGTGGATGCTGGAAAATAGTTAACCTATAAATACTACTGTATTTTATCCAAATAGTCTGTACTTTCTATATTTGTTTGCCAGCCCCCATCCCACCCACCTACCCCCTGGGAAGTATTTTCATAAGTGCTGCTATGCAAAATTTTTTACATGTTGCTGTAATGAAAATACCTCCTGGGGGAGGATATGGCTGGCAAACAAATGTAGAAGATGTATGTTATTTATGTAAAAATACAGTAACTATATAAATAGTTGATGCATACATGTAACATGCAATTTCAACCAAAATCCAAATGGATTCTCTTCAATTACAAAAATAACTGTCAAGTTCTTAGGACACAAGACAAGATATTTTAGATACAATAAGTGGTATAAATAAGGAAGGTTGCATGGCAAAACTCACTGGGGGAGGGGCTAAAAGCCAAGGTGGTCAGAGAAGGTCACTGTGGTGAAGAAACATCTGCCCTGAGGCCTAAGTGGCCAGATGTCAACTAAGAGCTTTCCAGACAGAAGGAATAGCTTCATTGAGAATGAACACATTTGAAGTGTTCTAGGAATAGACAGAAGTAGGAATGAGCAGTTAAGAGACGAATTCAGAGAGGTGGCAGGAGGCCACACAATACTGGTCATTATAAGCTAAGATCAGGGGTATGATTTTTATTCTGTGTACGATAGACAATCATTGGTGTGTTTGATAAGTGAGTCATGGAACCATTTTGATTTTTTTAACTCCCTCTGGCTGCTCTTTAGAGTCTTTCCCCATCTAGGAATACACTGGACTTGCTTTCTCCCTAGCAGGAGTCTACAGGGACATGTTTGGAATCCCTGCCTCAGAAAGCCCAGTGGAGACTCAGAGTCTGAGGTCTTTATGGATGGCTCATCTACCTGTGACATAACCAGTCATGGCAACCGAAACTCAGGACCCAAACAATGTAACTGGGTACATAGCCTCAGTCTTGACATTTCTGCCAAATAACCTGACCACGTGGTATGGTGTCATTCTTTGCATTGAGTGTACACAGTAAAATCATTAATCACCAAGATAAAGAACATTTCAAAAGCCACTCTCCCAGGCATTGCCCAGGCATCAATCAGACCTCACATAGTCAATATTTCCCATGGGATGGGATGTGGGGTGTGAGATAGAGAATTCCAGGAGGTTTGTGGCCTGAGCAACTAGAAGGATGGCATTGCCATTTCTGAGATGGAGAAAAAAGTGGGAGAAGAAATGTTAGTGGAGGCAGCAGAAAATAAGATGTTCAGTTCTAGACATACTGAGATTCTTACTAGATATCTAGATGGAGACAGCATGTAGGCCACCGAATATACGCGCTCGGGAGAAAAGTGACAAATGGAGACGTGTTTGGCAGTCATTGCCATACGGAAGCTATTAAAGGTATGGTTGTGAATGATATTATCCAGGGATATCCTGTAGATGGAGATGGTGGCCCACAGCCAAATTAGCAGGGGAAGAAGCACCAGGTGAGGATGAGAAGAACCAAACATATGTGGGAAAAATAAGATGAAATAAATGTGGGGAAAAGGGTTATTCTAGAAAGGAGTGATCAGCTGAGCCAAATGTTTATCAGAGGTCAAGTCATTGAAGACAAAAAGTTGACTCTTGGTTTTTACAAGTTCTTTTGGTCATAGTAACCTTGTCAAAAGTGTTTCAGTTGGATGGTGGGAACAAAAGCCTGAAATAAAAGGGGTGACAAGATGATGGAAGGTGAGGGATTAAAGTGAATGTAGACAACCCATTTGAGGCATTTGGCTGCAAGGGGAACAGAGAAACGAGGAGGTTGCTGGAGTGTGTCAGATGTCGACAATTTGGTTTTAAGATTGAAGGTTCCAGAACATATTTATAGGCTGATGTGAGTACTGAAGTAAAGATGCAGGGAAAAAAGGAAATACATAGAGGTTCTTGACTTCAGGCCTTAAAAGAAGAGGTCAAATGCCTCCACTGAAATGGAAGAGCAGGTGGAGAATGTCAGTACAAACACAGGCAGGTTAACCTAGTAGGTGGTGGAAAACAATAGAGGTTCTTATATAATTTTTCCTCTTTTTTTTCACTGAAGAGAGATGTTATCTTTTGTGAAAGACTAAGGATAAAGTGGCAAATACCCATTCTGGAAAATAAGAAACATTCAAAGATAACAATCAGAAGGAGACGTAGGTGGTGGTTAAAACCATGTGCTCTGGAGTCAGACAAGGCTGGGTTCAAATCCCAACTCTACTGCCTACCACGTGAACCTGGGCAGCATACTCAGTAATACTGGGCCTCACTTCTCGTCTGTAGTAAGAGGGCTATTTCAATGACTGAAGGAGATCAATGCAAAACACTTGTTACAGTGGCGAGAACCTGACTGAAACTATAACGATGGTAGTTTTCAACATTGTTTTTTATGTTTTACCTCAACTCTGGGATCCAGCCCAACACCTTGGCGTATAGCCAGTATTCAGGGACTGTTTATTGAAAGAGAAAGGTGACTGAAGGTACAAGCATCTGTCAACAAGAAAATTCTCCCGGGACCAGAAACTGGAGGTTGTGAGGTATCACTGAGCAAAAAGCTTTATTTAAAAAGGCATGGCTTCTAAGACACAGGTGCCAAGTGGAATGTCCTAACCTTTCAATCCAGGATCAACGTGGGATTAAAAAGTGAAATCAAGAACTCCCCTGATCCTTGCTAGTTGTACTGTGTCCCTACCTGATAAGGGATTTGGTAGAAATCCCCATACCCACCAAGTGCTTCATTTATGTACCTGATCCAATATTAATGAAGAAAGAAGACAAAGCTGTTATCAAAGATTTTGTTAATGATGGACCATTTTGTAGTGATAGTTTCTGATGTGGTTGCAGCACAGAATGTTAGGTTTCTAAGCATGGGAAAGGGCCACAGGGCATACCTCATCTAACCTTTCAAGCAATGCAGAAATCAACTCCATGGTATTTTGGGGGGAACATTTATTGAGCCTCTAATTGATATTCCAGTGCTCCTTGGGTTGTTCTTGAATGGTCTGGGGCAATTATTCAAGACTTCAAACAGTGAGAGCAGTCAGGAGGTTTTTGTGGGTGACAAAGGATGAAGGCCCAAATTTAGAGCTATTTGGTAGAAATAGGACGGAGATTATGAATTTGAACTTGGACCATAGGAAGCTTAAAGAAAAGGAGATGCTTGAGTGTGAATCCCATGTCTCTGGCTTGTGTAACAGAATGACTAGTGGTACCTTTTCTGAGATGAGGAACAAAGGAGGAGGAGCATTCTGGGAAACAATGTGAAACAATTTTCCTGGTGAATCTGAAGTATGAGTTGACTGCATAAGGTGTCTGAGAAGAATTCAGAGTAAGAAACCCTCACACACATACCCATGCTCACGTATTTGTAAATACTCAATATGCATTTGTGAACACTTCGCACACTCATATACATCCACACACACACACTCACACTCAGGCACACTGAACACATATATTTTCGTACATACACATACATATTCTGTCATACAATCTTACATATTCTAACACTAAAACTCACACACTCCTGTCTGCACATTTTCATACACACTTATAATCAAAATAACATTCACACATGCTCACACTCATACACATTTATACAGATACACAGGCACACACATGAGAAAATTACTATATTATTGATTATTATTACTATATTATTGATAGTTGTTGCCATGCACTGATTGACCCTGGAAGACAAATGGAAAAAATGACCAAGATCCTTTGGAAGAGGTTAGAGAACAACAAAACCACTGATATAATACCATTTAGTGATACACGTTCTGGTAATTTCTGCCAGATTGGAAAAGACACATGAGAGAAAGACAGGCTATAAGAATGATTCTAAAGTAACTATTCAGAACAACTGGAAGGATGGAGTCGCCGCTAATAAAATAAAGAACACAGGGGGAACCACTTTGTCAGTGGGGAGATGAGGGTCATGCTGGTGTGGGATTCAGTATCGGATCTGATAAGTTTAAGGTACCCATTGTCATTCAAGTAAAGATGAAGATTTACAAACAATATGTATAAACCTGGAGCTCATGGTAAATTCTACTTATTGAATATATACATATAAACCATTGCCACTGACTCAATTCTGACTCATAGTAACATTTTAAAACAGAGTAGAACTTCCCCAGAGCTTCCAAGGAGCTCCTGGCAGATTCGAACTGCCAAAATTTTGATTGGCAGCTGTAGTTCTTAACCATTAGACCACCAGCATTTCCATTGCATATTCATTTATTTCATCAATAATTACTGAACACTTCCATTCTGCTGGGCTCTGCAGATGCAGAAACATGTAAGACAAAGTTGCTACCTTCATCAGGTTTACATTCTAGTAGGGCAAGACAGACCCCACACAAGGAAATACATTGTAGAGGTAGTGATAAGTGTTATGAAGGAGAAAATCTACTGTGTGCTTGACACTTTACTGAGAACTTTGTGATCATTAACTCATTTCACCCAATAACAGTCCTGAGAACTGTATGTGTACTGGCATTATTCCCAATTTATATTTGGGAAAATCAAGCACCCTGCATACAAAGTAATAAACTGAGGTTTAATGAATGATTAAATGATCAAATTAATCTGACTATACAGGGGGACCAAGGCTTTATTTCAGGGGTACTGGCATGGATCATTCTATTTTGTCCCCACCCTACTATACCTACCTACTTATCTACTGTGAGACTAAAAAGTAGCTATGCCACAGCAAGCAGATGCAAAAATATCACGAATATCTGAGGTTCTAAAAGCATGTTGTTTTTGTTGTTGCAGTATGTCATCAAGTCAATTTCTGCTCCCAGTGACCCCTGTCACAAAGTAGAACTGCCCCATGGGCTCTTAGGTTAGAAATCTTTATGCACGCAAGTTGTCAGTTCTTTTCTGTCACAGAGTAGCTGGTAGTTTTGAACCACTTACCTTTTGGTTAGCAGTCGAGTGCTTAAACATTTTCCTACCTGGGCTGCACTGAAAGCATTATTAGATTAGAAATACAGCAAATGAAACCATAAAAAGGAAGAAATAGTCCTTTAAACTTTGAAGTATGCCCCCTTGGGAAGCTATGCACCAATGTCAGCACCTAGTCCACCCTTCAAAACAATTTTGGAACTCTTTCTGGAATGGCCATTGCACAAAATGGCATGGTGGCAAGTTGTCTCTGAGGGAGTTTTTAGCCAGTAAACAAATAACTGTATTGTAATGCCCTCCCCACTCACCTGATCTGGCCCCCAGTGAATTTCTTCTTTTCCTGAAGATAAAGAAAATATTGAAAGTAAGTCATTTGGATGACATTCAGAACATCAAGTGTAGTACGACAATGGCTCTGATGGCCATGCCAGAAAAAGAGTTCCAAGATTCCTTTGAAGGGTGGACTAGGCACTGGCCTTAGTTCATAGCTTCCCAAGGGGAGTACTTGAAAGGTGACCATAGTGATATTCAGCAATGAGGTATGTAGACCTTTTTCTAGGATGAGCTTGCAAACTTAATTGGCAGTCCTTATAAGTTATAATGATGTTTGCAACTTTGTGCTGAGCTCTTCATTTCTTCCCATGCTTCCTCCAGTAGCTTTTGGTGAATGCATGTTCTGGATGGACATAACACCTGCTCTCCCAAAGCTTCCAGTCTTGCAGTTCAAGTAGTCATGAGAAGATTACCTAAGTGGGATAACTGTTGTATAAACAAAGTAAGTACTCTGAGCTTATGCTACAGAGAGCTCTGATACAGCCTGAGGAATTAAAGAAAGCTTTCCTGTGGCAGTTGACCTTGAGCTGAGATCTGAAAGAAGAGTTGGAGTAAACTAGATATGAGGAGAGGCTGGAGAAAGAGTACACCTTAAGCAAGAGAAAAGGAACAGACACGGCCCCAGAGTGGCAGGGAGGTGGTGTGTCATGGTGTACCAAGAACTGTTCCCACCTCTCATTTTAAACTTCTTAACAAGCCTTTCTGCAAAGTAGCTGTGATTCTTATTTTAGCAGTAAAGAAACTGAGGCACAGAAAGTTACTAACTGCATGACACAGGGTAAGTGTTAGAGCTGGAATTTAAAGCCAGACTATGGGACCTCTAAAACCACAGCTCTCTACCAGTAATGATTTTGCCTCCCACCCCAGGGGGACATTTGCCAATCTACAGAGACATTTGTAGCGGTCAAAATTGGGCAGCGTAGTGCTTATTAGAGGTAGGAGAGAGAGGATAAGGGGGGTGGGGGGCTCATCACTGAGCAGACACTGAGTTTCTGCTAAAGGTGATGGAAAAATCTAGAATCAGTGATGATAGAAGTATGACATGATAAAAATAATTAGTTACTGGATTGTACACATAAGAAAATGTGACTCACCCCAACAAGGTTGGCCTTGATCCAAAAAACACAAAACAACAAATGCTGGAGAGGCTGTGGAGAAACTGGAACTCTCCAACACTGCTGGTGGGATTGCAAAATGGTACAACCTCCCTGGAAAGCAATCTAGTGCTTCTTTCAAAAGCTACAAATAGCTGAGCCATTTCAGTCAGTAATTCCACTGCTTGGAACATATTCTATGGAAGCAAGGGCATTCACACTAACAGGTACATGCATATGAGTGTTTATTGCAGGACAGTCCACAATAGCAAAAAGAGAGTCAACCCAGATGCCCAACAACAGATGAATGGATAGGTAAACTATGGTATACATACTCAATGGAACACAATGAAATGATAAAGAACAATGATGATTTTAGAAAGCATCACATAACTTGGTTTCAACTGGAAGACATTATGTTGAGTGAAAGTAGTCAGCAGCAAAAGGACAAATATTGTATAAGACCCTAAAGATAAGGGCTTACATGCTTCTTGATGCTTCTTCATTTTTCTTGTTTCTTTTTTCCCATTTCTACTCATAGATGCTGGTGTCAGAAGCACAGTCTTCCAAGTCAGAAATTCTTCTTTCCATTTGTTCCATTCTGTTTTCTTGGCTTTGAATGGAAGTTTCTATGTCTTTGATTTTGTTCTTGACCTGTTGGATTTCAGAGTACTGGTGTTCCATCAGATTGAACAACTTGTTTAATTTTTCCTTTCATTCTGCTGCATTTTATATAAGGTCTAGAAGGGCTCTGTATATAATCATTTAGTATTCACTTTCTGATGATTTCATAGAAGTTTCTTCATCTGGAAAACTCCTCAGTTGTTTTGTTTGGGAGCCTTCTGAAGCCATGGGTGATTTCTTGTATGCCACAAGTGTCTGTTGTTTTCTTGGGTCCCATGTGAGTAAGTAGAGGCTGGAAGAGATACTGTGAGGATGGACTGCAGATGTTTCTCTAGGACCCTGAGATCTCCACTAAAAGACCGCAATTCATGGTCCAGAGGTTTCGGGGTTCTCCTGGGAGCATGTCCCCTGGCCCTGATGCTGCCCTTGCTCATAAATCATAATGAAGGTCCACTCTTCGGACACAAATGGATTGGACTTGGCGATGCAGAGTGACCATATATTGGAAGCACTTTATGGTTCTATGCATCTATAGGATATCATCCTGCTGACCTCTGGCTGGAGGAAGAAGAGTGGGTGGAGAGGAGGGGAAAGGAGACTGTTGGGAGGATGAGACACGTATGGAGCAGAGAGGAATAGTGTGCTGTCACTGGGCAGGGAGAGCAGTGGAAGCTGCATATAGGTGGGCATGTAAATTTATATGGGAATGTACAATTTCACTCAGTCATAATAATAAAAAAAATGAAATAAGGACTTAAAAACAGACTCACGTATAGAAGAAAAGACTCTGATAGCTGCAAGGATGTAGAGGGAGCAAAGGAGAGGGTGGGGTATTGACTAAATAGTTGATAGAAATTCGGTTGGGTGAAATCAGTGACAGCACACAGCAGAAAGAAGATCAACTTAACTGGACTTCAACATAACATGAATACTCTTCCAATCTTAACCCGATATTGCAAGGACAGACTAGCAGAGGCACAGGTCTGGGGACCATGCTCTCAGGGTACATTGAAGCCAATTGGCATAATTGGCATATTGCTAAGAGAGTCTTCTGCATCCCATATTGATAAGCGGTGTCTGGGGTCTTAACAGCTAGCAAGCTGTCATCTGAGGTACACCAAAATGATCCCAGCTCAGCAGGAACAGATGATCACCAAGGACCAAAACAACACAGGAGAAAGAGAACCCAGAAGACAGAGAGATCCACATAAATGGGTGACTACATCAACATGTGACCAGAAGAAGCAGAAGGTGCCTGGCCACTATGAGTGACTGCTGTGATAGGGCTCACAAAGTTGAGTCTCAGTGACAACACGAGAATAAAAAGGGGAGCACTCTGAGAACCCCACTAAAAGACCTCAGTTGATGGTCTGAAGGTCTCAGCATGGCCCCTGGACCTGATGCTGCTCCTTCCCTAAATCATTACTGAGGTCAATGCCTTGGACAGGAATAGACTGGATTTGGCGACACAGAGTGACCATATCGTGTGTGTACTTTATGATTCTATGCATCTACAGGATGTCATCCTACTGGAGGGGTGTGGACAGGGTGGAGACAATGGGACAGGAGATTGTTAAGAGGATATGACTTGTATAGAACAGAGAGGAGCAGTGTGCTGTCACTGGGCAAGGAGAGCAGTAGGAGCTGCTCATAGGCAGGCACGCAACTTTAAACTGGATTGTACACTTTCACTTAATCAAAGTAAATCAATAAAAATACATAATAAAATAAAAATAAAAAATAAAAGAACATGTGAAATGGCAAGTGTTTTGTTATACATGTGCGTATTTATAACACCCTATACACACACACAAAAACTGGGTGGTGGGGTATGGGGAATATTATGCTACCAGTAGCTACTAGATGGAGGTGAGGGCTACTTCTAAACTACATGCAGTGCCACAGAGAATTATTCAGCCCCGAATGTCCATAGAGCCGAGGTTGACAAATGCATTACCAGGGCCTGTATTCCTAAGTTCCCCCATAGAGCTGTCTCCCTCCCAGGAGGCTTCTCATTCTCTCATGCAAATAGACCTGGGGGCCAGTCGGCTGCAAAATTAGCCAGGTTAGATTTAAGCAGGGCTGTTTGCTACCCAGCAATGACCTCAGTGATCCACCTCTGCTTTTCCTTAGCAGTGGTCTCTCACGGATGAAGAAACAGAGATTAAATAACATGGCCCAGTGTCTCAGGGAGGCCAGCTCCTTGAAAATGAAATCCTGTGTTGTTTTCCCTTCACAAGGCGGCCCTTCAAAGGCCAAATATCCTTCTCAGGCTCCGCAAAGAAAACTGAGAAAGTCTTGCAATGCAGGTCTATAGCCCATAGGCAGGGGTGTCGGCAAGAGTTTGTCAAGTTTAGTGCCTGCATTATTTTGTAGGAGCTGGAAAATCTTCCCAGTCTTGTTCAGCATGCATTCTTCTCTTGCTAGGCTCCAAGCACACCAGCCTCCCAATCTGCTGTCTGTGAAGAAGATGTGTCAGGAGAGAAAAGAGTAGCACCCACATGCGAGCATCTGCTTGAAAAATCCATTCCACCGTTAACCATACAATTGAGGGAAGAAAACATCTGTGTCTGCAGACGTGATCATAAACCCCACATGCGGCAATGGAGCGAACTGGAAGAGGGACCAAAGACAACAAAGAGAAGAAACACACAGCTTTAGTGTCAGACAAGGATGGCTGGCTGTGTGGCTCGGCTCCTGCACTGAACACTCGCTTTTACATTTCAGATACGACACTATCTGTAGGGAACAGCAAGATCGACTGTAAGGTGGCAAATTGTGCACAAAGCATATAGCACCTACAACTTAGATCAGCACGGCAGCCCTAAGGAGGTAACAAAGAAGGTGGAGAAATCCCAGAGACTGCAAATCAACAGCAAAAATATGTCTAAATACATATCGGCAGCATTTCAACAGTAAGAGTAACTTAGAATCATGGCATCAGAGAACAGAGACAATGTGGAAGCTGAAGGGTCCTTCGAGCTCAACCAGTTCAATCACCAATCTTACCCATGAAGAAACTGAGGCCCAGAGCTAGGGATGTGACTTCCCAAGGTCACCCAGCTAGCTAGTGGTAGTTGATTCTGGACCGTTTCAGGGAAATCACACACATACATAATTTACAAACTGGCATGGCAAGTAGAGGAATATTTCACAAATCTTCATGAATAGATGAGAGCAACAGCTTGAACATGTAACTGTGTTAAAACAATATAAATACACATTTATATATCTGGATTCTGGGAGCTAAAAGCCAATGCTGATTACCCATCTTTGCCCAAAGTGCTGAGGTGTAATTCTGCCATGATGTGGGGAATGGAAACCCTGGTGGTGTGGTGGTTAAGTGCTATGACTGCTAACTAGAGGGTCAGCGGTTCAAATCCAGCAGATGCTCCTTGGCAACTCTGTGGTGCAGTTCCACTCTGTCCTGTAGGCTCACTATGAGTCAGAATCGACCAGATGGTCCTGGGTTTTGTTTTTTTGTTGTTGTTTTTAGGTAGAACATAAATACCTATTGGATCCCAGCAAGTGACACTATACATCCGCTTAGAAAGCAAGTCTAAACTGTTAATGTGATCAGTTTCTGCTGGTTTCCAATTTTAAAGTACCATGCAAATTTGATCTGCAGGTAGGAAGGAAAGGAAACCAATCAGGTGCATGGTGCTCCAGAATACATGTCTGTATTTGGTCAGTTTACATGGGCCCATGAAGGGGTCTGCATTCAGGGACTCAGGAAGCCTGGTTCTGGCTTCAAGTTCTGCTGTCTGACTGAATGTCAAAGACAGGCCACTGGAGGTGAGACCTCCTAGTTTCCTCTTCTCCTTAAAGAATGGGGTGAGAAGTAAAGGAAAGGAATAAATGGAGAAATGTATGGGATGAGACAGTGGGAAGAAGCAGATTGCCTCGATTAACAGCATAACTAAAATAATAATAATGATGATGTCACTGAGTCTATTCTGACTCATGGTGACCCGATGTGTGTCATAAAAGAATGGTGCTCCATTGCTTACTCAGTAGTTGGTTGTTTTTGAAAGTAGATTGCCAGACCTTTCTTCTGAAGCATCTCTGGATGGACTTGAAGCTCCAACCTTCTAGTCAGCAGCCGAATATGTTACCCAATTGCTCGTAGTTCAAATCTACCAGGTGCTTCTTGGAAACTCTATGGGGCAGTTCTTTTCAGTCCTACAGGGTCACTATGAGTCAGATTCGATTCGATAGCAATGAGTTTGGTTTCCTGTAAGGATTATAGCCTAGGAAATCCTATGGGGCAGTTTTACTCTGTTCTACAGGGTCTCTGGAAATCCTGGTGGCATAATGGTTAAATGCTATGGCTGCCAACCAAAAAGCAGGCAGCTCAAATCCACCAGGTGCTCCTTGGAAACTCTATGGGACAGTCCTACTCTGTCCTAAAGAGTCACTATGAGGCAGAATCAACCCATGGCAACAATTTTTTTGTAGAGTCTCTATGAGTCAATGACCTGACAACACACTACAGCAACTCATACCTTCAGAACATAACTTCAAAAGCTCCCATGTTACAAAGTAATACAATTTGTTCTATTCTTATTTGAATTTCAAAAAGAACAATATATGCAAAATGATTCATTTTGCTAAGCTGGTATGACCTAACCTAGTAACAAAAAAAAAAAATATTCAAGATTGTCCTAATAATTCTTTTATGCATATTCTTTATGAGCTTCAATATCCTTTCACTAGTGCTCTCTCATTTGATTTTCACAATCTGCGAGATAAGTAGAGGAGATGCTATTATCCTCATTTTGCTGATGAAAACTCACATGTCCAAGTTCATATAGCTATCATACAGAGAAGTTGACTGAACCCAAGGTCCTCTAAAGGCTTACTACTACTTTTCAAATCAAAAGCTACTAATATCAGAGTCATTGTTTCTTAATATTTGTATTATGTCTCATGTAGGATGTTCAGATGGAGCCTATAGCAACGCAAAGATGCACACACATGAACACAGAACAAACCAGTCGCCACGAAGTTCATTCCAGCTCACAGAGAAGCACACGTTAGAGGGTTTTCAATACCTAATATTTTTTGGAAATAGATCACACACCTGCCTTGGAATGAAACTCAAACCACCAACCTTTTTGTTAGTAGCCAAGCGCTATACCGTTTGTCTCATCTAGGGGCTCCCTGCAGCATTACAGGGGCATCTATACATTTTCTTGAATAATTTGTTTCACAAATTACAAGCATCTCGGTATCACTCTTTGGACCGCTAGGATAGAAACAACCACTCCATTTACCTTTCAAGTGATGTCACTTGACTGGGCTCTTAAAGCAGACTGGGCCAAAGGAGAAAGATTCCTAACAGTAATAACATGTTACTTTGAAGAGTAATCAGTTATGTGAATGGTTTCACTGCCTAGTATTCCATGGATTATGCCTTCATTTTTCATATTAATGTTCTTTATGTTTTTCAATTAGTCACGGCAAATTACTTGTCCTTCGCCTTGGCAAGGGCAGCTCGGTGGGCCTCAATAGAGGATTTTACTGATTCTATCTGGTGAATTGTGGCTCAAATTCTCCTTGAGGTGTTAACACATAATTTTTTTGAATGAACAAATGAGTTCCATTTGACACCATCTCACTCATGTAGGAAATTACCTATTGAACAAGGACATGGAGGAATTTGCCCCTTTTGTCTGTTTGTTTGTTTTGCAATGGTGCACTTCAAAAGAATAATTTGAACTTAAATATAAAAAAGAAATAGAACATTGCAGGAAGTTAAAAGTCATTGAATGGTACATAGTCATTCTATCAGTGAGGACTTGTGACATACAAAGAGCAGATACTCCAGAATCCATGAGCACCAACATTTCCCTTTATCTAGCTTTGGTGACCTACTTATCACCATTCCCTGTGTTTGCATCTCCTTGCCCTCCCCATTTCCTATACCACAACCCTGGACTGGCTGCATTTGTAATGGCCTGTTTAGTAGCCAGTCCCTGCCCACCTCCCATCCCACAGTCTGAAAGACTCTTTAAAGCAAGAACAATGTCTTAATCAGTGCCACACCCCCAGCTGTTAACACACTGAACAGCACACAAATGAGTGCTTCATAAAGTGATGAGTGAATAAAACCATTTGCGTTTGGAAAGAGCTAGTACATCCTTATTAGCTGCATCCTTATCTCACAAATTAGGCTTTGCTCAGTTGGATCTGACTTGATGGCACTTGGCTTTGGCTGGCAGGTCAAAATGTAAGGCAGAAACTTAAATTTAAAATGGTACCTTCCTTATAGACATTGGTGATGGTTGTCCAACATGATTAATGCAAATGATGTCACTCAGTTGTATGTGTAAAAACATTAAATTGGCAGTTGTTGGGTTATATACATATGAGAATATATATTTGTAACAACAACATTACCTTCCCATGATCCTCCTGGAGTAAGGAAGCCAAATATCAGCTCTAACCCTGAAGATCTCACAGTCTAAGCAAGCTCTGTTAAATGTTATCTTTCTAAAGGCCAAGTGGGAAACTTCTTCTCTTTCACAAATCCCCCACTCTTGATGAGTGCAGGGTCTCATGGACTGAAGGTAATTCATCATTTTATTTTTCTTTTCTCTGTCTTGGTTGGTGGGTGGGGCTGGGGCATGACTGGAGGCAGAATGTAGATGCACTACTGATGGGATCGGCAAGTGGAGTTACCAAATTTTGAGAGCCTGGCCTCAGAATCTCTGCACCTCAGCACTTTTGGCTTGTCTCCCCTAATCTCCACCATAGAATAGCCTATTCTGAGGCGGATGGGAGAGCTTGTACGGGACACAATCTTCATTGTCTGGGAGGTGGAGTTACTCATACCAAGATGCCTTGGTTGGACCTAATTCCCAGGCTGGGAGGCAGTGCCTGCCCAGAGAGTGCTTTTCTGACATAAAAGCAATCTTTTGCACAGTATGGCCACCAGATGATGTCAAGGCAGTAGCCTTTCCATATTTTGAACTAGTTTACAGCATCTGGGATTAGACATAGAGGTGCTCACTTTGCCAGCTCTCACAGTAGAGGCTCAACTGATGGCTCCCCAGTGACTCTGTAAGTAGAGACATGTCTTTGCCAATCAGGAGGTGGAGGCTGATACGCCAGAGATACCACTGGGTCCAGTCACTGGTGTACATAGAGGTGTCTGGTGATTAATTTTCTTTTCAGACTGACCTTTAGATACCATTAAGGTAACACTGGAGAAACAAAACAACCTCCAGATGCCCCCAACAAAACAAACTTTGGACAGAAACATTAAGAAGAATTCACCTATGGCTTCAGAAGGCCTGAAAAAGGAAGAATCAAAGAACTTCCCAGACAAAGAAGCCTTTCTGATACCCTCGGAGGGTCAATACAAAAGGATTATATAGAGAGCCCTACTAGACCTTATACAAAATGCAGCAGAACAAAATGAAAATTTAAGCAAGCTGTTTGATCGGATGGAACATCAGTACCCAGAAATCCAACGGATTAATAATAAAGTCAAAGAGATAGAAAACTCAGTTCAAAGTCAAGAAAACAGAATGAACCAATGGAAAATAGACTTTCTGACTTGGAAGACAGAGCTACTTACTCCAGCATCTATGAGGAGAAATGAGGAAAAAGAAGCAAGAAAAATGAAGAAGAATTGAGAAGCATGTGGGACTCTATTAAGAGGAACAATAGACAATTAATTGGAGTTCCTGAACAGGGCAGGACACCTGAGAACACAGAGAGTATTGTGGCTGAGCTGCTGACAGAAAACTTCCCAGATATTATGAAAGAAGAGAATACAAATATCCAAGATGCATATCAAATGCCACTCAATATAGATCCCAAAAGAAAGACTCCAAGACATACTATAATCAAGCTTAACAAAATGAAACACAAGCAGAAACTCTTAAAGGCAGCAAGACTCAAAGCAAAGCTAGCATTCAGAGGGAAGCCCTGTAGGCTTCTGTCTGACTTCTCAGCAGAAATGATGCTGGCAGAGAGACAATGGGATGACACATTCAAAGCCTTGAAGGAGAAGAACTTCCAACCCAGAAGTATATATCCTGCAAAATTATCTTTCAAATATGAAAATGAAATCAAGACATTTGCAGATAAACAGAAACTCAGAAGCTTTGTAAAAACCAAACCAAAGCTACAAGAAATACTGAGAGATGCTCTAGGCTTAGAACAACAAAACCATTAGTTTTATATTTTAGGAGGAACTATAGGACACATCATCCAGAAACCAACTCAGTTAGGGAAGGCTCCAAACTCCATTAATGCTGTAATATTAAAACAAGTGATCCAGTGATCATATCATGAAAACTATGATGTCATCATATTAAAAACAGGGATGAACCACAGTTGTTATAGTCCTTCCAGATGGAGAGGAAGTTAATAAGACTTGTAGTAGTTAAAATTGGGTTTAAACACAGACTATTAAGGGGGTTCACAGTAGCAGCTGCAAAGCACAACAAAGATGCAACATATCAACGCAAAAAAATGTAATACAGGAGTCTCAACAACCAGAAAACCAACACTGAAAAAGGTAAAAAATCAACTCATGAAGAAGAAAGTCCCAGGATAGATTAATAAGAACAACAGAGAAAACACCAACACAAGAATAAACATATCACAATGACAGCACTAAACATGTACCTATCAATAATTACATTTAATGTGAATGGACGCCATGAGTCGGATCTGACTCGACGGCACTTGGCTTTGGCTTTGGCGTGAATGGACTGAACACTACAGTAAAGAGACAGCGAGTGATATCTTGGATCAAAAGACAGGACCCATCCGTATGTTACTTACAAGAAACTCGTCTTAGACTTAAAGATATAAACAAAGTGAAAATTAAAAGATGGAAGAATATATGTCAAGCTAGCAATACACAAAGAAGAGCAGGTGTGGCAATTCTAATCTTGGATAAAATCGATTTTAACATAAAATCCACCATCGTGGACAAGGAGGGACACTATTTATTGCTGAAAGGTTCAATACACAAGCAGGGCTTAACAATATTGAATATTTATGCACTCAATACTACAGCATGTAAATACATCAAAGAAACACTGACTACACTCAAAAACGAGAGAAATCACTCCACAAAAGTAGTGGGAGACTTCAACGCTCCACTCTCAATATTGGACAGATCATCTAGAAAGAAGCTCAGTAAAGATGCAGAAAATCTTATTGCTACAATTAACCAATTAGACGTGACTGACATATACAGAACTTTCTATCCATCAGCAGACAACTACTCCTTCTTCTCCAGTGCACATGGAACATTTTCCAGAATAGACCATGTGTTAGGACATAAAGCAAATCTCAACAAAATCCATACCACTGAATTGTCGCAAAGTATTTTCTCAGATCGTAAAACCATAAAAGTCAAAATCAATAGCTGAAAAAATATAGATAGGAAGCAGAACTCATGGAAACTGAACAACACCTTGCTCAAAAATCCATGGGTTATAGAAGAAATCAAGGATTAAATAAAGAAATTTATGGATTCCAATGAGAATGAAAACACTTCCTACCAGAACCTGTGGGCTACAGCCAAAGCAGTCCTCAGTGGTCAGTTTATCTCTATAAATGAACACATCCAGAAGGAAGAAAGAACCCAAGCCAAAGAACTAGCCTTACAGCTTGAACAAGTAGAAAGAGAAGAACAGAGGGACCCCTCAGGCACCAGAAGAAAACAAATCGTAAAGATTAGAGCTGAACTAAATCAATTAGAGAATAGAAGAACAACTGAAAAAGCTGAAAAGACCAAAAGCTGTTTTTTTTAAAAGATCAACAAAATTGACAAACCATTGGCTAAACTTACTAAAGAAAAACAGGAAAGAAAATAAATCACCCAAATAAGAAATGAGATGGGAGATGTCAGAACAGATCCATCAAAAATCAACAATATCGTAACAAAATACTATGAAAGACTGTACTCTAACAAATTTGAAAACCTAGAGGAAATGGACAAATTCCTTGATTCATTTCACCTACCCAAATTATCACAAGGTGAAGCAGAATAACTTAATAAACCCATCACAAAGGAAGAGATTGAAAAATCATACAGAAACTGCCAACCAAAGAAAGCCTGGGCCCAGATGCCTTCACCACAAAATGCTACTAAGCTTTTAGAGAAGAGTTATCTCCAATACGACTGAGACTATTTCACACTATAGAAAGGGATGGAATACTCCCAAATTCATTCTATGAAGTCAGCATAACCCTGGTACAAAGGCCAGGGAAAGACCTAACAAAAAAGGAAAACTACAGACTGATATCACTCATGAATCTAGATGCAAAAATCTTCAACAAAATACTTGCCAATAGATACAACAACATATCAAAAAAATAATTCATCACGACAAAGTTGGATTCACACCAGGGATGCAAGGCTGGTTCAACGTCAGAAAAACAATTAATGTGATCAACCACATAAATAACACAAATGACAAGAATTACCTGATTTTGTCAATTGATGCAGAAAAGGCATTGATAAAGTCCAAAACCCATTCATGTTAAAAACCCAGCAAAAGAGGAATAGACGGCAAATTCCTCAGTGCAATAAGGGTCATTTATACAAAGCCAACTGCCTACGTCATCCTGAATGGAGGGAAACTGAAACAATTCCCCTTGAGGACAGTAAATAGACAAGGACGCCCACTCACCTCTCCTATTCAACAGTGTACTACAAGTTCTAGCTAGAGCAGTTAGACAAGACCAAGAGATAAAGGGCATCTGCATCAGCAAAGAGGAAGTCAAAATCTCCGTATTTGCAGGTGATAAGATTGTATATGCAGAGAATCCTAAAGAATCCATAACTAAACCACTCAACCTGACAGAAGAGTTCAGGAAAGTCTCAGGATACAAGATAAACATAAGTAAATTAGTAGGATTCCTTTATACCAACATTGAGATTATTAAAGAAAAAATCACCAAATCAGTACCATTTACTATAGCCCCTAAGAAGATAAAATATCTAGGAATAAATCTAACCAGAGAAATAACAGACCTTTACAAAGAGAACTACAAAATCTTACTATAAGAAAGTAAGAGAGACTTACGTAAATGGAGAAACCTACCCTGTTCATGGATAGGAAGACTTAACATTGTGAAAATGTCTATTTTACCCAAAGCAATCTACTTATACAATGAAATCCTCATACAAATGCCTGTGATTTATTTTAAGGAGATGGAGAAACAAATCATCAACTTTGTTTGGAAAGGGAAGAAACTTTGGATAAGTAAAGCACTACTGAAGAAGAAGAACACACTAGGAGGCCTCTCACAACCCCACTTTAGAACCTGTTACACTGCCACAGTAGTCAAGACTGCTTGGTCCTGGTACAAAAAGGGACATATAGACCAATGGAACAGAGTTGAGACCCCAGAGATGACACTATCTTCCCATGAAGCATTGATATTAGGCAAACAAAGGCCCTAAAACTGGGGTAAAAGCAATGTCTTCAACAAATGGTGCTGGCAAAATTGGATACCCATCTTCAATAAACTGAAACAAGATCTGTATCTCACACCTTACACAAAAACCAACTCAAACTGGATAAAATACCTACATATCCAACCTAAAACAATAAAGACCATCCAGGAAAAAATTGGATCAACAATGGAAGTTTTAATGCACAACGTAGACAGACTTCAAAATCTGACAAAGCACGATCAACAGAAAATAGACAAATGGGAACTACTAAGAATCAAACACTTTTGCTCATCCAAAGACTTCATCAAAAGAATCAAAAGACCACCTACAGAACGGGGAAAAATATTTGACAACTAAAAGCCAAGTGGTAACTTCCCGTTGGAGTAGTTTGTCAGGAGCCATCATTTCCTTTTCTCTTTAACTAATTGCATGGTCGTTAAGATTAACAAACTCTCTGAAACACAATTATGACAGAGCCTCAGAAGTCAAATCCTTGGCCCTCTCGGCTTTCTCAGCTCATTGGAGAAACATCCGAATATGACAAGCTTCTTCTTTCCCAAACACTCTCATTTTGTTTTATTTTGTAAGTTTTCTTTGGTGTCAGGGAGGGCACTATAGACATTCCAACCCAAGGCTTATTTACAATAATACTTAGGGTTTTCATCAGAGGGTAGTTAATTATTTTTACATTCCAATTCCTCTCCTAGAATAATTTTGTGACTTTATGGGAGACCAGCCTCTGTGGACTCTCTGAGTCTCCCTAAAGAACTACAAATAATATGAAATCACTATCTCTACTGTTGTAATCCCTCTTTGCTATTAGTAATTGTTACAGTCACCAGAATGAAGTTATAAAAGAAAACATTATTATATGTTCAAACTTTACGTTAATTAGGCCAACAAATAACATAAAAACAGACTTGAAAATGTCTCTAATGTTTACGCACTAAAACCCAGCACCATCAAGTAGATTCCAACATATAGTGACCCTATAGAACAGAGCGGAACTGGCCCATAGAGTTTCCAAGGAGCACCTGGTGGATTTGAACTGCTGACATTTTGGTTAGCAGCCATATCACTTAACCACTACACCACCAGGATTTCCTTTTATGCATTAGGTGCCAAAAAATGAATAAAAATAATTTGTATTGAGTGACTATTGACTTGATTTGAGAGCACAAAAGGCACAGAAAATAGTTTACAAGGTCTTTCATTCCGGAGACGTCTTTATGTGACAGTTAATACTAACAGGGTTAACATTTAGAAACCATGAGAGGAATATTAGGATTCCAAGAAATCTGATGTATCTGATGTCATTGACTTTTGTACAGTGTAAAATGCACCTAGGACTAGTGGTTATTTGCCTTTTTCTAAAGATCTCCAAGGAACAGAAATGCCACATGACCCTGAGTATCTGGCTGGTTTTCACACCATCTCTCTAAAAGTTCCTTCCTGTGACTAAACTACACTTTTCCTGCTTTAAATTCACTTCCTTGTGTTTTGATGTGTTGCTGTGAAGACAACAATGGAACCACATTCCCTCTACAGAAGTTCTTTATATTCTCTAAACCGTAAGTACAACGACCCCAATCTTCAGAATCCTCAGGCTAAACAAAATCTAGTTCGTTTCCTTCACAGTCTCTTTAATTTTTTTTTTCCTTTAATCCTGTCTGAAGATCAAAACAGGAAGAGTCCCAGAATCTCCTTTCCCTGTTCCTAGTCCTCAGAAATACTGAACACTGCTACAAGTTGCGTGCTCGACCCACAGAGTCATTTTATCCTATCCACCATCACCAACAGGGTCTCCTGGAGAGAGAGAAGGGCATAGTGTCCGTGTATGTGTGGGTGCGTTTCGTTAAAGGCAGAATTTATTAGACAGGCAAATTTTGCAGCATTAACTCTGAAGGAGCCAATTTCAAAGATGTGACAAGAAATTAAGAGCAGCTGATTTAGAGATATCAAAGAGATGGCAAATATAGTTTTTGGATTTCTATAGACAAAACTCTATCCCTCACACCACCAGACAGGAGGTTTAACAGATAAGGAAATTGTAGTAGAATGGAAAGCGGAGACCATGGTCCAAATCTTAATTGATTCTAGGCACATCTCTTAACCTCTATTTTCTTATAATAGACACCTCTTGGATTGGCATACTAACGTATCATTCTCTCTTCTCTGAGAATGACCCCACTATTGCAAGGGTGACTAGGTCACCAGAAATTATATTTACACCATGTGATCCTGATCTATAGGCTGTAAGTATTGATCCAGGAGTGAGCACAGTATCCAAACCAGGTAAATAAGATTCTTTCTCTCAGGAATATGAAATCTGAAAAAGAAAGGTCCAGTACATGGTTAAGTCCTTATTTCATTCTGCCTTGCCAATTCAATGTGAATTACTTACGTATCTCCTTAAAACAAAACAAAACAAAAATCCTATTGCCGGGGTGTCAATACCAACTCACATGTCGCTTAAACTAAACCAAACCCACTGCTGTCAAGTCAATGGCGACTCATAGTGACCATATAGGACAGAGTAGAACTGCTCCACAGGGTTTCCAAGGAGTGCCTGGTGGATTTGAACTGCCAAGCTTTTGGTTAGCAGATGCTACACTTAGTCACTAATGCCACCAAGGTTTCCCACATGTCTCCTAGCAGATGTTAATTTCCTTGACGTCAGGCTCTTTGCCATAAATCTCTCTATAGGATAACAGAAGAAATTGGGGGGGGGGGGCATTATACATTTTCATTATCTTGATTGTGGTAATAATTTCATAGGTCTATATATATGTCTAGGGTTGCTATGAGTTGGAGCTGACTTGACAGCAGTGGCTTTGGTTTGGGTTGGCTATGCTTGTCAAAAGCCACCAATTCGTTGCACTTTAAATATGTACAGAACACTGTATGCCAATAACATTGGAATAAACTGTCAAAAACTGTTGTGGAAGGCTAGAAGAGGGAGTTTGTGAGACTATGGGGGAGTTCTGTTTCAGATAAAAAAGTTTCTGTTTATTCAGCTAGCTCTGTGTACTTTGTACCACTCTCACTGCCCTTTGCTAAAGGAAACTGCTCTTTTCATAGCTTCACACTGATACAATATGATCTAGCATTCTACACCTACTAAATTAACAAACTTAAACTATAACACTGAATGCCAGGATTGTAGCAAAGCTATATACTCATATATTGCCAGTAGCTGTGTAAATTGGCATAGCCCATTTGAAAAGCAATATGGCAAATATCTATCAAGAGACACAGAAATAACTCAGTAATCTCACTCTGGAGACATAAAAATAACTCAGTAATCCCACTCTTGGGAATTTATCCTAAGGAAATAATTACAGAGAAGCAAGAAACCATATGCACAAAGATGCTCAATGAAGAATTTTCTGTAACAGACACAAAACTGGGAACAACCCACAATGCCCAACACTGAGAATGTTGAAACACTCCAGCGCATCAACTTGATGGAACCCTCTGTAACTGTTAGTTGGCATCTAGTCAGTTCTGACTCATGGAGACCCCATCTGTTACAGAGTAGAACTGCCCCATGCAGTTTTCTTGGCTATAATTTTAATGGAAGCCCATCACCAGGCCTTTTCTTCTGTGGCACTGCTTTAGGTTAGCAATCAAATGCAAACCATTTGCGCCACCTAGGGACCTTAATGGAACCTGCTGCTTCCCATCAAAACATGCTTCCTACAGAGGTGTCAAGGTGGGGGAAAAGATTGATGTAAATGTCAAAAGAGGGAGAGGTAAAATGCAGAGCACACTATGACTATTAAAGCATATATGCCAACAAAGATGAAAAGTGAAAAAGCAAAAAGGAAGCATACTAATTAATTGTAAGAGAGGGATACGGGCAATTCCTTTATCTTTGCAAAATGTTACCATAACTACACTTTCGCACTGAAAACCCCATTGTGATGGTGAGTTTCATTGAAACTTTGATTCTAACAGGCTATGAGTAGTGCTAGAATATTCCTCCAAATCGGGAAGAGAAAAACAATAAGGTGCCGAAGGTTTTCTTGCAGCAGCTTCTCTCTGAAGCACTCTTGGTAGCATCGGACTGTGAGTCTATGAATAAATTTAGTCCTAAGGTTTCTTTCTCCCCTCTCTTTCACACAAGTGCAGTAGCTTTCTGTGGTGTACCTGGCATATTATTATCATTACTAGTGTAGCAGATTGTGAATGTTAATCTACTGAACGACTAAAGCATGGCAAATTAAGTTGGTATGTTATGCTTAATAAATTTTCTCCTGAGAAAGAATCTTTCATGGCAGGAAACAGATGAAAACTTCATGCTGCTGAACCACAGTTCCCCAGCTGGGCCTGTCCCTGCTTAGTAATACTGTCATCCGTCCCCAGAGAATTGAGCCTGCCTTCCAGCTTCTTCAGGCATCTTTTCTCAACACCTGAGGCCACCAGATTCCCCACCTGCAAACTCAGCCACTGCAGACCAAATCCGATCTCAGGCAGGGGCCTGTAAACAGTGTTAGGGTATCTTGACACGGTTCTTGGTGTGGATTGAATTGTGTCCCTGGAAATACGTGCTGCAATCCTAACCTCCCTGCCTGTGGTTATCATCCCACTGGGAATGGGTTGTCTTTGTTACTTTAATGAGGTAGGATTAGTATGGGGTGTATCTTGAATCAGTCTCTTTTGAGATATAAAAGAAATAAACGAGGGGCAGAAGAGGGATGGGGGAAGATACACGCCATGCTACATTAATATTACCTAGGAGCATAAGCTCAGAAGAGAGGAGGATTTTTTTTCAGAGCCAACAGAAACAGAAAGCCTTAGAGCTGGCACTCTGAATACAGACTTCTAGCATCCCAGGCTGTGGGAAAGAAAAAAAACCCATTAATTAAAGCCAACCACTTGTGATGTATTAAGCAGCACTGCATGACTGAGATGGAATTTGGTACTGCAAGACTGGGGTGTTGCTCTGAAAGATACATAGTGTCGAAGCAATTTTGGATTGATTAATGGGTAGAGGATGGAAGAGTTTCAGAGTGTCTAACAATAAAAGCAGAAATTGTCAAACAATACCAATACCACATGCAAATAAAATTTTGCTGAAGATCATTCAAAAATAGCTGCAGCAGTACACTAACAGAGAACCGCCAGAAATTCAAGCCAAATTCAAAAGAGGGTACAGAACCAGGAATATCATTGCTGATGTTAGGTAGATCTTAGCTAAAAGCAGAGAATACCAGAAAGATGTTTACCTGTGTTTCATTGACTATGCAAAGGCATTCGACTGTGTGGGTCATAACAAATTATGGATGAGTTTGTGGAGAATGGGAATTCCAGAACTCTTAATTGTGCTCATGAGAAATCTGTCCAAGGATCAAGAGGCCGTCATCCCAATAGAACAAGGGGATAAGAATCCTGCATGACTTAAAGTTGAGAAACATATGCACCACGGTGGTGTCCTTTCACCATACTTATTCAGTCTCTGTGCTGAGCAAATAATTAGAGATTGAATTATGCCCCTAAAATTGGTGTTCTAACTCCTAACCTCTCTGCTTATGGTTATTATCTTATTTGGGAGTAGCTTGTCTTTGTTATTTTAATGAGGTAGGATTATTGTAGATACTGAGATGGAGGAAGACATATGCCAAGCCACAGGAAGATGGTCTAGGAGCAGAAGTTCAGCAGACACAGGAACCTTCCTCCAGAGCTGACAGGGGCAAAAAGCCTTCCCCTAGGGCTGGCATCCTGAATTCAGACTTCTAGCCTCCTAAACTATGAGAATACAATTGTCTCTTTGCTAAACCCACCCACTTACAGATTTTTTAAAAAAATATTTCATTGTGTTCTAAGTGAAAATTTATATTCCCATCTGCCATACAAACCCCCACCACCACTACACAACTCCAACTGCTTTCTGCCCTGCCCCCTCCAATGACAGCATACTCCTGGAATTTCTGTTATAGCAGCACTGGGTAACTAAGATAGTACATTACTGTAAACGGTACCACTAATTTTGTGCCTCGGTCATCTTTCTTAACTGGACCATTGTATTCTTTGTACTTGAGGTTCTATATCAATACTGTATCAAGAACTCAGCCCCAGCAGACAATAAAAGATATCAAAAACATAAGGAAAATATGAGCCCAAGAGAGAGAAAGGGCCATATAATCCAAAAATTACAGCAGTGTGAGACCAGAAGACCTAGATGGTGCCCAGTCACCACCAATACTGCCCTGACAGGGAACATAACAAAGAGACCGTGACACAGCAGGAGGAAAACGGGCATGCAGAACTCCAACTCTAGTAAAAAGAGAAGACTTGATGATCTGGAGGACTGGGGAGTCCTTAGAAGACATGATCCTCCAATTCTCTGTTAGCCCAGAGCTGAATCCATTCCCAAAGCCACCTCTTCAGATGAAGACATAAAATGATGCAGATGAAGAGTGTCCCTCTTGACTTAAGTACATACATGTGGCCGACTGAGCAGCTCCTGTCCCGGGGTGAGATTAGACAGTGGAAGGGGACAGGAGGTACTTGAATGGACATGGAAAATACAGGGCGGAAAGGAAGCGTGTGCTCTCACAGGGTGGGGAGAGCAGCTGGAGTTACATAGCAGTATGTGTGCAAGTTTTTGTATGACAAATTGGCTTTGATGATAAACTTTCACTCAAAGTACATATATTTCAAAAAGTATTCCAGCCCCTCAGAGAGCTCGTTCTGTTCAGTACCAGAAACAGAGTCCAGTCTCTGAACCTTAACTTAGAGTTTGTCATTCCGCTCACTGTAGCAATAACATCCCACCCAGTTTCCCTGACTTGCCTCCAACACCGACCACCAAGTCTATCCTAGGAACACATACACTTAAAAAAATTCTGGTATTTCTAAAAGTGAAGATTCATGAACTCCACACACTCTTCTCTGTAGGTAGGGTCCAAAAATCTTCATTTCACAAACTCCCCAGATTATTCTTATAAACAATTCAAGATCCATTGCTCTACACAACAGCTGGAGAGAGCTTCCTAATATACAACTCTGATGGCTAGCCCTCATTTCATTTCATTTTTTTTTTTTTTTTTTAGCTTAAGTCCAATGTCCTTAGGATAGCTTACAAGGTGCTACTGGACCTGACGCCTTGCCACTTCCACTTTCCTCTTTTAATTCTCCCTGTTGGTCCAGTAATACGCAATCGTGGATAGTTTTCTACAAGCCTCCCCATCCTTGCTTCTGCCCTGTTTTCCTGGTGAATTTTCATTCTGCAAAACACTGCTCAAATGACCTGTAGGACCCTGTAAACCTTTATATCTTACCCATGAGTGTGCACACATGTACAGACACTCACAATCACACCCTGGTCGTTTCATTATATCTCTCTATTCTTATTCTGTACCTACTTCTGTCACTGCATTTGGCTCAGGGAAAATGTCTCTTATTTATACATTTGCACTATCCACTTCCCATGACTACTATAGCCCTACTAGACTGGGACTTTGGGAGGCAGGGACTCTGTCTTATTAAGCTCCATATTCAGTGTCTTACACATGGTAGGCGCACTATAAATGTTGATTAGAACTCAAACAACCACACTCTTTCACGTAACCACATTTCAGCTGAACTGATCCATAAATGAGCTCTGGTTATCTTACCACCCGGCTTCCAGGCACACTGCTTCATCTCCATAAAGTTCACTTTTTCCACATGGCAAAATTATACTCATTTTCCAAGTCTCTCCTTCCAGTGCTCAACTTGTCTCTTTGCACTTCTATTGTGGGGTGACCATGCTTAGCTTAACAGCATGGTTAACTGAGGACCTACATACAGCTTTTCTCAATATTACATGGTCAGGTCTTTTCTTGGTACAAAAATGGTGCATAGTAGGTATTCAATCATGAATAGTCAGAGGCATAATGTTCTTTTGCAAAGGTCATGAACCATTATGGGTTCAGAAAACTGCAAGAGTTTGCTTTATCCAGCAAAAGGTAAAAACATCAGGTGATTCTGACTTCAAAACAATTCACTTCATCCGCTCAGCTCTTGATGAAATGGTTCTATATGAGACATCATTTTGGTTTTTGATAAGTCTTAGAAGAATTAGTTGTTGCCAGTTCTTCATGGTTGTCATGGATTGAAGTGTGTCCCCCAAAAATTATGTATAGCAATTTGACTGTGCCATGGTTCCCAGTACTGTGTGATCGCTCTCAATTTTGTATCACTCTTTGTCCTTTCATTCTGCAAGAGATAAAAGGAAAGGGAAACAAGCAGAGTTGGGGACTTTGTGCCATCAGGAAAGAAGCACTGGGAGTAGACTGTGTCCTGTGAAAAGGACAGGGATCCCTATTCCTCAGAAGCTTCCAGTCCAGGGGAAGACTGACAACAGAGACCTTCCTCCAGAGCTAGCAGAAAAGGCTTTCCCTGGAGCTGATACCCTGAATTTGGATTTTTAACCTACTGGACTGTGACAAAACAAAATTCCCATTTTTAAAGCCATCCACTTGGGATCTTTCTGTTAAAGGAGCACTAGCTAAGGAAACCCTGGTGGCATAGTGGTTAACTGCTACAGCTGCTAACCAAAAGGTCAGAAGTTCAAATCCTCCAGGTGCTCTTTGGAAACTCTGTAGAGTGGTTCTACTCTGCCCTATAGGGTCGCTACCAGTTGGAATCGACTCGACAGCAGTAGATTTAGCTGACTAATAGTAAGCCCGCCCACCATTCTGGAAGCAATTGTACTCTTTCTGATTTTAAAATTAACGTTTTTAGATGTTTTCTTGAGCCCTGACTGACACAAAACATTGTATTTTTTTAACTGTCTCACACCAAAAAGTGCTTCATGATGAAAGGAAGAGGGGTAGGCAAGAAATCAAGTAGTACTCTCTGAGCCCCTACTATTTCCTCACCATAACACAACAGTGTAGGCCTTGCTGTTCCCCTGGATATGAGAACGACGAAGCTATGACAGCTATTCTCATTTTACAGATGCATTTCCATTCAGACAAGTACCGTCGGATCTGACTCGATGGCACTTGGCTAAATGGAGACAAGATGGTATTAAGTATATTTATCACTATCTAGCAACTCATAAGTGTAAGAGGCAAGATTCAAACCCTAGTTTGAAATCCTCTAAGACTATACGCTTCTCAGTAAACCAACTGTATCAGCTACCTTAGAGCTCATAATTTATGCCAAGTATCAAGAAAAAACGAGAAAAATAGAGATAAAAATTTAGAAACAAAGACTGGTGTCTGAACTGCTTTCTGTGAGTATTATTTCAGCTTTCAATCAGCACTATTCGTTCAATCAATAGGCAAAGAACGACCTCCATGTATAAACCATTGTACTAAAAGTGGAAGATACAAGTTCAGTGAACAGCACAGCCCCTGTCTTTGGGGACAAGAGGTGGAGACTTTAAACAATAATTAAAAAGCGGTATTTACTACCATTTGCCGTCAATGTTACAAAGAAGGTAGAGTTTTCTGGGCCATAGAAAGTGGACCCAACCTCTAGTGGGTATCAGGGAAGGCCTCCCAGAGGATGTGACTTTTAGTGTAAGAGTGAAAGAGTGGCTAGGAGTTGACTACACAAAGAATGGTGGAGAAGAAGCCTTACAGGCAGGTGGGGGACTGGATGGCAGTGCATGAAGAGCCTGTGAGACACGAAGGCAGACGAAGGAAGGCATGGGATTAAGATTTACATTCTCAGCCTCTGCTACTCCAGATCAGCACTGGTTCCAGCCACCTCAGGTGGATAAAATACGCAAAGAAAATGAGGACAGCTAGTGAATCATGCAGCAAAGCATGTCCATGCTATAGTTCATTTACCCCGGAAAATAACCCAGTGTGACCTAGAACTCCACGTTTTTCCTCGCTGGCTCAATAAAACCATCCTATGATTCCAGTGAACATCACAGCTCTGCTCCAACCTTTTCTCATGAAGGATGCCCAGTTTCCTTCTCTTATCTATTCTTTAACCTTAGTCTGAGTTGTCATCAGAAACTTTGCTGGCGAAGTGGTTAAGCACTATGTCTACTAACTAAAAGGTCTGCAGTTCTAATCCACCAGGTATTCCTTGGAAACTCTATGGAGCAGTTCTACTCTGTCCTCTAGGGTCGCTATGAGTTAGAATCGACTCGATGGCACTGAGTTTGTTTTTCAGCTGGAGTTGACATCATCTGAGCTGAACCTAGAAGTGTCACCCTGCCTAGTTCTCAAGTGATCTGTTCTCTGGGTATTTTCTCTTAAGCCATGGATGATGAGTGCCATCTCTCAGGGCCATATTTGGTGCCAAGAAATAGAATTTATTGAAGAGCTACACTGTTTTCTGAGCCCCACTGGCCCAAACAATAGCTTACAAAGATTACAGCATAAGACAAAGTCAATCAAACCTTCAGGGAAGTCTAGAAAGAATACATTTTGTGGGCATTTAAAGCTACAGGGTAAGGCCCAACAGGAGGACAGGTTGTGTAGACTTTTAGGCCAACTAGACTCCAGTTTTTAATCTTAAAAAAATATATAAGATGATGATGATAAATGAAGAGCATGGCATGAGTAATCATTTTTTCTTAAAATTCAAGAGGAAAATTAATTCAAATATTGCTCTACTGAAGTGTGCAATTAGCAAAGTTTTGGAATGGCCCCAAGTGACAGCTTCAATCTTAGCTCTTCAAATAAAAGCTGACATATTTTTAGAGAGTAGAACTGACTAAAATGTAAGTGGCTTGCCGTTAAAGTAATTGCATATCTGGTGGTGGTAAGTGAATTACAGGAATGACAAATGCTGTACTTAAATAATTTGAGGGAAACAACATCTCTTCTACACGGAGCAGATTCAAACGAGCAAAAGTCAGTAAAACATCTGCCTCATTTATTCCGTTCTTGCCTACATGGCTGAGCCCTGGTTCCCAGATTGAGCTGAAGTTATCCAAGCACAGTACAAGTAGTCATGTCCCCCAACTACCATCCGACAAGCAGCCAATGTGTCAAGACACTGAGTTCTCATAGCAGTCAGCTTAGTTTTCTTAAAAGAGAAAAAATGATTAAAGTATCTGTTATGGATTGAATCATGTTCCCCCTCCTGCAAAATATATGTTGCCATGTGGCTGGGCCCTGATTCCCAGGATCTTGTGACTGTCCTCCATTTTGTGGTTTTCCTATGCTGTATGCTAAAGGATTAGGGTGGGGTTGTAAATCCCTTCATAGGATTACCTCCCTGCTTCACTGTAAAGGGAGTTTCCCTGGAGTATGGCTTATACCACCCTTAATCCTTTCATCCTACAAGAGATAAAAGGAAAGAGAAGCAGGCAGAGAATTGGAAACCTCACACCATCAAGCAAGCAGCACCAGGAGAAGAGCGCATCCTTCAGACTCGAGGTTCCTGCACCAAGACGCTCCCTGGACAAAGACTGATGCCATACCGAACTTTCTTCCAGAGCCAACAAGGGGGAAAGCCTTCCCCTGGAGTGGATATCCTGAATTTGGACTTGTAGCCTACCGGACTGTGTGAGAATAAACCTTCCTTTGTTAAAGCCATGCACTCCGTGGCATTTCTGCTACAGCAGCACTAGCTGACTAAAACAGTATCCCAACGTGTAAAATAATTAACCTTGATAAGAAGTTTTCACCAGTTGCAGTGGAATGTGAAGGGCACCCCAATGGATTGTGCTCGCCCCTGTGCCTGGAATGCTGTCACTGCCATCTCCCCACATAAGCACCCTGTCCAGCTTTCAAGACCTGCTCAGGTCACATGTTCTCCTTCAACCCCTGCTGCAGCAAACTCCCCCTTCTCTTGCTTTCTATTCCCCTTAATTACTCCTTACCACCCATCTGCCAGTCACTCACTCCATGTTGGCTTACAGCATTCGGGTTGGGCCATGTCTAACTGCTGAGGGCTAGCTGCACATGTGGCTCAACTCAAACATACCTCAACAGTTATCCAAAGAGAATGGTATTGACCATATTTTTAACATCCCCTGAGATTCACTCCTGGTTTTTCCAGGTAGATGATAGCTGCCCAAGTACGTCCCTAGAAATTTACAGCACACAAATTTCATGTTTTTTTTTTTTTCCTGAAGTTCTACCTTTTCTAGTACAAATATCATTGCTAGTCCACCACCTGTCATCAGTTTGTCATACTGCTATGGCTTTCATGTTTCTGTGGCACTGGAAGCTATGCTACCTCTATTTCGAACACCAGTGGAGCCACCCAGTGTAGAAAGGTCTCTATGGAGCTTCCAGACTAAGACAGACTAGGAAGAAAATTGACTCACGCCTGACAATATACCTCCAAAATTAGCCAATAAAATCCCTATGGATTACAAGAGAACAGTGTCCCAAATAGTGCTGGAAGATGAGCTCCCTAGGTTGGGTGGCCCTCAGAACAGTCAGTGGATTCAAGCAGATCATGATCCTAAAGATGGTGCAGGGCTGGCCAACATTGTGTTCTATTGTACATAGGGTTTCTATGAGTTAAACCCAACTCAAGGGCAACTAACAGGAGGTTATATTTTAGCAGTTATCACCTTCCTTAATAAATCATAGGGTCCTAGAGGACAGGTGGCAACCCTGGTTGCATAGTGGCTAAGTGCTATGGCTGCTGTCATGGATTGAATTGTGTCCCCCCCAAATATGTGTAGCCATGTGGCTGGGCCATGATTCCCAGTATCTTGTGACTGTCCTCCATTTTCTGGTTTTCCTATGCTGTATGTTAAAGGATTAGGGTGGGACTGTAAATCCCTTCATAGGATCATCTCCCTGCTCCACTGTAAACGGAGTTTCCCTGGAGTATGGCTTGCCCCACCCTTAATCCTTTCATCCTGCAAGAGATAAAGGAAAGGGAAGCAGGCTGAGAATTGGGAACCTCACACCATCAAGCAAACAAGCAGTACCGGGAAAAGAGCGTGTCCTTCAGACCTGAGGTTCCTGCACCAAGATGCTCCCTGGACGAGGACTGATGCCATACTGGACTTTTCTCCAGAGCCAACAAGGGGGAAAGCCTTCCCCTGGAGTGGACACTCTGAATATGGACTTGTAGCCTACCGGACTGTGTAAGAATAAACTTTCCTTTGTTAAAGCCATACACTCTGTGGTATTTCTGTTAGAGCAGCCCTAGCTGGCTAAAACAGCTGCTAACCAAAGGGCTGACAGTTCAAACCCAGCAGGTGTTCCTTGGAAACTCTATGGAGCAGTTCTACTGTGTTCTATAGAGTTGCTATGAGCCAGAATCAACATGATGATAGTGGGTTAGGTTTTAGTTTGGAAGACAGGGACCAGGACACCTGTCCTATCACTAATATATAAAATACTTACTGTCATATCATAATATGTAAGACAGTTTTCTTGAATGGGGTATCAGAACTAAAGAATTCTTTAAGCAAATCACTCTCAGGTCTTTGAGGTAACACTTTTGAAAACTATGTAGTGAAGAAACTATTTCTGAGTCATCCATCTGACCCTGTTGGTCAGAAACCAACGAGGCATAATGCAACTATGCAAAGCAGTGCAAACTGAGGGGTCTATATTACTGAATCCCTGTCAGTCATGTCCTTCTAAAAGGTCCCCAGCTGCTGTTTGACAAATTCACGGTTCAATGGATTTGAGGATTGTTCAGCTGCCAAACTGGTACACAGAGCTTCTGTGTTGGAAGCAGACAATTCTTAATTTCTGGAGACTTCTCAAGGGAGGGAATGGTGCAGACAAATAACAAAAACTGCAGAAGAAAAAATCTGGTATTTATCTCTCTTAAGTTCACAAATATCTACTTCCTTTGAAAAATGTCAGCCTAAGTAATACTAACTCATGCCTTAGAATAAATTATGAATACAAACTTGTTTGATACGTGTTTTTCTAATTATCACAGTCATTGCACTGGTTTCATTAAAATATGCAACTGATTATTGATTAAATGCTTGTTTATGCATTCAGCTAAGTTAATAAGTTATGTAGCTTCATCAGCAACTCTACAGCTGGATCTATGAAATATGAAATTAGATCAGCATGTATAACTTTTTGTTAGTAAAATATGCAAAAGAGGTAGCAAAGTCTACATCCTGAGTCTTAAACCTGGAGACTCAATCAGCATAAAAGCATGATTATGTAAGCACAGGGTAGAACCAATGAAGTATGCCACACAAGCCACAAGCTGTGCAGCCCTATTCTCAAAGGACCCACCTGTCACAAAATTTCTCTGGCATACTACCAAAAGGAATCAGAAAGTAGGAACAGATACCTGTCTATGTGACATTTTATGGGTCTTCTGGAAGAGGAAGTTCTTTTAATCTTGTTTCTTTCCTCCTGAGATCCAACTTGGCAGAACGCTGACACTTGGTGAAATTAACAAAGTTATATCTAAATATATACACAGTTTAGCTAGAATTGCGCATCACTCAAAAACTGATTTCTGAAGACTGTTTTTAAAACATTTTTTCTGGTATCCGGGAAGTAGAAGCATTTTACCACCCTGCAGTGTCTGTATAGCTAGAACTTTCTGAAGGTTACTCACTGGCAGCCAATCAGGCTTGACTCTAAAAGACTATTCGTAAGTACTCAGTCATTCAGTTATGCTCCTTGATGTTAGGTAATGAAATGTGACCATGGTAGTTTAACAAATCTATTGATCTTATTTGTTCATGGAATCAACTTGGGTACAAGGGAAACTACCTGTTTTCCCTCTTCCATCAAAGGCACTACCTAGTCTTCATGAGTCTTGTTTTGGTTCCCACTTTGTTCCATTGCTGTTGTTAGGTGCCATTAAATCAGTTCTGACTCATAGTGACCTTACACACAACAGAATGAAACCCTGCCTGGCCCTGTGCCAGCTTCATGATCGTTGCCATGCCTGGGCTTATTGCTACAGCCACCGTGTCAATCCACCTAATCTTTTCCTCTTGTTTCTTGTTTGTTTTGTTTTGTTTTTCCTGACCCTCTACTTCACCAACGATGGCGGCTTCCTCCAATGACTGGTCCACCCTGACAACATGTCCAAAGTGTGTGATATGAAGTCTTGTCATCCTTGTTTATAAGGGACATTATGGCTGTACTTCTTCCAAGTCAGATTTGGTCATTCTTCTGGTAGCCCATGGCGGTTTAACAGTCTTCACCAACACCATGATTCAAAGACATCAGTTCTTCTTTGGTCTTCTTTATTCGTTGTCCATATTTGCCATGCACATGGAGTGATGGAAAATACCATGGCTTAGACTTCCCGGCAACACAGGGCCAAAGACAGAAATACCGTGGGGTCCCTCCACAGCAAAGATGTGAAACACTAAGTAACACAGAGACAAACGTCAATCCTGGAACCTGAAGTTTCGAATGAAGATTTAAAGATCTCAGCCAAACACCATGTGGAATAAGAAACTGACAAAGAACAGAGAACAAGAAGAGATGCACAGAAGTTCCCCTAAGAGCTAATTTGGCACAGATTCGCCATCTGGACTCCTGTCAGAGACTGGCAGACAGGGAGCACAGGAAAGCAGATTCATGGAAGTCTCAGCAGAAGACGAAGCACCCGGTAAACAACAAGACACGCCTTCCTACCCTGCGTCTTCTTCCCATGGCTCTCCCTCCAAGGCCTCCTGGGTAGTCATGGTGGCTCAGCCAGCAGGCAAGTGCAGCCTCCATGCCACTTGAATTTGCTACACACACATCAGAGATCTGCAGATGGGGAGAATGAGAAGATACCTCTATGAGCTCCCTGCAAACCACAGATCACCTGGTAAACAGCGATATATGCTTTCCTAACCTTCCCCTTCCTCTTCTTCAGCTTCTTCTGCTTCCTTCCAGCTGCAGTCCTTTGGCCAGGAGTAAACTCCTTCACCAGCCACTTGGATTGAATCTCTCTCACTGGCAAAGACTTCCTGAGTGCCATTTGTCTGTGACTGGTATTGCCTTTTTCCTTTCTTTTTTCTTTCTTTCTTTTCTTAATGTTTTGTTTATTTATTAACTACAGTAAAAGAACAAAATTCTAACATTTATCAATTGTCTCATCTATGATAAGCCCTAACGCCACCCATCCACCCTTGTAGCCAACACAGTCATTTTCTGCTGTAGATAATTGTATTTTTAAGTCCTTATAACAGGGATCTCATAAAATATTTGTCCTTTTGACACTGACTGATTTCACTCAGCAAGATCTCTTCCAAATGAGACCATGTCATGAGATATTTTCTAAAATTGTCATTGTTTTTTTTTATCACACTGTAGTGTTCCACTGAGTATATATACCACAGTTGTTTATCCATTCATCCGTTGATGGGCATTGGAGTTGATTCCATCTTTTAGCTATTGTGGATTGTGCCACAACAAACATTCATGTACACATGTCTGTTCATGTGACAACCTTTGTTTCTGAAGAATAAATTCCAGGCAGTGGAATTATGGGATCCAATGGTGTATCTATTTCCAGCTTTTTAAGGAAATTCCAGATTGCTTTCCAAAGAGGTTGTACCATTTTGCAATCCCACCAGCAGTGTAGGAGATCTAAACTACAATCTCTCTGCAGCCTCTCCAGCATTTGTTGTTTTGTGTTTTTTGGATCGTGGCCAATCTTCTTAATGTGAGATAGTACCTCATCGTGGTTTTGATTTGAATTTCTTTGAATAGCTAATGATCGTGAGGAGTTTAGCAAAGTATCAGGATACAAGATAAACATAAGTAGATCAGTAGGATTCCTTTATACCAACAATGAGATTATTAAAGAAGAATTCACCAAATCAATTCCATTTACTATAGTCCCCAAGAAGATAAAATACCTAGGAATAAATCTAACCAGAGAAATAAGAGACCTTTATAAAGAGAACTACAAGACCTTTCTGCAAAAAACTAAGAGAGATGTACATAAATGGAGTAATCTACCCTGCTCACGGATAGGAAGACTCAACATTGTGAAAATATCTATTTTACCCGAAGTAATCTACTTACATAATGCAATCCCAATACAATCCTGTGACATTTTTTAGTGAGATGGAAAAACAAATGAACAGCTTTGTTTGGAAAGGGAAGAAACCTCAGATAAGTAAAGCATTCCTGAAGAAGAAGAACACACTGGGAGGCCTCTCACTACCTGACTTTAGAACTTGTTACACTGCCACAGTTGTCAAAACAGCCTGATACTGGTACAAAAAGAGACATATAAACCAATGGAACAAAGTAGAGACCCCAGAGATGCCACCATCCTCTTATGAACAGTTGATATTCAACAAAGGCCCTAAAATTTTAAATTGGAGTAAAAGCAGTCTCTGTAACAAATGGTGCTGGCAAAATTGGATATCCATCTGCAAAAAAATTTAAACGAGACCCATATCTCACACCTTATACAAAAACCAACTCAAACTGGATAAAAGACCTAAATATCAAACCTAAAATGATAAAGCTCATCCAAGACAAAATAGGATCAACAATGGAAGTTTTAATACACAGTGTAGACAGACTTCACAATCTGACAGACAAAGCATGATCAACAGAAAATAGTAAATGGGAACCACTAAGAATCAAACACTTTTGTTCATCCAAAGACTTCATCAAAAGAATTAAAAGACCACCTACAGAATGGGAAAAAATATTTGGCAGCTATGTTAGACTGACATCTGATCTCCATAATCTACAAGATACTACAAAATATCAACAAGAAAAGGATAAATAATCCAATTAAGCAATGGGCTAAGGAGATGAACAGACACTTCTCTAAAGAGGGTATCCAGGCAGCCAAAAGACACATGTGGAACTGTCTTTTTCCTTTTCTTTTGGTTTCTTCTGTGCTGCCCACTGCCCCGCTTCCTTTCCCTCCAACACCTGACTCTGTGTGACATCTTTGCTTCTTCTTGAAAGGCTGTGAAGTATCATTCAACTAGGGAACCACTCCCCCCACCATGATGCCATACAGGTGGAACCCTCATAGCTTTATGGTTTTTTTATTTTATTTTGCTTCATTTACTTCTATTTTTATTTGTTGTGTTTGTCTGTTTCTTTTCTATCTTTCTTTCCTTTTTTATTGTGACTCTCTGAGAGTCCCTTCTAGCTAGGCTGTACTGCAAGTCTTAGGACCCATGTCCCCAGTCTTGGCATCTGCATCAATGAGATACCTGGGAGCATTACTTTTTTTCTTCCCCCCCTTTTTACTTCCTGTCTCCCTTTATTTCCCAGTCCTCACCACTCTACACTTACCTTCTTTTCCTGTCTCCTGAATACCTGACACTGTGTGCCATCTACCCCCATTCTAGCCAGACTCTACCACACAGCCTGGGAAATATTTCCCTGTTCTTTGCAGCAGCACTGGTGGGACCCCTGGGGGCCTTTCTTTCCTTTATGTTTCTCTTCTTTCCCAGGTTTTTAACTACTTTTTTTTCTTTATCTTTTCTTCTTTTTTTTAAATATTTTTACTTTTCTTCATTTCTCAGTTTCTCATCTCTACACTCCTATAGCGAGCTCTGTTAGCATTCTTTCTGTTGTGTGTTTTTTTGGTTTCGACTCCAAATTGTCTTCCCCACCTTCCCTCCTTCCCATATACATCTTAGTTCTGCATTTCACACCCTCCCTGTTCCTCCTACTTACCTGCATGGTGTGCAAAATATCACACCCCAAGCAGTACCAGCACAGCCTACTGGAGCACGCCCAGCACTGATTCCTGACCTGTCCTGTTACGGGGTTGTTAACCAGTGTAATAAAACAGTATGTGTACTAGCTGTTTGTCTTCAACTGGGTTTTCTAGGGAAGCAAAACCAGTAACATGTGTGTGTACAAGGAAAGATTTGTATATATAAAGTACAAGCAAAGATATATACAGATATAGGAAACAGCTCACACAATCGCAGAAGCTGAACATCCCAAGTCCTGGCACAAGCCTCACATGGCCACGGGAGCTGGTGAACTCAAGGTCAGCAGGTCAGAGACCAGAGTTCGAGATCACCAGTTGTGTAGGTCGGCGGATCCCAAGCTGGCGGCGAGATGGAGCTGCAGAGGCTGGCGAACCCAGGATCTGCAGGTCAGGGTACATGACTCTGAAGTGTCTGCTGTAAGAGTCGATGAATCCAACAGCTACTAGTTCAAGCCCAGAAACTAGATGCCAGAGCTGCCAGCTACATGAGCAGACTGGCAGCAGGTGGTGGAAGGTGGAGACAAGAGAGCTGAGGGGAGGGAAGCCACCACAGGCCCCACCCTGCCACTTAATACAGTAGCCAAACACTGAGTAGCCAAGTTGACATAATCCTGACCACCACACTGTTAAATGAAAAACTAGTTTGTTCTGTAAACCTTCCTCTGAATTACAGTGAAAAATAAATAATAAAAAGAAACAGCATGGTTTGGGTCACACACACCTTAGTCCTCAAAATGGCATCTTTAGTTCTTAGCACTTTAAAGAGATATTTTACAGCAGATTTGCCCAATACGATTTATCGTTCGATTCCCTGACTGCTGTTTCTAGGGATTTTGATTGTGGATCCAAGCAAAATTAAATCGTTGACAACTTGGAAGTTCTCTCAAGGTATAGGCTCCAGTCAACACTTTTATACACAAATCGTGTTTTACCCCCACCCATGACACAGGTTTTTGCTGTATGTAACCTTCCCAAATGCCTTTCCAGAATTTCCCTCAAGGAGAAGCTAACTAAAATAGGTTTCACTCCAGCACCAACTACTGTTTATTTTATTCACATGTAGTTTCCTTATTCTAATGCTATTACACAAAGTGGAAGACGAATTGTTGGGGCAACAAAAAATGAACTACGAGCAGTGAAGCTTTGACCAAGACCTTGAACTTCATCTGTTCAGATTCTCTTTCTTCTCTTGGTCGTTAGCATGCTTGTCATTAAAAAAAAGTACGCAAGCTGTTTCTCAGTACTGTATGTTCACTCTAAATGTCTGTCTCTCTTTTCTGAAGTTCTGTCTTCCCTTGAGGGCTGCTTGACCTAGTTTGCCCTCAATTTACTAATTTAACTTCTGTTTCTATTAGTTAACCCAAATGCCCTTTCTCTCTTCCTAATCAACAGTCATCCCCTCTAATCAATACATTTCACTTAATATTATGTCCATGCACTGAATGAAAATAACTCTGAATTTCTAAACCCTGTATGAGAAATGACAATTAAGTCCACAAACTCACTCTGCTGCGTATCACTTTGTCACCTTGGATGCACTCCCCTTGGGAAGCTCTGCACTGACACCAGAAGCTAATCCACCCTTCAAAGCAATTTTGGAACTCCTTTTCCAGAATGGCCATCAGAACTGTCTTTATTGTATTACCTTGGATGTCCCAAACATCATCCAAATGTCTTCCTTTCAATATTTCCTTTATGTTCAGGTAAAGAAAAAAGTGGTTGAGGGCTAGATCAGGTGAGTAGCAAAGGTGTTTCAATAGTTATTTGTTTATTGTCTAAAAGCTTCGTCATAGAGAACTGCACAGTTAAGTTTTGAAACTTGCCACCATGCCACCGTGTACAATGGTCATTCCAGAAAGAGTTCCAAAATTTCTTTGAAGGGTGGACTAGACACTGGCATCAATGCATAGCTTCCTAAGTAAGGGGAGTACCTCCAGCATGACCGTAGTGATATTCAGCAGTGGGGTATGTAGCATTTAGAACAATTAAGTTTGAGGACTTAATTCTAAGACATCATATATTTAATTCTAGTTTTTAATAAATATCATTACAAAATAATAAAACCAAGCAGCTATGATTATTACTAAGATAAAGAAGGATGTTTTAGAAGACAAAAAATATGATTAGTGATTTTAAAAAGTGGCAGCAATCAATTAATCAATACTTTTAGAAGACTACAAGAAAGAAAAGTAAAAGGATTTTTAAAAAGCTTAAGAATTCTTTCATTTTTAATTTAAAAATATTCATTGAAATTCTAATGGATATTTTCAAATATCACACATACTGAGTTCAACAACAATAACAAAAATATTGAGACTATGTAGTGAGTACTGTCTAGGGTATTAAAAGCTTGTGAGTAGCCATCTAAGATTCAATTATTGGTCTCATCCCATTCAAAGCAAACGAGAATGAAGAAAACCAAAGATATAAGAAATGTATTAGTCCAAAGGACTGAAGGACCACATGAACAAAAGACTCCAAAAGCCTGAGCCCAGAAGGACTAGACAGTGCCTACTATCAGAACGGGAAAAAAGTACAGAACAGAATGCAAATTCATGAAAAAAAGACCAGACTTATTGGTCTGACAGAGACTGGAGGAACCCCCTAACTATGGTCCCCAGGACACTCTGCTGAGTACTGAAACCCCTCCCAAAGCCCACTTTTGAGTTCAAGATTAGATAGGCTTATAAAACAAACAATAACATGTGTGAGGAATGTGCTTCTCAGTCAATCAAATACATGATGCCAAATTGGGCAACTCCTACTGAAAAGTAAAACGAGAGGACAGGAAGGGACAGGAACTGGGTGAATGCACACAGGGAACCCAGGGTGGAAACGGGAGGTACACTGTAACAATGCAAGGACTGCAAGCAATGTCACAAAAGAATATGTGTATAAAATTTTAAATTATAAATTAACTTGAGCTGTACACTTTCACCTGAAGTACAAAAACACTGAGTCTCCAAAAGTAGTACTAGTCCATACTATGTAATACTTAGATCAGCAAAAGCCAAACTAAACCTACTGTTAGAGATTCAATTCAGATTTACAGCAACCCCTATTTGGCTATAGGACAGAATAGAACTGGACTCATAGTGTTTCCAAAGGTATAATTTTAGAGACAGACCCTGGTGGCACAATGGTTAAGTGCTCAACTGGTAACAAAAGTGTTGGTTGTTTCAACACACCAGCAGCTCTGCAGGAGAAAAGCTTGTTGATCAGTATCCATAAAAATTACAGCCTAAGAAATTCGATGGGGCAGTTCTGCTCTGTCGGTTGGAGTTGCTATGAGGGGAAATTGACTTGACAGTACACAAGAATTATACAACAATATTTACAGCAGCAGACTGCCACATCACTTTCCTGCTGAGTGGCTAGTGGGCTAAAATTGCTGTGGAAGAAAGACTTGAGTACCCACATCCATTAAGATTACAATCAAGGAAACCCTACAGAGCAATTCTGTAACACATGGGGTTGCCAGTTACCATGAATCAAAATTGACATGATTTCAACAGATTTCGATAGTTTGTTTTCTTTGCTTAAGTAGGGATTATACCAGGTAGACACACACCTACATACATTCTTTATATATGCTTCTTTAAATCTGTACCATAATCTACAGATTTAAAGCTATCATAAAATTATGGTACAGATTTAATAAGACATATAAAACATGTTTCCTAGATGTGATGATCATATAAAAATAGCTTTTTTTGTTAACAATTCAGTTTGTGAAGCTAATATGTACCTGATACTACTAATATACACCTGTCTAGGGTCTCTAGGGTCGCTATGAGGAGGACTTGACTTGACGGCAGTGGGTTGGGTTTGGTTTGGTGGTCTTAGAATGGGTTCTCTAGACAGTGAAACTAGTAAATTATAAAAATATATATAGTTTTTGTTCTATGGTACCGTCAAGTCAGTTCCAACTCATAACAACCCTATGTACAATAGAATGGAACACTGCCTGGTCCTGTGTCATGCCCGCAATCATTGTTATGCTTGAGCCAATTGTGGCAGCCACCGTGTCAGTCCATTTCGTCGAGGGTCTTCCTCTTTTTGATGACTTGCTATTTTACAAAGCATGATGTCCTTCTCCAGGGACAAAGTATTTAACATGTGGTCTCGCCATCCTTGCTTCTAAGTGGCACTCTGGTTTTACTTCCTCTGAAACAGATTTGTTTGTTCTTTTGGAATTCCATAGTATATTCAATATCCTTCTCCAACACCACAATTAAAAGGTATAAATTCTTCTGCCATCCTTGTTTATTGTCCAGCTTTCACGTGCACGTGATGCAATTGAAAATACCATGGCTTAGGCCAGGTGCACTTTGGTCTTTAAAGTGACATCTTGGCTTTTTAACACTTTAAAGAGGTCTTTTGCTGCACATTTGCCCAATACAATGCGTCTTTTGACTTATTAACTGCTGCTTCCAAAGCTGTTGATTGTGGAGCCAAATAAAATTAAACTCTTCACAACTTCTATGCTTTCTTCATTTATGATGATGTTGCTTATTGGTCCAGTCGTAAGGATTTTTGTTTTCTTGATGTTGAGGTGCAATCCATACTGAAGGCTGTGGTCTTTGATCTTCATTAGTAAGTGTCCAAATCCTCTTCACTTTCAGCAACCAAGGTTATGTCATCTGCACAAGGCAGGTTGTTAGTCAGCCTTCCTCCAACCCTGATGCCCTGTTCTTCTTCATATAGTCCAGCTTCTCAGATTATTTGCTCAGTATGTAGATTGCATAAGTATGGTGAAACCATAAAACCTTGATGCACACCTTTTCTGACTTTAAACCATGCATTGTCCCTTTGTTCTGATCGAACTGCCTCTCAGTCTATGTACAGGTTCCTCGTGAATACAATTAAGTGTTCTGGAATTCTCATCTTTCACAATGTTAGCCATAATTTGTTATGATCTACACAGTCAAATGCCTTTTCATAGTCAATGAAACATAGGTAAACATCTTTCTGGTAGTCTCTACTTTCAGCGAAGATCTATCTGATATCAACAATGATATCCCTGGTTCCATGTCTTCTTCTGAATCCAACCTGAAATTCTGACAGTTCACTGTAAATATACTTCTGCAATCACTTTGAGTGATCTTTTGCAAAATTTTATTAATGACATTGTTTTGATAATTTCTGAAACTGGTTGGGTCACCTTTCTTGGGAATAATCACATCCTCGTAACATGTAAAATATACTCACCCCATCATAGCAAAAGTCTTAAGTACAAGTCTAAAATCATTACCTAATTCTTTTCAGAAGTAGACTTTTATGTCTTTCTTCCTAGTCTGTCTTAGTCTGGATGCCAAGTCACCCACCATGGGTGACTATCTTGGTCATCTAGTGCTACTATAACAGAAATACTGCAAGCTGATGGCTATCAAAAGAGAAATTTTGTTATGTCACAGTCCAGTAGGCTACAAGTCCAAATTCAGGGCATCAGCTCTAGGAGAAGTCTTTCTTTGCTGACTCTGGAGAAAGGTCATTGTTAATAAATTTTCCCTGGACTAGGAGCTTTTAAGTCATAGGGACCCTAGATCATTTCCAGAAGACAGGCCCTGCTCCTGGACATGCTTTCTTTCTTGGTGATGTGAGGTACCAAAATCTCACACCTAGGTTCTTTTTTTTATATATATCCTTGGTTTGGCATCTTAAGAAATTGCCACAAGTCACAATAAAATCTTGAACTGACTCATGTCCTACCAACAAAACTGCTGCCCATTCTTCCTTATTAACATCATAGTGACAGGATTTAGAATACATAGGGAAATCACACAATACCAAAAATTATAGCCTAGACAAATTGCTACTCACATTTTTTGAGGAACACAATTCATGTCATTCTACCCTTTGGACCACCCCAAATCATACCCTTGTAACATGTAAAACATATTTACCCCATTTCAGCAAATTTCTTAAGTCCAAGTCCAATATCTAGAAGTTCTTTTCCAACTGTGACATCTAGAACGTAAGTTATCTGCTTCTGAAATACAATCACAGAAAAAGCAGACACAACTAGACATTTCCATTACAGATATGAGAAATTATAGGGAAAGAAGGCAAAACAGGCACCAAACAAATTAGCAGAACATTTTACCTTAACCCTTAAGGCTGTGAAAATAATCCTCCATTTTCTGAGACGTTTTACAAAATGTCCCTACCCTCCAGGCTGTACGTACTGGCCATACACTCTCTCCAGATTCTGAGGGAAGGCCCTCAGCCTAGTCAAATTGCTACATACATTGCTACACACATTTTGGGGGGAAACACAATTCAATCCATGACAGTGACCCTGCTGGACTCTGAAGACCAATGGCAGAGTTTCTAACATTGCAACAATATATAAGCCTCCACACTATGACAAATTGAAAAACATATGGGGGAAATACATACAGAGAAAGATTTATATCAAAGAAATGGCTCAAGCAATTTTAGAGGCTGGAACATCCTGAGTCCAAGGATCAGGATGGACGCTTCTCTTGATTCATATAGCCACAGGGGCTGGCAAACCCAAGAATGGCAGGTTGGAAAGAAAGGCTGACCCTCAGGCTGCAAAGATCAAAAATTCCAAGATCTGTAGATAATCTGATAGCTCAAGTGCCAAGAGCAAGGAATCAGCTTAAGAGGAGGTGGCTTATATATGGATGCAGGCCACAGTGCCACGGAAACTCCGTTTAATCTGATTGGCTGCTCACAGTAGCTGCAATCCCGGGAGTGATCACATGTAAATACTGAGAATCACAGCCCAGCCCAGGTGAGCCACAATCTTAACTATCACACTGACAGTGATGGAAAAGGAAAACTAACTATAAATCATACTTATGAATGAATATGCAGAAGTCATGTACAGCGAAGTATTAACAGAATAACATTAAACTCCCAAAATAGACTTTTTTTTGGAAGAATAGCTTAATATTATGACATATTTTATTTTATATCTTTTATAGGTCAAAGGAGAAAAACTGTATTATTATCTCAATAGATGCCAGCATGTCATTAGATAAAAATCTAACATTCCTGAAAAGAAACTTCTTAGTCAAAGGTAAAAAAAAAAAAAAAAGATACTTCCTTAACATGTTTTTTAATATCTACATCAAACCAACAGCTAACTTGATATTGAATTGTCAAACAACTGAGACATTACACTCAAGGTAGGGCAAAAAAATACAACCTCTATCATGTCCTTGTTCTTAACACCACTCTCTGGTTTACCAATTATGACCTCTTTCTTCTTTGTCTTAAATATTTCTCTACTGACACTTTACCTTCAGTATACAAATATAGTCAAGTCTCTCTCATCTAACAAATACATTCCTGCGTTCATCATACATTCTCTTATAACTCGTTATATACACATCCTTGCTTCCTTTCACTCTCAGCCCAGTTTTTACCTTCTTAGACCTGGGCTGTCCAATAAAATCATAATGTTATCCACATATGCACTTTTGAAATTTCTAGTAACCACATTCAAAAAGAAGAAATAGGTTTAATTAAATTTGATAATACACTGTAGTCCATTTTATCAATAATGTTATCATTACAGCATGGAATCAACATAAAATGTATTAGCCAACGCCAAGTGCTGTCGAGTCGGATTACGAGATGGTTTTATTTATTTATCTATTTTTTCCGTACTAAGTCTTCAAAGTGAAGGGCACGTGCTACACTTGTGGTTCACTCACTTCACACTCACCGGATTTCCATGCTGACTAGCCAGCTATGGTCAGTCTCCATCATAGCGGGCAACACAGGGTAACAGTCCTCCAACGTCTCTGCATTTGAGGTAGTCAACACTGATCTACTTGCTAAAACCAATAAGCATTTTAACATCTTAACTCAACTTACTTTTTTAAAAGAGTAAAGAAAGTTGACTCTTCTTAAAATTCTCTGCCTTTGAGTACTGAAATGCCATTTTATCCTGTTTTCCCCCTGTCTATATACTGATTCCTACAGCCTTTTCTATCTTTTCAAACATTACATTTTCATTTTCCCCAGGGCTCTGTCCTTAGCCAGTGGTCCAGCCCTGTGGCCTTCAGGCTAAAACCACTGCAAATTTATTCTCAGGTTACTTTTGTGCTTTAGTGCCCCGCTAACCCTAGTGGGGTCCCAAACAGACAGCATCCAGGCCACTTGGGATCTTGTTAGAAATCCACAATCCACCTTAACCTTATGCCAGACCCAGTAACTAAGAACCAGCCTTTTGACAAAAGCCCCAGCTGGTCCATGTGCACATTCAAGCTTTAAGAAACACTGATTTCTGACTATGATGTCTTCCCCTGTTACGCATTACCTGCCTAACTCCTTACTCTTCCTTAAAATTTAGTTCAAATTTTATTTCTTCTGTGCAGCCTGTTGTGTAGAATCCTCTGCTTTCACTCAAATGCAGAGCTAAGTACCCCACATCTCCTTGCTTCTTTTCTCTCTCTATTGTATTGCAACTCTTTTTCTACTTGAGTGTCTTACTGACTAGATGATCTCATTGAGGAGAGACTTTTTTTTGAGTAAGTGAAAGTATACAATCCAAATCAATTTTGCATGCCCACCTTACTGCAGCTCCTTCTGCTCTCTGCACCTGGTGAAGGCACACTCCTCCCTCTCACTCTACACTTTTCACATCTTCCCAACAATCTCTTGTCCCCTCCTCTCTACCCTCCTCTCTCCCATCTAGAAAGAGACCAGTAAGACAGCCTCCTATAAATGCACAGAATCATAAAGTACACCCACCATATGGTCACACTGTGTCCCCGAGTCCAGTCCATTTTTGTCTGAAGAGTTGACCTCAGTCTTGTTTTCTGGGCAGGGGCAGAAGCAGGCCTAGGGGCCATGCTCCCAGGGGATACCACAGGCCATTGGCCTCTCAGTTGTGGTCTTTTAATAGAGTTCTTGAGCTGCACCCTTCTTTTTCTCATGTTGCCACAGGGATTCAACATTGTGTGCCCCATCGTAGCTGTCTTGGGTGGTGGCCAGGCACCATCTGGTTCTTCTGGTCACATGCCGATACAGTTTCTCATTCACGTCCATCCTTCTGTCTCCTGGACTCCTTTTTCCTCTTGTCTTTGTTGTTTTTCTTGGTGATCATCTGTTCTGGCTGAGTTGGGACAATTTAGTGTGCCTCGCATGGCAGCTTGCTAGGTTTTAAGACCCAGATGCCACTCACCAATATATGGTGCAGAAGACTGCCTTAGCAATAGACTAGGTATGCCAATTGGCCTCCATGTCCCCTGAGAGCATGGTCTCCAGACCCTGCCGTGCTGCTCTATCCTTATAGTATTAGATTAAGATTACAAGGTTTTCACTTTATGGTGAAGTCCAGTTAAGTTGATCTACTTTCTGTTGTGTGCTATCACTGTCTTCAACAAACCAAATTTCTATCAACTATCTAATCTATGACCAACTGTCTCCCTCTTTCTGCTACCTTGCAGCCATCAAAGAGTCTTTAAGTCATAGTAGTGGTCTCATACAATATTTGTCCTTTTGCTGTTGACTGATTTCATTCAGTATCTTCCAATTGAACCCAGGTTATGAGATGCTTCCTAAAATCATCATTTTTTTTATCATTGCATAGTGTTCCACTGAGTATATGTATCATAGTTTGTTTATCCACTTGTCTGTTGATGGGCATCTGGGTTGATTCCATCTTTTTGCTATTGTGGACAGTGCTGCAATGAACATTTGTGTGCATGTATCTGTTCATGTGACAGCCTTTGTTTCTGTAGGATGTATACCAAGCAGTGGGATTACTGGATCAAATGGTATATTTATTTCCAGCTTTTTAAGGAAGCACCAAATTGCTTTCCAAAGAGGTTGTACCATTTTGCAATCTCACCAGCAATCTCACCAATCTCTCCACAGCCTCAAGCAGAAGCATTTTGTTCAGTGATTTTAGCCTGCCACAGTTTCTTGCATATATCAGGGGCTCAAAATTTACTGTTGAGTAAGAGAACTATAAACCCATTGCCATCAAGTAGCTTCCAACTCTTAGCAACCCTATAAGGCAGAGCAGAGCTACCCTACAGGTTTCCAAGGAGTACCTGGTAGGTTCCAAATGCCAACGTTTTTCTGGGCTCTTAATCACTATTACCACTACAATTTCCAAAAAAAATTACTAAAGGACTTAAAAAATAACTTGCCCTCTGTAAGCTTCAGTTTCCTCAACTGGAAAATGGATGTATAATAATAGTTCACTTTAACAGGTTGTCGTGAATATTAAATTAGAAAAAACATTAGTTTCCTGTCTTCTAAGAACTATTTCAAAAGTGGAATTTCCTAACTGAAAAATCAATGCAATTCAAATAAAGATGTCAAAATCCTTACATACTGATGGATCTTCAGAGATGTGTTCATATTTGAAATTTCTTCTGTGGCAGCTGGTTATTAGGGCAAAACACAACTCTGTTGTAAATTCTGAAGTCCCTTACTCCTCCCTCCCCCCACCAAGTGTCCCCCACCAAGTATCCTGAATTTCTTGACTAGAAATAAGTAAGTTTTGACTCATTAGACTATTTCATCATAGAAATGTCTGGCGATGAAGAACATAATCATGTCCAGTAGCAATCTTGGCCTAAGTTCCTTCCCCTAGTTACTCTGCAAAATCCCTCACCTATTAAAGAAGTCTTCTACAGGTTCAATACGTCTGCCAGGAATTTCAGGAGGAACTGTACAAGCTTTTATCACTAGCTCCCTCTGGAACCGTCAGAAAATGAGTTAGCGAGGCTGTTTGTCTGATTTCCCAGCACTTCAACTGTACTATGAAGTGCTCAATTAGAAATCTGTTTTGCCCATTTAGTGGCTTGCTGCATTTTTTCCTTGTGGAATTAGAGGTTGGCATTATTTTCCATAATTTGTAACTTCATTCCATCCATATTCAGCAGAGGAGTACTTTTTTTTTTGGTCTTGTTTTGTGTATTGTAAAGGTACATTTAACACAACATTTTCCATTGAAGGCTTTGCGTACATTCAGTGTAGTCCACAGCTTAATTATGATATGCAACCATCACCAAACTCAAGGCAAGGGAGTGGTTTTCATGTCATCTGTCTATTTATTTTGTCTCAGTGAGTTTGTATTGTGTCTCTCTGCTTTCTCTGCTGTGAAAGCAGAAGGGAACTGGCTATCAGACTGGGCAGACATCCTTCGGGTCATGCATGCTGGACACCAACACTGCCAAGGCTGGCCTGGCTCCTTTCTTTGTTCAGTGACAGCCATTGCACACGTGCGTGCATGCAAGCACACACACACACACACACACACACACACGTGTCTGTCTTTCCATTTCCAGAAGACAAGTTTAAGCACCGTGCATTGAAAAATCTGTCTTCACTCTAACCTCTAATTGCGCCTACTAGGTAACATCAGCAGCAAGCACACACCAAGCTTCTATGACACTACAAACAGGCTGGATGATGATCTAGGAGAAGAATGAACAGATGAAAAAACACAGAAGAGAAATTCAGAAAACAAACTAGGTGACGCAATGTGACCTCCCCTTCGGTTCTTATACCCTAGACTTCAATAATCTTCTCTGAGCTAAAGAAGCAAAGGGTGATTTTAGTTCTTTGTTAAAAATAATCTAGGAATTTGGTTGTTTTTTTTTTAAATATCCAATATACTCATTTTAGTGAGAGGTAAAAGAAATAAATCTTAAAATGTTCGTTCTTTATCCCCAAGTTCTATCTGAGCAATGCTTAGGAAGATTAGCTGTATATGTCTTCTTCTTCTTTTTTTTTTTTTTTGAATAGGCAAAAAATGAAGAAAAAAAAGAAAAATTCCTACCTTCAAGCTGATTCTGACTCATGGTAACCCTATAGCACAGAGTAGGGCTGCCACATAGAATTTCCACGGAGCGCCTGGAGGATTAGAACTGCTGACATTTTTGGTTAGAAGACGTAGTGTTTAACTACTATGCCACTGAAGTTTCCCAGTAGATAAAAACATGGTCACTTTTAGCTCTATTATTTGCCAGCTCCTTGGAAACTCTATGGAGCAGTTCTACTTTGATGTAGGGTTGTTATGAGTTGGACCCGACTCGACAGCAATGGGTTGGGTTATATGAGAGTTTGGCCAGTCACTATGCTTCTAGAACCTTGGTTTCTTCTTGTGTAGAATAAATAGACCCAGCCTGTGTCCCTGAGTGACACAAACAATTAAGCACTCAACTACTAGCCAAAAGATCGATGGTTCAAATTTACTCAGACACACCTCTGAAGGTATTCCTGGCAATCTGCTTTCAGAAAGGTCATAGCCTTTGGAAACCCTGTGGAGCAATTCTACTCAGCACAAATGGAGTCGCCATGAGTCAGAATCAACTCAACAACGACTAATAATAACAACAGCAAACCTTTAGGGTTGTTACAAGGATAAAATGGATGTTCTAATACTTTCTAAAGTGGAGAGTTACGTGAGTTTTATTAGTAACCAGCCCTCATAAAAGAGGTGGCACTTGAATTAGAAGCTGACAAATGGACCAGACTAGGAGGAGGTGGCTTCAAGGTAAAAACTTCAGCGAACACTCATGCAATGTCTACTGAGTGCTAGGCATTGCGATGGGAATTTTTCCATATCACCTTTTTAAAAGTGGTGAGTAAAAGCATACACACAGGACTCAACAGTGTCACTAGGTAATGAAGGGACATGACCTAGAAAGATAAATTGGAGGCAATCAGCTGTCTTCACAAGCACCAGGCTCAGGGTTTCCATTTTAGCCCACAAGCAAGAAGAGCCATATCACTGTCCTTTGGCTGAGTGTTCCAGTAGGTAGTGTTGTTGATAAGGGTGACTTTGTCCCCCAGAGATGAGGACAGATAGGGAAGTAACAGAACCTGAGAGGAGGCTCTTGCCTTAGCCCAGGATTAAAGTAAACTGGCAATCCTCTCTAAAAACTAAAAACAGAACCCTGAAGAAAATCTAAAATCACTTTAGTTTTAATTAGAAATCAAACCTTGTTTTTATTCTACAGGCTGCTTCTTAAAAATAATGAGGAAACGTGATCACATGGTTTACTTAGACAAGCAAACAGTTGATCTGTATACTTGGCTCTTAGGACAAGAGGTTTCAGGCTGGACTCCTAATCTGGCCTTTCTTCATTTTTCCTCATCCCCTTATGTTTGAGGACCTGGTTTTTCCGTATCAGTGATGAGAGAATAGCATGTCCTAAGAAATACAATCCCTTCAAAGCATTTAGAAGAGAGTGTGAGGGCTCTATGTTTGCAAGGACATGGTTTATTAATTTTCAACCATCTCACATAAAGTTATGTTTATGGCTTGAGAATTTTCACCTTTGCAAAGAAGCCACATTTCAGAAGTTCACCTGGGAATCTGCAGAGTCTTTTGCAGTCTTCAAGTGAGCATGCTGACAGGCTGTGTGGAAGCAATGGGACAGAGTCATACCTCAGTGGCAGGCTTGGGCCAGCATGTCCAAGAGGCCTACACACAGAGACAGATAGCAAAAGTGCAGCAGTCAAATCAACAAGATGATCAGCCATTCCGTAGACGCCTCTCGTACCACCTCTACAGATGTACCTGACAGGTGGCTTGTGTCCATGTCTAAGTTGGCACACCTGCCTCCATGATAAGGACACAGGCCACTGCATATGCAAAACATTTCAGAACCAGTTCTAGGAACCATTGTTTCTTGCAACTTGAAAGAGAATTCCCAAGAGAGAAATCCTGCATTCAGCGAGTGCAGACAAGCACAACTTAGTGCTTGCTGCTATTGACAGCATCCTAGATTCTCCCCAAGATATGAAGACTTTCTTACCTCTAGTGGAGACTTGGCTATTTGCAAAGCAACTTGCTATTTGCAGCCCAGATGCCTCCCAGGGAGCTGCTTAGCCTTGACCCTGAGAAAGTGGAATTGATGGCCTACATTTTATTTTATGAAGGTTTCATACACTTTTACCAAGGTCGTTCTTGAATAGCAGTTGGTCTTTGCTTTATTAGAAGATCAATAGACAGTCTCTGCATGGGGAACCTTCACATTCATATTTTAGTACCACGGGACTGAGAAACTGCTTGCAAACTGTTCTGTTCTACATCTCAAGGAAGTGGCAAGTGTCACGCTGGGCACATTGGGAATACATCCTCAGTTGCCCCCTGCCACAGCTAATGAAAGTCTTTACTTTGAAGGTCAAAAGTCACCAGTGTAAATCTAGATCCCCAAAGAGGTTAAGGTTTGTGCTGATTTTGTAGAACCTAAGAGCGGCTAGAAAATCGAACATGAGAAAACATGGAGCGTTCTCCACATAATCATACAAACTCAGCAGCATGCCTATTACTTCCCCTCTTAAGGGCAAGTGTATGGATTCACTTACAGCCTGCCAAAATATATATTGGAATCCTAACTCTATACCTGTGCATGTGATCCCGTTTGGAAACACAACAAGGAGGATGTGCCCCAACTCTAATCACTTGAGAGTTACGTAAACAGCAGCGTAGACACACAGACAAGCACACACAGAGGACAGATGCCATGTGTTGATCACCAAGAAACAACTGAGGCTTATTAAAACGTGGCTGAGACCCCGATGTGCATGTTTACCCACTGACATCAAATCAATTCTGACTCACAGTGACCCTAGAGACAGAGTAGAACTGCCCCCATAGAGTTTCCAAGGAACACCTGGTGGATTTGAACTGCCGACTTTTTGATTAGCAGCCATAGCACTTAACCACTATGCCATCAGGGTTCCCTTGGATATTTTGTCTCCCCAACCACGAGAAAATAAAGTTCTGTTCCTTAAACTCACCTGCTGTGGTATTTTCATTACTGCAGCACCAGGTAACTAAGACAGCAAAGGAAGAGCTACTTGGATGCACAAACGAAGTGAGAAGCTGGGTGAATGAGGAAAAACATATTGCACATTATGTACATACACAATTTGCCCAAATCCAGCTCAAGGCAACCACGTGTAGTCCTTTTCTTCTCTGTATCATTCCCCAGCGATAACACCTTACAACCAAGCCTCTCCTACTTGTTAAGTGTATCCCCAGGCCTTACCATCAAAGAAAAGCTGGAGTTAGCTTCCTCGAATATTACTCTAACCTGAAGGTGAGGAGTGGAAACCTATTTTTATATTAAAGTAAAAATAGATATAGAATAGAATTTACCAGTCATATATATATTTTTTTTATTTAATATAACTGAGTGAAAATGTACATTCACATGAAAATTTACATGCCCCCCTATATGCAGCTTCCACTGCTCTCCCTGTCCGGTGACTGCACACTATTCCTCTCTGCTCCATGCATGTCTCATCCTCCCAACAGTCTCCTTTCCCCTCCTCTCCGTCCACTCCCCTTCCTCCAGCCAGAGGTCAGCAAGATGATATCCTATAGATGTATAGAACCATAAAGTGCTTCCAACATATGGTTACTCTGCATTGCCAAGTCCATTCCATTCCTGTCCAAAGAGTGGACCTTTGTTATAATTTATGGGAACAGGCAGCAGCAGGGCCAGGGGCCATGCTCTCAGAGGAACCCCAAAACCGCTGGACCATCAATTGAGGTCTTTTAGTGGAGATCTCATGATGCACCTCTTTTTATTCTTGTGTTGCCACTGAGGCTCCTCTCTGTGACCTCTATCGTGGCTATCACTGGTGGTGGCCGGGCACCATCCGGTTCTTCCGGTCCCAGGTCGATGTAGGCACCCACTCTTGTGGGTCTCTCTGTCTTCTCGGTTGTCTTTACCGCATGCCATTTTGGCCCTCGGTGAGCATCCGTTCCTGCTGAGTTGGGACCATTTGCTGTGTCCTCGGATGGCAGCTTGGCAGCTTTTAAGACCCCAGACACCACTCACCAATGTGGGGTGCAGAGAGCTCTCTTAGCAAAACGCTAGTTATGCCAATTGGCCTGGAATTCACCTAAGAGCATGGTCCCCCGCCCCCCGCCCCAGCTACTCTATCCTTGCAGTATTGAGTTAAGATGGAAGGAGTACTCAAGTTATGCTGAAGTCCAGTTAATGTTGTTCTTGTTCCTAATCCAGTCATATTTTTTTTTAAGAAAAATGAGGAGTCTTCAAAGAGGTTAGGGCTGACAGCTGCTGCTTCAGGCCAGACCAAAGCCCAGCAGCATGGTTCATTCTTGTTCCTTTGACATATATTCTGCAGAATTCAAATGAATTTTATATTTATTTTCAAAGGATACTGAACATAATAACATTACTTTTAAAAAACCAAACCAAATCTGTGGCCATCAAGTCAATTCCAAGTCATGGTGACCCTTTAGGACACAATAGAACACTCCCATAGGATTTCGAAGAAGCAGCTGATAAATTCAAAATGCTGACCTCATGCCTAGTATCTGAGCTGTTAACCACTTCACTGCCAGGACTCCAAATAACATCATATCCAGAAGCAATTATTTAATTATACCTAGGCATCTCAATGGAAACCTTAGTAGTATAGTGGTTAAGTGCTACAGCTGCTAACCAAAAGCACAGCAGTTCAAATCTACCAGGCACTTCTTAGAAACTCTATATAGGGCAGTTCAACTCTGTTCTATAGGGTCGTTATGAGTCACAATCAACTTGACAGTAGTGGGTTAGGCATCTCAATTCTGTCATTCACTTTCCCTTTCTGTGTTTGTTTCATTTGAGAATGATTCACACATAAGATACGAATGTTATCAGTATGATAGAGCCTTTTTTCCCCAAATATGATAGTTAATTGCATAAGCATTCAGATAAAACATTGAGTTTAATACTTGCATTTGAACAAAACCCATACCTTGAAAGGCATAGTGTTATGACAACAAAATAGAATTCAACAGTCATCTGAGTATCAAATTTTAATACTAATGATGTTGATCATCATAATAAAAGCCAACATTTATGGAGCACTTATTACAGAACCATGGAAGAAAACATGGCACTCTGCTCCTGTAGAGATTCGGGGCCCTGCAAACCCTGCAGGGCAGTGTAATCCTCTTCTATAAGGTTACAAAAAGTCAGAATTAACTCAATTGCAGTGAGTTCGGTTTGTTACTGAACCAGACACTGTGCTAAGTGCAGTGTATTCATGATCACATTCAGTCTTACCTACAGCTGTAGAGGTAAAAATAGCATAAAAAGTATTCCAAGAAAGGAAAAAAAATAAACTTGTATTCAGGAAGAACTGAAGTAACGTGACAAAGGCTAACAACCCACTGGGTACTAGTTCTCTTAAAAATCCAGCAAATAATCAATCGAGTTTCTGATTCCCTTTTTTAAACCAATTCAAACATACAAACAACAGCATACCCCCCCATCACACACAACTGACTTTACAAGCAATGGGTAGCCTACCATTCTGATGCTTTAAAACGACTTTTGCCAGAAATCAAGAAAATCATCATACTTTGTCCTTTGCTTTCTTACTAGCCACTAGAGACCGTCATTTACTTACATTCTTCTTTGTAAATAGCCCCTTTGACAGATAATTAATTTCTTATATCATGCAGTTAGTTCAATCATCACCAAAAAGTTTGAGATGAAAAATTAAAGACTTCCAAAATGCACAAGTATTATTTAAAAATTTTCTTCCTTTTTCAAACTATTTAAAAATATTTTTATGAACCTGGCACTTCTAATTACAGAGTGAAATATTACACCCACTCACAGGGTCATTTAGGTGTACCTTACAAGTACGCAGAAGTATATCAGATGCTGAATGCCTGAATCATGAGGTTCTTTGGGTTTTTTATTTTTAATTATTGCCCTGAATTTCATATTTGTGTCTGAATTTCATATGAATAAGTTATTCTCCAAATGCATAATTTAAGAAAATTAATATTCAGCCTTACTTTAATACAGACTAGAACATAAGCCAAGTTCGACTATGAACAAGAATGTTAAGTAGAAATGTTACTTGAAATCCCAAAAGCTTGTAGTCAGCCAATATGTAAGTTACTCTGCCATGGATGGATATTCAGGATTAATCTCCACAAAGTCAGTGTCTGTGACTTTTGGTGCTGTTGTTCCTGGCATTACAAGCAACCCTAAAAAACAGAAAATTCAGTCCAGTTGATTCCAACTTACATCAACTCTATAGGATGGAGTACAACTGTCTCCGTAGGGTTTCCAAGGCTAGCATCTTCATACAAGCTGACTGCCACATCTTTCTTCAGAGGAGCAGCTGGTGGCTTCAAGCCAGTTAGCAGTCTAGTGCTCAGTATCTGTGCCACCAGGGCACCGTTATAGCAACCACCAAGACCAAGCTCACTGCCGTCGAGTTGATTCCAACTCATAGCGACCCTACAGGTCAGAATAGAGCTGCCCCATAGAGTTTCCAAGGAGTGTCTGGTGGACTTGAGCTATGAACCTTTTATTTAGCAGCCATAGCATTTAACCATTACACCACCAGAGTTTCCATAGCAACCACACATTGCCTCCCAATTTTATTATGCTCTTGACCTTGAGTGTCCTAAAGGACTGATAGATCACAAAATACCTTTAGATTCTAACAAAATCATACCTCCAGTTCACTTTTCACTGAGACTATTGTCATATTTCTCTATTATCATTGGTACACAAAGAGTAGTATCCAGCCTCTCATCCCCATGTAATGTTAAACACAACTGTGGCTTCCCAGTCAAAGTTTATTTGCATTTTTGTTTACATTAGATTATAATCTTCTCAGGAACAGAGACCACTTATTTTTAATCTCATGGAATTTAGTCAAGTAATTTTGGTCACAAATGAATGATGAAAATGTAGGTAACTGATTCATACTCTGGGGAGTATAGTCCATCACTTTGGATAGAGATTAAGTGATTTGTTGTCAAGTGCCCTCAAGTCAGTTCCAACTCATAGTGACCCTATATGCCACAGAATGAAACCCTGTCCGACTCTTCCTCATCCTCACTCTCCATTGTTATGCTTAAGCCTGTTGTTGCAGCCACTGTGTCTGTCAATCCATCTTGTCAAGAGTCTGCCTCTTTTTTAATGACCCTCTACGAAGCATGATGTTTGTCTCTAGGGACTGAGCCCGCCTGACAACATGTCCAAAATATGTAAGATGAAGTCTTGATATTCTTGCTTCTAAGGAGCATTCTGGTTGTACTTCTTCCAAGAAAGATTTGTTCATTATTTTAGCCATTCATGGTATAGTCAATATTCTTCACCAGCACCACAATTCAAAGGCATCAGTTCTTCTTCCATCTTCCTTGTTTATTGTCCAGCTTTCACATGCATACTAGGTGATCAGAAATATAATAGCTTGAGTATTGGTGAGTAGCATGTGGGGTCTTAAAAGCTAGCAAGCTGCCATCTGAAGAAAACCAAATGGTCACAACTCATCCTGAACAGATAGATGATCACCGAGAACAACAAAGACACAAGAATAAAACAGCTCAGGAGACAGAAGGACCTGTGTGAATGGGAGACTATAGCAACATGTGAAAAGAAGAACTAGACGGTGCTGGCCACCACCAAAGACAGCCATGATGGGGTACACAATGTAGAGTCCCTGTGGCAACATGAGGAAAAGAGGGCTACAGTTCAAGAGCTCTATTTGCTGTTGTTGTTAGGTGCTGTCAAGTCGGTTCTAACTCATAGCGACCCTATGAACAACAGAACGAAACACTGCCCGGTCTCGCACCATGCCCACAGTCATTTTGATGCTTAAGCCCATTGTTGCAGCTATTGTGTCAATTCATCTCATTGAGGGTCTTCTTCTTTTTTGCTGACCTTCCACACTACCAAGCATGATGTCCTTCTCTAGGGACTGATCCATCCTGACAACAAGTCCAAAGTATGTAAGATACAGTCTTGCCATCTTTGTTTCCAAGGAACACTCTGGTTGTACTTCTGCCAGAATGATCTGCTGGTTCTTTCGGTAGTCCATGGTACGTTCAATATTCTTCTCCAACACCACAATTCAAAGGCATCAATTCTTCTTTCTTCTTAGTCCATTGTCCAACTTTCACATGTGTGTGATGCAATTGAAAATACCATGCCTTCGGTCAGGCACATCTTAGTGTTCAAGGTGACATCTTTACTTTTGAATACATGAAAGAGGTCCTTGGCAGCAAATTTTCCCAATGCAAATGCAATGCGTCTTTTGATTTCTTGATTGCTGCTTCCATGGGCATTGATTGTGGACCCAAGTGAAATGAAACCCTTGACATCAATCCTTCCTCCATTTATCAAGATGTTGCTTACTGGTCCACTTGAGAGGATTTTTGTTTTCTTGATGTTGAGGTGTAATCCATACCGAAGCCTGTGGTCTTTGATCTTCATCAGTGTTTTAAATCTTCTTCAATTCCAGAAAGTAAGATGGTGTCATCTGCATAACATAGGTTGTTAACGAGTCATCCTCCAAACCTGATATCTCACTCTTCTTTGTTATAACACAGCTTCTCAGATTATTTGCTCATCATACGGATTGAAAAGGTATAGTGGAAGGATAAAACTCCGACGCACACCTTTCCTGACTTTAAAACGTGCAGTATCTCTTTGTTTTGTTTGCATCACAGCCTCTTGATCCATGTACAGATTCCTTAAAAGCATAATTAGGTGTTCTGGAATTCCCATTCTCTGCAATGTTAACCATAATTTATTATGATCCACATAGTCAAATGCCTTTGCATAGTCAATGAAATACAAGTGAACATCTTTCTGGTATTCTCTGCTTTCAGCCAGGATTTATCTGACATCAGCAATGATATCCCTTGTTTGACACCCTCTTCTGAATCCAGCTTGAATTTCTGGCAGTTCCTTATCAACATACTGTTGCAGTCACTTTTGAATGATCTTGAACAAAATTTTACTTGCATGTGATAGTAATGATACTGTTTGGAAATTTCTGCGTTCTGTTGGATCACCTTTCTTTGAAATGAGCATAAATATGGATGTCTTCCAGTCATTTGGCCAGGTAGCTGTCCTCTAAATTTCTTGGTGTAGACCAGTGAGCACTTCCAGTGCTGCGTCTGTTTGTTGAAATATCTCCATTGATATTCCACCAATTCCTGGAGGCTTGTGTTTGCCAAAGCCTTCAATGCAGCTTGGACTTCTTCCTTCTGTACCATTGGTTCCTGATGAGATTATACCTCTTCAAATGGCTGAACATCAACAGTTCTTTCTGGCATAATGATTCTGCATATTCTTTCCATCTCTTTCTGATGCTCCCTGAGTCATTTAATAGTTTCACTGCAGAATCCTTCACTACTGCAACCCAAGGCTTGAATTTTTTCTTCAGTCCTTTCATCTTGAGAAATGCAGAACATGTTCTTCCCTTCTAGTTTTCCATTTCTAGCTCTTTGCACATGTCATTATAATACTCACTTTTGTGTTCTCAAGCCGCTCTTTGAAACTTTCTGTTTAGATCTTTTACTTCGCCATTCCTTCATTTTGCTTTAGCAGCTCCACATTCAAGAGCAAGCTTCAGAGTCTCTTCTGGCATCCAATTTGGTCTTTTCTTTCTTTCCTGTCTTTTTAACAACCTATTGCTCTCTTCATGGATGATGTCTTTGATGTCATTCTGCAATTTGTCTGGTCTTTTATCATTAGTGGTCAAGAAATTAAATCTGTTCTTGAGACAGTCTTTAAACTCAGGAGGGATATACTCAAGGTCATACTTTGGCTCTCGTGGACTTGTTCTAATTTTCTTCAGGTTCAATTTGAATTTGCATATGAGCAATTCACAGTCAGCACCTGGTCTTGTTCTGACTGCTGACGTTGACTTCTTCTATTGTGTTTTTGCACAGATGTAGTCAATTTGGTTCCTGTGTACTGCATCTGGTGAGGTCTATGTGTACAGTCACTGTTCGCATTGGTTAAAAAAGATATTTGTAATGAAAAAGTCATTAAGTCTTGCAAAATTTCTATCATGTGATCTCCTGCATTGTTTCTATCACTAAAGCCATATTCCGCAACTACCGATCCTTCATCTTCATTTCCAACTATTGCATTCCAGTCACCAGTGATTATCAGTGTGACCTGATGGCATGTTTGATCAATTTCAGACTGAAGAAGCTGGTAAAAATCTTCAGGCTCTTCATCTTTGGCTTTAGTGGTTGGTGCATAAATTTGAATAATAGTCATATTAATTGGCCTTCCTTGTAGGCATATGGATATTATCTTATCACTGACAGCTTTGTGCTTCAGGACTGATTTTGAAATGTTCTTTTTGATGATGAAGGCAACACCACTCCTCTTTAAGTTTTCTTTCCCAGCGTGGTAGATCATATGATTGTCGGATTCAAAATGGCCCAAGTCGGTCCACTACAGTTCATTAATGCCCAGGATATCGATGTTTGTATGTCCTATTTCATTTTTGATGGTTTCCAATTTTCCTAGATTCATACTTCATACATTTCATGTCCCTGGCATTAATAGATGATTGCAGCTGTTTCTCCTAATTTTGAGTTGTGCCACATCTGCAAACAAAGATCCTGAAGGCCTTATTCCATGATGTCTTTGATGTCATTCCACAACTTGTTTGGTTTTTAGACATTGGTTTTTAGCACACCAAATCTATTCTTGAGACATGGTCTCTAAATCCAGGTGTGATATACTTAAGGTTATACTTTGGTTCTCATGGACTTATTCTAATTTTCTTCAGCTACTAGTTGAACTTGCATATGAGTAATTGATGATCTCTTGTGTAGTCCATTGCTGCCCTTGTTCTGACTGATGTTACTAAGGTTTCCCTTCATCTCTTTCCACACACATAGTTAGATTGATTCCTGTGTATTCCACCTGGTGAGGTCTATATGTATAGTCACCATTTACATCATTGGAAAAAGGTATTTGTAATGAAGAAGTCATTGGTCTTGCAAGATTCTATCATGCAATCTCTGACATTGTTTCTATCACCAAGGCCGTATTTTACAACTAGTGATCTAAGGCCACTAGGGCCATAGTGAAGAGGGTATGACATACCAAGGCAATAAGTTTAGACTTAAGTCGATATGAAATAGTTGAATCATCTTTTTTTATAATTCACAAAATCACAACATGATCAAAGTAGAATTTTAATCAAATTAATCTGGAAAAATTGTAAAAAGAAGAAAATAAAATGGAATTATATGCTTTGTCTGCAAGCAAAACAAAACAACACAAGAAATATTCCTAAGGTAAGGTTGAAAAGAATGTAAGTCCAAGCTTAGTTCACTGTCTTACAAATGATAAAGGGGTCATTTCTGTAACACAACAATCTTAAATGTGTATGCACTTAGTAGGAGTTTTTAATGATGTGAAGCAAAAGGTGATAGAATGGAAAAAGAGAAGTCACAGAATCAATATTTATTCTTGAAGATCTCGTAATTCCTCTCTTACTAATCCATAGCACAGCCAGAAAACTATTAAGGATATTGAAGACCAGGAAAACACTATCAAATGACTAGACACAATTCATATTCATAGACCACTTCAAACAACAATAATAGAATACATTTTTCACCTGCATATAAAATATTTACCAAGATGGATCATCACATGGGCCATAAAACAGACTACAAACAACTTTAAAGGAATTAAAATGATAGGAAGTATGTTCTTAGACCACGAATTAAACTAGAAATCAATAAATCAAAGATATCAGGAAGATCTGCAAATATGTTGAAACTAAATTATATGCTTAAACAACTCATGGGTCAAAGAAACAACTACATGCAAAATTGGAGAATATTTTGAACTGAGCCAGCCAAGTGTCGTCGAGTCAGAATGAAAATACAACTTATCAGAATCTGTAGAATGCAGCCAAAACAGTACTTAGAGGGGAATTTATAGCATATCCTTAAATGTTTATATTAGGAAAGAACTGATCTAAGTTTCAACATCAAAGAGCTAAAAAGAGAGAGAAGAAGAGGAAGAATGAACCCAAAGCAAGAAGAAAAATAATTACAAGAGAGAATAAATCAGTGAAATTGAAACACTATCAGTTATAACAATGCACACACAAAAACTTAGGAAAACAATGAAACCAAATATTATTCTCTGAAAACTGAACCAATAATTTTGATAAATTGCTAGCCAGTCTGACCAAGAAGAAAAGAAAGAATACCAATTTTAAATACCAGCAATGAGAGGTAGGATACCACAACAGGTTATTCAGATACTAAAAGGATAATTAGAATTTTTACAATAAATCTAACTTAGGTGAAGTAGACGCATTCTTTTAAAGATACAAACTGACATAAGCTCATTTAAAAAAAAAAAGAAAGAAAAAATATTACCTGAAGAGGATCATATTTATTCCTAAAAAAGAAAAAAAACTTGAAGTAAAATTAATAACCTTCCAAATAAAAAAAAGTGAAGGTATAGATGACATCACCGGGAAAATTCATCAAGCTGCACAATTAATATATGTGTTCCTATGTCAGTGTATGTAATTTTTCAATTAAGCAATTTTACTTTGAAAACAGTAATGGTTCAACAGATAGAACAGTTATTTCCTCTACTTTCTCTCCCTAAATTAGCTTCATCTACTCATAAATATTTATAGTGGTTGGACACAAACAGTCTAAGTATTTTTCCAATACTTCAGGCATGTATGTAGAGTTTTACAACTTCAAAACAAAACCATTTCACAAATTATTTTATCCTTTTTTTTTTTAGTAGGTTCAGATTTCCAGTTTAAAGGAAGTTTATTTTAATAACCCAAGATTCAAAGTCATCAAACTCCTGTCTCTGACCCTTCCACTTGATATTGTATAACAGCAAAGTTAAGTACTGTGACTGGTCTTCATCAAGAAATTCTTAGAATTGGCAGCAATATAGGCTTGTGCTGAAGTGCAATTTGCAATCTTGGCATTCCTTCTCGGATGTCCTCCAACTTGCTTCTGGAATCTCTGGCACAAATTTCCTCCACAAAATGGAACCAGGGAACTCCAGCAATAGTGTATTTTACTCTCGAATCTAAATGGAAAACTCGGTTGAATGCCCATCCATGTTTACTTGGCAAATCTGCCTCTGGCCAACCTTTGCATGCACACATACACATCTTGCTGGCTGCAGCGCAGATACTCTGCTGTTCTACTTTCTCTGCATATTCACCCTAGCCAGAATCAACACTGAGATTAACCTGTGTCACATCAACTCAGCAAGATAGCAGCACGTAAGAGTTCCTAGGGGATTTCTTTTGGAGCTTTTTGCTGACATTTTCCAAGAAATAGAAATAAAATCAGGTACTAATCCTTTAAAATAAATGTACTCACATTTTTTGTCACATCTGAGGAATTACTGTTTGTTTAATAATTAGGAAAACTCATGTTTAGTAGAGAAGAAAGTATTTGATTAATTTTAAAAAAGTTGTCAGATACATGTTGTTGCTGTTAGGTGCCATCAAGTGAGTTCCAATTCACAGCAACTTTACATGAAACAGTACAAAACACTGTCTGATTCTGTACCATCCTCACAATCATTCCTGTGTTTGATCCCACTGTTGCAGCCGCGGTGTCAATCCATCTCACTGAGGGCCTTCTGCTTTTGCACTGACCCACTACTTTACCAAGTATGACGTCTTTCGCTGATTCCTGGTCCTTCCTAATAGCATATCCACAAATATGAAATGAAGTCCTCAATCCTCACTTCTAAGGAGCATGCTGGCTATACTTCTTCAGAGACAGATTTCTTTGTTCTTCTGGAAGTCCATGATATAGCCAACAATCTTCATCATCACCTTAATTAAAAGGTATCAATTCTGTAGTCTTCATTATTCATTGTCCAGCTTTCTCACACACATGGATCAATTGAAATTACTATGGCTTGGGTCAAGTGTACCTTATTCCTCAAAATGACATTTTTGCTTTTTAACATTTTGAAGAGGTTTTCTGCAGTAGATATGCCCAACGCATTGTGTCATTTGATTCTGTGAGTACGGCTTCCATGGATATTGATTGCAGATCCATGCAAAATGAGACACTCGACAACTTCAATATTTTCTCCATTTATCATGATTTTTCTTCTTGTTGTTAGGTGCCATCGAGCCAGTTCCAACTCATAGTGACCCTATGAACAACAGAATGAAACACTGCCCAGTGTTGCGCCATGTCCACAATCATTTTTATGCTTAAGCTCATTGTTGTGGCCTCGGTGTCAATCCGTCTCGCTGAGGATCTTTTTCGCTGACCCTCCGCTCTATCAAGAATGATGTCCTTCTCCAGAGACTGATTCTTCCTGACAACATGTCCAAAGTATGTAAGACACAGTCTTGCCATCCTTGCTTCCAAGGAGCACCCTGCTTGTACTTCTGCCAGAACTGATCTGTTGGCTTGGTTCTTTTGGCAGTCCATGGTACATTTAACATTCTTGGCCAGCACAGCAATTCAAAGGCATCATTGCTTCTCCTGCCTTCTTTGTTCATTGTCCAGCTTTGGCATGCACATGATGGAAATGAAAATATCATGGCTTGGGTCAGGCACACCTTAGTCTTCAAGGTGACATCTCTAATTTCCAATATTCAAAAGAGGTCCTTCGCAGCAGATTTTCCAATTGCACTGCATCTTTTGAATTCTTTACTGCTGCTTCCATAGAAGTTGACTGTGGACCCGAGGAAAATGAAATCCTTGACAACCTGAATCCTTTCTCCATTTATCAAGATGCTGTTTACTGGTCCAGTTCTGAGGATTTTAGTTTTCTTGAGGTTGAGGCGCAATCCACACTGAAGGCTGTGGTCCTTGATCTTTGCTAGTAAATGTTTCCAATCTTCTTCACTTCCAGCAAATAAAGGTGGTGTCGTCTGTGTAACACAGGTTGTTAATGGGTAGTCCTCCAATCCTAATGCCTCATTCTTCTTCACAGAATCCAGCTTCTCAGGTTACTTGCTCTGCACACAGATTAAAAAGTTATGGTGAAAAGATACAACCCTGAAGCATACTTTTCCTGACTTTAAACCATACAGTGTCACCTTGATCTGTTTGCATGACTGCTTCTTGATCTACGTACAGATTCCTTAAGAGAATAATTAGGTGTTCTGGAATTCCCATTCTCTTCAGTGTTAGCCATAACTTATTATGATCCACACAGTCAAATGCCTTTGCATATTCAGTGAAATACAAGTAAACATCTGTCTGGTATTCTCTGCTTTCAGCCAAGATCCATCTGACATCAGCAATGATATCCTTCATTCCACGTCCTCTTCCAAATCCAGCTTGAATTTCTGGCAGTTTCTTGTCAATATACTGTTGCAGTCACTTTTGAATGATCTTGAGCCAAATTTTACTTGCGTGTGATGTTAATAATATCGTTCAACAAGAGTAAAAAGGGGTGCACCCTGAGATCTCCACTAAAAGACCGCAATCAATGGTCCAGCACTTCGGGGTTCCCCTGGGAGCATGGCCCCTGGCCTTGATGCTGCCCTTGCCCATAAATCATAACAAAGGTCACTCTTCGGACACGAATGGATTGGACTTGGCGATGCAGAGTGACCACATATTGGATGCACTTTATGGTTCTATGCATCTGTGGGATATCATCCTGTTGCCCTCTGGCTGGAATAAGGGGAATGAGTGGAGAGGAGGGGAAAGGGGACTGTTGGGAGGATGAGACATATATGGAGCAGAGAGGAATAGTGTGCTGTCACCAGGCAGGGAGAGCAGTGGAAGCTGCATATAGGTGGGCATGTAAATTTATATGGGAATGTACATTTTCGCTCAGTCATAATAAAAAAATAAAAATAAAAATAAACCGATATTGTTCAGTAATTTCCACATTTCGTTGGATCACCTTTCTTTGGAATGGGCATAAATATGGATCTCTTCCAGTCATTTGGCCAGGTAGCTGTCCTCCAAATTTCTTGGCATTGACCAGTGAGCACTTCCAGTGCTGCCATCTGTTTGTTGAAATATCTCGATTGATATTCCATCAATTCCTGGAGCCTTGTGTTTGCCAAAGCCTTCAATGCAGCTTGGACTGCTTCCTTCTGTACCATTGGTTCCTGATGAGATTCTACCTCTTCAAATGGCTGAACATCGACCAGTTCTTTCTGATATAATGATTCTGTGTATCCCTTCCATCTCCTTTTGATGTTTCCTGAGTCATTTAATAGTTTCCCTGTATAATCCTTCACTATTGCTTGAGAAACGCAGAAAATGTTTTCCATTTCCAGCTGTTTGCACATATAATTATATACTTGTTTTTGTCTTCCCAAGCTGCTCTTTGAAATCTTCTGTTTAAGTCTTATTTCACCATTCCTTCCTTTTGTTTTAGCTGCTTGATGTTCGAGAATAAGTTTCAGAGTCTCTTCTGACATCCAATTTGGTGTATTTTTTCTTTCCTTTCTTTTTAATAACCTCTTACTCTCTTCTTGAATGATGTCTTTGATGTCATTCCACAATTCAGCACATCCAATTTGTTCTTGAGATGGTCTTTAAACTCAGGAGGGTTATACTCAAGGTCATATTTTGGCCCTTGTGGACTTGTTCCAATTTTCTTCAGTTTCATTTTGAATTTGCATATGAACAACTGATGATCTGTGCTACAGTTTGCACCTGGTCTTGTTCTGATTGCCGATATGAGCTTTCCCAGTGTCTGATTTTCTTACTGGTCTAGTTATGAGAATTTTTGTTCCCTTTATCTTGATGTGAAGTCTGTGGCCATTGATATTCGTCAGTAAATGTTTTGAGTTCTCTTCACTTTCAGTAAACAAGTTTGTGTCAGCTGCCTAAGGTACAATGTTAATGAGACTTCTGATGTCCGTTATTCTTCATATAGTACAACTTCTAAAATTACCTCCTCAACATACATATTGAATAATATGGTAATAAAAAATACTACCCTGACACACACCTCTCAATAAGCAAAGTTAAGTGTTTTAGAATTTCCGTTCTTCACAATGTTATTCATAATTTGTTATGATCCACGCAGTCAATTGTCTTTGCATAGTCAATAAAACAAGCATCTTCCTTGTATTCTCTGCTTTCAGCCAGTATACACCTAACATCAACAATGATATTCTTCATTCCGTGTCCTTCTCTGAATTCAGTTTGAATTTCTGGCAATTCTTGTCAATATACTGCAGCAATCCCTTCTGAATAACCTTCAGCAAAATTCTACTTGCCTGATACTAATGATTTTTTTAAAATAAAATGTATGCAATTTGCTAGGTCACCTTTCCTTGGAATGGGCACAAATATGGATCTCTTCCAGTCAGTTTGCCAGGCAGATTACTTCTAAATGTCTTGGCATAGACAACTGACAGCTTATAGCATTGTAAACATTTGTTGAATCATCTCAATTGTTAGTCCATCAGTTCCTGGAGCCCTCACTCACAAGGTATATCCCCAAACACCTGCAGCTCATTTTCCTTCTGAAACCAAGTTCATATTCAAATGAACATTTCTAACTAACTACACCATTTTTTCTCCAAACATACTTAGGGGGAGAAAATGAATGTTGAAGGAAATGATGGAGTTCATAGTCTGAGACTGCCCAGAACAGTCTCGGTTTACAACTGTTAAAGGGGTATGATTATTAAAAATCACTAATAGGACACATGCCCTTTCATGCAAACAATTAATATACTCAGCTGCTAACCTGAAGGTTAGTGGTTCACATCTACCCAGATGTGCCTCAAAAGAAAGGCCTGGCATTCTACTGCCAAAAAATCAGCCATTGAAAATCCCATGAAACACAATTCTATTCTGATGCACAGAGTAACCATGAGTCAGAGTCAACTTGACAGCAACTGTTTTTTTTCCCACACTTAAAATAGGCCCGTTTCAAATTATAACTCATATGGTACCCCCAACGACAATGTCAAGATGCAGAAAAATATCTATACCACAGCTTCTTGAATGTAAAGGACACATATTTCACTTTCATGGCTACTACAGAAACATTAAAACAAGTATGGATTCCAAACTGTTGCCTGACTGTTCTGTGATCTGGATGTTTTTTAAAACCTTGATCACCCAGAGGAAAAACAGATGATGTATACCAGCACTGTGTCTGCCCCGGTGTCCCCAGATTATGCTTCCTTTGTTCACATTTAGTGATGAAATGACTCTGAAATGACTTTGGGGAGGGCTTATGCTTAGTTCTACAATGGAAGCTACTGGGACAAACAGTAGCAGGAAATCAGACTAACACACAAAGGCCATCAGTGTCAAGGACAAAGGGATGGGAGAGTAGACTCAAAGTTGGTTCAGCTACTACCAAAGGCTTGCCATGTAATCACATTCTGTTATCAGAGACTAAAGCAAGAAAAGAAAACCAAAATTCTGTAAAACTTTCATTGCCATAGGCAAGACCAGCTACATCATTTGTGGGGCCAATTATTCAAAAGTTATTAAAAATTTCAAGATGGTAACAGCAGAGCATTAAAGTAACTTAAAGGTGCCTCTCAGTGAGAGGTGGACTTCTGAGTGAGGGCTTTGTACAACTTCCCAAGGAACGTGCTCAAGGCATTCTCAAGTGGCCCAAATCACATCAGAGTTTCCCTTCAGTACATACTCTAACCTTCCCACCCCCACCTCCAAATTCATCTTGCCATCACCACCACCAGCTTTCATGGAGTAGATTCTGACTAATCATGACCCCATGTGTATCAGAATAGAACGTCATGCCATTGGCTTTTCAACAGCTGATTTTGCAGAAGCAGATTGCCAGATCTGTCTACCTAGATACCTCTGGGTGGATTGGAACCTTCGACCTTCCAGTTGGCAGCTGAATGAGTCCTTAGCAGTCTGGATCACTCAGCCAAGCCAAGAGCCGTCAAGTTGGAGATCACTCAAGAACTACTAAATTCACCTTAACTCAGCCTAGCAATAACAATCAACAAATTTGTAGCACTTTATACTCTACAAAGTCCTTTCACACATACTCCAGAGGGTTTCAAATTGGGTTACCTGGAAATGTGTCAGAGGGCATTAAGGACCATGAAAGAAAGATCAACCCAGCAGTGCTTAAAAAACAAACAAACAACAACAAACCCACCAACTTTGTTTGGGAAGGGAAGAAGCCCCGGATGAGCAAAGTACTACTGAAGAAGAAGAACGCACTGGGAGGCCTTTCACTATCCGACTTTAGAAAATATTACACTGCCACAGTACTCAAAACAGCCTGATAGTAGTACAAAAAGAAAGATAGACCAATAGGACAGAACTGAGATCCTAGAGATGACACCATCCCCCTATGAACAGCTGATATTCAACAAAGCCCCTAAGACACTAAACTGGGGTAAAAACAATCTCTTCAACAAATAGTGCTGGAAAACTGGATTTCCATCTGCAAGAAACTGAAACAGGACCCATATCTTACACCTTATACAAAAACCAACTCCAAGTGGATAAAAGGCTTAAATATCAAACCTAAAACAATAAAGCTTATTAAAGAAAAAGTAGGAACAACAATGGAAGCTTTAATACACAATGTAGACAGACTTCAAAATCTGACAAACCACAAACAACAGAAGAGAAAATAGATAAATGAGAACTACTAAGAATCAAAGACTTTTGCTCAGCCAAAAACTTTATCAATACAATTAAAAGGCCACCTACAGAATGGGAAAAATATCTGGCAACTATACCTCAGACCGACACTTGATCTCCATAATCTACAAGGTATTACAAAATATCAGTAAGAAAAAGATAAATTATCCAATTAAGCGATGGGCAAAGGAGATGGACAGACACTTCTCTAAAGAGGAGATCCAGAAAGCCAAAAAACACATGTGGACATGCTCACTATCATTAGCTATTAAAGAAATTCAAATCAAAACTACAATGAGATATCATCTCACTCTAACAAGGTTGGCCATGATCCAAAAAATGCAAAACAACAAAGGCTGGCGAGGCTGGCGAGAAATTGAACTCTCCTACACTGTTGGTAGGATTGCAAAATGGTGCAACCTGTTTGGAAAGCAATCTGGTGCTTCTTTAAAAAAGCTGGATCCATTTGACCCAGTAATTCCACTGCTCAGAATACATCCTACAGAAACAAAGCCATTCATACCAACTGATACATGCACATGAATGTTTATCGTAGCACAGTTCACAGTTAGTAAAAAGATGAAATCAACCCAGATGCCCACCAACAGAGGAATGCATAGGCAAACTATGGTATATATACTCAATGGAACACTATGCAATGATGAAGAACAACAATGATTTTACGAAACATCTCATAGCATGGTTTCAATTGGAGGACATTATGTTGAGTGAAAGTAGTCAGCAACAAAAGGACAAATATTGTATGAGACCCCTACGAAAAGAACTTAAAAACAGACTTATGCATAGAAGAAAAGACTCTTTGGTGGCAGCAAGGGAGGGGAGAAACGGAGGGCCGGGGGGAGGCTTTAGATAGTTGATAGAAACTTGGGTTGGTGAAATCTGGGACAGCGCACATTAGGAAAAGATCAATATTAACTGGACTTCAACATAACATGGTTATTCCTCCCGTCTTAACCCAGTATTGCAAGGACAGAGTAGCTGGGGAAGGGGGTCGGGAGCTGGGGACCATGCTCTCAGGGGAAATCAAGGCCAACTGGCACAACTAGTGTTTTGCTAAGAGATTCCTCTGCACCTCACATTGGTAAGTGGCGTCTGGGGTCTTAAGAGATGCCAAGTTGCCATCTGAGGGTACAGCAAATGGTCCCAACTTAGCAGGAACAGATGATCACCAAGAACCAAAACAGCATGGGGGAAAGAGAACCCAGAAGACAGAGAGACCCACATGAGTTGTTGATTGCATCGACTTGTGACCAGAGAATCGGATGGTGCCTGTGATAGCCGTGATGGACCTCACAAAGTTGAGTCTCACGGGCAACACAAGAATAAAAAGAGGTGCAGCTTGAGATCTCCATTAAAAGACCACAATTGATGGTCCACAGGCCTCAGAGATCCCCTGGGAGCATGGCCCCTGGCCTTGATGCTGCCCCTGTCCATAAATCATAATGGAGGTCAACTCTGGGACAGGAATGGATTGGACTTGGTGAGACAGAGTGACCATATCATATGTGTACTTTATGGTTCTATACATCTATAGGATATCATTCTGTTGACCTCTTACTGGAGGAAAGGGAGTGGGTGGAGAGGAGGGGATAGGAGATTGTTGGGAGGATAAGACATGTGTGGAGCATAGAGGAGTGTGCTGTCGTCGGGCAGGAAGAGCAATGGGAGCTGCATATAGGTAGGCATGTAAATTTATATGAGAACGTACATTTTCATTCAATCATAATAAAAAAGAAAATTAAATCAAAACTACAATGAGATACAATCTCACCCCAACAAGGTTGACCATGATCCAAAAAACACAAAACAACAAATGCTGGCAAGGCTGTTGAGAAATTGAACTCTCTTATACTGTTGGTGGGATTGCAAAATGGTGCAACCTGTTTGGAAAGCAATCTGGCTCTTCCTTAAAAAGCTGGATCTAGATATACCATTTGATCCAGCAATTCTACTGCTTGGAACATAACCTACAGAAGCAAGGCCATTTACACTAACTGATACACGCACACGAATATTTATCGCAGCACAATCCACAATAGCAAAAAGATGGAATCATCCCAGATGCCCACCACAGAGGAATGCATAGGTTAAACTGTGGTATAAATACTCAACAGAACACTATGCAATGATAAAGAACAACAATGATTTTAGGAAACATCTCATAACTTGATTTCAATTGGAGGACAGTATGTTGAGTGAAAGTAGTAAGCAACAAAAGGACACATACTGTATGAGATTCCTACAATAAGAACTTAAAAACAGACTCATGCATCGAAGAAAAGACTCTTTGATGGCTGCAAGGGTGGAGTAGGAGGGAGGGCAGGAGGGAGAGCTTAGATTAGATAGTTGATAGAAATTTAGTTGGGTGAAATCTGTGACAGCACACATTAGAAAAAGGTCAATATTAACTGGACTTCAACGTAGCATGATTACTCCTCCCATCTTAATCCAATTATTGCAAGGACAGAATAGCTGAGGTCGGGGACTTGGGACCATGCTCTCAGGGGAAATCAAGGCCAATTGGCACAAGTAATGTTTTGCTAAGAGAGCCTTCTGCACCCCACAGTGGTGAGTGGCGTCTGGGGTCTTAAAAGCTGCCAAGTTGCCATCTGAGGGTACAGAAAATGGTCCCAAATTAGCAGGAATGGATGATTACCAAGAACCAAAATGACATGGGAGAAAGAGAACCCAGAAGACAGAGACCCACATGAGAGGGTGACCACATCGACTTGTGACTGGAAGAACCGGATGGTACATAGCCACCACCAGTGATAGCCATGATGGACCGCAGAAAGTTGAGTCTCACTGGCAACACAAGGATAAAAAGGGGTACAGCCTGACATCTCCACTAAAAGACCACAAATGATGGTCCAGGGGTCTTGGAGTTCCCCTGGGGGCATGGCTCCTGGCCTTGATGCTGCCCCTGTCCATAAATCATAATGGAGGTCAGCTCTGGGACAGGAATGAATTGGACTTGGCGACACAGAGTGACCATATCATGTGTACCCTTTATGGTTCTATGCATCTGTAGGATGTAGCTCTGCTGACCTCTTACTGGAGGCGGGGGAGTAGGTGGAGAGGAGGAGATAAGAGATTGTTGGGAGAATAAGACATGTACAGAGTAGAGAGGAAGAGTGTGCTGTCACCACACAGGGAGAGCAGTGGGAGCTGCATGTAGGTGGGCACGCAAATTTATATGGGAATGTAGATTTTCACTCACTCATAAGTTGATTGCAACTCATAGCAGCCCTATAAGACAGCGTAGAACTGTCCAGTCCAGGTTCCAAGGAGCGCCTGGCAGATCCAAAGTGCTGACTTTTTGGTTAGCAGCTGTAGCACTTAACTACTACACCACCAGAGCTTCCATTGGATAGTATATAAAAACCAAACCCACTACCATCAAGTCAGTTCTGACTCATTGCAACCCCATAGGACAGAGTAGAACTGCTCCATAGAGTTTGCAAAGAGTGCCTGGCGGATTCAAACTGCCAACCTTTTGGTTAGCAGATGTAGCACTTAACCACAACGCCACCAGGGCTCCTGAGGCCCACTTATTTGAGAGCTGCCATATAAGCTCTCTGCTTGGAGAAGATAAAGGGTTCTACTCCAAAAGAAATTTGAAAAATCACTGTGTTATTTGGTTTGGAGCTAAGCGGAGCAAACAGAATTCTCCCTAATCCATGGATAAAAAGAATAAGTTAACATGCATTAAGTACCTATTATAAGCCAGGTATTGAGTGACAGGCATTTGCAGATTGTGACTTTTCATTGTTACAACTTTCAAGGTACATGTAAATATCTACATTTCATAAGTGAGAGCACTGAGGGACAGAGAAATTAACAAAAAAATCCAGCCAATAAGTGACAGATCTGAGACCCAAACCCCGAACCCCAGCCTGTGTAGTCACCAAGTGTAGGTTTGCTCTGCAACAACATGTGGCTCCCCATTCAGGAGAATCTAGACACCCATCCCCCCCCAGAAGACACTTGGCAAAGTAAGTCACCAGGTGGATACTGATCAGTCTCTTGATCAATGGCCCAGCTCTGTACTGCAAGGACACAAGAGAAAGCCAGGAAATCCACTGAGCAGCATTCTCTCAATTCAGGGTCCAGAACCTGAACTTGTCTCTGGCAATGACCTTGCAAATTACACTGAGCAGTCCTGGTGTTGAAGTGGTTAAGAGCTTGACTGCTAAGCAAAAAAAGATTGGCAGTTCGAATCCACCAACTGCCCCTTGAAAACCTCTGTGGGGCAGTTTAGTTCTGTCCAGAGGGTCACTATGAGTCAGAATCGACTCACAGGCAACAAGTTTTTGTTGTTCGGTTTATCTTCTGAGAAGTGGGAAGTGCATTGTCTCAGAGCAGTGCAATAACTTCAAACAAGCACTTCTGCAAATGTAATTTTCAGCATCAAAGATCTTAACACATCTTAGAGACAAAGTGTCAAATTAGTTCTACGTAATGACTCTGATATCTACCAGATGAATGAATCCTGAGGAGTCTTTCATAACAAATAATATTAATTTCATCCTGTAATTTGCCCAGCACAATACTAGATGCAGCATGTAGAACAGAACCATGAAGTTCTAAAGCAGCTTCAGAAAATACAGTGTGTGTACACAGTAAAGGCGTAGACAAGCAGCCATCGTTGTAACAAACAGCCGAGATTTAGCTAGATCAAAGGAAATATTTTGTTTGTCAACAAGAATGAAGCAACAGATTCCACTGACAGCAGATACTGCCACTGAGATATGCATATTCTTCTTGTAAATTGTAAATTCAGATAAATTTTTATTCCGAACATTCCTTTGGTGAAATAGGATGAAACTGAAAATAAAGGGATCTTCTCTCTGGAGTGAAGGTATCCGTATTGGGGGGCACATTCATGTGTGTCTGAGACAGGTCCAGACAACCCAGTCGTGGTGGTAATTCTCTTATCTTTCAGTGTCACAGAAAAATAATATATATGTATATATATATATACTTACATGTATATATATTTGTACCCTTCCCACCCTCTCAGTCCTCTTTCCAAATAGAAAGAACATGGATGAAAACACAGCTTCCTCCCCACTAGTGCTGACAATTGCACTTTGCAATTTCCAAACTTGCCTTTTAGGAATTCCAGTTATAATAAGTGCTTCGGGCACCAAGTATTTTTACTAAAAAACTGTAGTTTTTACCGAAGTGCAGCCTTCAAGATAAATTTAACAGAGTTAGGAGGCAACAGAGAAGTTAGTTTTAATAGAGTTAGGAGGCCACAGAGAACAGATTATCCTATGCAAATCAGAGCTTTAGTGGAGAAAGTTAGGAGTAACAGGGAGCATATGGGGTCCCTGGATGGTGCAAACGGTTAGGCACTTGTCTGCTAACTGAAAGGTTGTCAGTATAAGCCCACACAGGGGACTAGCGGAAGAAAGACCTGGTGATCTGCTTTGGGAAGATTAGCCATTGAAAAAATGGTGGAACACAGTTCTAGTGTGACGTATCTGAGGTTATCACAAGCCGCAGTCAACTTAATAGAAACTGGTACAGAGCATTTGTCATCTGTGCATAGAGCAGCTTTTATATATAGACTATTTAAAAGTTGGAAAATTCTGTTCTTGGTGGAAGGATATCTCTAGCAAGGCAAATAGGATCAGAAGGTTTCAAGTTCCCAACTTCAAGTGACAGTGGGAATTCCAGTTTCTGTCTCATTCCGGCCAAGCTCATGACAAAGCTGCTAAGCTACGTGCAATAGGACCAAGCTCTGGAGTCACCCTGAGCCAGCACTGCAAGGCTAAAATAGAGGCAGCAGTGCTGCCCTAAAGGTCCCCATATCGTGACATCTCCATTACTATGTTCCTGTGGAAATAGTCTCATCGTCTTCACTTGGAAATTGGGTCCAACTTCTGTCTTTCATGACTCGAGAATTAAGTAAAACTAGGAAAAAAAGTGCCTAAACCAAAAGCCAAAGCAAACCTACTGCTGTCAGGTTGATTCCAACTCATAGCAACCCTATTCCATAAATAAATGTTGCTTATATTTTTATTACAGTTATTACTAATGTTATAAAAGGCAAAGGTTGATGTCACAGTACAATCAGAGACAGAATGGGCCTCAGGAATGTTTCCATAATAGCAAAACAGAAAGGACATGATGTCAGAAATACAAAGAAACCACAAGATTAAAGACCAACTCTGGGCATTCTGCTTGAGCAGCTGTGGGACTCTGACCTTCTAAAAACAGCTTCTTTGGACTCAGTTCCACTGGGACAAATCAGGCTGGCAGAAGCTCCTCTATCATTTGAAAATCACCATATTATAAGTGTAAGTTGATAGGCATGTTCATATCAGCATCCCTTTTATTTTCTACAGTACATGTTAGCAGGTCTCTACCCAATTTCTCTTTCTTTAATGGGGGAACTTCACTTTCATTCATGACATTGTTGTTTTGCTACTTGACACATAAAGCCTTTTAACTGAAAGCTGAGTGCAATTTATAACATAGACTGTCTCTAAATTATAGGTTGTGTGAAACTCAGGTTACCATTTTAGAAACACAAACTTCAAAAGCAAAGAGAAATAGCAGAAAACAATAGCAGCCAATGACACAGATGCCAAATAAGCCAAAGGTAACATTAAAATCTCCTTTTTAACTCTCTTTCCTTGAATAGAGGACATTTTTCACTAAATCTCTGTAACACTGTGCTCAGTTTCTAGGCTGTAAATCCAGCAAGCAGACCTCAAAATGCACTCCTTTAGATGAGAAGCAAGACAGACACGCCTTGTAGCAGGAATTCTGGTTATCCTCTGGAACAATATACTCCAGATAGAGGCACTGAAAGATTTAGCACTCTGTCCAGTGGTCTCTCTGCTTATCCACAAAGTGTCCGATGACTGTCAGAAAACAAACAGGAAGCTCTGCTCTTAGAGAAGAAACTGAAAAACTTTGTAACACAAATAGTATTTTCTTTTCTTTTCCTCCTCAGAAAACAGTGGTACCACTGGTTAGTGATGGGCTCCCAGGGGAAACCACCTTCCTCAAACATAAATCTAATCAGAGACATACAGCACACACACACACACACACACACACACCCCACACCCCTGCTTAAAGCTTCACAGTGGCTCCTCATGGAACCTGGAATGAAATTCAGAGTCCCTACACCACCATCCACATCTCCAAATGATACAGCTACTGCCTCCATCCTGAAACTCATCTTCTCTGAGTCTCCTTGTTTCTCACTTGGTTCTGCTCCACTGCTCTCTCATTATGCCTCAAACAGGTTCAAACTTACTCCTGGAGGCAGGGATGAGATGGTAGAATAGTCAGATTCTTCCTGCAAAACCTCTAACAACAAAGGTAAAAAATAAAAAAAGAAGAAGAATCGGTTATACATGACATTCTAGGAGTCTTGAACATCAAAGGGAAAGTTGAGAGATTGGACTGAATGATGTGTAAGGTAGAGTATCTATGACTGGCAGATCTGATCTGTGGAAATTGACACCCCCAAGGTATATCTGTGGCAGCAAGTATGGTAAGAGGAGCAATGGCATTTGGAAAGCATCGGTGTTAGCAGAAGAGACTATGCAGTGAATAGTCCATTCATGTCTCTGGAATCAGTGAAAAACTTCATTTGATCACCAAAAGCTAGGTAGCTCGCATATAATCTAATCTACTCTGAACTGGGGGAAAGAGAGTCTCAGTGTAAAAGCAGTGTGGACATAACTGGATATTTAGCTGCAAAAGATAGAAACAAGAATCATATCTCACACCATGCATAAAAATTAACTCAAAATAGATAAAAGACCAAAATATCAAATTTAAAATTATGAAGATAATGGTTCAAAAAAATAGGGACAATGCTGGGAGCCCTAACACAGAACATAAACAGAATATGAAACATTACTAAGTATACATGAACACTAGAAGAAAAAGTAGGTAACCGGAAACTCCTAAAACTGAAACACTTATGCTCTTTCAAAGACTTCACCCAAAGAGTAAAACAACAACCTACAAACTAGGACAAAAAAATTGGCTATGACAAATCTAATCAGCATCTGATTTCTAAAAACTACAAATTACTGCAAAACATCAGCAACAAAAGAAAAATAACCCAATTAAAAGTGGACAAAGGACAAGAACAGGCATTTCACAAAAAAAAAGACATTCAGGCAGCTAACAGATACATGAGCAAATGCTCACAGTCATTAACCATTAGAGAAATCCCAGTCAAAACTACAATGAGATACCGTCTCATACCAACAAGTCTGACATTAATGCAAAAAACAAAAAGTAATAAACGTTGGAGAAGCTATGGGGAGACTAGAAAACTTTTACACTGCTGGTGGGAATGTACAGAATGGTACAAGCACTTTGGAAATGGATTCGTCACTTCCTTCGAAAGCTAGAAACTGAAATATTGTATGACCCAGCAATTCCACTTCTTGTAATGTATCCCAGAGAAGTAAGAGGTACCACAGTACTATACAAATAGATATATGCACACCAATGTTCATCTGAGCACTATCCACAATAGCAAAATATGGAATTAAACTCGGTGCCTAACAATGAATGAATAAACTATCGTATAGTCACACGTGGAATTCTGTGCAATGACAAACAGCAATGATGAATTTGGGAAATATAACCTGAAAGAACCTGGAAGGCATTATGCTGAGTGAAATTACTCAGTTGCAAAAGGACAAATACTATACAGGCTCAAGAAAAGGCTAAAACACAGAAGAAAATTATCTTTGATGGTTACAAAGGTAGCGAGGGAGAGAGAGGGGTATTCACTAACTAGATAATAGACAAGAATTACGCTGGGTGAAGGGAGGGGCAAAGGCACACAGTAGAGGAGAAGTCAGCAAAACTGGGGTAAACCTAAAGCTGTTTTCTTTTTTTCATTATTATTATGATTGAATGAAAATGTGCATTTCCATATAAATTTGCATATCCACCTATATTCAGCTCCCACTGCTCTCCCTGCCTGGTGACAGCACACTCTTCCTCTCCACTCCATATATGTCTTATCCTCCCAGCAATCTCCTATCCCTTCCTCTCCATTCACTCCCCTACCTCCAGTAAGAGGTCAACCAAACACTTTGTGGGACAGAATAGCAGGGATTGGGGTCTGGGGACAATGGTTTCAAGGGACATCTAGGTCAGTGGGCATAACCAAGTTTACTAGGAAAATGTTCTGCATCCCACTTTGATGAATCATGTCTTGGGTCTTAACAGCTAGCAACCAGCCGTATAATAAGCATAAATTGTTTTTAACCCAAGTAAAGCAAAGGTGAATGAAGAACATCAAAGACCTGAGGAAAACATGAGCCCGAAAGACAGAAAGGACCATATAAACCAGAGCTTCCATTAGCCTGAGACCAGAAGAACTAGATGGTGCCCAACAACCAACAACGCCTGTTCTGACAGAGAACACAACAGTCTCTGATGAAGTGGGAGAAAAATGGGGTGCAAAACCTGAACTCTTAAAAAGAGCAGAATTGATGATCCAATTTACTAGAGGGTCTCTGGAGGACATGACTCCTGGACTCGCCATTAGCTCAAAGCTGAAACTGTTTCTGAAGCCAAGTCTTCAGAGAAAGATTAGACTGGAATATGGGACACAAAATGGTGTTGCTAAGAGTGTGCTTCTTAAGTAGATACATGAGACCAGCTAGAGCAGGATGGGAACTGGTTGAGTAAACGCAGGAAACACTAGGTGGAAAGGATGAGTGTGCTATCAAGTGTGGGGAGAGCAGCATATTTACATAGCAGTGTGTGTGCAAGTTTTTGTGTGACGAATTGACTTGGACTGTAAACTCTCTCTTAAAGCATAAGAAAATATTTAAAAAAGAAAACAAAGCAAGATCTGGGCATTTAGGTGTGCTCATTGCTACTGGATATTGCTGCTTTTAGTGTCTTTCAGTTAACAGATTTAGGGATGAGTTCATAGTGGTTAACTCTTATTCTAATCCAAAACCATAGGATTATTTTTCTTTTCCCGTTCTATAGTGTATCTTCCTTCTCTTGTAGAGGACATTCTGGAAACAGCAACCATAGTGATGGAGAACAGATCAGTGGTTGCTAGGGTTTAGGGATGGTGAGGTGGATTAGCTCCAAATGGGGAGTAGAATGCAGTGATAGAACTGTTCTGTAACTTAACTGTGGTAGTTAACACATGACTATGCATTTGCCAGAACTAGTATGCCAAAAAAGTAAATTTTACAGAATGTAAATTTAAATTTTTTTTCTAAAATAGATAGATAAGACTGCATGCTTGAATTTCATACCATCTAAGGAAGGGAGAATAGTCTTAACCTATGAAGAAGTTAAATTTATATATGGTTTATAATTTACATAAATAATTTAAAGAGGAAAAAGAAAAATACTCCAAAAAAATCCCTAATAAATGCAGCTGAAAGTGTCTGAAACTGAAGTGGAATTATTAGAAATTGGACAGCAGGAGATTTCACCAGGAAGTAATCAAATTCATATGACAGTCAAAGTGACTGATCACACTGCTAAGACTTCACTCAGAGAGCAGGCCTGCTGAGGGTGAACTGCTTCTGATTTAAAAGTTGCCCAATCCAAAGGCATGTTCTATCCTTTAGGAACTTCTTTAGACAACAGTTGGTATGTTACCTCTCCTAGGTCTATGAGTAACACCCCATCAGTGAAAAAAAAAAAAAACCTAATGTATTTAAAACACTAATCAGAACTTAGATTCCACATTTAGCAACATCAAAATCAAAACAGGAAAAGCATGCTTAATCAACCTAAAAGAGACATGGCAGTGGGAAATAGGAATGATGTGATTTCTAAATCCATTATTTGTCAGTTTAATAAAATTATTTGCAGCAAGATATGGTCTAAGGGGATAAAATGCAGTGTGTTAATAAGAGGACTCAAATACAAAATACAGGAAAGATGTGCATACAGATAGCAACATTTCACTGTTCAGAGTTCAAATGTCAGGGAGGGAAAATGACCATTTGCTGATCTCTGACTATCAGGTGGATGACTTATATACACTATCTCACAACATCTTTCTGAGTGAGTAGGTTTCCAAATGTCATAAAGATACTAAGTGACAGAGACTAGATTTAAACCAATCTTTGATTTCAGTAAAATCCTGACACTTTAAGTTTATGCCGTAAATACCTCAGACCTATAAATACTAAAACAATTGAAGCTACAACTAAGGAAAAACAGGCCAGGTTTATTTTAGCAATTAAAAAAAAAAAAACACACATAAGGGTTAGGTTTGAACATAGAGGGGACACAAGAAGTAAAAAAATGTAAATAGTAGAAACAAGGTAAGAAGAGAGAGGAAGAACAGTGAAAAATGAGGGGAAAAAAAGACTCCAAGATTCCTTCTAGTGTAGCAATGCAGACTGGTAAAGCAGTTTCCCTGCCAAGTAGTACTTCACAGCCTGACAAGAAGCAAAGCACACAGAGCCAGGTGTTTGGAAGGTGGAGGATGTGTGTCTGCTCCATCCCTCCAGAGCAAAGGCCTAAAAAAGTAAGTAGAACAGAAACAAATGTCAATCCTGGAACACTAACCATAAAAGGAAGAGATATGGAACTCTACCAAGCACCAGATGGAATAAGAAACCAACAGAGAACACAGGGTAAGGACAGATATAAGCAGAGGTGGTCCCCTGTTAGCTAAGGCAGCACAAATTTGCCATCTTGAAGTCCAGTCAGAGACTGGCAGACAAGGAGTCCCAGAAAATAGCTTCATGGAGTTCCTAGCAGGAGACAGAGTGCCCATTAACCAGAAATACACACTTTGCCAACCCCCAACCCTTCTTCCCTCTGCTTGGCCTCCACTGATCCCAGCAGTCCAAGGTCACTCAGCCAGATGGTGACAGCTCTGTGCTGCTTGGATGCTCCCCACCCGTACTAACCACTGCCGTGGAGTCAGGTCCTAAAATAAGAAGTTTCCTAGAGATAACTAAAAAATGGTTGCTGTGGTATATCGATAGAGAACCATCAGCAGTTCAAGCCAGATTTAGAAAATGACACTGAACCAGGGATATCACTACTGATGTCAGATGGATCTTCTTTGAAAGTAGAGAATATCAGAAAGACGTTACCTGTGTTTTAATAACTGTTCAAAGGCATTAGACTGTGAGAATCTCAAGAAATTATGAAAAACATTGCAAGGAATGTGAATCCCAGTACACCTAATTGTGATTGTACAGAACCTGTACGTAGACCAAGAGGCAGTTGCTCAAAAAGGATGAGGGGATACTGGGTGGTTTAAAACTCAGAAAGATGTGCATCAGGGCTGTGTACTTTCACCATGCCTAATCAATCTGTATGCTGAGCAAATAATCTGAAAAGCTGGACTATAAGGAATAGAATGCAGTATCAAGATTGGAGGAAGACTCACTGATAACCCACAATATGCAGATAACACAACATGAATTTGAGGTGCTTACTGATGCAGATCAAAGGCCACAGCCTTCAATATGGATTACATCTAAGCATAAGGAACACAAAAAATCCCCATAGCTGGATCAACGAGCAATATCATGATACAGAAAATACTGACACTGTCAAGAATTTCATTTTATTTGGATCCACGATCAACACCTACAGAAGAAGAAGTTAATAAATCAAAGAGTAAATTGCATTAAACAAATCTGCTGCAAAGACTTATTTGAAGTGTTAAAAGCAAAGATGTTATTTCGAAGACTAAGATGACCTGACCCAAGCCATGGTATTTCCAGTCACCTCATATGTGTGCAAAAGCTGGATAATGAATAAGGAAGGTTGAAGGAAAATAGCTGCCATTGAATTGCGGTATTGGCAAAGAATATTGACTACACAGTGGACTGACAGAAAAACAAACAAATTTGTCTTGGAGTAAGTATAGCCAGAAAGCCCCTTAATAGGGAGAATGGCAAAACTTCATCTCACATCCTTTTGCTATCTCATCTGGAGGGATCAGTTCCTGGTGAAAGACATCATGCTTAGCAAAGTGGAGAGTCAGTGAAAAAAAGGAAGACCCTCAACAGGATGAACTTCTAATAGTGACTGTAACAATGGGCTCAAACCCAGCAAGGATTGTGAGGACAGTGCAGGACCAGTTTTTCATTCTTTTGTATATAGGGTCGTTATGAGCGAGAACCAACTCAACGGCATGTAACAACAGCAAGCCTCTGTTTTTCCCCCTTGTGATTTTTTATATATAAGTATGATTTCAAGTATCTCTCTTGCCTAAAAGTTGCATAACATACAGAAAATTCTAAGATTCTAGCTAAGATTCAGTTCTTTTCCAGAATATTGTTATAACGTAAATTGCACATAAAAGAATAAGTAATTATTCCCATATTGCGTTTTGTGTTTGAATCACCATGCTGTGATTTCAGTTTTCTTAAAACTCATACTCTATATGACATATTTTCATTCAATTTCTTGCTCTCTCAAGACCAGGCTCACTTCATATATTTATGTTATAAGAGTTGTTTGGGGAGGAGATGTATGTACCTTCTTGAGATTTGCGTTCCTCCCAGTCCAAGCTCAATTCATCATGTACAGTTTAGCTTTCTTAATAACTCTAACACAGCCGTTAGCAGGGTCTAAACCTATGAAGCCTAAACCTTGATAATCAGTAGAAAACCAAACCAAATCAAACCCCTTGCTGTAGACTTGATTCTGACTCATACCAACTCTACAGAACAGAATAAAACTGCCCCATGGGGTTTCCAGTGAGTGGCTGGTGGATTCAAACTGTTGACGTTTAGATCAGCAGCCATACTTCTTAACTACTGAGTCACCATGGTTTTTAGTCAGTGGAAATGGGTCTGTTTTTCAGGATGTCCATGACAACCTCAAAAGCCAGAAACAAAATTTTGAAAAATTTCTCTTGCTTCACACATTCATCTTCATAAACATTAAAATGTATGCTTTAAAAACTAGTGTCATTATGATAAAAATTTTCATCATGGCAGAATTAGAGGGGTAACAGATGGCCTGTCTTAGTATGTGAACTGCATTAGTAAAGGACAAACTTGAACTTAACCTACTGCCATCCAGTCAATTCTGACTCACAGTAACCCTATAGGCAGAGTAGAACTGCCCCATAGTGTTTCCAAAGAGCTCCTGGTGGATTTGAAACGTTGGCATTCTGGTTAACAGATGTAGTACTTAACCACTAAGCCACGAGAGCTTCCTTGTGACGGACAAGAGGTGCACAAATGCTCTGGGAAATTTCCCTCCTTTCGAAAAAGGAAATTACATTTAGAACAGTCAGATACATTGATTTTACAACCGTGGAACTGTTTCTAAATAAAAATTGATAATGTGCAACCCACAGGCTCATGAGTCAACTTTCATTTTGGATCCTAAATAGTATCCCCAAAGGCCCCTGGCCAAACTGTATTTTCAGATGTTTGACTGATTGCCACAGCATATTGCTAGATAACCCCATCTTCACAGAGATTGTAGTTTTCATAAAGGATACTCTAAATACAACTGGTCTTGAGATTTTAAGTTCCTGATAAAATTCAATTCTGGAAATCACTCAAGGTACAAAAATTAAGAAATGTCACAAACTGTATCAATTGTGGTGGCACCAATTAAATTTCACAGATATGCTCATTTCTTGTCTAATACTGTTATCTCAAAAGAATACCTCAATTTAATCAATACTGATAGCAAAAAAAAGAGAGCGGGGTGAAGGGAGAGAGAGGCATAGAGATGTTATTTTTACTAAACAGATTTTTTTAGTGAATGAATTAAATAACTTTTTTAAGAGTATCCGTCCAAACCTAGGAATAGTCTACAAAAAGCTTGTTATGAAACAAAAATTTCTAAAAGATATAGAAATATAGCTTCTTTATACTTTGTATGGACTTAAGGAAATTAAGGATCAAACAAAAAGTCAACTATATTATGATACTGCTATTGAATAAAAGTCAATCTAAGCATCATAATACTAAGGAAATTACTGTGACTAGCATTAAGATTTTACCATGTTTTTAATCACAGTGCGCAATTCTTCTCTAAGTCAATTATATGAAGAGAACTAAGAGGAACATATAATTCAAGAATTCTCTCCTCAAAAACACAGGAGGTTACTTATGAGTGGATTTGCAGTGGCTCCGTGGTTGAGAGCTCACCTACTAACCAAATGGTTGGTGGTTCGAATTCACCAGGTGTTCCCTGGAGATCCTATGGTGCAGTTCTACTCAGTCCTATAGGGTTAGCAGAACTAATTCAAAGATGGAGAGTTTAGTATATTCAATTTTCTTCCCAAGTCTCCCGTGTGCAGCTTTTGCACTACAGCTGAACATCTGGGGATTTATCCCATCTAATCTCGCATGTAAATTACACATCAACCCCCAAGTGTAACAGGGCCAAGACTGATACAAACAGATGATAAATATAACTGAAGACAAAGAATATAAAACCTATAGAATGGGACAGAGCTTGGCATGTTAGAGGGGAAGAAATATGATGCAGCTAGAGGGAAGGGATGGAAGATGAGATGAAAGAGGTTACTCCAGGTCAGATCCTACAGGGCTTTGTAGGCCATATTAAGGAGTATAGATTTTATTCTAAGGGCTGTGGAAAGCCATTGGAGGTTTTTGTGCAGCAGAATGATACGATCTGACCAACTTCCAAAAGGATCGTACTGTTTGTTGCATGGTAAATCAACTAGAACAGAGTAGGGGAAGAAGCAGCGTGACTAATTTGGAGGCTATGACAAGAGTCTGGAAGAAAGGTAGAGGTGATTTGAACTACGTTTCTAGTATAAAGGACAGTAAGAAGTGGTTGAATTCAGAGACAGTTTTGGAGTTACAGCTTTGTTGATAGACTATATGCAGGAAGTAGGAAAATACAAGATTAAGGATGATGCCCAGTGGTCTGACCTGAGCAATAGGAGTAGGCTGGATGTGGAGCAGACTGAGTTCCATTCGCCTATTAAACATCCAAGTAGAAATGTTGATCTATTGTTGTTAGTAGGTGCTGTTGAGTTAATTTCCAGTCGTAGTCACCCTACCTGTTGTCCCACCAGGGCTCCTTTGGGATATTGACTGTTGTTTTTGTTGTGATCAGGCAGTTTCAAACGTGAGTTCAAAGCTGAGAGGGACAGATCAGCATTGGAGGCATATGTACAGCCATGGAACAGATTGAGATTGCTTAGGGAAGATTACAGGGAATAGAGGGACAGGGACCAATCACAGGTACTCCAGCATTTAGAGATGTCTTAGTCATCTGGTACTGCTCTGTGAGAAACACCACAAGTGGATGGCTTTAAAAAGAGAGTTTTATTCTGTCACAGTCCAGTAGGCTACAAGTCCAAATTCAGGGCCAATAAATAAATAAAAGTGTTTTAACAAGAATGAAATGAATATATTGGACTTGGCGATGCAGAGTGACCATATATTGGATGCACTTTATGGTTCTATACATCTATAGGATATCATCCTGCTGACCTCTGGCTGGAGGAAGGGGAGTGGGTGGAGAAGAGGGGAAAGGAGACTGTTGGGAGGCTGAGACATGTATGGAGCAGAGAGGAATAGTGTGCTGTCACCGGACAGGGAGAGCAGTGGAAGCTGCATATAGGTGGGCATGTAAATTTATGCGGGAATGCACATTTTCACTCAGTCATAATGAAAAAAAAAAAAAAAAATGAAATGAGCCTTCCAAAAGGGAGTTGAATTATTTGAAACAAAAAGGTAGTCCACTCTTCCAAAAGGTATTGTTTCCTGGAAGGGAATTGAGAATAGAGTCCCAAGACGCCAGATGATAGAAGACAAGAAAATTTTTAATTTGCTTTTAACATAAGAGACACTAAAGGTTTTCTTTCTTTCTTTCATTGTTAAATCTGTTTTTGTCAGAAATGATGGGAGAAATGAATGGAGAGACGCTTGCTGTAGGAGACAGAAGGGAAGATTCATTGCTGCAGTGTAGATCTTCAGAAAGTGAGAGGTGATGAAAATCAAAGACCAGCTGAGGAGCTGGCTTTAGAGAATAATAAGATGCTACTTCCACAACCCTGGTGGAGTATTGGTTAAGTGCTGCAGCTGCTAATCAGAAGGTTGTCAGTTCAGATCCACCAAGCACTCCTTGGAAATTACAGGGCAGCTCTGCTCTGCCTATTGCCAAGCCAAGTGCCGTCGAGTCGGGGGTCACTGCAAATCAGAATCTACTAGGCAACAGTGGGCTGGGTTGGGTTTTCCACAGTAATATGAGGACCACAGAGGAGTGTAAGTACAGATGCAGGAAAGCTGGTGGTTTTGGTTTAGGAAAGATGTTGACATGTCTGATTTAGCTTTACCAAGAATTCAGGGGCATGGAAGAGGATTTCAATTATTTCCACAAATCTCAGCATTTAGCCTAACCCTGTACTTGGACTCTGTAATTATGCATCGGTATTAATGATATTGTGGCTGCATAACCTTCAAAACATGACTTAAGCAAGCTGGTAGTAGGGCAACTAAGCCACTAAGATGATTTACTCTACTTTCATAATCTGATTTCACAAAAGCAATTCCAAATTCTCTGGATTTTGAGTGTGGTGGCTGAAGAACTGTTTGCTTCAAAGACAGAGGTTTCTAATTCTTGCTGCAGTTGAAGGTAGGGTCAGTGGTATCTGATTCTGACCAGTTGAGTGCTTAGTAGACTATTTAGTGAAGTCATTTGAAAGCTTGATTCACTTCTTAACTCAGTTTCTATGTGAACTGACCCGAGGGACTTCCTCCAAAGTTGCTTTACCCTCTTACATCGTACTCGAGGCAATCTGCCAAAGTCATCTTTTATAAACAGAAAGGGTTTATTCCAAATGTGTCAGCCCATAATAGTCAGTTACATTTGGTAAGCACATTCCAGACAGAGCATAGCAGATGGTTTATTTGGGGGACAGAGTCCGCACTCTATTTTCAGTCATTTATTAGAGACCCTAAGGATTGGGACAGAATTCAGTGTTCTTGGAAACTATTTCAGTGACTCAGTAAATTGCGTGAGTCTTTCTCGATCCCCAGAACCCAGCAACTCTCTTTATATTTCACATTAACATGAAATTTTCAGAATTCAGCAAATCTCTTACAGATTATGTATCCCAACAATTCCATTGTATATGTTGAGCAAACAGACCTGCATGAGGCTAAGGACTTGCCAAAGTTTATCCAGCGTGTCAGTGGGACAAGCCGTGCCTCAGGAGCCCTAGTGGTCAGTGATTAAGCACTCGGCTGCTAACCAGAAAGTCAGTGGTTTGAACTCAGCAGCCATTTGGCGGAAGAAAGATGTGGCAGTCTGCTTCTGTAAAGATTACAGCCTTAGAAACCCCATGGGGGCAGTTCTACTCTGTCCTATAGAGTTGCTACAAGTCAGAGTCGACTTTCTAGCAATAAATTTTGTTTGAGACAGCTCTCCCTTCACCATGCCCTTCAGTTCTTCTCTCTGAAGGAATCACTTCGCTGTGACAAACTGTCTTCTCCGAGCAGCCAAAGAGGTCAGGTTGATTACTGATACCACTCATACTACAAACCTCTAAAGTTAGTCTCCAAGGGACCATGGTAAAATCTACTTGAAGGTTAAAGAGCAAACAGTAGAAAGTTGTAAGGCAGAGGAAGCAGGACAGAGATATAAGGGGGGGGAAGGTATCTGGCATGGGGCAAATGAAAAATATATATATGGTATTAGGAAAAATGAAAAGTCTACAAATCAGTTGAGAAAGAGAGGTGGAGAAAAAGCAGATTTATGCAGCATTCCTGCTCATACTGACAGAGAAGACCAGACCCAGCTGCAATAATTTTTCTAAAGGGCACTCTGTTTCTTGCTAGTGATTCATCTTGCCCATGACAGACGCAGACCTCTTCCCTAGCTGTTCATTTCCCTGTTCCCTGTTTTTGCTATCTTGGGTATTGCAGAGTGACGTTACTACTGGTGTAATCTTTTCATTTAGGAACTCACGATTTTAGGACTAAATATTTCACTGCAAGTATAAAATACTCTAAAGTTTATAAAGTCCTTACTCATAGATTATCTCCTTTGGACCCGACAATAAATCATGAGGTAAGTAATGTCTGGGACCCTCCAGCAGGGTATGTGAGACCATGCAGACATTGAACCAAGTACCTTCTGCAAAGGCATCAAGTCAAGGAGGACATTCCAAAAGAGACCAGGAGAAAATCAAGGCTACAAGCCAGGAGAGACTAGGTCATACGTGATGGTGCCAAGGTGACTGTAGGATAGGAAGGGCAAAGACCTTATGAAGATAATTGTGTCAAAGAGTTATGGTGGTAAGTAGATGCAACTAACTGACCCAGATATGTTGGCACCTGCAAACATTAACTACGCTATATCTAATGTTCTTTTTATGCAAATTCAGGATGTGACAGTGTGGAGTAGCTCTTTAACAGAGCCACGTTGGACAGGTAACGTTAGTTGCCTTTTATAAATAATGAAATGAGGCAACACATGGTAGCTGGATATCAGGCAAGAAGCCTGAAGAACACTCACATGTTCCCAGTGGGGTTCAACGGCTATCTTTTCTAAGAGGCAGTTCCTAAGTCCCAGGGCCCCATTTACCACGCTATCAAACAGAACACATTTGCACGCACTTCTCTTACAGCTGCTGTTACAAGCTGCCATTGAGTTGGTTCCCAACTCATAGTGATCCCACGTGTGAAGAAAACAGATCACTGTGATCTATAGCATTTTGGCAAGTAGACTGCTAGGCCTTTCTTCCTCGTCTTAGTCTGGAGGCTCTGCTGAACTCTGCTTAGTATCACAGCAAGACACAAGCGTCCACTACCAGAGGGGCGGTGGTTGTGCACGCCGTGCACTGACCACGAATCAAACTCCAGTCTCGCTCGTGGAAGCTGAGACTTCTACCACTGAACCATCATCACCACTCTTGTATTGTACTTCTGGTTTATTGCACAAGAATTCAATCATTTTCTCTTCTCTTTCATCAATTTCCTATCTTGTCAATCATTCCATTTATTTTTTTTTAAATTTTGATAGTGAAAGTGTACAATCCAGTTTAAATTTTCATGCCTGCCTATTTGCAGCTCCCTCTGCTCTCCTTGCACGGTGACAGCACACTTCTCCTTTCTGTTCTTTACATGTCATATTCCCTTAACAATCTCCTGTCCCCTCCTCTCCCCCCGTCTCCTCCCCTTTAGGAAGACCACTATTATAAGAACTTAAGACAGACTTATGTACAGAAGAAAAGACTCTTTGATGGCTGCAACAGAGGGTAGGGAGGGAGGCAGAGGGTTGGTTATAGATTAGACAGTTGATAGAAATTTGGTTGGGTGAAATCAGTGACAGCACACATTAGAAAGAAGATCAGTTTAACTGGACTTCAACATAACCTGAAAACTCTTCCAATCTTAACCCAGTACTGCAAGCACAGAGTAGCAGAGGCAGGGGTCCAGGGACCATTCTGTCAGAGGACATCGAGGCGAATTGGCATAACTAGCCTATTGCTAAGAGCGTCTTCTGCAGCCCATATTGGTGAATGGCGTCTGGGGTCTTAAAAGCTAGCAAGCCGCCATCTGAGGTGCACCAAATGGTCCCAACCCATTTAATAATTTCTCAAAAAAGACACTGGAGATGCAAAGATAAATAAGTCAGGAGGTATTCCCTGTCCTTTCACCTCTTACACTTCCCCTTACCCACCCTCTCTAGTCCCACTGACTCTTTCTTGTACCTCTAACAGACTAAGTGCTTATATTCTTTAAAGTCTTTGGAATTTTCTGTTCTCCCTGCTGGGCATGGCTCACTCACCTATATTCTCATGAATTATAACCTCGTCATGTCTTTGAGTCTCGGCTAAAATGACACCTTACCAGTGAGGTCTCCTCTTACGTTCCTGTTCCACCCACTCCAGCTCCCTGCTCGCTGATTTGTACTTCTCTGTCACCATCAGTCTGTAGAGACAGAGAGCGATCTAGACACACATGCAGATACATACATGCGGTCATTTGTCTGCCATCTATCCCAGTTATAACGTGGTCCTCGGGACAGGTGTTCTGGTCTTTCCTTCACTTCTGTGCCCTTGCCCCTAGAACAGTGGCTGGCTTGAAGATAGCACTCAATGCATATTTGTTGAATAAATGAATCGTCACATTTCCCTATCTGCACCATTAGACTGTGAATGCCTCAGAAGGCAAAGACTGTGTCTGTCTTCACCACTGCACCCTCAGTGCTTTCCAGGAGACTTAGAACACTGTGGGTGCTCCATAAATGTAGGTAGAGTGTGAAATGGATGATCTATAACGTTCCCGTGGATCAAGCTATGGTATAATCTTGAACTGGTTCTTCTCTGGATCTCAGATGCACCCATCCTCTTCTAACTCCTCACTGAGGAACTGCTTTGCCATTTCGTGGGCATGCACTCTCCAGAAATGATCACTTTCCCAAAACTAATCTAAAAGGAATGTGGCTTTATTCTCAGAGGATTCAGATTGCTCGGGGTGCTTTGTATCAGTCACTTTTTCTTTGCACTTGATGAGATGTTTGTTAATCATCTTGCAAGTGGAAGGAATAATTTCATATATGGGAGCACTGTCACATTACAGTGTCTTGAAAATGCTATTTGAAGCAATACAATTTTTAACTAGAAAGACATAAAAAGATCCTCTAAGTGTAAGGCTAGCTAAATGAGTTCCTCAATCAAGATTCTACAAGTAATTACAGAATTGGATACATTCTCTAGTTGATTTAAGGGAATTCCTTTTTAGGGTATAAACGTCTTCATATCCTGATCATGCTTTCTGTGTGTCCTTTATGCTGCGTAACACATTTTGACTGCACGATAAATAACAATCAAATTAAATCCATGGAAACTCTAACATCAGTAAGTCCAATAAAGTGGTGCTTAACTCTGTCTTTCCCTCTCCACTAGTAATTGCCTGTCAAAGGGTTCCATAACAAATACAGTACAACAACCAGTCATTGATAGTTTGCCCTTTTTCTTACACAAAAGATTTAGAAATAGTCACAATCCATAAACAGTGGAAAACGAAAACCAAACTAAACTCATTGCCTTGGAGTTGATTTCATCTGATAGTGACCCTATAGGACAGAGTAGAACTGCCCCATAGAGTTTCCAAGGAGCACCTGGTGGATTAGAACTGCTGACCTTTTAGTTTGAGGCTATAGCACTTCATGACTATGGCACCAGCGTTTCCACTGGAAGGAGGGATATACATATAAACACTACCCAAAGTTACTGAAGTCCAGCTCAATGTGACAAAGTATAAATCAGAATCACAACAAGCCACTGAACTTTAAATATTCTCAGGACAAGACTGCAGAGAAAACTCTAACGAGAGAAAGAGGGTCCCTCAAATGTCTTCTTGTCACAGGTGATTTCATCTCCTCCCATCAGTTTCTCTGCAATGGCAGTTTCCACGTGACTTAACAGTGAGATTTGGGTAGACACATGTATTTATTATTCTGCTCACACTCTGTCATCCCTAATAAGTAATAATTGATGGGGAGACACTGGTGACATAGTGGTTAAGTGCTACATCTGCTAACCAAAAGGTCAGCAGTTCAAATCTGCCAGGCGCTCCTTGGAAACTCTATGGGGCAGTTCTACTCTGACCTTTAGGGTCACTAAGAGTCAGACCTGACTCAACAACAGTGGGTTTTTTGGGTTAAGAACAAAAGGGTATTCTAGTTATGCCTTCAGATTGTTGTGATTTTCCACAGACCCATCCATATAAGCACACGCATTCTAATAAATACAGATAAACTTACTAATACTTCATAATTCACTTCAGAGAATCATACTTTTCATCCAAGACTTCTGTGACCCTTAAAATGTGCTGATAAAAAGGCCTGCTTTAGTAAATATAAGTTCAAACATCTAGTGGGCACCAAGTATCTTAAGTGGCCTTATTTTAATCCTCACAATAACTCTCAGAGATAAGTAGATAATAATATTCTCACTAAAAATGATAAAGCTGAGCATCAAAAAGGTTAAGTCACTTGCTCGCAGTCATACACTCATCAGTTATGCAAGCCATAACCAGAAGGTCTAACTCCAGAGCCCATCCTTATTCCTAAACAACGTACCTTCAAGTACAATAAAACAGTACCCAACCTGAAAGTCCAAGCAATGGTTACGGTCAGCGCCCTCTTGCTCTACCCTTTGTTGTTGTTAGGTGCCACGCGGTTAGTTCCAATTCATAACAGCCTCAGGTAGAACAGAAGGAAACACTGCTTATTTCTGCACTGTCCCCGTAATTATTGGTAAGTTTGAGCTCCTTGTCATAGCCACTGTGCCAATCCATCTCCCTGATAATCTTCCTCCTTTTCACCGACCCTCTACTTTACAAAACAAGATGCCCTTCTCCAGGAACTTTTGCCTCACAATAACCATGTTCAAAGAACGTGAGGTGAAGACTTGCCTTCCTCACTTCTAAGGAGCATTCAGGCTGTACTTCTTCCAAGACAGATTTCTTTGTTCTTCTGGCAACCTATAGTATAGTCAATATTCTTCTCCAACACCATCATTCAAAGGCATCGATTCTTTGGTATTCATTATTCCTTGTCCAGATTTCTCATGCATAGGAGGCAAGGGAAAAATACCATGACTTGGGTCAACTGTACCTTACTCCTCAAGGTAAAATCTTTGTTTTTAAGCACTTTGAAGACATCTTTTGCAACGGACTTGTGCAATAGGCCATTTGGTTTCTTGACCACCGTCTCCATGGCCCTCAATAGTTATTCCAAGTAAAATGAAATCTTTGACAACTTTAGTACTTTCTCCATTTATCATGACATGGCCTATTGGCCCAGTTGTAAGGACTCAGGTTTTCTTTATGTTGAGGTGTGATCCATGCTGAAAGCCGTGGTGTTTGCTCTTCATCAGTAAGTGCTCCAAGTCCTCTTTGCTTTCACCAGGCAGGGTTGTGTCGACTGCATGTCTCAGGTTGTTAATAAGTCTTCCTTCAAAACTGAAGCAGCATTCTTCTTCATATATTCCAGCTTCTTGGGTTATTTGCTCAGCATTCAGACTGAATAAGCATGGCGAAAGGATAAAACCCTGACGCACATCTTTCCTGACTTTAAACTAGACCATATTAACTCGTTCTGTTCAAAGAACTGTATCTTGATCTACGTACAGACTCCTCACAAGCACAATAAAGTGTGAACAATGTTGTTCACACAATTTTTATATACAGTTTGTTACGGTCCACGTAATTGAATGTCTTTGCATAATCAATAAAACACAGGTAAACATCTTTCTGTATTCCCCGCTTTCAGCTGAGATCTATCTAACATTAATACTGACATCCATCATTCCACATTCTCTTCTGAATTCAGCTTGAACTTGTGGCAGTTTGTTGTCCATATACTGCTGCAAACTTTTTTTGACAGATCATCAGCAAAATTTTACTTGTATGTGATATTAACGATATTGGTCAGTAATGTCTACATGCTGTTGGATCACCTTTCTTTGGAATGAGGAAAAATACAGATCTCTCCCAGACCATTGATCAGGATGCTGTCTTCAAAATGTCCTGACATAAACAAGTGAGCACCTCCAGTGCTGCATCTGTTTGTTGAAACATCAAAGTTGGTACTTCGTCCATTCCTGGAGACTTGTTTTTCACCTTTCCCTTCAGTGCAGTTTGGACTTCTTCCTTTAGTACCATCGATTTTTAATTATATATGCTACTTCCTGAAATGGCTGAACATCGACCAATTCTTTTTTGTTACAATAATTGTGTATTCCTTCCATCTTCTTTGATGCTTCCTGCATTGCTCAATACCTTGATCATAGAATCCTTCAGTATCACAGCTCGAGGCTTGAGATTTTGTTTAGTTCTTTCAGCTTGAGAAATGGTAAAGATTCTCTTCCCTTCAGGTTTTCTAACTCCAGGTCTTTGCACATTCTATTATAATACTTTGCTTTCTCGTCTCAAGCTGCTCTTTGAAACCTTCTGTTCAGCTCTTTGATTTTATCATTTCTCCCATTTGCTTCATTCAAGAAGAGCAGGTTTCAGAGTCTCTTCTGAATCCATTTTGGTTTTTCTTTTCTTTTTCATGAACTTTTGCTTTCTTTGGCAAATATGGCACCATTCTTCTTCAATTTGTCATTCCTAGCACAGTAGACCATATGGTTGACTGATTAGAAATGGCTAATATCAGTCCCTTTCAGCTCACTAATGCAAGAGATATCAAACTTTATGCCTTCTATTTCATTTGGATGACTTCCAATTGTTCTAGATTCATATTTCATATATTCCACTTTCTGATCATTAATGAATGTTTGCAGCTGTTTCTTCTCATTTTGAATTGTGTCACAACAGCAAATGAAGGCCTCAAAAGCCTTACTCCATCCACGTCATTAAAGCCAAGCCAGCCAAGTGCCGTCAAGTCGGATCCACATCATTAAACTGACTCTATTTTGAAGAGGCAGCCATTCCCCAGTTGAATTTGGGTGCCTTCTAACCCGAGGGGCTCATCCTCAGGCACTATTACCAAACAGTGTTCTGCTGCTATTCATAAAGTATTCACTGGCAACACTTTTCGGAAGTAGATGACCAGGTCCTTCTTCCTAGTCTCAGTCTGGAATCTCTGTTGAAATATGTCTAGCCTGGGTGACCTTATTGGTATTTGAAATACCAGTTACATAACTACCAGCATCAAAACGACATTCATGCTACCACAATATGACAAAGTGACAGTCATATCATTAGCTTTATACGGTATCAAAACAAAACCTGCAAAATAATCTTTTTGTTAGCTTTGTCTTTTGATATTTGTGCAAGTACTGCAAGGCACAAGAACTTTGCATGACTTACCAATAAGTCAGACCACCAATGCATTCATATCACACGTTTGTTTTTCAAAATTTCGTGCAAGTGTCTGTGAAAAAATATCAGCCCTATATAAGAGACAAGAAAATTGATCTCAAGTAAATTGTTCAAAAATAGTCAAACAGATGAGTATGAAGCTAGCTGGGTGGGAAAAAATTCAGATAATCTAAGATCCTGAAGGGAACATATGGAGGATTATGGACAAGGGCAGCATCAGGGCCAGGGGCCATGCTCCCAGGGGAACCCCAAGGCCTCTGGACTAACAATTGCAGTCTTTTAGTGGAGATCTCAGGGTGCACCCCTTTTTATTTTTGTGTTGCCAGTGAGACTCAACTTCGTGAAGTCCATCATAGCTATCACTGGTGGTGGATGGCTGGGTGCCATCTGGTTCTTCTAGTCACATGTCGATGTAATCACTTGCTCATGTCAGTCTCTCTGTCTTCTGGGTTCTCTTTGCCCCACATCGTTTTGGTCCTTGGAGACCACCTGTTCCTGCTGAGTTTGAACCATTTGGTGTACCTCAGATGGCACCTTGGCAGCTTTTAAGACTACAGACGCCACTCACCAACTTGGAGTGCAGAAGACTCTCCTAGCAAAATGCTAAAGATCTCAATTGGCTTTGACGTCTCTTGAGAGCATGGTTCCCAGACCCCTACCCCAGCTACTCTATCTTTGCATTATTGGGTTAAGATGGGAGGAGTAATCACGTTATGTTGAAATCCCGTTAAAATTGATCTTCTTTTTAATATGTGCTGTCACAGATGCCACCCAAACAACTTTCTATGAACTATTTAATCAATACCCCACCTTCTCCCTCCCTCCCTTCCCACTCTTGCAGTGGTGAAAGAGTCTTCTATGCTTAAGTCTATTTTTAAGTTCTTATAGTAGGAGTCTCATACAATATTTGTAGTTTTGACACTGACTACTTTCACTCAGCATAATGGCTTCCAGTTGAAACCAGGTTATGAGATGCTTCCTAAAATCACTGTTGTTCCTTATCATTGCATAGCGTTCCATTGAGTATATCTACCATAGTTTACCTATCCATTCCTCTGTTGTTGGGCATCTGGGTTGATTCCATGTTTTTGCTATTGTGGACTGTGCTGCAATAAACATTCTTGTGCATGTACCAGTTGGTGTGAATATCCTGGATTCTGTAAAGTGTACTCTAAGTAGTGGAATTACTGGATCAAATGGTATATCTAGATCCAGCTTTTTAAGGAAGTGCCAGACTGCTTTCAAAAGAGGTTGCATCATTTTGCAATCCCACCAGCAGTGTAGGAGAGTTCCAGTTTCTCCACAGCCTCTCCAGCATTTCTTGTTTTGCATTTTTTGGATCATGGTCAACTTTGTTGGGGTGAGATGGTATCTCATCGTAGTTTGGATTTGAATTTCTTTAATAGCTAATGATCGTGAGATGTCCACGTGTTGTTTGGCTGCCTGGATATCCTTTTTAGAGAAGAGTCTGTCCATCTCCTTTGCCCATTTCTTAATTGGATGATTTATCGTTTGTTTATTGATATTTTATAGTACCATGTAGATTATGGAGATCAGGCGTCAGTCTGACATATAGTTGCCAAATATATTTTCCCATTCTGTAGGTGATCTTTTAATTCTATTAATAAAGTCTTTGGATGAGCAAAGTCTTTGATTCTTAATAGTCCCCATTTATCTATTTTCTCTTTTGTTGTTTGTGGTTTGTTTGTCAGATTTTGAGATCTGTCTATGTTGTGTATTAGAACTTCCATTGTTGACCCAACTTTTTCTTGGATGAGCTTTATCATCTTAGATCTGATATCTAGGTCTTTTATCCAGTTTGAGTTGGTTTTTGTATGAGGTGTGAGATACAAGTCTTGTTTCAGTTTATCACGATGGATATCTAATTTTGCCAGCACCATTTGTTGAAGAGGTTGTTTTTACTCCAGTTTAATGTCTTCGGGCCTTTGTCGAATATCAACTGTTCATAGGAGGATGGTGTCATCTCTGGGGTCTCAGTTCTATTCCATTGATCTACCTGTCTCTTTTTGCACCAGTACCAGTCTGTTTTGACAACTGTGGCAGTGTAATAGATTCTAAAGTATGGTAGTAAAAGGCCTCACAGTGTATTCTTCTTCAGTAGTGCTTTGCTTATCCAGGGTCTCTTCCCTTTCCAAACAAATGTGGTGATTTATTTCTCCATATCATTAAAAAGTGTCACTAGAATTTGCATTGGGATTGCATTATATAAGTAGATTGCTTTGGGTAAAATAGACATTTAGACAACGCTAAGTCTTCCTATTCATGAACAGGGTAGGTTTCTCCATTCATGTAAGTCTCTCTTAGTTTCTTGTAGTAAGGTCTTGTAGTTCTCTTTGTAAAGGTCTGTTGTTTCTCTGGATAGGTTTATTCCTAGGTATTTTATCTTCTTAGGGGCTATAGTAAATGGTATTGATTTGGTGATTTCTTCTACAATAATATTGTCATGGTTGGAATTGCGTCCCCCCAAAAATGTGTGCAGCCACGTGGCTGGGGTATGGTTCCCAGTATCTTGGGACTGTCCTCCATTGTGTGGTTTTGCTAACCTGTATGTTAAAGGATTAGGGTGGGGCTGTTAATTCCTGCTACAGGGGGAGTTTCCCTGGAGTATGGCTTGCCCCACCCTTAATGCTTTTAGCTTGCAAGGAATAAAAGGAAAAAGAAACAAAGGAAAATTTGAGAACCTCACTACCATCAAGCAAGCAGCACCCGGAGCAGAGCACATCCTTCAGACCAGAGGTTCTTGCGTCAGGACACTCCCTGGACAAAGACTGATGCAATACCGGACTTTCCTCCAGAGCTGACAAGGGGAAAGTCTTCCCCTGGAGCAGACACCCTGAATATGGACTTGCAACCTACCGAACCGTATAAGAATAAATCTTTCTGTTAAAGCCATCCACTCTGTGGTATTTCTGTTAGAGCAGCCCTAGCTGACTAAAACAAATATCGTTGTTGGTATGAAGGAATCCTACTGATTCACTTATGTTTATCTTGTATCTTGACACTTTGCTGAACTCTTCTATCAGTTTGAGTAGCTTATAGATTCTTCAGGATTCTCTGCGTATACAATCATATCATCTGATAATAGGGAGATTTTTACTTCTTTGCCAATGCAGATGCCCTTTATTTCTTGGTCTTGTCTAATCGCTCTGGCTAGAACTTCTAGTGCAGTGTTGAACAGGAGAGGTGAGAGTGGGCATCATTATCTAGTTCCTGTCCTCAAGGGGAACTGTTTCAGTCTCATCCCATTCAAGATGATGTAGGCAGTTAGCTTTGTATAAATGGCTCTTATTGCACTGAGGAATTTGCCATCTATTATTATTTTGCTGAGAGTTTTTAGCATGAATAAGTGTTGGATTTCATCAACTGTCTTTTTTGCATCAATAGACAAAAATCTGGTGATTCTTGTCTTCTGTGTTTTTGTGTGGTTGATCACATTAATTGTTTTTCTGATGTTAAACCAACCTTGTATCCCTGATGTCAATCCAACGTGGTCATGATGAATTATTTTTTTGATATGTTGTTGTATTCCATTGGCAAGGAATTTGTTGCAGATTTTTGCAGCTAGATTCATGAGTGATATTGGTCTGTAGTTCTCATTTTTGGTTGAGTCTTTCCCTGGCTTTGGTACCAGGGTTATGCTGGCTTCACAAAATGAATTTGGGAGTTTTCCATCCCTTTCTATGCTGTGAAATAGTCTCAGTAGTACTGGGGATAACTCTTCTCTAAAAGCTTGGTAGAATTCTGTGGTAAAGCCATCTGGGCCCAAGCTTTTTTTTTTTTTTTTTTGGTTGGTAGTTTTTGGATGACTTTTTCAATCTCTTCCTTTGTGATGAGTTTATTAAGTTGTTCTGCTTCACCTTGTGAAAATTTGTGTAGGTGATATGAATCTAAGAACTTGTCCATTTCCTCTTGGTTTTCAAGTTTGTTAGAGTACAGACTTTCGTAGTATTCTGTTACAATGTTGTTGATTTCTGATGGATCTGTTGTGACAACTCCCCTCTCATTTCTTATTTGGGTTTTTTGTTTCCTTTCCTGTTTTTCTTTAGTAAGTTTAGCCAATGGTTTGTCAATTTTGTTGATCTTTTCCAAAAAATAGCCTTTGGTCTTTTCAATTTTTTCAGTTGTTCTTCTAGTCTCTAATTCATTTAGTTCTGCTCTAATCTTTATGACCTATTTTATTCTGGTGCCTGAGGGTTTCCTCTGTTTCTCTCTCTCTACTTGTTCTAGCTATAGGGTTAGATTCTTGGTTTGAGTTCTTTCTTGTTTCCGGATGTGTGCATTTATGGAGATAAACTGACCTCTGAGTACTGCTTTGGCTGTATCCCATAGGTTCTGGTAAGAAGTGTTTTCTTTCTCATTGGAATCCATAAATTTCTTTATTTCATCCTTGGTTTCTTCTATAAGCCATGGCTTTTTCAGCAAGACCTTCTTCAGTTTCCATGTGTTCCACTTTCTATCTATGCTTTTTCTGCTGTTTATTTTGACTTTAATGGCTTTGTGGTCTGAGAAGATGCTTTGCACTAATTCAATAGTATGGATTTTGTTGAGATTTGCTTTATGTCCTAACACATGGGCTATTCTGGAAAATGTTCCATGTACACTGGAGAAGAAGATGTGGTTGTCTGATGATGGATGAAAATTTCTGTATATGTCAATGAGGTCTAATTGGTTAATTGTGACAATAAGATCCTTTGTGTCCTTATTGAGCTTTTTTCTAGATGATCTGTCCAATATTCATAGTACAGTGTTGAAGTCTCTCACTGTTATCTCGTTTTTAGCATAGTCAGTGTTTCTTCAATGTATTTAGATGCTCTACTATTGGGTGCATAAATATTTAATATTGTTAAGTCCTGCTTGTGTACTGAACTTTTCAGCATAAGTAGTGTCCGTTCTTGTCCATGATGGTGGATTTTACATTAAAATCTATTTCATCTGAGATTAGTATTGACATACCTGCTCTTTGTTGTGTATTGTTAGCTTGATATATATTCGTCTATCCTATACTTTTCAGTTTGTTCATATCTTTAAGTCTAAGGTGAGTGTCTTGTAAGCAACATATGGACAGGTCATGACTTTTGACCCAAGATGCCACTCATTGTCTCTTTACTGGAGTGTTCAACCCATTCACATTCAATGTAATTATTGATAGGTATGTGTGTAGTACTGCCATTGTGATTGTGATACATTTATTTTTGTGTTGATGTTTTCTCTGTTGTTCTTATTATTCTGTTCTGGGACATTCTTCTTTGTAAGTTGGTTTTCCACCTTTTTCAGTGTTGATTTTGTGGTTGTTGAGAAGCCTGTATACATTTCTTCATTTGATATGATGCATCTTTATTGTGCTTTGCAGCTGACCCTATGATCCCCCTTAACAGTTTATGTTTGAACCCAATGTTAACTTCTGAAAGTCCTATTAACTTCCTCTCCATCTGGAAGGACTATAATGACTGTAGTACATCCCTCTTTTTAATATGATGACATCATAGTTTTCATGATATGATCACTGGATCATTTCTTTTAATATTACAGCTTTCATTGAGTTTGGAGCCTTCCCTAACTGAATAGGTTTCTGGATGATGTGTCCTGAATTTGCTTCTAAAATATAAAGTTAGTGGTTTTGTGCTTCTAAGCCAAGAGATTCTTTCAGTATTTCTTGTAGCTTTAGTTTGGTTTTTACAAAGTCTCTGAGTTTCTATTTATCTGCAAATGTCTTGATTTCATTTTCATACTTGAAAGATAGTTTTACAGGATATATAATTCTTGGTTGGAAGTTCTTCTTCAAGGCTTTGAATGTGTCATCCCATTGTCTACGTGTCAGCAACATTTCTGCTGACAAATCAGATGAAAGCCTACAGGGTATCCCTTTGAATGTTAGCTTTGCTTTGAATCTTGCTGCCTTTAAGAGTTTGTGCTTTTGTTTCATTTTGTTAAGCTTGATTATGATATGTCTTGGAGTCTTTCTTTTGAGATCTATATTGAGTGGCATTCGATATGCATCTTGGATATGTATATTCTCTTCTTTCATAATTTCTGGGAAGTTTCCTGTCAGCAGCTCAGCCACAACACTCTGTGTTCTCACTTATCCCACCCTGTTCAGAAACTCCAATTAATTGTTGATTGTTCCTCTTAATAGAGTCCCACATGCTTCTTAATGCTTCTTCATTTTTCTTGTTTATTTTTTTCTGATTTCTCCCCATAGATGCTGGAGTCAGAAGCTCTGTCTTCCAAGTCAGAAAGTCTGTTTTCCATTTGTGCAATTCTGTTTCCTTGACTGTGAAATGAAGTTTCTATGTCTTTGATTTTGTTCCTGATTTGATGAATTTCAGAGTACTGGTATTCCATCAAATCAAATAGCTTGCTTAATTATTCATTTTGCTTTACTGCATTTTGTATAAGGTCTAGGAGGGCTCTCTCTATAGTCCTTTTGTACTTACCCTTCGATAGTTTCAGAAAGGCTTCTTTGTCTCTGAAGTTCTTTGGATATTTCTTTTGTGTGCTTTCCGAAGCTGTAGGTGAATTCTTCCTAATGTTCTGGTCCAAAGTTCGTTGCTTTTGAGGCATCTGGAGGTTGTGTTCCAGTCCAAAGTTCACTGCTTTTTGGGCATCTGGAGGCTGTTTTGTTTCTCCAGTATTACTTCAGTGGTATCTAAAGCTCCGTCTGAAAAGGAAGTTGATCACCAGACACCTCTATGTACTCCAGTGACTGAGCTCAGTGGAATCTCTGGGGTAGCAGGCACCACCTCCTGATTGGCAAAGACACAGCCCCACTTATAGTCACTGGAGAGCCATTAGCTGACCCTATAATATGAGACAGTAAAGGCTGGATGAAATGCCTTCTGGATGCACTGCAGTTATTTCTCTATTGGAATATAAAAGGTATCTGACAGTTTCCAAAATTAGTCAGGCTTTCAGGTGTGTATGTCCCTCTTCCCAGCTGGCAAAGTAAGCACCTCTATATCAAAGACTGCTTTACTGTAAGAAAAGCTCTCTCCAGGCAGGCAATGCATCCAAGTCTGGGAATTAGGTCCAGCCGAGGCCTTTGTATAAGAAACTCCACCTCCCAGTGTATCAAGATGGTGCCCTGCAGCAGCTCCCTTGCCTGTCTCAGAAAAGGCTATTCAATGGCAGAGATTCGGAGATTCCAAGAGAGGTCAGAGGTGCTGAGTTGCACAGATTCCAAGCCCAGGCTCTCAAAATGTGGTGATTCCACTTGCCAATCTCATTAGCAGTGCTTTTGAGCCTTGTAGCCAGTCACCTCAGCCCCTCCCACCAGCCAAGACAGAGAAAAAAATGTTAAAACAGCTATTTACCTTCAGTCCGAGCAGGACTCAACAAGGGTGGTGGTCAGTGAAAGAGAAGTTTCCCTCTCAGTGGTATGTAGACCAAATAGACAGCCCTATGCCATGTCCTAGGGCTCACTAGGTGTCCAGAAGATTCTGTCTAATTATCAATTCAGGACTTGGTTTCCAAAGGGATTTAGGGAGATATGTGCTTAGTCCTCCATCTTGACTCTGCCCCTGAGATTCCTAAGTTCACATTTAACTTTTCATAGTCTATTTAGAATCAATATTTTACCACTTAAGCTGAAAGATAAAAACTATCACTTTATACATTTCTTTGCCCTTTTAAATTTATTTTAAAATCACTTTACATATTATGGAAATCCTGTTGCATAGTGGTTAAGTGCTACGTCTGCTAACCAAAAAGTCAGCAGTTGAATTCCACCAGGTGTTCCTTTCAAACTCTGTGGAGCAGTTCTACTCTGACCTATTGGGTCGCTATGAGTCAGAATTTCAGAATTGACTTGATGGCAGCGGGTTTGGGTTTTTTGTTTTTTAATGTATTACATCTACATGTGTCAAAAATGTCATCTAACAACTTTTGTTTTCTCCGCACAAACTTTAGCTAAACCCTACTTATTCTTCAAGCCTCAGTTTATACTTCATTTCCTCTGGAAACATCCTTCTTCAGTCACTCACCAATTAAGTTAGCAGTCCTAATTTGTGTCTTTGTGGTACCTGGCACTGACCTTAATGTGGTACTTCTAATGCTTCATTTGTACTACTTTAAAAAAAATAAATAAATAAATAAAAATGCTTATCCCCTCACAATGAATCTCTCAGTTCCATTGATGTAGGTTACACATGTCCTAGGCTTATCGTCATATTCTGATTGTTTAGCAAAGTGCCTGACACAGAGTTGATCAATGTATTTCCACTATGATTCAGCTAATATTTATTGATCATGTAGAATCAATGCAGCAGTAATTTTATCACCTATACTATAGCTCTAAAATTCCTCATTCCTTTCTTTGCAGCAGTGATAACTTAGCCTTTAATAACAAGAAAAGATAGTCACTTTAATGTTCCCATAACTGGTATTAATAGAACATCATCCAAAAAATGCAATAAATGACTGTGAACAATAAAAAATTACACAAAGGAGTCCTTGGGTTTATTTGCTCTATCCACCCCCTCCCTGCCCCATATGCTACACTGAAATCTACATTTTAACAAGATCCCCACACGATCCTTAGGTATAATAAATTTTAGGACCTATTGCTCTCAGAATCGGTCCCTAGCAAGCAGCATTAGGATTTCCTGGGGACTTGTTAAACATGTAAATTCTCAGCAGGTGTTTAAACTGGAACAGACTGTCTAGAAGTCCTAGTGCTGTCCTGTTAGTGCAAGGATATTTTACCAGAAAAGCTTCTCTGGAAATATGCTCATGCATTCAGGGCAGTAAAGGAAAACACAAAATGAGGTAAAATACTATGCCATAAATAAGAATACGTATCTGAACTGCAAATAAAACTTGAGACTCACCACTCACCACTATATATATATATATATATATATATATATATACATATCACATGAGAATGACATGGATGTATTTAGCAAAGGGAGGAGATTCAAGGACTGAGGCTTGGAGCCCTCCAATTATAAGAATTCAGATAGATATAAGGATGAATCTGCAAAGAACACTATGAAAGAATAATTAATGTGGTAGAAGGAGGTTGATTAAATGTGATTGTTCTACCTAAAAACACATCAGATATGCAATGAAAATCAATGATGAAAAAGAACATAAAGATACAAAGTCAGTATATAGCAGAACTTGCTGGAATGTATCTATTTCCTTAGGTGACAAATATTAAAAGAGTAATAAAGGTAAATACTTGCAAGTTGCCTTCATATTGTACTTGCGTCATTAGGAATTCCTTCCATAGAGTACATTTTTAAATGACAACTCTGGGATATATCTGGAAAATAAATTAATCTTTGGCAGATGTCAGTAATAACCTAAATACTTAAGACACATCTATCAAAGTACTTTGGAACTATCTAGATAAAGATAATTGCTTTTGCACATGTTCTGCTGATTTCTAGCAACAACAAAAAAGTTGAGTCAATGTGCACAGTATCTGGTAAATGTATCTGAGAAAGAATTTTTCTCAATCATTTTGAAATGGCATAGAAACAACAGAATGATTGAGTTGTAAATTTAAAAAAAAATGATATTCTTGTTCTCATCAGTTACACCAAAGGAAGTGATAACCCATCACCCAATGACTCTTATTATGCCATTGACACTGAAAAAGTCTGTATCTTGTTAGAGTTCCTGATAGACTTCCAATGAGGGAACAAGCATGAGGAATAAACTAACTGAAGTAACTCTTGCTACCAAGAATAAAACCTGTGCTACCAACTTACTTGTGACTGATTACCAACATGCAAAGTTCTATTGTTGTTGTTGCTGTTTCTAAAAAGGACAAGATAGACAAAAACTAACCTCAGAAGAAATACAAACTCAAGGAGTAGAAGAATGCCAAAAACATGATTATTTTGTGATAATTAGGTCACAGTGTGAGTATAACTCATTCATAAGTCAAGTAAAGGATGCTATGTGAAAGAGACTATCAGAGATCAAGAAAAATGCCAGAGTTTTAAGATATCATTCTGAAATAAAAGATGAACTAGAAGGAGTACAAAATTAAAGTGGTTAAATATCCCAGGACACAGAGAGCTAAAGACAATTATTTTTTTTAAGGAGACACACAGATATGTCCTCTTGAAGTTTCAGGACACCAAAGATAAAGATTCATAGGTTTAAAAAGAAAAAAAGCTAAACTACAAACAACTCAGAATTGTAGAGGCATTAGTCGTCTAATTGGCACTCTTAAACACTACAGGAGAAAGAAGAAATGTCTTCAAATTTTGTAGGCCAAACAATTTTGGCCTTAGAAATCCACATCTAATCCCTCAATCAAACATGAGGACAGAATGCATGAATTTTCTGACATGCAAGGTCTCAAAAATCCAACTTCCCTTGTAGTTTTTTAATGTAAAATGCTTTCACTATTTCCAGCAAAATGATTTTATAGAAGGAGAAACAGCAAGAATGGGATTCTCAAGAAATGGTTTTAACCCAGGACAACCCAGGTTTTAATCCAGGACAACTGCTAGGACCCAGGTGGAAGTTTCCAGAAATGATAAAAGAGTTCACAAAACAGATAGCATTACTCAGAGTTTGGCAAATTTAATATTGACAATGACATATCACACAAGCAAGAAAGTAGTTCAAAACTCCAAAGGGAGAGAAAAGCTATATTAGATGTTTTATTCTAAACATGAGACAATGCATTTGATGTGATTTTTTAGCTATTTTTTAATTTTTTATTTTCAATGAATTATAGTACCTCGAAAAGTTATAAAAAATAAGTCATAATAGTAAGTAGCTGGCAAAGTAGAACAAGGTCCCCTGTACTCTATCCAGTGTACTCCAATGTTGGCATCTTACATCACTACAGTACATGATCAAAACCAGTAAATTGAAATTGATACAGTATTAACTACACTAAAGACCTCATTTGGATTTCACCATTTGCTAGTACTCATTGTATGTGTGTATGTGTTCTCTGAAATTTTATCACATGTAGAGATACACAGAAAGATTATCACAATTAAGATACCAAACTATTCCATCACAAAGAAACTGCCTCAGTCTTCCCCTTTATAGTCTTACTCACCCTAAACACACACATGAATCTCTATCCTGCAGCAACCACTCATCTATAATTTTGTCACTTCAAGGATATTGTATAAATGGAGTCATACAGTGAAGGGTTTGTTTAAGTCTCTTCCACATTTCCTAATGGGATCATTTTTCTTACTGTTGAGTTCAGAGTTCATTGAGTATTTGAGATAAGAATCCTTTTTTGGATGTGTCATTTGCACACAGTTTCAACCAATGTGACTATCCTTTAAGACTTTTAACAGGGTCTTCTGCAGCCATTTTTTTAAAAGTTTGACTAAATCCATTTTATTGATTTTTTTTCTTTTATGATAATAATCTGGTGTCATGTTTAGGACCCTTTGGCTAATCCATAGGTTATAAAAATTTTCTCTGATAATCCTATAAGAAGTTATCATAACTCTAAGTTATAATTGTAATTTAAAAATTACAGTTTTATGGTTTATATTTAAATCATTATTTATTTTGAGCTTATGTCTATGTTTAAGTTCATGAAAGACAATTGGTCTACAGCTATCTTTCATTGCACTGTCTTTTTCTAATTTGGGTGTCAGAGTAATACTTGCCTCTGTGGTGTCCAGAACGAAAATCACTCAAATTTTGAGGCTGTGAACATTTCATATCAATTGCCTCAAGTGTTAAAAGAGCAAATGTACTGATGAGAACATGTAATTTCATCTCAGGGCCTTACCGTAGGCCAATGAGCACTGTTGTCTTAGTCATCAACCTTTGCTGTAACAGAAATACTGCATGTGGATGGGTTTAACAAAGACATTTATTTTTTCACATAAAAGTAGGTTAAAAGTCTTAAGTCAGGGAATCAGCTGCAGGGGAAGGCTTTCTCTCTTTCAGCTCTGGAGGAAGGGCCTTGTTGTCAATCTTCCTCTGGAAAATGGGCTTCTCAAGCGCAGGGACCCTACTTTCAAAGCATCTGCTCTGCTCTCAGTGCTTGTTTTATGGCAGCATGAAGTCCACGAGTCTCTGCTTGCCCCCCTTTCCTTTATATCCCAAGAGATAGCCTCAAAGCACTGTCCATCCTCCCTCGTTAACATCATAGAGGCCAGCTTCAAAGTGTACAGGAAAATCACGCAGTGCCAAGAATCATGGCCTAGCCAAGATGCCGCACCCATTTTTAGAGGGACAAAATTCAATCGATGACAATTATTTTAATTATTGTAATAAATGCTGGTTTCTGGCTTCCAGCTTTTGGAGTCAGTTTATTAAACATAACACTCAGAAGATGGGTTGTAATAGCTTGACAAGATGTAGATATTTATCTTGACCATATAAAAAAGAAAAATATAGCGTACAGAAGGTGGTATACAAAGGTAACTTAAAGTAAAAAGGACAATGGAAAATAGTGGTTTATTGAAAGTTTGGGGCAAAAGATTCTATTTGCCTTCAATTACAGAGAAGATACAGCCCTGGTGTCACAGTGGTTAAGAGCTCAGATGCTAACCAATAGGTTGGTAGTTCGAATCCACCAGCTGCTCCTTGGAAATCACATAGGAGTTCTACTTTATCCTAAAGGGTCGCTATGAGTCAGAATTGACTGAACTGCAACAGGTTTGATTCAGTTTGTTAAGAAGGCAAAATGAGTGAAGCTTCTATCTCTCAGGAAATACAGATGACAAATACAAATACCGTAGGGATACCGACCATAAAAAAAACGATAGTCTTAGAGAAAGATAGCGACTATATCAGCGAATAGGACAGAGGATATCTGGGAATGATTCTTTCACCAAATCATACAAAGACTGTGTGGGTCAAAGTAGATTAAAAACACAATAATAACATAAGGGGACTTACGGAATGGAAACCGTCATGTCATAGTGATTCGGTGCTGCATCTGCTAACCAAAAGGTCAGCGGTGCCAATCTGCCAGATGCTTCTTCAAAACTCTATGGGGCAGTCTACTCTGTCCTAGAGGGCTGCTGTGAGTCAGAATCGACTCGAAGGCAGTGGGTTTTGTTTTTGATTATGGAAACTAATGGTTAGGAATCAGTTCAGTCCTCTATCCAATGTTTGAGTTCTGTTTGTGACATGCCTGTAGAGATCCGTCTTTGAAGCTTCTCTACATTTGCCCTTGAGCTAACTTCAGGATTGTAATTCAGTCAAGGTGTGCTAGTTTATAATGGAGTAAAAGGGGGAATTCAATGGCTAAACACAACAAGGTTTATACCTTGCTCTCCCCGCATATTCGTAACAGATCCACCTGCAGTTTTCATCCATGCTTTCCTCAGTCTGGGATTCAGGCGAGAAGACAGCAGCCACCAGCTGGAGCTTTGCCAGTTGGTGTGGCAGAAGGAAAGAGCTCTAGAGGATCGTGCACTGATGTTCCTGCCCACGAATAATGTGTGTAATTTGTCCTTGCCTATAACTTACTCTAGGGTCGCCATGAGTTGGATCCGACTCGACGGCACTTGGACTTTGCTATAACTTACTCTGTGGTCCTGTCCAACTCCAAGGGCATCACTGCAGTGCTATCATGTGTCCAGAAGGTGGGGAGCTAGAAATACTTGGCAATTATGTCACACTTTCAGCTCTTTGAAGACATGTCACAAGTCCCGCGTGAACCTTTCTTCTCCCATAAACCTTTGAGTTGTATGACAAGACAAAATTTAAGATAAAAGACAAAATATGAAGAAACAAGCAAAAAACTATTGTGAAAAAAACATTGTGGAAATGTTTCATCCTTTTTTGAGAGGGAGAGGGAAGATTTTACATGAATGAGTCTATTTGCATAGCATTACTGTGATTATTTGTGTTCTATACAGTAACCAATACCTATTCAGTTGAATACTTATTTTCTTCAATGATATGGGCTTATGTTTTGTTTTTATAAAAAAAAGAAACAAATAAATACTTTCAAATAAAGATCATTTCCAAGAAGACTGGAACAAAAAAAAAAAATGTTATCCTCTCAGTATTATTGTAGTGAAAGTTTTTGGAAAATCACTCCCAAACTCATTTTTAAACATTTTTTATGAACTTTCTTTTCCTGTTTTGATTTGTTTCTGTTTTTTATAGACCAGACATTACCATATGGCCTCCGTGTGTTCTAACTCATTATCAAGGGCAACATGAAATGGCTGCCAGATTTCGATCTCCTAAAATCACAAAGGAAATGGCTTTTGAAGCCAGGATACTCAGCATTATGACAAGTCCTCCAACACAGTTTACATCAGGGTACCCAACTCAAACAGAAAAACCATTCGATGATGCCTGCATACCAAGCAGTGCCTCAAAAGGTTGCACATTGATGGATTTAAAAGTTATATTTCTTCATCGATCTAATTCAATCTCACTTCAGCTTTAAAATCTCTTTTTCCTGGATTACTACAGATATGCCCTTCTATTACTTAATTTTATTTGTAAATCTGACACCATGTATTTATATGGGGCATAAATGCTAAACTTAGTGTAGTCCTTATCAAGTACGTGGATAAGTTACTCAGGCAATTGCAGTCTCAAAGTCATTTTTGTTCATCTACTACCTAGAATCTCTGTCTTCTCTGGGTGACTAAATTTACCAGTCAGGATTTGCTAGGTTATGGTGCGGTAATAACCTCTCCTAGTGCCATCGAGTCGATTCTAACTCATTGCAACCCTATGGGACAAAGTAGAATTGCTCCATAGAGTTTTTAAGGAGTGCCTGGCAGATTCGAACCACCAACCTCCTGTTTAGCAGACACAGCACTTAACCACTATGCCACCAGGGTTCCATGGTGCAGTAATAGACAAACTGAAATTCTCAATGCTTTAAAACAACAAAGGTTCATTTTGTGCTCCACAAACCATGCTGCTATACAGAATGTTAAATTTTTAAAAATCACTTCAAATACCAGATTGCAAGATCTGCAAAATTTTATGGCACAATGTTGAAGAAAACATGTACATAAGGTGAAACTGTTAAAATACATATTTTGGGATACTGGTTACCTTAAAGAAAAGATAATAAGTACATAAAATCTAAAACCAAACTCACTGACTCATAGCAACCCTATAGGACATGGTAGAATTGCTCTATAGAGTTTCCAAGGAATGCCTAGTGGATTTGAACCACCAACCTTTCGTTAAGCATACTAGCACTTAAACGCTACACCACCAGGGTTAACCGTAAGCACATAGAAGTCATTTATATCTTTATTCTATATGTCTGACATATACATTGTATGAAACCCTGGTAGCAGAGTGGTTACGAGTTTGGCAACTACCCAAAAAGTCAATAGTTCAAATCCACGAGACACTCCTTGGAAACAGTATGGGACACTTCTGCTCCATCCTATAGAGTCACTATGAGTTGGAACTGACTCAACAGCAATGGGTTTTTGTTTTTGTTTTTTTGGTTATACATTGTATATGTTTTGAGCTTCTATGAATGATTTCATTAAACTATTTGCCTAAAATGTCACACTTTCAAATTATAAACTTGAATTTTAAAAACATTTCTGGAAGTGCTATTTGAGACAAGTAGTGACAGCTACGGCTTCTTTGCTTAAGAGTCTAACCATGGATGTCCCTACGGCAAATGTTTTTCATAAATTCTATTGATAAAACTTACATTTTAGAATGGCACAAAAAAAAAGGCAGTACATAACTGTGGTTAAGAACGTGAACTAGAGACAAAATGCCCAGGGCTTAACTCAAGTTACTGTAAGCATATGTACCAAAAAAATAAAGGAAAATGTAAAGATATCCAAAGACTGGAAGGAATATGCCATTAGTTTACTCTAAAATTCAACTGTAATATTAGGCTATGATCATCACTGGGAAAAAAAAACCCAAAAAACATGAAGCTCTTTTGAGATGTGATTCTACATGGAACAGTTTGATCAGTGGCAATCACACTGGATTCTGAGAGCACCGTCAGCTCTGTCTTTTTTTATTACCATGACAGTCTGCATAATGAAGAATCATGATGTACATGCTAGGGCATATAGTTTTATTGCAGACATTTTCAAATCTAATAGTTCCCCCTTGAAAATGAATCAAAAAATAAGGGTCACTGTAATATCTTCCAGCCTGTGATCTCCTCGAGTCAGAGAATGACTTTTCACCTCAGACTTAACAAAGTAAGGTACTCCGTCAATGCACAGTGAATTTTTGTGAAATGACATACCACGGATTTAAACTAAGAGCAATGTCTTTCAAGTTCCCCCATCTGTGTGTCTTCTTACTTTATTTATAATACTCATATAGGTCAATGGATCAATTGCATTTTTCTTCATTCCTATAGAGTAGTGGTGGAAAAAATGGACAATATGAAACTTTTCCCTGTTCTTTAATTATAATGCTGTGCTTAGTTATTGTTGTGATTTCTAACCCTGTGTAATCCAGCAGTATATTTAAGCCAAACTTTCTAGTTTTTCCCATGTTAAATAAAATAAAATACACCTCAGTGCTGTCGAGTCTATTCTGACACATAGTGACCATATAGGGCAGAGTAGAACTGCTCCACAGAGTATCTAAGGAATACCTGGAGGATTTGAACTGCCAACATTTTGGTTAGCAGATATAGCAGGTAGACCCCACACCACCAGCATTTCCTATTCCCATGTAGTCATTAAAAAATATTTTGAGAGCAACTAAGAGAAATCTGGCACATATTTGAGGTGCAGAAGATATATAAGTAAATAAAACAGATTATGGGCTTACATTTATGTTGAGTCCCTGCATACTAACTATTATGAACACATGAATAGTTTAATGACTTATGGCATATCAGAAAGACAGAAGTACAAAGTCTTTCAACAAAATTATAATGAATAGTGGGAAGAAACAAGGACAGTATTTATGATACGTTAACCCAAAGATGCAGAATGGAAAAGAGTATACACACTCAACAAATGAAGTTAACACACATAACAATCATATCTGCCATTAACTGAGCACTTACTAGTCATTGCAATTTATCGAGCACTGCAAATGGACCACGTGCTTCACCTCACTGAATTAATTATGACAAACTTGGAAACATAATTACCATTATTATCCTTGTACTTCCGATGAGGGTACTGAAGCTTGAAGAAGTTAAGGCAAGGGTGGAGAGGGGCAGTCAAGGCAGGGGCAAAAAAATCCCCCCAAAGCACAGAGCTAGTAAATGGAAGAACTAGGACTCCAAAATCAGTGCCTATCCCACCACACTAAACTAGAGCCCATGAAATCCAAAATGAGTAAGATACCAAATACTATTCCTGTTCCCCAGGGAACCCAAATGACTTATCCAAGGTTGCAAATAACTAAAAACTATAACTTTTAAGACTGGGCACTTAACAGGATCTCAGGGCTGTACTAAACAGTTTAAATATGCTTCATTACCTTTAATACTTTTAAGAAGCTTGTAAAATAATTAATGTCATTACCTCTTTTCAAGATGGAGAAACTGAGGCACAGAGTCATGATAGACAGATAGATAGATGATAGATAGACAGACAGGTAGATAGATAGACAGATACATAGACAGACAGACAGATAGATAGATAGATAGATAGATAGATAGATAGATAGATAGACAGACAGATGGGTAGACGGATGGACAGATGATAGACAGATAGATAGATAGGTAAAGCTTGCCTATGTTCATATAACTAGTAGTGGAGCGTAAAAGATCTTTTGTGTTACGGTGAAGGGATTATAGGTGTCTTATTCCTTGTGAAAATTATCTTGAATAAGATTCTTTCATCTGCTTTCTGGTAGAAAGCAATGCATTCAAGGTAATGACATTGTGGTGAGTCATTTTCTACCTACAAGACTGGGCGAGTCATTTGTTCCATTCACATTATCTCCCAGCTCCATCCAGTTAGTTCCAACCACCTCAGTCCAATGGATCCCCTCATTCTACAGCTATGACTCACTCCCACCAGCCAGGGGGTGACCTCAGGGAGCTTCAGCCCTCGCACTCACTGCTTCTCTCCTTAGTTACCCTATGACTCATTTCTCAGCAATACTTCACTGCAGGCTTGTTCTAACACTGCCGACAATAACTAGTATTTAACATTCCTTCACGAAGAAGTCGGATCCGACTTGAGGGCACTTGGCTGGCTGGCTCACGAAGAAGAGGACACAACAAAAAAAATTACGTGTACCTGTATATTTTTGTATTTATATGCATTTGTATATTTATAATCTATCCATTCTCTGGACATGAAGGTTGGGAGAACACGTAGCACTAAAAAAAAAAAACAGTGCCGTTTTGTCAGTTATGCAACCTGAAATGCCTGGATCAGAGAGGAATGACTAAGCGTCATGAAAATGTTACCATGTGGGTATTCAAACCAACATGAGGGTAACGCACTCTTAGGGGCCACAATATCCCCCAAAAGTAGTTTACAAACGGATGTGTGAGCTGCAAAATATAGCTACAATGGAAATATTTGTGGGACAGTAAGAGACTGTTCTTTTAAATTTTTAGAATATAACAGCCATTTAAATGATTTAATTATGAGGTGTTTGCTAAAAAAAACAAAAAACAAAAAACCACGAATATGAAGAATATACATCTAAAATAACATGCATCTGAGTAAACGGAAGAGGATGAAACATGATAGTCAAAAAGGAACTCAGAAATCATAAAACTATGCTGGAAGGAGTCAAGTGACATTCCAGAAGCTTAGTGGTAAAGTGGAAACTAGATGTCCTTTCCAGCATGATGTATGTGGAAATTTGACTACCAAACCCCCCAAAATGAAATCCAGTGCTGTCAGGTCGATTCTGACTAATAGTGAGACTACAGGTCAGATCAGAGCTGTTCCACAGAGTTTCCAGTGAGTGACTGATGGATTTGAACTGCCGACTTTTTGGTTAGCAGATGTAGCACTTCACCACTACACCACCAGGGTTTCCACACGTTCTACTACAGCCGTTCTAAATGCCCAAACAGAACCATAAGCTGGGAGTCGCCACTAACAATAATCAGGGAAGGACTCTACAGTTTGAAAAGTAACTCGTGTAATATAAAATTCATCAATTTTCTACTGTGCCTGTAACTGTAGACTAAGCGTGAGTCATCTAAAGTATGAAACATAAAATATAGAGGGCTAGAAGAGAGCTCAGAGAGTATCAACTCAAATTATAATATTTTATATGAGAAAACATAGCTCCCTCATAGGAGTTCGTCAACTTGTCCTGGGAAACACAGTGAGAGAGCATAGCAGGGCCTAATGAACCTGGACTTGAAGTCTAGCACTCTTCTCCTTAGTAGTTTCACTTATAAGTTTCTTCAGATTCTGGAGAAGACAATAACAAAAGTCTGTTCCTTAGCAAAATTTTGAAGAAGGTACAGTTTTGCTTTGGTCTCCCAGACCATTTGCTCAGCATTTCCATTCTGCTGGTAAGTTCCATGCTGCTCACTCCTCCCAGCCTGACCTCCTGGACAATGTTCCACATTTCAGACCTTTGTCCTCACTCCCGAGGGCTGCTGCAGTTTTTGCATGTTTCGTTTATAGAATTTCAGAGAACACTAGAGTTGTATACTGCACAACCTATACAGCTAAATGTGATAGCCTGCCATGCACCCTCGCCTGTCAATAATAATGCATTCACAATACATACTCATCCAAAACAGGAAATATAAATCACTAAAATCAAGGCAATATAGCCTAAAGCAATCTAGGTCTCATTTTCATCTATTAGCTTTGATTTTGTTTTTCATCGTAATTTCCAGGGTCAGTGAGAACCGAGGCAGATAGGAGCACTCTCATAAAACGATAGTGTGGTGTTATGAGAGTGAAAACTGACACAGAATCCTGGAGAGTGACTGGGCAATATGTACAAAGTCCGACAATTAAGTCTACGAACTTAACTGTTCTAAGTGCTGTACCTCATTGCTGAATATCACTCATCTTTGAAGTACTCCCCTTGGGAAGCTATGCAACAATGCCAGTGCCTAGTTCACTCTGCAAAGCAATTTTGGAACTCTTTTTCTGGAATGGCCATTGTGCACAGTGGCACAATGCCAAGTTCATTAACTTGTCTAGTTGTCTAAGACGGAGTTTTTAACCAGTAAACAAATAACTGTACTGGAACACCCTACTTACTCAACTGATCTGGCCCCCAGTGAATTTTTTGTTTACTCGAAGATAAAGAAAATATTGAAAGGAAGACATTTGGATGACGTTCAGGACATCAAGGGTAATACAATGTCAGCTCTGATGGCCATTCCAGAAAAAGAGCTCCAAATTGCTTTGAGGAATGGACTGGGCACTTGCATTGGTGCATAGCTTACCAAGGGGAGTACTTCACGGGAGACCGTAGTGATATTCAGCCATGAGCTATGCAGCACTTCTTGTAGGATGAATTCGCAAAATTTATTGGCAGTCCTCATATAAGGAGTTTTAAGTTTTTCTACATCCTTCAGTTGAAAAATTCCACATCCAGGAATTCATTCTAAAGAAATCATCAAACAGACTCACAAAGATTACTATGCAAAGACATTAACTGAAATGTAACTCACAGAACTTCAGGGGACACTAGAGTTGTGTACTACACAGCCCACACAGCTAAACATGCTGACTTACCGTAAACCCTCTCCTATCACTAATAATGCATTCACACATATATACACCATAAAAAGGAGATACCAAAATGTGATTGCATAAATTGGAAACTACTTAGTATCCAATAAAAGGTGATCAGTTAAATAAACTATGGTTTATCTAGGTGATGGACACCTATGAAACTATAATAATACATGGTATCACTGAAGAAGGCACAGTTTACGAAAATGCTAATATGAGGTATAAAATGAGAAAACAAAAGACAAAATTGTAGCGGACTATTTGTTCTGAGATGTTTTCTATATAAAATATGTGGTTGAAAAGAACAATGGAAGAGGCAGGGCTAAGAAGGCAGAGTAGTAGGACACTTCCTGCAATCTCTCTAGCAACAAAGACTCAAAAAACAAATGAACTGATTATATATGACATTCTAGAAGCCCCGACTATCAAAGGGAAAGTTGAGAAATCTGTCTGTACAACAGGAAAGGGAGAGTATGTCCAGAAATTTCTAGGACTCATCAGACATGACCAGGCAGGAATTGGCATTCCACAGGCCAATCAGTGGCAACAAGAGTGGTCACAGGAGCAGTGGAAGTTGCAAAGTGTCTTCCACAGTCGGAGAGTCCAAGCATCAGAGAGCACACTCACACCTACAGAATCAAGGAAAAATGGCCTTCAATTGTCAATAGCTAAGTCGCTCACATCTAACTTACCTCATGCAGATCTAAAACTTTCCTTTGGGACAAACTTCTCTTCGTTTACCAAGAGCATGCCCTCCCTTCTGTGCATAGTGCCTCTCACTATTGCACACAGTATCTAGCACCTATGTTCCTGCAGCAAAACCTATCTACCTATGCACCTTCCTCACAGACACTCATGGATGACTGTCACCCCCTGAATTTCTCAGCACATGTATCCATATAGCTGTGACTATATCAATCACTCCTGGATATCCAGGACAGTAAGCAAGAGCCTACACCACACAGTTGCTGACTACCTGGGCACCTAAGTGGAATACATACGATAACAGTAAATGGATGCCATGTGCCTAGTAATAGCTGTAACAACCTGGGGACAGGGTGTTAGAGTCACAAAGATGCCATTAGTCAAATCAGTATGCATGCCAACCTACGTGGGCATTTCAAAATGAAACAAAACAAGAAGCTAGAAACACAGTAAGCAAATATAAAATAAATAAATAAATACAACAACTTACTGATGGCTCAGAGACAACAGTCAACATCAAATTATTTAAACAGGCATGCTATGATGGATGCAGAAAACTGCCAAAACAAAGAATCAAGAAATTTTACAGACAAAAAGAATTGAAATTATCAGAGGTAGAATACAGAAGATCAATATCTAGAGCTCTACAAGAGAGCGGGCAAAATGTAGTAAAGCATAATGAAAAACTGAACAGACTGCATGAAAAAATAGAAACAACACTCGGAAATTAATAAGATTAATAATAAAATTTCAGAATTAAGAAGCTCAATAGAAAGTCAAAGAAGCAGAAATGAGGCAATGGAGAGCAAAATTAGCGAGCGTGAAGATAAAACACATGACAACAACATATTTGAGGAAAACCAGATTAAAAAAAACTTAAGAAATACTAAGAATAATAGAAGATTCCACAAAAAACCCTGGTGAGGTAGTGGTTTAAGTACTACAGCTGCTAAAACTAACTGCACTGAAAAGAGTGATTGACAACCCCGCAATAATATTAGGAGACTTCAAGACACCACTTTCAGTGACAGACAGAGCATCCAGGAAAAAAGCTCAATAAAGACATGGAAGATCTAAATGCCAGAACCAAACAATTTGTCCTCATAGATATATGCATAACAATTCACCCAACACAGCTGAGTACCCTTTCTTTTCCAGCATGCATGGAACATTCTCCAGAACAGATAACAAATAGGCCACAAAGCAAGCATTAACAAAAACCAAAGCATCAGAATATTGCAAAGCCTCTTTTCACATCATAAAGCCATATACGCAGAAATCAATAATAGAAAAACCAAGGGGAAAAAATCAAACACATGGAAACTGAAATCATTTTGCTCAGAAACTACTGGGTCATAGAAGAAATCAAGGATAGAATAAAGAAATTTATAGAATTAAATGAGAATGAAAGCACATCCTACCAGAACCTATGGAACACAGCAAAAACACTGCTCAACGGTCAATATATCTCAATAAATGTACATATACAAAAAGAAGAAAGGGCCCAAATCAAAGTATTAACCCTACAACTTGAACATGTAGAAAAGAGCAGCAAAACAACTCCTCAGCCACCAGAAGAAAGCAAATAATGAGAGTAGAGCTAAATAAATTAGAAAATAGAAAAATGATTGCAAGAGTCAAAAAGACCAAAAGGTGGTCCTTTGAAAAGATTAACAAAATTGAAAAATTGTCGGCAAACTGACAACAGAAAAACAGGAGAGGAAGCGAATAACCTGATTAATAAATAAAATGGGTGACATCGAAACAGACCCAACCAAAATTTAGAAATTCATAAGAGAGTACTATGAAGAATTGTATTCTAGCAACTTTGAAAACCTGAAAGAAACGGACAAAATTCTAGAAACACACTACCTAACTAAACTAACAAATACAGATGTAGAACAACTAAATAAACCTGTAACAAGAGATTGAAATGATAATTTAAAACTTTCCAACAACAACAACAACAAAGAAACCCTGGCCTAGATGGTTTCACTGCAGAATTCTACCGAACTTTCAGAGAAGAGTCAACCCCACTACTACTAAAGGTATTTCAGAGCACAGAAAAGGACAGAATGCTCCAAAACTTATTTTATGAAACCAGCATAACCCTGATAAAAAACCAAGTAAAGACACCACAAAAAAAGGAACAATATCTCTAATGAACCTGGATTCAAAATTGTTCAGCAAAATTCTAGCCAATAGAATTCAACAACATATCAAAAAAATAATTCACTATGACCAACTGGTATTCACACAAGGGATGCAGGGACGGTTCAACATTAGAAAAACAATCCATGTAATCAATCACATAAACAAAAGACAAGAACCACTTGATTTTATCAATTGATGCAGAAAAGGCGTTTGACAAATTCTAACACCTACATAATAAAAACTCTCAGCAAAATAGGAATAGAAGTGAAATTCCTCAAATTAAGGGGATTAATACAAAACCAACAGCTATCATCATTTTAAATGGAGAGAATCAGAAAAATTCTCCTTGAGAATGAGAACCAGATAAGGATGTCCTTTGTCTCCAGTGTTATTCAACATTCGTTGGAGTTTCTAGCCAGAGAATCAGGCAAAATGAAGAAATAAAAGGTATCCAAATTGTTAAGGAAGTATTAAAAGTATCTATTTGCAGATGATATGATCTTTTACACAGAAAACCCTGAAGAATTCACCAAAAAAAGAAATAAAAGAAAAGAAACCTCTGAACTAATAGAAGCCCCCCCAAAACCAAACCCATTGCTGTTGATTCTGACTCAAAGCAACCCTATATAGAACAGTTCAACAAAGGATCAGTTACAAGATAAACATACAAAAATCAATTGGATTTCTCTACATCAATAAAGACAATATCCAAAAAGAAATCATTGAACCAATAGCATTTACAATAGCTCCCTCCCCACTGCCCAGTGGCACCAAGTCAACTCTGACTCATGGTGACCCTATAGGACAGACTAAAAATTGCCACATAAAGTTTTCGAAGGGTACCTGGTGGATTTCAACTGTTGATGTTTTGATTAGCAGCAATAGCACTTGACCAGTACACCACCTGGGTTTCCTAAACCCCACTAAAATCCAAACCAAACTCACTGCCATCAAGTTAATTCTAACTCATCATGACCTTATAGACAGAGTAGAATTGCCCCAATAAGTTCCTTAGGAGTGCCTGGCAGATTTGAACTGCTGTCCTTCTGGTTAGCCACCACAGCACTTAATCACTACAGGACCAAGGTTTCCTCCTAAATCCAAGAACATGAAATACTTAGGAATAAATCTAACGAGAGACATAAAAGACCTATTACTGCAAGAAATAAAACAAGGCCTACATAAATGGAGAAATATACCTTGCTCATGGATAGAAAGACTCATCATTGTGAAAATGTTCATTTTACCCTAAGTAATCTATAGATACAATGAAATCCCAATCCAAATTCTAGTGTCATTTTTTAATGAGACAGAAAAACAGACTGCCAATGTCATATGGAAAGGGCGGAAGCTGCAGATAAGTAAAATATTACTGAAGAAGAAGAACAAAGTCAGAGGCCTCACATCACCTGACATTAAAACCTATCACACTGCCAAGGTAGTTAAAACAGCCCGGTACTGACACAACAACAGATACATAGGCCAGTGGAGCAGAATTGGGAATCTAGACATAAAATCATCTATGGCTGGACCTACGGACAGATGATATTTAACAAAGGCCAAAAGTCCATAAATTGGAGAAAAGACATTCTCTTTAACAAATGGTGTTGACATAACAGCAAACAAACAAACAAACAAACAAACAAGACTCGTATCTCACACCATGTACAAAAAAACACCATATCTCATACCACGTACAAAAATCTAACTAAAAATTAATCAAAGACCTAAAAATAAAATCTAAAACAATAAAGACCATGGAAAAAAAACCAAGGACAACACTGGGAGCCCTAATACATGGCATAAACAGAGTACAAAATATTACTAACAATTCGCAAACACCAAAAGAGAAAATGGATAACTGGGAACTCCTAAAAATCAAACACGATTTTCCAAAGACTGCACCAAAAGGATAAAAGGACAGCCTACAGACCTGGAAAAAAAAATTGGATACAACAAATCCAATCAGTGTCTAATCTCAAATATCTAAAAGATATACTACAAAATTTAAATAACAAAAGACAAACAAGCCGATAAAACACAAGCAAAGTATACGAGCAGGCACATCTTCAAAGAAGACATTTATGTGGCTAACAGATACATGAAGAAATATATATGAGGAAATGCTCTTGAACATTAGCCATTAGAGAAATCCAAATCAAAACTACAATGAGATTCCATCTCATCCCAACAAGGCTACCATTAATCCAAAAAACACAAAACAACAAATGTTGGAGAGGTTGTAGAGACAGTGGAACACTTGTACCTTGCTGGTGGAAATGTAGAATGGTACAACCACTTTTGAAATCCATTTGGTTCCTTCTTCAATTGCTAGAAATAGAAACACTATACAGTCAAGCAATTGCAATTCTTGGAATATATCCTAGAGAAATACGAGCTGCCACACAAATAGACACATACACAATAATGTTCACTGAAGCACTGTCCACAACAGCAATAAGATGCAATCAGTCTAGATGCCCATCAACTGATGAGTGATTAAACAAATTATGGTATTTTCACACAATGGAATACTGTCCAATGATAAAGAACAGCGGTGATCTTAGGAAACATAACACGGAGTAGTCTGGAAGACATTATGCTCAATGCAATTAGTCCGTTACAAAAGGACAAATACTGTAAGAGACTACTATCATAAGGACTCAAGAAACACAGATGAAAAGAGTCTGATGGTTATGAGGGTAGGGAGGTAGGGAGAGGACTATTCGCTAATTAGATGATAAACCAAAGAAAAAATAAAACAAACAAACAAAAACAAACCCCTGAAGCCAATTCGAACTCATAGTGACCCCATAGAATAGAGTAGAACAGCTCCACAGAGTTTCCAAGGAGTGCCTGGTAAATTTAAACTTCCAATCTTTTGGTTAGCAGCAGCATGTTACCACTATGCCACCAGGGTTTCTAAATAAGATAATAGGCAAGACCAAAACCTAAATTTTCTAAGTACAACCAAACACTTCAAGTGACAGAGTGGTAGGGACTGTGGTTTCAGGGGACATCTAGGTTAATGGGTAACAATGTTTCTTAAGAAAATGTTCTGCATCCTACTCCAGTGAGTGGTATCTGAGGTCTTAACAGCTATCAAGTGGCCATCTAAGAAGTCTTGATTATTTGCGACCCACCTGGAACAGAGGAGAATGAAGGACATCAAAGACATAAGGAACACATGAGGGCCCAGAGACTACATCAACATAAGACTGGAAGAATTAGATGGTGGGTGCCCTCCACCACTGGATGCCCTCACAGGGCACACAACAAAGTGTCCCTGAGGGAATGGGAAACATACAGGGTGCAGAATTCAAACTCTAGTACAAACACCAGACTTGGTAGTCAGAGAGACTGGAGAGTCGCTGGAAGACATGACTCCCAGACTCGCTGCTAGCCCGGAAGTAAAACCATGCCAGAAGCCAACTCTTCAGACAAAGAGTGAACTGTACTATGAGACACAAAATTATACTGGTAAAGAGTGTGCTTCTTGACATAGGGAAATACAGGAGACTAACTGGGTAGCTCCTATCTGGACGTGAGATGAGAAGACAGAGGGGGACAGCAGCTGTTAGAACGGACTCAGTAAATACAGGGTGGAGAGGAGCAGTGTGCTGTCACAGTGTGGGGAGAGGAGATAGAGTTACACAGCGGTGAGTGTGTAGGGTTTTGTATAAGGAACTGAATTGAATTGCAATCTGTCACTTAAAACACCATGAAAAAATAAAAATTACAAAAAGAACAATAGGAACTACCTCTACACAGTAATAATAATAACTGCTTCTGAGTACTAGTAGTCATCTCTGAATGAACTTACAACTGATTTGAATTTTATTCCTTATGCTTTAAGCAGATTGCACATTTTCTACAATAATGTACATTACTGTTAAACAGTCTGGGGTCGGGGGAACTTTCCGTTCCTGTATTTCCTATCTGTCTACCACGCGGGGAGCATCCTGCATGTTTGTGATTCAGTCTAGCCAAATGAACAACGTCTTCAGAGATATTTGTCTCTTAACAGGATAGCTACAAAGTGAATTTTTAATGCAAAAAGAATGAAATCTCTAATAGAATTTCAGGCATTAGAAAAAAGTTTGAAAAGGAAGGGAACATTTGTGTACCCTCAAATCACACACTATGTAAAACCTGAGCTGTCTAGATCTTCTACACCTGTGACATACACACTATGTTTTTGTTGTTGTTAGGTGCCGTCAAGTCAGTTCTGACTTATAGCAACCCTATGAACAACAGAACGAAACACTGTCTGGTCTTGTGCCACGTCCACAACTGTTTGTATGCTTAAATACACACTATAGAACACCCTTTTATGTTTTCCCAAAACTGAAGGCAAGAGTCAACTTAGAATTTTCCCCAGATGCTAATGCAGCCCTGAGAACAGTCTCAGACTGGATCGCCAATGAACATTTGCAACAGGGTTATTTCAGGCAACTTAATGACCCAACAGCTCAGCAATCGAATCAATTGCTCAGCACCTGACCTTTAACTAGACAAAAATCTATATCCCTGACAAATCAGACATCTCTACAGTCTTCTATTAGGGAAAAAAAAAAAAACCCTCTGGAGCATGAACTACTATGCAAGTTCAGAACACCACCTTGTAATTTCATAAAACATGGAATCCCTTTTTCTCTCCCCTACATGTATCAATGCCCCTATAGATTTAGTCCCAAATACAATGATCAAGTTAACTATGGCTGCACAACTGCACATGGAGGCTAAGGCTCTCACCTTTTCTACACTAAATCTGGGTCAGTGAGGACGGTTTGCAGACTGTGGATTAATCACACTTCTTGCTACGGTAATAGTGTATGCCTGTGGTACTATTTTTCAGAAGACCAATTTTCTCCACCCCAATAAATCTGAAGAGAGAAAGATGGCTTGTGTCACTAAAACATATTGCCATGAGGTATTTCCTACCTTGTAAGGTACATAAAACTCTGTTTATTATGGCCAAGCCAAGTGCCGTCTTCCATAAAAAGATATCTATTTCTTTAAATAACGTTAGCCATGCAGATAGTCAATGTTAAGTCTGGCTTTCCTTATGTGCGGTGATAAAGGCCTTCTCCTCAAGTTCTTTGATAGACCCGGTCAATACAGGCCCTGAAATCTCTAGATATAGCCCACAGCCAGCATTTTCATTAGCAAAGGGGCCCATGTGGCCCTCAAAATATCCACATTTCTCTTGGCTCTGGCCTTTAAAACCATTCATGTATTTTCCTCCAGTTTCAGACAAATAACATTTCATTGGAAACCACTTCCTCTCTCTTTTTCTGGAAATAAGCCTATTCTTCAAGAATTGTCCTTCTGACTCTGCAAACAGAAATCACAACTGGCTTACTGAAGGCAGAACTCTGCTTCTGTCTCCACTGAAGTTTTGTATTTGGAAGGCGATGAGAGAGATAATTCATCTTGTTTCAATTCTGAACTAGGCCCGAGTCCTTATTTATTAATTGGCATTTAAGATGTCAACAGATGTGCACGATGTGTGAATGAATAAATGGCTCTCCTAGAGTTTATCTTCCTGATGCTCTCCAATTGCCAGGCACAGCAGTCTCTGGAATATTGAACAGGCTAATGGAGGTGCTACAGTGATGCACTGTTGCTCTTAGGAGCAGATCTTTAAGCAGCGTTCTTTTAAGTATTTGATTGTAGGCACATATCCTCTGTCCTAATAAAGAAAGAACAAAACTTTCCACTGTCTCGTTGAAACAGTTAATAGCACTAAATATCCCATATGAACATTTTGTAAAGAAACGTTGGTGGCATAGTGGATAAGAGCTATGGGTGCTAACCAAAAAGTTGGCAGTTCAAATACACCAGGGCCTCCATAGGGCAGCTCTACCTTGTCCTATAGGGTTGTTACGAGTTGGAATCAACGCAATGACAGGCTCTGTTTTGGTTTTTAACATTGTAAAGTTGAGGAAATAATGTGTCACAATTAAAACCAAGGGAATGTGGTAATAATTTTTTCTTTGTAGCCCAACCCATCTGACTCTTTCCACAGCAATTAAACTTTTGGGTTTGGATATTATTTTGGCTTTCTAAATAGTTTTCTGCATTTGCATGTGAATATTAAAGTATAAAAATACAATTATTATCATGTAATGCATTCATTGTCTAGTTCATTGGATTATATTTCATCTAAAACTTTAATATCTAAGAGAGAAAGAAAGAGACAGAAGGCAGTTCAGGACTATAATGGAAAGCTAACAGGATATGTCATTACTGCCCAAAGATGATCCAATTCCTCTTACAATTTCATTGGAATTTTTAAAAAAAGTGCTTTATGTTCTATTAATTCTGAAGAATTTTTTTGTTTATAATATTTTTATGATACATTCTGTAAAGGTAATAAATTGTGTCATTTTCCATTTGATTTTCGCACTCTAATCAGCTTGTGAATAACGCGGAGCATCGTGAAGCGGCAACGCAATCTTGAACACACATGAAACAGCACCACAAATCTGCCTGCCTATTACTTTCAGAGAAGCTAATAATCAAAAGTGCCTCTTAGAAAACGTAGTGCATATTATAGCTTCAGAGTCTTCAGAGAACTGCTATGCGTAACTGTTCACGAAGCTCAAATAACTACTATAGCTCGGGATGTGTCTGCCCTGGGAAGGGAGGTTTGTCAGATCCTGCCAAGACCCATGAGTCCATAATCCAGCATTATAATGCAGGGTGACAGGACAGCCCCAAAGGAATTTAGCACGATAAAGGGAGGAACAGACCCAAGCAACTACAAGAAGCCTGTCATGGGTTGAATTGTGTCCCCCGCCCCAAAATATGTGTGGTAATTTGGCTGGGCCAGGGTTCCCTGTATTCTGTGATTGCCCTCCATTCTGTGCTTTTTCTGATGCAGTAAATCCTAATCTTTGCTTGTGGCTAATAGATATGGTGATTATGTTAAAAGAGGATTAGGGTGGGGACTCGAGGGCACTTGGCTTGGCAACACTCTTGCTAAGGGAGGTTCCCTGGTGTGCCACTTGAACTACCCTTTATCCTTTCATCCTATGGGAGATAAAGAGAAGAAAGAATTGTGAACCTCACACCATAAAGAAAGCAGCATGGGGAAAAGAGTGTGTCCTTCAAACCTGAGGTTCCTGCTCCAAGATGGTCTCTGACCAAAGACCGATTCAACACAAGGACTTTCCTCCAGAGCTGACAGAGGGACAGCCTTCCTCTGGAGCAGACATGCTGAATTCAGACTTGTAGCCTAATGGACACTATAAGAATAAACTTTTCTATGTTAAAGCCATCTACTTATGGTATCTCTGTTAGGGTAGCACTACCCACTGCTGTCGAGTCAATTCAGACTCATAGTGACCCTATAGGTCAGAGTAGAACTGCCCCATAGAGTTTCCAAGGAGCACCTAGCTGACTAAAACAATGCCACTAACATTGATTAGCTCTTTTGCACATGTTATTTCAATAGCTTCCTACTGCATTAGTTGGAATATTGTTTAGTATTGATAATAGAAGAATACAAAATGATAGTAGCCTAAAAAATAATTTTTCTTGCCTAAAGGTCCAGTTCAGGGATTAAGCCAGTATGAGAGCTCTACAATAGTCAGGGTCCCAAGATCCTGCTATCTTATTGCTTTACCTGTCCAAACAAGAGTATTCTAATTCATGACCCCAAACAGCTACTCCAGTTGCACAATTCACTTATGTTCCCAGCCCAGTGGTAATGACTTAGTCACAAGACCACTCATACTTACATGGGAAGCCATCAGATAAAATGATTAGTCAGGCAGCTGTGTGCCCAACTCAACATTATTTGGTCATGTAAGAAGGTGAAAACAGATAGTAGAAGACAACTGTCAATCTCTGTCACAGCAACAAGTGGTCTATAGAACACAAGAGACCACAGCAATACGGCAAGAGAACCACAAATCCTGTAGTTCACAGGTATATACATTGTTATATAAAGGAATGCAAGTATATTTTAAAATGTTCCTTAATTCTGGACAGCATTTTTGTCACTAGATAATTTCTCTATCTTTGCATAATTTCCCAGTTATGTTATAAAGAGAAAACTGTAACTTAGAGAAGCTAAATGGCTTTCTCCAAATGACTCACCTATTCATTGGAAGACCTGATATGCATACCTCTCTATCATACTTCTAAACAATCAATGCTGATAGCTTCTCATGAGGTTCCAGAAAGATGATGAAAAACAAATATAACGAACACTTAGCAACCTCACTTGTACACCCATCCTCTGTACTAGGTTGACTAAAAAGAGGTTTGAGAAGATTTGTCAGTCTTGGTCTAATGCAGTGGTGGACGCAATCGGACAAGAGAGATCAAGATACAAAATACGGTCAGACTCAAGAATTCTGACTTGACCATCAAGAGCTCCCAACAACAAGGTAAGTCTGAGAGAGTCACAGAGATTGTGAAGAAGTAACCGCTCTAGCAAGCAGTGCCAGAGACCACTGATCTAAAGGTCTCAATTCACTGCTTGAAGGGCCCATGTTTATGTAATCTGCTCTTTGTGAAGGTCAAAGACTAGCACGCTAAATACTGGACAAAATCAAGATTCAGATTCACATACACTCAGGTTTTAACCTTCCTACTGACAAGTATGAGCTGGTTTACCCAAAGCACATGTTTTTTACAATGTGGTCTTTCAAATATGTTGTTGTTTGGTGCTGTTGAGTCTGTTCCAACTCATGGGGGCCTATATACAACAAATGTATATTCTTTCCATCTCCTTTTGATGCTCCCTGAGTCATTTAACAGTTTCCATGTAGAATCCTTCACAATTGTAACTCGAGGCTTGAATTTTTTCTTTAGTTCTTTCAGCTTGAGAAACGCAGAACATGTTCTTCCCTTCTGGTTTTCCATTTCCAGCTCTTTGCAAATGTCATTATAGTACTTTATTTTGTCTTCTCGATCTGACCTTTGAACTCTTTTTAGGTCTTTTATTTTGCTATTGCTTCCTTTTGCTTTAGCTGCTCAACGTTTGAGAGCAAGTTTCAGAGTCTTAGTAAATCAAAATCAAACCCACTGCTGTCAAGTTGATTCCCACTCATAGTGACCCTATACAAAGTAGAACTGCCTTGTAAAGTTTACAAGGTGAACTTGGAGGATTTGAACTGCTACTACTGAACTTTTGGTTAGCAGCTGTAACACTTCACCACTACATCACCAGGGTTTCCCCAGAAATGAGTAATAAGGTTAATGCTTTAAAGTCTAATGAACTTAGATTTAAATTCTTCCCCTTCCACTTTCTAGTTGTGTGATCTTGAGCAAATTACTCGGGTCTCCAAACCTTATTATCATCATCAGTAATATAGGGATTAAAAACAGTATTTTACCTCCCAGCATTAAGGATGAAAAGAGAATTTCAGGCACATACCAATCATACCAAAACCCATTGCCGTCGAGTTGATTCCAATTCACATGACCCTAAAGGACAGAGTGGAATGGTCTCATAGGGTTCCCAAGGAGAAGCTCGTGAATTGAAACTGCTGCCCTCTTGGTTAGCAGCTGAGCCCCAACCGGTTCTTCACCAGGATTCATAGTGATTGCTTCATAAGTATCAGCTGTATTATATGTATACTATATTGGAAAACTGGGCAATGAATAAAGAAAACCAAAGAGGAATTGAAGCCTTTGAATCATGGTGTTGGAAAAGAATATTGAATGCACCATGGACCGCCAAAAAAACCAACAAACATGTCCTGGAAGTACAGCCAAAATGCCCCTTAGAAGAGAGGATGGTGAGAGTTTTGTCTCACATACTTTGGACACATTATCAGGAGGGATCAAGTCCCTAGAAAAGAACATCGTGCTTGGTAAATTAGAGTGCCATCAGAAAAAGAGGAAGGCCCTCAAGGAGATGGACTGACACAGTGGCTACAAAAATGAGTTCAAACATAACAGCTATCGTGATGGTGGTGTGGGACCAGGCAGTGTTTCATTCTGTTGTTACATAGGGTCGCTATGAGTCAGAACCAGCGTGACAGCACCTGACAACAGCAACGACAACAACGTCACTGGACATATTTGATGAGGGATATGACTTACTCTAAGCAATGTTTTATGAAAAGCATGTTTTTGGCTACATGATAAAATGGAGAATAGCTGGACTAGAGACTGAGGGTCCAGCTATAAGGCTGGCAATGGGATTTAGCACAGGGCAGTGGGGGGGAAGGGGGAAATATGCAGCTGTTTTGGATGCTACAACAGCTATGGAATCAGACAGTGGATTCTACTCTGAAAGGCAAGGGAAAGGACGGTCACAACCTGAGTGACACCCAGAAGGAAGATAATTACCGTGGTGTATGTGAAAATGAGTTCCATTTTAGACAAGATGAATTTGAGGTATTGATGGGGCATATATAAGGATGGCATGGGCAGCAATTTTGCAATTAATGAAATATGAAGGTAACATTAGTATGTTGAAAATTCAGCTCTCTGTGATGGTACAACACCATGCTAAATTAACTTCATAAAAGTGAATATAATTGAAGGGGTTAATAATCTTAGTCTGCCCTGTCTCAGAGGGTCATTGTGAAGACCTGAAAACATACATTTCAAAGTGGCCTGTCAGCAACAACGTGACATGCAAATAAGAGTAAATGACATGTTTTAGGAATGTCTAATCAGTAAGTGGGTGTGGGGTCCAACTGCTGAAGGACAAATTTAGGTTGAATTGTAAAGATCTGAAATTTATTAGCATAGAGGCATTCTGAATAGTGGAAGACATTGGATTTTTTAACCACTTTATTTTTATAACTTGAAAACAAATCAAGTTGGATTTAAGAAATATGGATTGAACTATCACTGGTTTGCAAAACTGACTTTGCATTTAACCTCCAAATTGTAAGACACCTTTTAAAGTCATACAGGATAGAAAGCACTCCATTAGCTGGGTCTATTAAGAAAAAATTGATCTTCTATCCCCCCCACCACCACTGCCCATTGCTCACGCCACAGGAGTTCATCTATATAGGGTGGTCTTTCTTTTGAAACCCTGGGTAATGAGAATGAGCTAGCTCTATCCCACAGAACTGCTTTTGAAGGTTTAAAAATAAGCTTGTGGCTCATTTAAAAATCTGTGTGAAAAATTCCCATTGAAAGAAGCATATTTAAAACAGTCAAGTGGGAAAATTAATACATGGAAATTTTATTCTGTATGTGCACATAATACAGTTCAGGAATGTTACGAAGAAAATTATTACGTGGGTGGAAAGAGTTAACTTGCAATTGAAAGTACATCTCTTAGCTACATAATACAACAGTAGAATGCAGGTATTATTTAAAAGTGCATGGCACAGGCAAAATAATTAGGGTCATTTTCATAATGTCTTTGTGGGTTATGAGCCAAATCTCTAAGAATAGTTTTAAAAAATGGAAATGAAAAAAAAATAATTCCGTATCCTCAAGCTTCTCTCATATGTAACTGCACAATTAGCCAGGGATAATATCCAGTTGTTTCTAAACTACCTTATCTTTGCACACTAAGGTAAAGTATTTCACGGAAACATCAGCCAGCAGCATCGCCATGATGCTTCCTTTTGAGAACATCAATTCCAAATATTACTCTATAGATGAGAAAGCTGAGATTCAGGAAGACAGACAACATGCCTAAGGTCATACATCAATAGTAGAATACAGTTGGGATTGAAGTCCCATGGTATTTGCATTCCATCATACTATCTTACCTATATATGTCTATATATATGGTCTTCTCAATGTATCCTGCTACCAAAGCAGATATAACTCAGATTTGTATCTCCATCTAGAATGCCCTCCACCTATCCTGTAAGAAGAATGAGAAAAATTGGATTGAATTAAAATAATCAAAAGTTACAAACTGTGGGTGACTGTGCCAGATGAGACAGCTGCAGCATCATTTGGTCCTTTGTTCTTGAGACAATGGGATACAAGAAACTGAATGTCATTCTAAGTCACTGTGTGAATCCACAATCAGAATATATAACATTTAAGATTTTAGAGAACTTAATGCTACATGTCTCAATGGTTCTTAATTTTTCAGGATTATTTTCTTACTTTCAAAAACCTGTCTGACAGAGGATATAGTTTAAAATCAGGAACTGATCACTTTTATGATTTATGAAATAACAAAGATATGAAAAGGAAAAGCTTCTCAGTATCTCTAAAACTACAGCCTAACCTGCCTACAGTGGTCTACTTACTTTGAAAAAAAAAAGTTAAAAAGTAAATAGGGTTATAACAATCCCTTTAAAAAATGATCTGTAATATGTACTTCAGAAAAGTTATATATGAAATTCAATAACATTATTTTAAAAGAGAAACATTTGATGCATTGGGAATGAGCTCTAATTAACACCTTAAGAACTGACTGAAAGATCCAGAAAGCAACCAACCAGTCTATGGTCTTTGTCTTACAGTGTTACATAGCCACGTAAATTGTTTTTTAAAAATATATAAAAATGACCAACTGCTTTAACATTTTGTAGGCACAACCTTGAATGTGTCTCATAGCAAAGAATCAGCTTGTTTGCATGTTTTTCAGAATCCAAAATGCAAGTGTTCCTCAAATCAACATTTATTAGAAAGAAGAATTTATCCTACAGAGATGTTTAAAGTGCATACAGACTATAATTGTTATTAAAATTTAGGTCAAGGGCAACATTCATTCCTAGCTAAACTCCAAATTAAAGAGGCTGCATTCCTCATGAGAATGGCTGGGTGGTCAGGAGATTCATTCTTCCACCCAGCTCCCGTGGAGAATGGAGGCTCTACTCTGGGAATGACATCCCAAGAATACAGGATTCTTGACGATCCTCTTTTCAGCTCTCTTCTAGGGCAGAAGTTCTATGCCTGGAGATGCAAGCCAAGAAGAACAGAGCTATCACCTTGCACAGCACCAAAGGCAATGGTTCAGCTCATTTGCCAAGTGGTAAAGGCATTCCATAAGAAAAGACTGCTCTGAAGCTCTCCTCTAAGGAGCTAATACTATTTAGAAGAGAGCATGGAGAAGTTCAAGCCTAAGGGGACTCTGTAAAACAATAGTACCTTTTGCAGGAGTGCTGTGAGTTATTTTGCCAGAGAGAAACATGGAAAGAGAGATAAGTACAGCCCTTTTGGGGTCTAAACAAACCTTAACAATTACCCCTGCTTGTATTTAATTGGATCAGGATATGGAGTAATTTATGCTGCTAGGACATTGTCAAACACAATAAAGAAGTCACCTAGTAATCAGTGAAGTCTAATGAGTGAGGTACAATGCCAAATGAAGAAGACAATTTAACAGAGAGAACAAGGAAAGAGACAAACTGAGACACACTAAAACCATTGTCATCTCAGGTAACTGTGCATACACCCAAGGTTGTCCTCTCCCATATTAACAAGATTATACGTGACCAAGTAGAATTTATATCATGAATGTAAAGATGGTTCAACATACAAAAGTCAATGTAATGCAGTTCATTCATAGAAAGTGATCATCTCAATTGATGCATAAAAACAAATAAACAAAATCCAACATCTTTTCATGATAAAAACATTCAAAAAGCTATAAATAGAAAGAAATTCCCTTAACATCCATAATGGGAATTTATGAAAACCTATAGATAATAACACACATAATAGCAGACAGCTGAAATATTTCTCACCTAGGATCAGGAATCAGACAAGGATGCTCAGTTATATTCAGCATTGTTCTGGAAGCTCAAACCAAAGCAATTCAACAAGAAAATAAAATAAAAATTACCAAAGTTAGAATGGAAGAAGTAAAATTTTCTCTATTCACATATGTCATCTTACGCATAGAAAAATTCTATTGAATCTGCCAAAAAGCTGTGATAACTAACAAACTCAGCAAAGTTGCAGAATACAAGATCAATGCATAGAATTCAGTTGCATTTCGATACACTAGCAATGCACATTCTGAAAAGGAAATTTAAGAAACAATTTTATTTAAAATATCAAAAAGAATAAAATATGTAGGAACAAATTTAATCATGGAAGTACTAGACTTGTGCAATAAAAACTACAAAGCATTGTTGAAGGAAACTAAAACCCCAAACCAAACCAAATCCACTGCAGTTGAGAGCCGACTGATAGAGATCTTAGAGGTCAGAGTAGAACTGCCCTCCAGAGTTTCTCAGGAGCGCCTGGCTGATTTGAACTGCTGACCTTTTGGTTAGCAGACATAGCACTTAACCTACTATGCCACCAAGGTTTCTGAAGAAAACTAAAGAAATCCTAAATAAATGGAAAGACATTCCTGTTCATGGATTAGAAGATTTAATATTGCTAAAATGGTGCTATGGACTGAATTATGTGCCCCCTAAAATGTGTGCTGTAAATCCTAACCTCATTGTAATACCTTCCAGAATGGGTTGACTTTGTTATGTTAATGAGGCAAGACTAGGGTGTGTCTTGAGATAATTTCTTGAGATGAAGGATATTAGGAGGAGCAAACAGGCAGAGATGGGCAGCAAAAAAGATGAAAGCTAGGTGAATCTGTCCAGGAGCAGAAGCTCAAAGAGACAAAAATTTTCTTCCAAGGGCTGAAAGGGAGAAAGCCTTCCCCTAGAGCCAACACCTTGAATTTGGACTTCTAGTCTCCTGAACTACAAGAAGATCAACTTCTGTGTGTTAAAGCCATCCACAGAAATCCTGGTGGTATAGTGGTTATGTTATGGCTGCTAATCAAAAGGCTGTAGTTCAAATCCACTAGATACTCCTTGGAAACTCTATGAAGCAGTTCTATTGTGTCCTACAGGGTCACTATGATTTGGAATTGACTCAATGGCAATGGATTAAAGCTATCCACTTGTGTTATTTCTGTTACAGCAGAACTAGATAACCAAGACAGATGGCAATACTACCGAACACAATCTACATATTCCATGCAATCCCTATCAAAACTCCAGTGGCCTCTTTTGCAGAACCAGGAAAGCTGATCCTAAAATTCATATGGAATTTCAAATGTCCTTGAATAGCCAAAACAATCTTGAAAAAGAAGAACAAAATCAAAAGATTCACATTTCCTGATTTTAAAACTAACTAAAAAGATACAGCAATCAAGATAGTATGGGATTATTAGCATAAGGACAGACATAAACCTCAATAAAATATAATTAAGAGTCCAAAATAGATCTTTACGTTTATGGGCAATTGATTTCAACAAGGGAACTAAAACAATTCAAGGAGGAGAGAATATCTTTTCAGCAAATGGTCCTGGCAAAACTGGATATCCACATACAAAAGAAGGAGGCTGAACACTAACCACATATCATGTACAAAATTAACACAGAATGGATTAAAGACTTACATGTAAGAGATAAAAATGTGAAACACTTAGAAGAAAACATAGGCATAAATATTCATGACTCAAATATACAACAGTTTCTTAGATGTGACATCAAAAGAACAAAGAAAGACAGAATTGATAATCTGGACTTCATCAAAATTAAAAATTCTAATGCGAAGGACACTATAAAGAAGCCTAAAAAATGACAAAATGGGAAATAGTATTTTCAAATTTTATATCTGATAATGGTCTAGGATTCAGAATACATAAAGAACATTAACAACTCATAAATTAAATAAATCCAACTTCCAAATGGACAAAGGAGTTGAGTAGACATTCAAAGAAGGTAAACATGTGGACAAAAAGCATATGAAAATATACACAACATCATTTCTCATTTGGGACATAAATATGAAAAACCACAATGAGCTACCACTTCACACCCACTAGGAAGACCATAATAATAATAAAAAGAAACAAAACCCAGAAGATTGTAAGTGTTGGCAAGGATGTGGAGAAGTTGGCACAGTCATACATTGCTGGTAGGGATGTACAATGGTGCATCATTGTGGAATACAGTTTTATGATTCCTCTAAAAGTCAAACATTATAACCAGCAATTCCATCATGTCAATTAAGGCGGCAAACTCATCCTAGAAAAAGTGCGGCATACCTCGTTGCTGAATATCACTGAGCTCACCTTCAAGGTACTCCCTTTGGGAAGTTATGCACTGAAGCCAGCACCTAGTCTACCCTTCAGAGCAATTTTGGAACTGTTTTTCTGGAATGGCCATCAGACCTGTCATTGTATTACCCTTGATGTCCTGAATGTCATAACAGTGTCTTCCTTTCAATATTTCCTTTATCTTTGGATAAAGAAAAAAGTCACTGAGGGCCAGATCAGGTGAGTAGGGAAGGTGTTCCAGTACAGTTATTTATTTACTGACTAAAAACTCACAAAGAGAAAATTTAAGTTCATGAACTTGCCACCATGTCACTGTGCTCAATGGCCATTGCAGAAAAAGTTTCAAAATTGCTTTGAAGGGTAGGCTAGACATTTGTGTCAGTGAACAGCTTCCCAAGGGGAGTATTTTGAAGCTGACCATAGTGATATTCAGTAATGACATATGTAGCACTTAGAACAATTAAGTTCATAGACTTAATTGCCAGGCCTCTTATAATCAAAAGAATTGAAAACAAGGATTAAAACAAAAACTTACATACAAACATTCACAGCAGCACTAGTCACAATAGGGAGAGGTGGAAACAACCTGAATGCCCATCAATAGATGACTGCATCAACAAAACATGGTATATCCATACAATGAATATGGTTTGGCCATATATACTATTGAAGAACTGATACACACTTCAACATGAATAATCTTTGAAAACATTGTTCTAATTGAAAGAAGTCAGACACAAAAGTCACATATTGTATGATTCCATTTATATAAAATGTCGAAAGTAGGCAAAATCCATAAGAACAGAAAGAAGGGATAGGAGGGAATGACTGCTCATTGAGTACAAGTTTTCCTTTTAGGGTGATGAAAACATTCTGGAACTAACTAGCAATGACAATTGCATAACATCAAGGCAGCCAAGTGCCATCAAGTCGGATCTGACTCATCAAGGAGGTACTAAATATTACTTTATTGTACACTTTAAAATGATTAAATTTTATATCATGAAAGTAGTATCTACAAAAATTAAAATACCATCATTTTTTTTTAAACTGGCCTGTACACTAGAAGTGTTTCTGTGCAGCAGACACCTCTTCCTCACATCGTCTCTCATTACCAATTAATTGCTACAGTTTCTCTATTCTTCTTTTGAAATGACTCATATTTCTCGACAGCACTTGGCTACTTGGCATATTTCTCCCTTCCTCTGTATCATCACTGCCATAGCCCTATGCCAGTCCTTCATCACCTTGAGCTAAACAAGTTCAGTTGCCTCCTGCCGCATCTCCTGATATCCGGTTTCTCATCCTCCCATGTCACTCTGGCTTCAGCTTCCAGGTCATCTTTCTAAGTAAGTGTTCTGGTTGAGTTAGTTTCCATTCCTCATCAAAAAACTTCAATTGTTAGCCACATGTCTGATGGGAGTCTAATTTCCACAATCTACAAGTTACTGCAACGTATCAACAAGAAAAAGGTGAATAACCCAATTAAACAGTGGGCGAAGGATAAGGACAGACACTTCTCCAAAAGACTTTTAGGCAGTCAAAAGACATGTGAGGAAGTGCTCATGATGGTTAGCCTTTGGAAATACAAATCAAAACCACAATGAGATACCACTGCATCCCAACAAGGTTGGCAGTCATTCAAAACATACAAAACAACAAATGTTGGAGAGGCTATGGAAAGACGGGAACTCTTCTACACTGCCAGTGGGAATATAAAATGGTACAACCACTTTGGAAAGCAATTTGGTGCTTTCTTAAAAAGCTAGAAATAGAAATACCATATGATCCAGCAGTCCCATTGCTTGGAATACATCCTAGAGAAATAAGGGCTGTTACATTGTCATGGGTTGAGTTGTGTCTCCCCAAAAATGTGTGTAGCCATGTGGCTGGGACATGATTCCCAGTATCCTGTGACTGTCCTCCATTTTGTGGTTTCCCTAAACTGTATGTTAAAGGATTAGGGTGGGGCTGTAAATTCCTTCTTAGGATTACTTCCCTGCCCTGTGGTAAAGGGAGTTTCCCTGGAGTATGGCTTGCCCCACCCTTAATCCTTTCAGCCTGCAAGAGATAAAAGGACAGAGAAGCAAGCAGAGAATTAAGAACCTTGTACCATCAAGCAAGCAGTACCGGGAGAAGAGCACGTCCTTCAGACCTGAGGTTCCTGCACCAAGACGCTCCCTGGACAAAGACTGATGCAATACTGGACTTTCCTCCAGAGCCGATAAGGGGAAAGCCTTCCCCTGGAGCGGACACCCTGAATATGGACTTACAACCTACCAGACTATGTAAGAATAAACCTTCCTTTGTTAAAGCTATCCACTCGGTGGTATTTCTGTTAGAGCAGCTCTAACTGACTAAAACATACATGAACAGATACATGCACACAAATGTTTATCATAGCATAGTCCACAACAGCAAAAAGAAGGAATTAACCTAGGTGCCAATCTACAGATGAATGGATAAACAAACTGTGGTATATATAAATGATGGAATGCTATGCAATGATAAAGAATAATGGTGATGTTATAAAACATCTTGTAAACTCGTTTCAACTAAAGATACTGTGCTGAGTGAAGTAAGTCAGCTGCAAAAGTATGAGACCTCTGCTATAAGGACTTAAAAATGGACTCATGCATAGAAGAAAAGACTCTTTGATGGCTACAAGAACGGAGAAGAAGAGAAAGGGTTGTTCACAGATTAGATAACAACAAAAAAAAAAAACTGCCATTGAGTCGAGTCTGACTCATAGTGACACCAGAGGTCAGAGTAAAATGCCCCATAGTGTCTAAGGAGCACCTAGCAGATTTGAACTTCTGACCTTTTGGTTAGCAGACATAGCACTTAACCCACTATGCCACCAGAGTTGGATAGTCCACAGGAATTCAGTTAAGTGAAGAGAGTGACAGCACTCAGTAGAAGGCAGGTCAGCATAAATGGACTACACCATAAACTAAAATGTCTTTGTAATTCAACTCAACATTTCAAAGGACAGAGTAGCAGGGAGAGGGGTCTGGAGACCATATTTTCAGGGGACACTGAGGTGAATTGGCATAGCTAATCTTTTTATAACAGAGTGTTCTGTATTCCATATTGGTGAGTGGTACTTGAGGTCTTAAAAGCCAGCAAGCTGCCATCCAAGGAACATCAGCTGGTCCCAGTCCACCTAGAGAACATCAAAGACACAAGGAAAAATGAGACCAGGAAACAGCGGACACATATGATTGGGAGACTACACCAGCTGAAGAACAGAAGAACTAGATTGTGCCCGGCCACCAGCAAAGGCAGCCCTGACAGGAAATACAGCATAGAGGCCTTCACACAGCATAAGAAAAAGAGGAGTGCAGATCTAGAACCCTATTAAAAGACCAGACTTGATGGTCTGACACCCTTGGGGAGCCACTGAGAACATGGCCCCTACACTTACTGCTAGTCCAGAACTGAAACCAATACTGAAGCCAACACCACAGACAAAGAATGGGCTGGACGTGGGGACACAGAGTGATTCAGGTTGTGTGTGTACTTTACGGTTTAAAATAAGTATGAGGCTGTCCTACTGGTTTCTATTTAGAGGGGAGAAGAGAGGACAGAGAGGAGGGTACAAGCACTGGTTGAGTGTGTACTAGAAGTAAAGCGTGGAAAAGAAGAGTGTGCTGTCACAGGGTGAGGAGAACAGACAGAGTTGCAGAGAGACGAGTGCTTGGGTTTTTTAATGACAAATTGTCTTGGACTGTAAACTCTCACTTAATCACAATAAAAAAAATTAAAACTAAATATAAAAAATTTCAGTTGTTCATCATTGCTAGAAATTCCTCACCCATAAAATGACAATAGTAATAGTTATAACTTCATAAGGTTATTATGCAAATTAAGTTATATACCTAACCTAATTCCTAACACATAGTTAGGCATACAGTAAATGATATCTCTTATTGTTGAGAAAGAAGTCTAGTTAGAAGGCCTCACTGAGAACATTTTTCTTTGAGTAAATGAGGGGCAGATGTTTAGACTATTATATCAGAAAAGACTCAAGAAGTAAGGTTACCTTCAAGTTTGAGAATATTGTCATGAAACTGAAATATTATACCTGAAAGGCAGAGTTAAGAAATGTCACCATAGATATAGTAGATGAGTGACAGTTTCAGACTGATTCTGTGGATATATTTGCAACCAACAGGAAACAATGTGCAGAATCCCAAACACTCAATAACTCTATTAACTACTATAAATAAAATAAAGCACATAGTGTATTTGTTTTTACCACATTATACAAGAGGTTATCACTTAGAAACATTCCTAAGTGTGATGGTGTCACCACAGCGGCATGCATAAAGAGCAAACAACAGGATAAAGATGAAAATGGCTTCTTGACATAAAAGTAGCTTTCAATTAACCTGAACCTAAAAAATACAAATTCTTTATGACAGGAATTTTCACTTATAGGCTGTGAAATTTTAATGTAAAAAAAGTTAAAGAAATTCCTTTAGCAAATGGCCATCTAGGATACAATTGTTGGTCTCTTATAGTCCAGAGCAAAGAAGAATGAAGAAAACTCAAGACTCAAGGGAACAATTAGTTCAAAGGACTAATGGGCCACATAAATCACAGCCTACACCACCCTGAGACTAGAACTAGATGGTACCAGCTACAACTACTAACTGCTCAGACTAGGATCACAACAGAGGGTCCCAGACAGAGCTGAGGAAAAATGTTAGAACAAAAAATCAAATTCACAAAAAAGACCAGACTCACTGATCTGACAGAAACTGGAGGAAACCCCAAGCCTGTGGCCCTATGACACAGTTCTGAAAGAATCGAAGCCTTTACCAGAGACCACCTTTCAGTCAAACGATAGACACACTCATAAAATAAACATTGCCACCCAAGAGGATTGTGTGCCTTAGAACAATCAATTATAATGATATTAAAAATAAAAGGCAACATTTGCCCAAAGGAAAGGCTGAGAAGACAGGAAAGCGTAGAAATGGGGAGAGAACTGATACATCTTGCGGAACGAAAGCAGAGTGTCATGGAACACTTTATGCAAACTGTGGAATGGAAAACTAATTTTCTCTATAAACTTTCACTAATGCATAATTAAAAAAAAATGAAAAAGCAATAAAGAAGTGATAGTTTCCTTTGAGGTTGACATTAGTAATCTCTTTAATAAAGTGGGCACCTGAAAGTCTAAAATAGGTTCTCTAGGCTTCCTGTGTTTAGTGGGACTACCACCAGGCCAGAACTCAAGAGCAGCACAACTGGGGAGAGCATATGATCACATCAAGACATCTGGTCTGGTTTTATAATGCCAGCCTTGATTAGTTGTTTTCCGTTCATTCTTTTTTTAAAGTTATTGTATTTCCTCCTCTGCAGCCCAAGTCTGGACCTGGCCACAGTCCAACTGCTGATGCTAGTTATAAAGCACCAGCCCTTGTACCTCCCCACTCCCAGGTCCTTCTACTCCATTCAGAAAGTCTCTAAAAGGCTTGGTATTTTCTTGTCTCATATAATACAATTCCTTTCATCTGGAGAGTCTGCACTCCACCCTCACTCACATAGGCTTCTGTGAGATCTCTACTTGCCAGTGGTAATCTTCAAGGTGCTGTAGCAGTTAATTTTTGGAGTAGCTGCCCAATTTGCAAGGATTTCCCAAATACACGTGTGTGTCCTCAGCACTGGTTCTGTACTAGATGATGTTGCTTGTCACTCTGTCTTAGTTGAGTATTCCAGGTTTAGTACCTGACCCAGATCAGGCAGAATCCCTTCCTAGAATATTTTGAGTTTGAATTGGGAGTTAGTGCCTGTCTGATATTAGGAACTACAGAATTTGAAACTTGGGATCTGGCAGGATGCCACATGGTATACCACTTGGAGAAAGCCAGCATAAAGTAGCAACAAATAAACAGACATACAGAGTGAAAAAGAAATCAAAGACAAAAGGAAACTCCTATTTCTAGTAGTGCTCAAGTTTTGTCCCTGCCGTGATTGAGTCAACATACCGTTTTTGCCAACTTTGTGAAATATCTCTATTTTCTTCCCATACATTTCCTTTTCAGTGGAGTGTCTGCAACTCAAAACAGTGAGTCCTAATTAACGTATCTTTCTTTTAAGTAGAGTTTCTATTCCAGTTATCTAGTTCTGCTATAACAAAAATGCCACTAGTGGATAGCTTTAATATACACTAGTTTATTCTCTGTCTAGGACTCTAGAAGTCCAAATTCAGACTGACAAATCTAGGGAGTCTTTCTCTCTCTGTCTGCTCTGGGAGGAGGTCCTCATCAACAATCTTCCCTTGGTCTAGGAGATTCTCAGTGGAGGAACTCTCAGTCTAAAGACACTCCCCTCCTGGTTCTCCATTCTTGGTGTCACAAAGACCCCCCTCTTTTTTATTTCAAAAGAGACTGCCTCAAGGCACAACACAATCTTACACATTGAGTCTTGCCCCACCAACACAACTGCCACCCATCCTCCCTCATTAACATCATAGAGGCAGCATTTGGAAACATCACACAACACCAGGAACTAATCCCTCCCAAGAAAATGTTCAAAGTGAGACTGTCTTTCCATCTTCACTTTTAAGATATGTTCTGTTTGTACTTCTTCTAAGACAAATTTGTTTATTCTTCTGGTAGCCCATGGTATATTCAGTTTTCTTGATCAACACCATAATTCAAAGGCAGCACCTCTTCCTCAGTCTTCCTTATTCATTTTAAAGAGCAGAATTGCCAGATGTAATGCATAATTTGATTTCCTGACTGCTACTTCCATGGGTGTTGATTGTGGATCCAAGTAAAATGACATCCTTAATGACCTCAATATTCTCTTTAGTAAATAGCCAAGCCAAGTGCCATCGAGTTTAGTAAATATTAATTTAATAAATGAATAAATACCCATTCAATAACAATCAATTTTAGGAAATATTTAAAGAAAGGGGAAATTCTTATGAAATAATAGAGAAAAAGATAAAAATTGTATTAAAGTATAATATCACTTGTACTCCATGCTGTTGGTAGGTGATGTTGAGTTGATTTTGACTCAGGGAAAATCCACATAATGGAATAGAATTGCCCCACACAGTTTTCTTGGCTGTAACCCTTATGGAAAAAAGTCTCTAAAAGAAAATCCACAAAAATTATGTAGATTATTTTCTCTGTGGTGGTAAATTATTCTTTCTTCTTTATATTTTTACATTTTAAAAATTTATACATTTTAAATGTATTTTAAAGCACACAATGTTGCATTTAAGCATACATTGTACATTTATATAATTAACATGCATTGTTTTCATATAGTAACAACCAATAAACTTTGCGTATAATTAATAATTCATTCTCTCACATCAAAGGATTATTTTTCCAGGCTCTGTTCCACTATTTTCTAGTCAATATGTTCATACATGTTTTAGTCAGCTAGTGCTCCTCTAACAGAAATACCGCAGAGTGGATGGCTTTAACAAAGGAAGTTTTATTCTTACACAGTTTGGTAGGCTACAGGTCCAAATTCAGGATGTCCACTCCAAGGGAAGGTTTTCCCCCTTGTCGGTTCTGCAGGAAAGTCCAGTATTGCATCAGTCTTTGTCCAGGGAGCGTCTTCACACAGGAACCTCAGGTCTGAAGGAGGCGCTCTTCTTCCAGTGCTGCTGTCTTGGTGGTGTGAGGTTCCCAACTCTCTGCTTGCTACTTTTTTCTTTTATCTCTTGTAGTATGAAAGGATTAAGCCATACTCCAGGGAAACCCCCTTTACAGTGGAGCAGGGGGGTGATCCTATGAGGGGATTTACAGTCCCACCTTAATCCTTTAACATACAGAACAGGAAAATCACAAAATGGAGGACAATCACAAAATATTGGGAATCATGGTCCAGCCACATGGCCACACATATTTTTGGGAGGACACAATTTGATCCATGACATCCCATCCTTTGGCACCCCAAAAAATCCCATCTTTGAAACATGTAACACATTTATCCCATATGATGGAGGTCTTAAATCAGTTCCAAGTTCAAAATTCAAAATTTTTTTACACCTAGGACATCTAGAATGCGAGCTATCTGCTTCCAAAGGCACAATGTCAGAACAAGCACAAGTTAGAAAGTCCATTACAATTGAGAGAAATTGCAGGGAAAGAAGGCATTAACAGGCAACAGGCAAGTCAACAGAACTCATTACATTAGCCCTCGAAGCTTTGAAAATACTCTGACATTTTCTGAGACATTCTACACAGTGACCCTGCCCTCCAGACTCTAGGTATTGGCCACACTCTCTGGATTCTGAGTGGAGACCCCCGGCCCTGCACTGCAACTCTGCCTTCAAGGCCCACTTGGACCAAAGCTCTGCCCCATAGGCTTTAGGTGCACCCTAAGCCCAACTGAGTAGCAATTCCACTCTGACAAAATGCAGAAAGCCCTGGCTCCGACCTTTCAAACCCCTGAGGTCATGGCCATACCTTTGGAGACTGAGGCAGCTCAGCTTCTTACGCTGTTTATCTCTTCAGCTTCTGCTTCATATGGCCGCATGGCCCAGGCCTCAGGCCTAGATCTGCCCTGCCAGGGCAAGTGCTCCAAAGCTCTGTAGCACCACTGATTCAAGTGCCCGGAGGTACCCCACTCTTGCTGGAAAGTGTCCTGCACAAAGGCACTCAGCTCACTGGCTCTGTGGGTCAGCAAGGCCAGCTCTACCAATTTAAATGCCCGGAGGCACCCCGTTCTGCCAGGAAAACTGTGTACAGGCACTCAGCTCTCTTGCTCCATGGATCGGCTCCAGCGCTGCCTCTGATTCTGCTGCTGCCGCTGCTGCTGCCGATCCTCTGCTGTTCATTTCTCATCATCTGCCCCTTCTTTGGTGTTAACAGTTCTCCACAGTTCCTTCTGAATCTTCTATGCATTCACTGTTTCAAAATGGCTTCCACATTTTAGGTATTTGTTAGAGAAGCACCCCACTCTTGCAGGACCAAATTCTGTTTTAATCAGTTAGGGCTGCTCTAACAGAAATACCACAGAGTGGGTGGCTTTAATCAAGGAAGCTTTATTCTTACACAGTCCAGCAGCTTACAAGTCCAAATTTAGGCTGTCCACTCCAGGGGAAGGTTTTCCCCCTTGTCAGCTCTGCAGGAAAGTCCAGTATTGCATCACTCTTTGTCCATGGAGCGTCTTCACACAGGAACCTCACGTCTAAAGGATGCGCTCTTCTCCTGGTGCTGCTTTCTTGATGGTGTGAGGTTCCCAACTGTCTGCTTGCTACTTTTTCCTTTTATCTCTTGTAGGATGAAAGGATTATGGGTGGGGCAAGCTGTACTCCAGGGAAACTCCTTTTACAGTGGAGCAGGGAGGTGATCCTATGGAGGGATTTACAGTCCCACCTTAATCCTTTAACATACAGCACAGGAAAATCACAAAATGGAGGACAATCACAAAATATGGGGAATCATGGCCTAACCACATGACTACAGATGTTTTTGGGGGGACACAATCCAATCCATGACAATACATATATAGTAGCTTTAATTGGCTTTCTATGATTGTTCATTTTGATTTATGAATAGAGTGCCTACAATTTTTGGTTAGTCCTGGTTGTGCTTATTTTCCTGATATAATTATGAATAACACCCGATTTTACTCCCCAGCTTGACCTGGCTTAGACAGTGAAGTTTATGGTCACTCTATTCATAAAGAAAATACTTTTTGGCCATCATTCTTAGAAATTGTATTATCAGCACTATCATCTACACTTCAAACTTATGGTTTAGCATCAGAACCATTTTTACAGGGTGGTATTTCTTCAACATGTTTCACTGTTAGCCAAACAATTGGAGACCAAATATGGATATTGCATTAACATTCAAACTATGATTTCTCTCCCATGAAATAAATGATAAACTTTCCCTGCAAGCAGGAATAGCTGAACTAGTAAGCATGATATACACAGGCTTACTTGTGTTTACTTAGTAATCTATGGTGAACAATTTTACATGAGTTTCACATGTGGTAAAGAACAGGTGAAATTGTTCACTGCAGATTTGTAAGTAAACACAAGTAAGCCCATGTGTACTTTGCTTTCAGGTAATCTGGCCCTGTCTGCAAGCAATTTGTAAAGCAAATTTGTTTATTGTATCTTAGGTGAAAGTTAACAGCGGAACTTAGTTTCCCACTGAACAATATAATAATGTTTTGTGACATTAGTTATCAACCCCATGAAAAGTCACTGCTCCCCCTTTCATGTCCTTGAGTTCCCGCTACCAACTGTCCTGTCCTCTCCTGCTTTCTTGTCCTTGCCCCTGGGTTGGTGTGCCCATTTACTCTTGTTTTATGGGATTGTCAAATTTTTGGCTAAAAGGTGAACCTCAGGAGTAATTATATTACTCAGCTAAAACGATTTCTGGGGGGCCATACTCTCAAAGTTTCTCCAGTTTTACCAGCCCAGTATATCTGGTCTTGTGTGTGTGTCTCTGTGTGTGTTACAGTTTTGTTCTACATTTTTCTCCAGCTCTTCCCAGGACCCTCTATTGTGATCTCTGTCAGAATAATCAGATGTGGTAGCCAGGCACCATCTAGTTGCACTGGATACCCTCTGGTGAAGGCCATGCTAGTTTTGGTCCATTAGTCCTTTGGACTAATCTTTCCCTCGTGTCTTTGTATCTTTGATTTTCTTCATTTCCCCTGTTCCAGATGAGATGGGACCAGTGGAGTATCTTAGATGGCTGCTCACAAGATTTTCAGACTCAAGATGTTATCACCAAAGTAGGATGTAGAACGTTTTCGTTATAAACTATGTTATGCCAATCAATGTCCCTCAAGACGCTAGTCCCCAGCCCTCAGTTCAGTTCTTCAGGGAGTCTGGATCTGTCTATGGAGTAACGGAATTTTTTAAAGACTGATAGGAATATAACTCCAATGGAAGATTTTTATCAAGTACAAGTAGTGGACAAAGACAAGAGAGATGTGTTAGATTTTTCTAGCTATAGCGAAGGAATAACCAAATCCAGTGTAAAGCAAGGTCTAACTTACATAAAACTAAATGCAGTCGTGAGACTATAAATGCTTTCATGAGGCTCCATGGACTGTGTTAACCTGCCTTCATTGTCCCTTAAGGTGAACAAAAGTGATAAAGTTAAAATCTCATTGCAAGGTAGTAATTGCTCCTTTTCAAGGGTAGTAACCAAAAAGGAATCTATTTTTCAATTGCATCCTTTTTTTTGTTTTTCCTTTTAACCTTCCCACTAACCTAGATGTGCTGCTGTCTCTGTAACATCTTAAATGCAACAGACAAACCACTATTTTGGCTAATTTAAGTTTTCACTGCCATTTCAAAAGAGGCAGTGGGATTTTTACTAATGCAAAAGAGTAGGAAAAAAAACATAATAGAAAAATTACTGTCTTTCCCAAAGCTCCATCTTCAGTGTCCCTTTACCATACATTGGTTATTCTGCTGTTAATTTATAAACAACAAAAAAGACTCTTCAATCAAACCAAATTATACACCATTTTTCAAAATTGGTACCTATGATGATTCACACACCAGGTTAATAAAACTAATTTTTCCTAAGGGATTCATACAATTAAGGGTTATTATTTTCTCCCATCATTTTCATTTACTCAGCCAGAAGCAACTCAAAATGTTCAAGGTCAGTAGGTAGGAGAGTGCATTGAGTGAATGACTGATGTAATTATGAGGGCACCCTAGAGCATCGTATTATTTAACAAACAAAAGTACAACAGCCAGCACCCCACATAATTATTGGTCCTTCTTCACTAAAGAGCTTTGGTTTGAGCCCTGTTGATTCCTGTCAGTTCGGAATTATGGTCTATGATACTGAAAGTCAGATACTGCATGTCAATGTGCTGGCCACCCTCAGAGTTGGTTGTTCTAGGAAGAAGGAAAGAGTGTTTTGTTATTTCTCTGAGTTCTCCTCTGGAATATCTGCATAGATGAGGAGATTAAAAAAAAAACTTCTGAACATATCCTCACAAATGATCTTTGTGAGGGTATGTTGTGTACTGTTTTAACTAAATTAAGCATACAGGTAATTTTAAAGAACATAATGCTAGCTCACTACACTCTGGTTACTCCTCATTGCCTTCCAAATTGAGAGCAAACCCCTCAGCCTGACATTCAAGGACCTTTAACATAAAAATCCAACTGCACGTTCCCAGCATATCACCCACTACTTACTCAAAGCCTATTCTTCAGCCAAAGGAAATTATCTGGAAATTTCTAATTTCTGTAAGGACAAAGCACTACCAAGATGAGGCAGCTGGCTGAAAACACCTAAAATTTAAACAAAATTAAAAAACAACTTCCTGAACACATTGAAGAGTCAACAGAAGCAGATACATTCTAGTAGGAAGATATGCTTAGAGGAGGGCAGGTGAGTAGTTGTATGAAGTAATCTCCCTCTATTTTGGTTTTCATTCTGGGGCTAATTACAGGCTTTTATGTGGTACACAAAGTGGCAGAAAACTACACTCTTTCTGGGCATGGTAAGAAGAAAAGTGAAGCTGTGGAAAGCATGGCTGCTGAAGAGAGGGGGGGAATTTTAAGATGGGGAACAGCTGAAGAGCAAATACTCAAATGCTGTCAACACACTTCTCTGACGGATTCCTGAACTACGCAAACATACAGTAAAATCAAACCTCTGAAATAAAGGAAAAAGGTTGAAATGAAAATGCAGTTGCTACCCAAGAAAGTCTGAGGTCCAATCTAGCTAAGATGATTGCATAATAAAACAAAACAAAGACGTTTTATGATAGAAAATTAACTGAATCCAAAATCTCCACAAATTGGCGTTCATAATGTTTCTAATTTAAAGATAGCTGGCATATAAAGAACATGGAACATATTTTCAAGAGAAAAAACAAAACAAAACAAAAAAACACATCCCAAGATGACATAGACATTGATACTAGCAGACAGAATTTTAAAATAACAAATACACCCTGAAGTAAAACAATGCTTGTAGCTTTCATTTCATTTATAAGAAATCAGCTGAGAAACAGAAACTACACAAAGAACTATATAGAAATTCTGTAACTTAAAAATGAAATATAAATAATGAAAAAATAATTCACTAGATAGACAGTTCAACACACTTGAGAGACAAAAGTATGTATAAGTATGTATACTCTAAAATAAATCAATAGAAGACATCCAGTGTGAATAAAAAAAAAAAAGATTAAACAAGTAAATAAAGCCTCTGTGATATGCTGGATAATACCAACTTTCTAATGTATGTGTAATTTTAGCATCCCATATGAGGGAGAGAGAGAATGGGACAGAAAAATTATTTGAAGAAGTAATGGATGAAATTTTCCTCTTTTGATTATAGGCAGAAATTTACACATACAAGTTGCTCCAAGAACTCAAAACAGAATGAGCACAATTAAACCTATTCTAATATACATAATAGCCATGCTTCTGAAAGTCAGGAAGAAAAAGAGGAAATCTCGAAAAACAGCAAAAGAAAAATGATACATTACATACAAGGTAAGAATGAATTGATTAACACTCGACTTCTCATCAGAGACAATGAAGGTTAGAAAATATAGAACAACATCTTTAAAATACTACATGGAAAAAAAATCAGTAAAATATTCTATATCTGGAAAAAAAAATCCTTCAGGAATCATGACAAAATAAAGACATTTTCCAAGAAAATAAAACAGAGAGAAGTTATCATCATCAAACCTGTACAAAAAGAAATGGTATGAAATTCTTTAGGCTGAGGGGAAATTATATTAGATAGAAGCTAATATCATCAGAAAAGAATAAAGAACATCATAAATGATAAATATAATATCATGCAAACTGCAAAAACAATTACTTTGGCTCTGCTCCCTTAATTTCTTCATAATATTTATAAAAATTTAAAGAAGAAAAAACATTGCTTTGTGGCATTATGATACAACATAAATCTTAATATTTGGGTGTAATACATACAACAAATTACTCTAAAGGAAGGGGTGGGAGATAATAGTCCTAAATGTTGTAAGCTTTTCCTAATTTACATATGCCAAATTTATATATAGGGGTATGATATTAACTGTAAATGAACTATGAAAAGTAAAGAATATGTATTGGACTCTTAGGAGCCAACAGTTAAAAAAAAAGAAGGAAAAGAGAAAAGAATTACAGCAACAAAAGAAGATTCTAAAAATAAATTTTAAAATACAATAAAGTAGGAAAGGATTAACAGAGAAACAATAAAACAACAAAAACAAAAATAATCCTACACAACCTATTTGAGAAAAAAAATGGAGAAAGGAAAGCATCCCAACTTATTTCATAATATTAGAACTATGCTTATACCACAAGTAGACAAAGGCATCACCAGAAAAGAGAACTGAAGACCTTTATCACTCATAAAGGTTTATGGACTTATAGGAAAAAAGTATCATGTCTTTTATTCAGCATTACAGATGAGGTACTGTCCAGTGTAATATGGCAAGGAAAAAATAAAATATATAAACAAAAGAATGGAAAAGTCAAAAAGTATCTTTATTTACAAATGACATAATTGTATACATAGACTATATTAAAGAAATGACAAGTTATTACAGCTGTAAGTGAATTTATCAAGGTCACATGATATAAAATCAATGTACAAAATTCAATTATATTTCCATATAAGAGCAAGCAATTGGAATTTTTATACTGCATTGTCAATGGCAAAAATAACATAATTAGGAATAGAGTTAATTAGATATATGTAAGATTTTTACACTAAAAATTATAAAAATGTGAAGAAAAAAACAAATAAATGGAAAGACAGAATGTGTACATGCATGAGAAGACACAATAATACATAGATATTGAGAACTGACACCTTTGAACTGTGGTATTGGTGAAGAACACTAAATATACCATGAACTGCCCAAAGAACAAACAAATCTTTCTTGGAAGAAGTACAGCCAGAATGATCCTTAGAAGCAAGGATGCCAAGACTGTCTCACATACTTTGGAGAGATATTATCAGGACGGATAAGCTCCTGGAGAAGGATATCAAGCTTGGTAAAGAGAAAGTCAGGGAAAAAGAAAAAGACCTTCAATGAGATGGATTGACACAGTGACTCCAGCAATGGGTTCAAGAATAACAATTGTGAGATGGCACAGGATCGGGCAGTGTTTTATTTTGTCGTACAAAGGATTGTCAGGAATCAAAACTAACTCAATGGTACCTACCAACAATTCTCAAAGTAATCTATAATTGAGTATCATTTCAAATAAAATTCTAGAAGGCTTTATTTTTGTTTTTAGAAACAGGAGGCTGTTTTTAAACTGTTGTGGAAGTGTAAAGACCTGGAAACATCATAACCTTGTAGACAAGCAAGAACAAAGTTTAAGGACTTTGTCTTAGATTAGGTTAACCATAGAAGCAACATCCGTGAATCATATATATAGTGAGCTGCTGGCTCAGTGTTGCTAAATCTGATGAATCCAAGATCAGCTAGTAAGATGACAGGCTGCTACCCAAGGCCTAAGAACTAGAGATCAGATGCTGATGAGCTGAATGCAGGATCAGAGCAGAGCAAAAGGGAACTTTGCCAAAAAGTCCACATATAGTGGATGCAGGCCCGTACCCCCAAGGAGATATTGTTTCCAACTAGTTGGCTGTTCACGGCAGATTCCATCATGGAGCTGATCATATCAGTTCTCATCACAGAGGTGATGACATCATTATACAACTGCCAAACTAGGTCATAACTGCCAAACCACTAAGAATCGTGGCCCAGCCAACGTGACATACAACCTTAACAACCAGTCTTGTTCTACTTTATTTCAAGCATTCCTATAAAGCTATAATCATCAAGACAGTGGCATATTTGTGTAATGAAAGAAATATAGATCAGTGGAACAAAATATGGACTCCAGAAACAGATACATAGGTGATTTACTCCCAAGAGAGGTGTCAAGGTAATTTGATGGAGAAAATATTCTTTTCAACAAATGGTACAAGAGCAACTGAATACCTGTATGGGGAAAGGAAAAAAAGTCAATATTTACCTCCTACTAAACACAAACAGAAACTTGAGGGGAAAAAAACATAGATTTAAGCATAATAATTAAATGATTAGGTATTCAGAAGACAGTACAAAGAGTTCTTAAATGAGACACAAAGAAGATGAACCATAAATGAAAATTTAATAAAATAGATCCCATCAAAAATGAAACCTTTGGGTCATCCAAAAATGAAAGCCAGAGACTGGGAGAAAATAAGTATTTTCAAAGCATAGGTCTGATAAAGGACTTATATCTAGAATATGTAAATAACATTACAATTCAATAGTAAATGAACATTTTCAATTTAAATTTTAGCTTTAAAAATGTACAAAATATTTGAACACTTTGCCAAAGATGATATACATATAACAAATAAGTATACAAGAGAAAGATTAAGCTTCATAGTTGTTAGGGGACTGTAAAGTAAAACTAAAGGTATATATATCAATACACATCCACTACAATGTCAAGTTAAAAAGACTGACAATATCAAATGTTGGTAAGAATATGAAGTAGTTAGACCCCTTGTACATTGCTCATCAGAAAGGAAATAATTGCAACCACTTGGGAAAGAAGTTCAATAGTTTCTTATAAAGTTAAGCATATATTTATACAATAACACAGCCATTACTAGATCAAGAAAAAATTAAAAAATCTAAACAGAACTGTAACAAGTAAGGAGATAGAATCAGTAACCAAACACTTCCTAACAAAGGAAAATCTAGGATCATATGGCTTTACTGGTCAAACCTACCAATTATTTAAAGGATTAACACCAATACTTCAAAAATCATTTCAGGGGGGTGGAGCCAAGATGCAGACTAAACACAAGTCTCCCTAAATCCCTCTGGAAACAAATTGATAACTAAATGGAGCCTTATGGACACCTAGTGAGCCCTAGGACATTGCATAGGGCTGTTAATTTGGACTTCATACCACTGAACGGAAAACCTCCTCTCTTTTGCTGTTCCCTACTCTTGGAGAGTGCTGGATTCCATGGACCAAAGGTAATTTGCCATTTTAACTTTTTTTCCTCTGTCTTAGCTGGTGGGCAGAGCTGGGACTTGACTAGCAGCTGGTCTTGGGTGCACTGTTGGTGGGATCGGAGGGTGAAATTGACACATTTTGAGAGCCCTGCTTTGGGCTCTGTGCATCTCAGCGACTTTGGCCTCCCTTTCCACCTCCACTATTGAGTAGCCTGTGCCAAGGCATGTGGGGAGCTTGTGTGGGACACCACTTGTTCCATTGCGAGGCAGAGATACCCATGTGGAGCCCTCAGCAGGACCTAATTCCTAGGCTGGGAGGTAGCACCTACCCAGAGAAGAGCGCTTTATCAACAGAAAAGCAGTATTCAACACAGTGTCGCCTATGGCTGGGGCCCAACAGCAAAAGCCAGCAAGGCAGTAGCTTTTCCATATTTTAAGCTAGTTTATAACATCTAGGGTTCAACATAAAGGTGCTTACTTTGCAGCCAGGAAGAGGGACATATACACCAGAAAACCTGACTGACTTTGGAAGTTTTCAGATACCTTTTACCATTCATTTTAAGACAGCCTCGCCAAACAACTGTGTTCTATCTTCACAGCATCTCTCCCTGCTAGATTGACTCACACGATGCCCCAAAAGCAACAAACTCTAGATAAAAGCATAACAAAGAAAGTACCCATGGCTTCAGAAGGGCCCCAAAAGAAAGCACCACACAACTTCCAAAATGAGAAATCTTTCTGAAACTATTGAAAGGTGGATACAAAAGGATTTTATATAGAGCCCTCCTAGACCTTATACAAAATGCAGCAGAGCATAATGAAAAACTAAGCAAGCTGTTTGATCTGATGGAACACCAATACTCTGAAACGCAACAGATGAAGAACAAAATCAAACAGATAGAAACTTCAATTCAAAGCCAGGAAAACAGAAAGGAACAAATGGAAAATAAACTTTCTGACTTGGAAGACACAGCTACTGGGTCTATGAGGAAAAATTAGAAAAAAAGAAACAAGAAAAATGAAGAAGCATTAATAAGCATGTGGGACTCTATTAGAGAAACAATCTACAATTAATTGGAGTTCCAGAACAGGGTGGGACACCTGAGAACACAAACAATATTGTTGCTTAGCTGCTGACAGAAAACTTCTCAGAAATTATGAAAGAATAGAACATAGATATCCAAGATGCATATCAAACACCACTCAATATAGATCTCAAAAGAAAGACTCCAAGACATGTTGTAATCAAGCTTCAAAAATGAAACATAAACAGAAACTCTTAAAGGCAGCAAGACTCAAAGCAAAGCTAACAGTCAGAGGGAAATCCTGTAGGCCTTCATCAGATTTCTGAGCAGAAACGATACTGGCACAGAGACAGTGGCATGACACATTCAAAGCCTTGAAGGAGAACTTCCAAACAAGAATTATATATCCTGCAAAACTATCTTTCAAACATGAAAATGAAATTAAGACATTAAACAGAAACTCAGAGAATTTGTAAAAATCAAACCAAAGCTACAAGAAATACTGAAAGAATCTCTTGGCTTAGAAGAACAAAAACACTAACTTTATATTTTAGAAGCAAATACAGGACACATCACCCAGAATCCTACTCAGTTAGGGAAGTCTCCAAAACTCAGTCAAAGCTATAATAGTGAAAGAAATTGTCTAGTGATCAGATCATGAAAACTGTTGTCATCATATTAAAAAGAGTGATATATTACAGTCATTATAGTCCTTCCAGATGCAGAGGAAATTGACAAGAATGGTAGTAATTGAAATTAAGTTTATATATAGTTTATTAAGGGGGACCTTAGGGGCAGCCATAAAGCACAATAAAAATGCAACACTGCAAATCAAGAAAAGTACTATGAGTCTCAACAATCACAAAACCAACCCAGAAAAAGGTGAAAAATCAACTCACAAAAAAGAACATCCCAGAACTGGTTGATAAGAACAGATAAAACATCAACAGAAAAATAAACATACCACAATGGCAGCACTGAACACATACCTATCAATAATCACACTGAATGTGAATGGACTGAACACTCCAGTAAAGAGACATCAAGTGACATCTTGGATCAAAAGACACTACCCATCCATATGCTGCCCACAAGGAACTCACCTTAGACTTAAAGATACGAATAAACTGAAAATTAAAGGATGGAAGAATATATATCAAGCTAATAACACACAAAGAAGGGCAGGTGTAGCAATTCTAATCTCAGATAAAATCGATTTTAATGTAAAATCCCCCATCATGGATAAGGATTGACACTATTGCTGAAAGGTTCAATACACAAACAGGACTTAATAATATTAAATATTTATGCAATATTATTAAATTATTAAATAATATTAAATATTATGCAATAATATTAAATATTTATGCACCTAATATTAAATATTAAATATTTATGCAATATCAGGGCACTTAAATACATTGAAGAAACACTGACTATACCCAAAAATGAGACAGATAGCTCCACAGTAATAGTGGGAGACTTTAACAGTCCACTCTCAATACTGGACAAATCATCTAGAAAAAAGCTTGATAAAAACACAGAAGACCTTATTGCCACAATTAACCAACTAGATCACATCAACATATACAGAACTTTCAGTCCATCAGTGGACAACTACACCTGCTTCTCCAGTGTGCATGGAACATTCTCCAGAAGAGACCATGTGTGAGAGCATAAAGAAATTCTCAACAAAAGCCATACTACTGAATTAATGCAAAGCATCTTCTCAGATCATAAGGCCATAAAAGTAAAATCAATAGCAGAAAAAACAGACAGAATGTAGAACTCATGGAAACTGAACAACATCTTCCTCAAAAACTCACAGGTTATAGACGAAATCAAGGATGAAATAAAGAAATTTATGGATTCCAATGAGAATGAGAATACTTCCTACCGGAACCTATGGGAGACAGCCAAAGCAGTGCTCAGAGGGCATTTTTTCTCCATAAATACAAACATCTGGAAGAAAGAAACCAAACCAAAGACCTAATCCTACAGCTTGAACAAGTCGAGAGAAGACAACAGAGGAACCCCTCACACACCAGAATTAAGCAGATCATAAAGATTAGAGCAGAGCTAAATGATTCATAGAACAGAAGAGCAGTTGAAAAAAATTGGAAAGACCAAAAGCTGAGTTTTTTAAAAGATCAACAGAATTGACAAACCAGTGGCTTAATGTACTAAAGAAAAACATGAAACAAATAACCCAAATAAGAAATGAGAGGGGCGTTCTCATAACAGATCCAACAGAAATAAAAAATATCATAACCGAATGCTATGAAAGTCTGCACTGCAACAAATTTCAAAACCTAGAGGAAATGGACAAATTCCTTGATTCGTATCATCTACTCAAATTATCACAAGGTGAAGCAGAACAACTTACTAAACTTAAACCAAGGAAGAGATTAAAAAGTCATCAAAAACTACCAAAACAAAAAAAATCAGGCCCAGATGGCTTCACCACAGAATTCTACCAAGCTTTTAGAGAAAACTCTAATACTACTGAGACTATTTCACAATATAAAGGGATGGAATACTCCCCAGTTTCAATCTATGAGGCCAGCATAACCCTGGTACCAAAGCCAGAGAAAGACCCAACCAAAAAGGAGAGCTACAGACCAAAATCACTCATGAATCTAGATGCAAAAATTTTCAATAAAATTCTTGCCCACAGAATACAAAACAAATAAAAAAAATAATCCATCATGAGCAAGCTGGATTCATACCAGGGATGCAAGGCTGGTTCAACATCAGAAAAACAATTAATATGATCAACCACATAAATAAAACAAAAGGCAAGAATCACCTGGTTTTGTCAATTGATGCAGAAAAGGCATTTGATAAAGTCCAACAACATTCGTGCTAAAAACTCTCAGCAGTATAGGAACAGATGGCCAATTCCTCAATGCAACAAGGGCCATTTATACAAAGCCAACTGCCTACGTCATCCTGAATGGAGAGAGACTGAAACAGTTTCCCTTGAGAATGGGAACTAGACAAGGATGCCCACTCTCACCTCTCCTGTTCAACATTGTACTAGAAGTTCTAGCTGGAACAATTATACAAGACCACGAAATAAAGCGCATCTGCATTGGTAAAGAAGAAGTTAAAATCTCCCTGTCTAAAGATGGCATGATTGTATATGCAGAGAATCCTAAAAAATCCATAAGTAAACTACTCAAATGGATAGAAGAGTTCAGCAGAGTCTCAGGATAGGAGATAAATGTAAGTAATTCAGTAGGATTCCTTTATAACAACAACAAGATTATTAAGGAAGAAATCACCAAATCAATAACATTTACTACAGCCCCCAAGAAAATAAAGTACCTAGGAATCAATCTAACCAGAGAAACAACAAACCTTTGCAAAGAGAACTATAAGCCCTTACTACTAGAAACTAAGAGAGCCTTACATAAATGGAGAAACCTACCCGGCTCATGGATAGGAAGACTTAACACTGTGAAAATGTCTATTTTACCCAAAGCAATCTACTTATATAATGCAATCTCAATACAAATTCCAGTGACATTTTTTAATGAGATGGAGAAACAAATCACCAACTTTGTCTGGAAAGGGAAGTATCCCCGGATAAGTAAAGCACTACTGAAGAAGAAGAACACACTGGGAGCCCCCTCACTGCCTGACTTTAGAACCCATTACACTGCAACAGTAGTCAAAACAGTCTGGTACCAGTACAGATAGATCAATGGAACAGAACTGAGGCCCCAGAGATGACACCATCTTCCTGTAAACAGTTGATATTTGGCAAAGGCCCTAAGAGGTTAAATTGAAGCAAAAACAATCTCTTCAACAACAAATGGTGCTGGCAAAATTGTATATCCATCTGTAATAAATTGAAACAAGACCCATATCTTACACCATATACAAAACTCACCTCAAATTGGATAAAAGACTTAAATATCAAATCTAATATGATAAAGCTCATCCAAGAAAAAGTAGGAACAACAATGGAAGTTTTAATAGACAATGTGGACAGAGTTCAAAATCTGTCAAACAGACCACAAACAACAGAAGAGAAAATAGGTAAACGGGACCTACAAAGGATCAAACACTTTTGTTCATCCAAGAACTTTATTCATAGAATTAAAAGACCACCTACAGAATGGGAATAAATATTTGGCAACTATACATCAGACTGATGCCTGATCTCCATAATCTATAAGGTACTACAAAATATCAAGAAGAAAAAGATAAATAATCCAATTAAGCAATGGGCAAAGAAGATGGACAGACACTTCTCTAAAGAGGAGATCCAGACAGCCAAAAAATATATGTGGACACGCTCATGATCATTAGCTATTAAAAAAATTCAAATCAAAACTACAGTGAGATACTATCTCACTCTAACAAAGTTGGACATGATCCCTAAAACATAAAACAACAAATGCTGGAGAGGCTGTAGAGAAATTGGAAGTCTCCTCCACTGTTGGTGGGATTTCAAAATGGTACAACTTCTTTGAAAAGCAATCTGGCACTTCCTTAAAAAGCTGGATCTAGATATACCATTTGAACCAGTAATTCCACTGCTCAGTATACATGCTACAGAACCCAGGCCATGCACACCAACTGATACATGCACACGAATGTTTGTCACAGCACAGTCCACAATAGCAAAAAGATGGAATCAACCCAGATGCCCAACAACAGAGGAATGGATAGGTAAACTATGGAATATATCCTCAATGGAACACAATGCAATGATAAAGAACAATGATGATTTCAGGAAACAATTTAAAATCTGGTTTCAATTGGAGGACATTATGTTAAGTGAAATTAGCGACAAAAGGACAAATATTGTATGAGACCCCTACGATAAGAACTTACAAGCAGACTCATGCATGCAAGAGAAGACTCTGACGGCTGGAAGGGTGGGGAGGGAAGAAGGGTGAAGGGGTGGAGGATTTAGATTAGATATTGATATAAATTTGGCTGGGTGAAATATGTGACAGCGCACATTAGAAAGAAGATCAGTATTAACTGGACTTCAACATAACATGATTACTCCTCCCACCTTAATCGAATATTGCAAGGACAGGGTAGCTGCGGCCGGGGGCCGAGGACCATGCTCTCAGGGGAAATCGAGGACAAATTTGCAAAACTAGCATTTTGCTAATGAGGACTCTCCTCACCTGACTTTGGTGAGTGGCGTCTGTGGTCTTAAAAGCTTCCAAGCTGCCATCCGAGGGTACCGCAGGTGGTCCCAGCTCAGCAGGAATGGATGATCATCAAGGACCAAAACAATGTGGGGAAAGGAGAACCTAGAAGACAGAGAGACCCACATGAGTGGGAGACTACATCAACTTGTGACCAGAAGAACTGGACGGTGTCCGGCCATTACCAGTGATAGCTGTGATGGAGTTCACAAAGTTGAGTCTCACTGGCAACACAAGAATAAATAGGGGTGAACCCTGAGATCTCCACTAAAAGACCACAACTGATGGTCCAGGGGCCCTGGAATTCCCCTGGGAGCATGGTCCTGGCCCTGATACTGCCCCTGTCCATAAATCATAATGGAGGTCAGTCTTTGAACAGGAGTGGATTGGACTTGGCAACACAGAGTGACCATATCGTGTACGTACTTTTTGGTTCTATGCATCCCTAGGATGTCGTCCTGCTGACCTCTTACTGGAGATGGTGGAGTGGGTGAAGAGGTGGGGATAGGAGATTGTTGGGAGGATAAGGCATGTATGGAGCGTGGAGAAAGAGAGAGCTGTCACCAGGCAGGTAGAGCAGTGGGAGCTGCATATAGGTGGGCCTGCACATTTATATGGGAATGTACGTTGTCATTCAATCTTAATTTTAAAAAAAATCATTTCAAATAATACTATTGGAGGGAAGTCTTCCTAACACCATTTATGAGGCCAATCTGATATCAAGTCAGACAAAGCTACAGCAAGAAAAGACAACTACTCGCCAATATCCCTTATCAACATGGTTTTAAAAATCTTCAACAAAATACTAGCTAAACAAACATATACATGTAAACAAAGGCATGACCTTGAAGACTAAGTGGCAACTGACCCAAGGCATGGTATTTTCAATTACATTATAAGTGTGTGAAAGCTGGATAATGAATAAGGAAGACAAAAGAAAAATTAATGCCTTTAAGTCATGGTGCTGGAGAAGACAATTGAATATACCATGGATTGACAAAGGAACAAACAAATCTGTCTTGAAAGAAGACAGATTAACAACCAGGATGCTCTTTGGAAGCAAGGATGGTGAGACTACACCTCACATTCTTTGGACATGTTGTTAGGAGGGAACAATCACTCGAGAAGGACATCATGCTGGATAGAGTGGAGGGTCAGGGAAAAAGACAAAGACCCTTAATGAGATGGACCTACACAGTGGCTGCAACAATGGGCTCACACATAAAAACAATTGTGGTATGGTGCAGGACAAGGTAGTGTTTTGTTCTTTTGTACATAAGGTCAGTATGTGTCAGAACTGACTTGAAGGCATCCAACAACATCAATAACAAATATATATACATATATGTAGTGTTGAGCACTGTATTATAAAAATGGTCTTTACTAGCAAATTCTAAAGTCTAAAATTTGGCCTGGTTCACCAAAACATAAACAAATTATGTGACATGATACCTTTCTTGCTTTTCTGAGCAGAAAGGTGTATTTTTCTCAGTTTCAAATAAAAGTTAGCATTCTGTGTGGTCCTGAAAACACTATTTGAAAGTACAATCAATTATTCATACATTATATGGTATGTTATGGCTGTCTGCTTTTTTAATTGATAGGAAAGTATTTTATAAACAGCAAAATCAGTGAATAAGTTAGATACATGCCTCATAGGTCTTTTACAAATTACAATTTTCAAGCTCTGAAAATATATGAAAACAGACTTATGATCCATGATGGTAACAGTTACCATATGTGAGGTTATTCACCATTAACTCTAGAATATACATATTTTTTAATCTGAAGGCTAAAGATGAACAACAGTTGAGTATATATTCTTATACCTTTTAATTTTCCTGGAAATATTTTTGAAATTTATGAATGTCAGCAATATGACAAGTACTGTAATGTGCTAGGTGCTGGTGGTAATCCACTGACCAAAAATAGATATGGTTCCCTGTCTTCATAGAATACCCAGCCTATTAAATAAAATAGAAATTAATTAAATTGCACCCTAACATATATAATTACATTACTAATGAGTGCTATGAAGGAATAGTGCCAGTGTTAAGGAAGATCTAAGCTATCCAGAGAGGTCAAAAAGTATCTCTTGATAAAATTATAACTAAGATAAAACTCTAGTAAGAGTCAGAGTTAACAAGGTGAACTAGGAAGCATGCATGTGTGTGTGTCTGTATATGTGTGTGTGTGTGCGTGTGCATGTGTGTGTGTGTGTGTCTGTGTGTGTCTGTGTGCTCATACATATGGATATAGATACTGAGAGGAAGGTGCCCAGAAAAAGGAAAAGAAGCATCTACAAAGACCTTTGCTGTTCTTTGCTGTCCATAGAAACCCCATAGTACAGAGTAGAACTAGGTCAACAGGGCAAACATCTTTACCAGATATAGTATCCTCCCTTTAAAAGAATGGCAATCAAAATTCTGTTTGAGTGTTAGACTACATTTTGTTTACTGCTTTTTATTAACTGTAGTATTACCCTTACCTATATACCTCATTCACAAATTACATTGGATAATATTATTTCTCATTATTCCATTTTATCAACTAATTCAGCTTCCACAAATCTTTGTAAAAATGAGTAAAACCATTTTTAACTGATTGTGCTGAAACATTAGATTATATGGATAAGCCCATGCCTTTTAAAATAGTATAGACTCACTAATACTAAACACAAAAATCAAATGGAACTTCCTGATAGGAAAAATACAATGTCAAATTAAAAATATGTACTGGCTGGCATTAACCACAGATTAGAAACTGCAGAAGAAAAGATCAGTAAAATGAAAGACATAGGAATGGAAACTATGTAAACTAAATACAAAAATTTTTTTAAAAGGCAGAAAAAAATTAAGAAATTCAGTGAGTCAGGGACAATATCATCTTATACTATGTCTGTCCTAGGAGTCGCAGAAATATACATTAAAAATGCCGAAAACTGATGATAAAGCGTTAGTCACATAATTTTTACTTTCTGCCTCTTGATGAAAAAGTTATGGCTTTCAAGTAATCAAACTGGTTTACATGTGTGGAGACTGACTTGAAAGGAATCCTCAGAGAGCATCTAAAGATACAATTTGAGTACTGGAAACACTATTAAAAAATCAGTACAGTTTCCAAAAAGAACAACTTTGAAGTTGATGAGATACAGTTCATTATATGAGCTCTCATTCATTTGTTTAAATGTCAGTCTCACTGATGGAGAAAAGGAGATGGAATGACCACCAAGGGAGCATTAAGCAAAATCAGCTACCATACATGGACTATCTATACTTTTCCATATATTATCTCATTTAACTATCATAACATCTTCTTAAGTTAGGCCCTGTCATTTTTATATTACAAATGGAGAAACAGGCTCACAGAGTCACTCAAGATCACTGATCACTTACATTATACCAAGTGGTAGTGTTGGCATTCAAATCTATGTCTGCCTGGCTACAATATAAAAATACTAAGAAAATATGGGCCATACTAAAATTATGTCAGGGCCAAGCCTATGCCATTAGACACCAAGATTGAGTACTTTTCCTAGCAGCTTCTTGCTCTGAACATTTTCGTTCAGATAATGCCAATCTAGGCACAGTAAATCTGAAATAAGCACTTGACTTAGAAGATAATAGGTGACTCCTTGTCCTTGAGCATACAGAATGTCACCCACAAGGATTCACAAGGATATAATCAACTAGGCCCTGAGACATAAAGACAATAGGTAGGATAATCTTGCAAAATATATTCTAGGGAACCTTGCACATAAGCCAGAACACTGAAGACTTTCCAGTCTTTTTCTATCAACATTTAATGAACAGAAAACTTGTTGGACGAATGAAGACCTTCTTAATAGTCATTACTCTAACTTGCACCAATGATCGTCAAGAAAAACAATTCAGAATGTGGGATCACAGTTTCTAGCCTGTCTGTAAAAAGGTGAGTGAGGTTTTCAATGGTTTTGCTCAGTTGTAATGTTAATATACACTGATAGTTATGGAAAGTTCCTTGAATTGGGCTGTGGTAGGGTCCTTTTCCATTTGGCCCTTCCTGCCTACTCTGTAATATTCTCTGGACTTGGGCAGACATAGCTCTAGCTGTATGCCCGCCAGCTTCCTACTTTTGCTCTTTTGAGGATATGCTGTATAAAACTTTCTTTTTCCTTCACTAACTGTTGTGATTTTCCTGCCTAGAACAGTTACTGATGTAGTCTTCAAAGATTTCTGAAGCTACAACTCCAGTGGAACTCAAGGAGACCTTGACTGTGGAGCAGAAGCCAAGAAGACAGGTCCTATCTTCTGGACCCACCTGTTCTCACTCCATGTCCCTTCAGTATCATCAGGATGACTGCTCTCAGAAAACAAGCCTTTGCTTATTCCTTTTCGTTCTCTTCTTAAGGTTTGTTTGGCATATCTGTTGGAAAAAACTGGTTGATTGACTAAGAAGAATCTTTCTTAGATTTTTGCTTGATGTTTTGGCTAGGAGAGACAGTAACTCTTTTGGGTAAACTGCAATTTGGGTTCAGATTCAGGAATTTGAAACATTAAAGAGAGAAGCCTATTTTCAAAGAGCTCTCGATTACCATAAAGCACCAACTTCAGAGCTTTTTTGTGACACAGAGAAATACCTGGAAAACACTGCTCTATTTTGCCAAATTCTCAAGGGGAGGTGGCAGCCCCTGACCTGTGTAACGAAATTCTCAGGTGGAGGTAGCAACTCTTAACCTCTGTTATGAAATTTAGTACATCAGTAGTCCCTTACCTTTTTTATGACATAGTATCTCAGTGAAAGAGCCCAATTTTAAAAATGCTTTAAAATACTTTTCCATTGGAAGAACTAATATATTTAAAATCTAAAATAAGAGACTAGGTCTCCAATCACCAAAATGAGTTAAGTTCAAAAAGTGGGAAGTGAAAAAATCTTGACCCTCAGGGCTTAATATTTTTGATAAATGAGCCTGGAGGTCTGGGGTTCATATTTAAAATGCTGTAAACTGAGTATACTACAAGTAATTTGGAATTTTAATGACCAGTTTGGGAAAATGACCTTTGTTCTGTGTTGTCCTTTCATTCCTCTTTAGGGAAATACGGCTTGCTGTTCAGGTTTTGGTGGAAGATTTCGTCTTTCTCTATCTCAGGCTCTGGCAAGCTAGTAAGTTTTTTCTATGACCTGTTCCACCTCCTTCCCCAATGAATTGAATTGATCCTACCAAAAATTGCTATATACAGTTTCAGAAACTAGAGTCTTCATATCCTTGTTTTGTGTGGTATTCTCCAATGAGTTTATATGATCTTTCTGTCTCCTTTTCTTCTAAGAGCTAGTTTCTCATCTAGAGCATTGTCTCTAACTTTCTGTTTTATATTACCCTGGTGGCTATTGCTGACAACTCTTTTTTTGTAAGGCCATCTTAGAACCTAAGAAAAACTGCATCTGTCTGTCTAATGTAGGCTTTTAATACCTATTTGGAAAAATTTTGATATAAATTGGTCTGTTTGAAAGTACACTAAGGTCTTTATACCCTATACTTCAATTTTAAAAGCAAAACCTTTCTAAGTAACTTGTTGTTGCTGTTGTTAGGTGCCATTGAGCTGGTTCTGACCCACAGCAACATTACGTGCAACAGAATGAAGCACTGCTCAGTGTTACACCATGTTGACAATTGTTTTTATGCTTAAACACATTGTTGCAGCCACAGTGTCAATAATCTCGTCAACGGTCTTTCTCTTTTTCGCTGGCCCTCAACTCTACCCAGCGTGATGTCCTTCTCCAGGGACTGATCCTTCCTGACAACAGGTCCAAAGTAAGTAAGATGCAGTCTCAGCACCTTTGCTTCGAAAGAGCACTCTGGTGGAACTTCCTCCAGAACAGATGTTGCTTCTTTTGGTGGTCACATGGTACATTCAGTATTCTTCTCCAACACCACAAATCAAAAGCATGAGTTCTTCTGTCTTCTTTGTTCATTGTCCAGCTTTCCCATGCATACGATGCAATTGAAAATACCATGGCTTGGGTCAGGTGCACTTTAATTCTTACTTTTCAATGCTTTAAGGACATCTTTTGCAGCAGATTTTCCCAATGCAATCTGTCTTTTAATTTCTTGACTGCTGTTTCCGTGGGTATTGACTGTGGATCCAGGTAAAAAATGAAATCCTTGACAACTTCAATCCTTTCTCCATTTATCATGCTGCTTACTGGTCCTGCTGTGAGAATTTTTGTTTTCTTGATGTTGAGGTACAATCCATACTGCAGGCTGTGGTCCTTGATCTTCATAAAATCCTCTTCACTTCCAGCAAGTAAGGTGGTGTGGTCTGTGTAATGCAGGTTCTTAATGAGTCATCCTCCAATCCTGATACCTCGTTCTTCTTCATATAGTCCAGCTTTAGGATTATTTGCTCGGCATCTAGATTGAAAAGATATGGTGAAAGGATACAACCCTGACACACACCTTCCCTGACTTTAAAACTTGTAGGGTCTCCTTTTTCTATTCACGTAACTGTCTGTTGATCCATGTACAGATTCCTTAAGAGCACAACTAAGTGTTCTGGAATTCTCATTCTTCACAACATGAGCTGCAATTTGTTATGATCCACTCAATCGAATGCTTTTACATAGTCAATGAAACACAGGTAAACATCTTTCTGGTATTCTCTGCTTTCAGCCAAGATCCATCTGATATCAGCAATGATATCTCTTCCGGTCACTTGGCCAGGTAGCTGCCCTCCAAATTTCTTCACATAGATGACAAGTGAGTTCCCCAGTGCTGCATTCATTGGTTGAAATGTCTCATTTGATATTCCATCAATTCCTGGAGCCTTGTGTTTTTCCACTGCCTTCACAGCAGCTTTGACTTTTTCTTTCAGTACCATTGATTCCTGATCATATGCTACCTCTTCAAATGGCTGAACATCAGAAAGTTCTTTCTGATACAATGACTCTGTGTATTCCTTCCTTCTTCTTTTGATGCTTCCTGAGCCATTCAATATTTTCTCTGTAGAATCCTTCACGATTGCAGTTCAAGGCTCGAATTTTTTTCTTCAGTTCTTTCAGCTGGAAAAATACAGGACATGTTCTTCCCTTTTGGTTTTCCATTTCAAGCTCTTAACGCATCGCATTATAATACTTTACTTTGTCTTCTTGTGCTGCCCTTTGAAATCTTCTGTTCAGTTCTTTTACTTTGCCCTTCCTTTTTTTTTTTTTTTTTTTTTTTTTTTTTTTTTGATTTAGCTGCCTGACATTTCAACATTCAAGAGCAAGTTTCAGAGTGTCTTCTGACATCCAGTCTGGTATTTGCTTTCCTTCCTGCCTTTTAAATGACCTCTTGCTTTCTTCATGTATGATATCTTTGATGTCACACCACAATTCTTCTGGTCTTCTGTCATTAGTGTTCAAATTCAAGATTTTTACCAGCTTCTGGAATCTGAAATTGATCCAACATGCAAGCAAGATGCATTGATAATTACTAGTGATTAGAATGTAAAGCTGGAAACAAAAAAGAAGGATCTTTAGTTGGAAAATATGGCCTTAGAGATAGAAATGATGCTGGAGATCACATGATAGAATTTTCAAGACCAACGACTTCTTCACAGCAAATATCTTTTTTGACCAACACAAACAGTGACTGTACACATGGAACTCAGCAGATGGAATTAACAAGAGTCAAATTAACTACATCTGTGGAAAAAGATGATGAAAAAGCATCATATTAGCAGTCAAAACAAGACCAGGTGTATGCTGCAGCACAGACCATTAGTTGCTCTTATGTAAGTTCAAACTGAGACTGAAGAAAATAGTTAGAATAAGTCCACAAGAGCCAAAGTTTGACCTTAAAATACTCTCTCTCTCTCTAACTTAAAACATCATATGAAATATGTTTATTTAAAGAAAGAGGATAGTTTTGTGTTAAAGTAAAAGTAGCCATCCAAGACCAGTAAAAAGGAAAGGAATTAGTTATCTTTTGCTTATCAAAATTTCTAGGTGATCTTACAAATATGTAAATAATTTGGAATGGCCTAATCTTATGTTCTACCTTGAACTAAAAAATAGGGAGGGCAGGGCAGGATAATGAGTTCTAGTTTTCCCCAGACACAAGTCTCTAAGGTCATATAGCTCCAGGGAAGCTTTCGAAAGATCTTTTCGAACTAGGTGGAGACCTTTTAAGACTAAAAAAAGATAGGAAAGAATTGATGCATTTCTGTATCACCAAAAAAAAAAAAACCATTGCTGTTCAGTGGGTTTCAACTCATAGCAAACCTACGGTTACCAAATATTGGGTGGATCTCAATCCTAAAAGAACCATAAACAAGTTTGCTCTATTGTAGGAGAACACTGAGATACATCTGAAACGGACTGGAAAAATGTTTCTAGCAGTAGTCAGAGACTTGAGGTTATATCCCCATCAACGAATCAGTCAGTTGAACACATATTTTTGTGATTTCCAAAGCCAGTTGATAAAACTCTTAATTAAAGGCTAAATTTAGATAGAAAAATTATGAGAAATAGTAAAAGTTGAAGGAACACTTGGAATGTTTAAACAACTTCAATTACAGTTACTTTTTATGGTATAAAGGCTTACAGTAATTTCTAAGACTTTTTAGTTAACTTTCTGATGTTAAACTGAGTTAATAAATATTTATCATAATTTAAGTTTATATACTTTTGCTTTTTATGCCACAAGAGAAAGAATATATATATTTAACTCTGCAAATGAATGTGTGGAAACCCTGGGGACGTAGTAGTTTAAGTGCTACATGTGCTAACCAAAAGGTCAGTAGTTCAAATCTACCAGGTGCTCCTTGGAAACTCTGTGGGGAAGTTCTACTCTGACCTCTAGGGTTGCTCTGAGTTGGACCTGATTCCATAGCAATGGGTTAGGTTAAAGAATGTGTTCCTTTTTAACACTTAAAAGGATATGCTATATGAGGTATTCAACACAGGCAACATTTAAGAGATTTATTGAAAAAAGAATGCATTTGATATCGCTAAAAGTTTTATCTTTCTGACTGAAGGTTAGTTGTTTAATTGATGAGATTCTTAGGAACTTTAATGTTACATAGCCTACAAGACAAAGAATTGTTTTTTTGTTTTTTTGCTGTTAAAATAACAAAATTTTCTTTGGTTTCTGAACTGGAGAGATAATTTAATTATTTGTGTAATCAACCTCCAAGGCAAGGGTTTGGCCTCTCATTAGAATAAAATTTCTGAACTGTAAACCAAGTCACAGCTTTTAGGGAGAAAAAAGCTAAGCTTTTACTTTAAGGTCCTCAGTTAAATAAATTAAGCACAATTTCTTGATAACTTATAATAAACTTCTGACAATGCTCCAACTTCATTGAAAGTCACAAATATTTTTTACAAAGTAAATGTGTTAATAAAAATTTATGCAATAAATTACACGGGGCATGTTAAAACCAAAAGAAATACCTCATTCTCTGGATTAAAATGTATACATTAGTATTTCCTCTTATGTTTTAGCCTAATGTTATATACTAAATGCATAACATGTCATAATGTTATTGTCATTTCTTTATTAACAACCTGATCACAACTTTGTTTTATGAATCCAGTAATGTCAAAGCCAATTCTTTGATTGGGGAATTCAAATTATTTACCAATAAAGTTTTTTTAATTTATTTTTATTTATTATTCCACTATTTAGAGCATAGATAATCTTGGTATATTCTGACTGCATAGTATTATGCCTCAAGATTACTATGTATTATCATGAAAGTTCTTTAAAAATACATTTAATGGTTATATTTAGAAACATTATTGTCTAAAGTTTTTTACTGGTTTCATTTTATTTGGCCTTTACACTATGCTGATAATTAACTTCTTTCAGGTCTTTCATTATTATGAATACTTATTTTATATTGCTTGTGTCCATATATAATTTTGCCATCTACACATAAGTTTTTACTTTGCTGATTTGCTGAGAACACTTAACTAGTCTATCTCGACAAAGACGGACTATACTGAACTTATGAAAAAGACTGACTCAACTAAACTGAGATTTCTACCAACGACATACACTGATGAGAAGGGGAAATAAATCACCAACTGCATATGGAAAGGGAAGAAGCTCCAGATAAGTAAAATGCTACTGAAGAAGAAGAAAAACAAAGTGGAAGGCCTCAAACTACCTGATTTCGGAATCTATTATACTGCCACAGTCAAAATGGCCTGGTACTGGCACAAAACAGAAACATAAACCAATGGAACAGAATTGAGATTCCAGATATAACATCATAAACTATGAACAGCTGGTATTTGACAAAGGTCCAAAGACCACAAACCGGGGAAAAGACAGTCTCTTTAACCAATGGTGTTGACATACCTGGGTATTCATTTACAAAAAAAAAAAAAAAAAGAAAAGAAATGATACTATATCTCACACTATGCACAAAATCTGACTCAAAATGAATCAAAGGCCTAAATATAAAATGTAAAACAATAAAGAGTCTCGAAGAAAAAATAGAGAAAATGCTGGGATCCCTAATACATGGCATAAACACACTACAAAATATCACTAACAGTGCACAGAATCCAGAAGAGAAAATAGATAACTGGGAACTCCTAAAAATCAAACAGTTATGCTCATCCAAAGACTTCAGCAAAAGAGTAAAATGGCTACCTACAGACTGGGAAAGAATTTTTGGCAACCACATATCTGATCAACATCTAATTTACATAATCTATAAGGTACTGCAAAATATAAACAAGAAAAAGACATATAACCCAATTAAACAATGGGCAAAGGATATGGACAAACACTTCACCACAGAAGACATCCAGGTAGCCAAAAGGCACATGAGGAAATGCTGACATCATTAACCATTAAAGCAATCCAAATCAAAACTACAATGAGATACCAACTCACCCCAACAACAACAAAAAAACCACTGCCATCAAGTCAGGTCCGACTCATAGCAACCATACAAGTCAGAGCAGAACTCCCCCATAGAGTTTCCAAGGAGCAACAAGGCTGGAATTAATCCAAAAAACACAGAACAACAAATATTGGAGAGGTTGCGGAGGGACTGGGACTCTTCTTCATTACTGGTGGAAACATAAAATGGTACAACACTTAGGAAATCAGTTTTCCTCTTTCTTAAAAAGCTAGAAATAGAAATACTATATGATTCAGAAATCCCACTTCTTGGAATATATCCTAGAGAAGTAAGGGCTGTCACAAGAACAGATACATGCACACCAATGTTTATTGCAGCACTGTCCACAATAGCAAAAAGATGGAATCAACCTAGATACCAGTCAGCAGTGAATAAATAAACAAACTATGGTATATTCACACAACAGAATACCACACAATAATAATAAACAATGATGATCTTTGGAAACATCTCATAACATGGAGTCATCTGGAAGACATTATGCTGAGTGAAATGAGTCAGTTGCAAAAGGACAAATACTGGATGAGCCAGAATTATAAGGATTTAAGAAAAGGTTTAAGCACAGAAGAAAATAATCTTTCACCATTACAAGGGAGGAAAAGCAGGGAGAGTGAGTATTCATAGACTAGATAGTAGACAGGAATTGGATGAAGAGAGTGACAGTACACAGTAGAAAGGAGGTTAGCACAACTGCACTACACTAAAAGCTAACAGATTTTCTAAATACAGTCCAACATTTTGAAGGACAGAGTAGCAGGAGCAGGGGTCTATGGCCACAGTTTCTGGGGACATTGAAGCTAATTGGCATAACTTTTTTTTTTCAAGAATATGTTCTACATCCCACTTTGGTGAGTGGTATCTGAGGTCTTAAAAGCTAGCAAGTGTCTACCCAAGTACTATCAGTTGGTCCTATTCTTCTGGAGCAGAGGAATATGAAAGATGTCAAAGACATATGGAAAATATGAGCCTGGCAGACAGTGCCACATGATCAAGAGACCACACTGGGGGCGGGGGCAGAGTCAAGGTGGCAGACTAAACACATGTCTCCCTAAATCCCTCTGGAAACCAAGACCTGAAATGATAATTAAACAGAGCCTTCTGGACATCTAGTAAGCCCTGGGATGCAGCATAGGGCTGTTAATTTGTGCTTCATATCACTGAGTGCAAAACCTCCTCTCTTTCACTGACCCCACTCTCCGTGAGCAGAGCCTTGCACAGATGGAAGGTAACTCACAATTTTGATTTTTCTTTACCTCTGTCTTGACTGGTGGACGGAGCTGGGACTTGACTAGCTGCTGGTCTTGGACGCACGGCTTGTGGGACTGGCAAGCGTAATTGCCAGGTTCTGAGAGCATGGCTTTGGAATCTATACACCTCAGGACCCCTGGCCTATTTTCTGCCTCCACAGTAGTAGCCATACAGACATGCTTGTCTGGGGTGCCATCTTGATCCACTGGGAGATGGAGAAGCCCAGGAAGAGATCCCGGCCAAACTTGGTTTCTAGGCTGGGAGGTGGCACCTGCCAGGGGGAGAGTGCATTTCCACCAGGGAGGCAGTGTTTTGCACAGTGTTGCTTGGGGTAGGGGCCCAGAGGCGGAGGCTGTGGACTCTGGGCATTTCAGCACTCTTGGCCTCTCTTTCTGCTGGGAGCCTGAGGCCGACCGGCTGGTAAGCTTGTGGGGGACGCCATCTTGCTTTGCTAGGAGGTGGAGTCATACATATGGAAGCCTCAGCTGGACCTAATTCCTGGGCTAGGAAGCAGTACCTACCCAGAAGAGACAGCTATTCCAGCAGAAAAGTGGAATTCTACACAGTATTGCTTACAACTGGGGCCCGACAGCAGAACCCAGTAGCCTTTCTGTACTTTGAGCTAGTTTATAACATCTGGGGTTCAATACATAGGTGCTTACTTTGCCAGCTGGGAAGAGGGATGTATAACCCTGAAAACCTGACTGACTTTGGAAGTTGTCAAATATTTTTTACTTCACATTTTAAGACAGCCTAGAGAAACAACTGTGGTCCATCTTCACAACATCTTTCCCATCCTCTATTGACCCACAAGAAGCCCAAAAAGTAACAAACATTGGAGAAGACGGGAACTTGGCAATCACCGATGGCATTGGAAGGCCCCCAAAAGAAACCACCTCAGAACTCCCCAGACAAAGAAGCTTTTCTGAAACTATCAGAAGGTGAATACAAAAGGATTATACGTAGAGCCCTCCTAGACCGTATATAAAATGCAGCAGAGGGATATAAAAAATTAAGCAAGCTGTTTAATCTGATGGAACTTCAGTACTCAGAAATCCAACAGATCAAGAACAAAATCAAAGACATAGAAACTTTCATTCAAAGCCAAGAAAATAGAATGGAACAAATGGAAAAAAGAATTTCTGATTTGGAAAACAGAACTACTGACTCCAGCATCTATGAGGAGAAATTAGAAAAAAGAAATAAGAAAAATGAAGAAGCATTAAGAAGCATGTGGGACTCTATTAAGAAGAACAATCTACGATTAATTGCAGTTCCTGAACAGGGCGAGACACCTGAGAACACACAAAGTATTGTGGCTGAGCTGCTGACAGAAAACTTCCCAGGAATTATGAAAGAAGAGAATACAGATATCCAAGATACATATTGAACATCATTCAACATAGATCTCAATAGAAAGACTCCAAGACATATTATAATCAAGCTTAACAACAAAATGAAACAGAAGCAGCAACTCTTAAAGGCAGCAAGACTCAAAGCAAAGCTAACATTCAGAGGGAAACCCTGTAGGCTTTCGTCGGATTTCTCAGCAGAAATGATGCTGGCATGGAGACAGTGGCATGACACATTCAAAGACTTGAAGGAGAAGAACTTCCAACCAAGAATTATATATCCTGCAAAACTATCTTTCAAATAGGAAAATGAAATGAAGACATTCGCAGATAAACAGAAACTCAGAGACTTTGTAAAAACCAAACCAAAGCTACAAGAAATACTGAAAGAATTTCTTGGCTTGAAGGAACAAAACTGCTAAATTTATATTTTAGAAGGACATATTATCCAGAATTCTACTCAGTTAGGGAAGGCTCCAAACACAATCAAAGCTATAATAGTGAAAGAAATGATCTAGTGATCATATCACGTAAACTATGGTGCCATCAGTTTAAAAAGAGGGATGTACTACAGTCATTATAGTTCTTCCAGATGGAGAGGAAGTTGACAAGACTAGTAGCAATCAAAATTAGGTTTATATATAGTTTAATAAGCGGGATCATAGGGGCAGCCATAAAACACAATAAAAACGCAACATACCATATCAAGAAATGTACTACAGGAGTCTCAACAACCCCAGAATCAACCCTGAAAAAAGTGAAAAATCAACTCACAGAGAAGGTCACAGAACAGATTAATAAGATCAACAGAGAAAACATCAACACAAAAATACACATATCACAATGGCAGCAGTGAACAAATACCTATCAATAATTACATTGAATGTGAATGGACTGAATGCTCCAGTAAAGAGACATCGAGTGACATCTTGGCTCAAAAGACATGGCTGATCTATATGTTGCCTAGAAGAAACTCACTTGAGACTTAAAGACAGGAACAAACTAAAAATTAAAGGATGGAAGCACATACATCAAGCTAACGATGAACAAAGAAGAGCATGTGTGGCAATTCTAATTTCAGATAAAGTCAATTTTAGTGTAAAATCCACCATCGTGGACAAGGATGGTCACTGTTTATTGCTAAAAGGTTGAACACACAAACAGGACTTAACAATATTAAATATTTGTGCACCTAATATTAGAGCACCTAAATATGTCAAAGAAATACTGACTACACTTGAAAAGGAGATAGATCACTCCACAATAATTGTAGGAGACTTTAACACTCCACTCTCAATATTGGACAGGTCGTCTAGAAAAAAGCTCAGTAAACACAGAAAAGATCTTATTGCCACAATTAACCAGGTGGACCTCATCGATGTATACAGAACTTTCTATCCATCAGCAGACAACTACACCTTGTTCTCCAGTGCACATGGAACATTTTCCAGAATTGATCATGTGTTAGGACATAAAGCAATTCTAAACAAAATCCATACCATTGAATCAACACAAAGCATCTTTTCAGATCATAAGGCCATAGAAGTCAAAATCAGTACCAGAGAAAACACTGAAAGTGGAACTTATGGAAACTGAACAACACCTTGCTCAAATAATCATGGATCATAGAAGAAATCAAACATGAAATAAAGAAATTTATGGATTCCAATGAGAATGAAAACACTTCCTACCAGCATCTATGGGATACAATCAAAGCAGTGCTCAGAGGTCTGTTTATCTCCATACATGCATACATATGGAAAGAAAGAAACCAAATCAAAGAACTGACCCTACAGCTTGAAGAAATCGAGAGAACAACAGGGGAACCCCTCAGGCACCAGAAGAAAATAGATCATAAAGATTAGAGCAGAACTAAACGACTTAGAGAACAGAAGAACAACTGAAAAAATTGAAAAGGCCAAAAGCTGTTTTTTTGAAAAGATCAACAAAATTGACAAACCATTGGCTAAACTTACTAAAGAAACATAGGAAAGAAAAAAAATCACCCAAATAACAAATAAGAGGGGAGTTGTCACCACAGATCCAACAGAAATCAAAAATATCATAGCTGAATACTATGAAAGACTGTATTCTACCAAATTCGAAAACCTAGAAGAAATGGACAAATTCCTTGATTCATACCACTTACCAAAATTATCACAAGGTGAAGAAGAACAGCTTAATAAACCCATCACAAAGGAAGAGATGGAAAAAGTCATCAAAAAACTGCCAACCAAAAAAAGCCCGGGCCCAGATGACTTCACTGCAGAATTCTAACAAGCTTTTAGAGAAGAGTTATCTCCAATACTACTGAGACTATTTCACAGTATAGAAAGGGATGGAATACTCCGAAATTCATTCTATGAAGCCAGCATAGCCCTGATACCAAAGCCAGTGAAAGAACCAACAAAAAAGGAGGACTACAGACCATAATCACTTATGAATCTAGATGCAAAAATCTTCAACTAAATGCTTGCCAATAGAATACAAGAACATATCAAAAAAATAATCCATCATGACCAAGTGGAATTCATACCAGGGATGCAAGGCTGGTTCAACATCAGAAAAACAATTAACGTGATCAACCACATAAATAACACGAAAGACAAGAACCACCTGATCTTGTCTATTGATGCAGAAAAGATATTTGATAAAGTCTAACGCCCATTCATGCTAGAAACTCTCAGAAAAATAGGAATAGATGGCCAATTCCTCAATGCAATAACGTCCATTTATACAAAGCCAACTGCCTACGTCATCCTGAATGGAAAGAGACTGAAACAGTTTCCCTTGGGAACAGGAACTAGACAAGGATGCCCACTCTCACCTCTCCTATTCAACATTGTGTTAGAAGTTCTAGCCAGAGCAATCAGACAAGACCAAGAAATAAAGAGCATCTGTGTTGGCAAAGAAGAACTAAGAGAATACATCAGCATGAGACCAGAAGAACCAGATGGTGCCTGACCACCACAATGACTGTCCTAACAGTGAACACAACATGATGTTCCTGATGTAGTGAGAGAAAACATTGGCATACAAAACTAGTACTCTGTTAAAACACCAGACTTGATGGTACATCAAACTGGAGAATCCCTTGAGGACATGGCCCCTGGACACTCTATTCTTCCAGATCTGAAACTGGTACCAAAGCCAACTCTTCAGATAGCACTGGACTGAACCATAAGACACAGAATGATGCTGGTAAAGAATGTGCTTCTTGGCTTAAACACACACATGAAGCTGTCTGAGCAGCTCCTGTCCAGAGGTGAGTTGAAAGGGTGGAGGTTGGAGCACAGGAGTTGGTTGAGTGGATACAGGGAGTACAGCATGGAAAGGAAGAATATGGTCTCACTGGGCGGGTGTGGGGGAGAGCAGTTAGGGTTGCCTAGTGCTGTGTGTGGCAGTGGGGGGGTTATATGGGTAATTGATTTGGATTGTAAACTTTCACTTAGAGTACAATAAAATATTTTTTACAAAGATTTGTAGAATTCCTATGCAAAATCTGATGGGTTTGGAGTCTGCAGCTAATCCAGAATCATGTAGAAGAGAAAATACCTATATATGACTGAGTAAAGGAAAGACTACTATGGGTTTTATGTGGGAATATTGCTGATATTTTAAGGTCCTGCTTTCTGGATATAAGAAACAATTTTTCTTTCTCCTAAATTATTTAATATGTTTAGATATTATAGCTCACAAATTAGAAGTCTTTGTTGGTTAACTTAGTAAAGTTGTAAATGTCATAACCAGAGAAGTGTCTAAGTTTAAACTATGATTTTACAAATTAGAATAACATTAGATTTCCTATTAATTCTATCAAGAAACAGTTTGTTCCTTAACAGATAAATGTTGTTGTATTTATATTAATACACAGCCTGAAGTTTCACAGAATGCAGTTGCTGCTAAGGAAGCATGGAAAACAGTTACTGATGCTTTTATGCATAAATAAATACCTCATGAGATTTGTTTCCTTATTCAAAGACCTTAGAGTTATGGTTTCGTTGGTAATTTCAGACAATTGACATAATATTATTTTTAGTGTTTCTATTATACTTCCTAGCTTGCTGTATGGTGCCTGGAATCTTAAAAACCAGATGGAGGCAGAGTCAAGATGGTGGACTAAACATATGTCTCCTTATATCCCCCTAGAAATCAAGACCTGAACTGATAATCAAACGGAGCCTTCTGGTCACCTAGTGAGCCCCTGGGACATGGCACAGGGCTGTTAAATTGGACTTCATACTACTAAAGGAAAATCTACTCTCTTTCGCTGACTCCTGCTCCTGGTTAGCCCTGGTTCTCACGGACTGAAGGTAAATGCACCATTTTAACTTTTTTTTCTCTGACTTGGCTGGCGGGCAGAACTGGGTCTTGCCTAGCGGCTAGAATCAGACACACTGCTGGTGAGATAGGCAGGCGAAATTTCCATATTTTGAGAACCAGGCTTTGGACTCTGTTCATCTAGCCACTTTGGGCCTGTCTTTTTATCTCTGCCACAGCGTGGTTCATACAGAACCACAGTGCCTGTGTGCGGGACGCCATGTTGGATACGGAGATTTTAGCGGGGCATAAATCTGGGAGCCTGGGAGCCAGTGCCTGCAAACAGGACAGCGCTTCTCTGACAGAAAAGCAGTATTTTATGTAGTGTTGTCTATGGTGGGGGCCTGGCAACAGAGGCGGAGGACTCACTACCTCTCAGCAACTTCAGCCCCTCTATCTGCTGACTGTGTGGAGGGTGCCTTCTTAGATATGGTGGCTGCAGCTGGACCTAATTCTTAGCTTGGGAGCCAGAGCCTGCCCACAGGAGAGCACTTTTCTACCAGAAAAGCAGTAGTTGACACAGTGTCACCTATGGCTGGGCCTGTTAGCAGAGGCCAACAGGGCAGCAGTATTGCTGTATTTTGAACTAGTTCATATCATCTGGGGTTGGATATAGAGGTGCTTACTTTGCCAGTTGGCAAGAGGGACCTCTACACCTAAAAACCTGAAAGACTTGGGAAGTGGTCAGATATCTTTTGTTTTACATTTTAAGACAGCCTAGAGAAACATCAGCAGTCCATCTTCATAGTGTCTCTCTCAGCCTCTACTTACTCACATGGGACTCAAAAAGCAACAGATACTTGTGGCAAACAAGAAACAACTCACGGCTTCAGAATACTCCCAAACAAAAAAACCAAGAGGTTTTCCAGATGAACAAACTTTTCTGAAGTCATCAGAAGAGGACTGTAAAAGGATTATATACAGAGCCCTTCTAGACCTTATATAAAATGCAGCAGAACAAAATGAAAAATTAAGCAAGCTGTTTGGATGGAACACCAGTACTCTGAAATCCAACAGATCAAGAACAAAATCAAACACATAGAAACTTCCACTCAAAGCCAAGAAAACAGAATGCAACAAATAGAAAAAAGAATTTCTGACTTGGAAGACAGAACTACTGATGACAGTGTCTATGAGGAAAAATCAGAAAAAAGAAACAACAAAAATGAAGAAGCATTAAGAAGCATGTAGGACTCTATTAAGAGGAACAACTGTTGATTACTTGGAGTCCCTGAACAGGACGAGACACCTGAGAACACATAGAGTATCGTTGCTGAGCTGCTGACAAAAAACTTCCCAGAAATCATGAAGAGAATATAGACATCTCAGATGCATATCATACGCCAACCAATATAAATCTCCAAAGAAAGACTCCAAGACAATCAAGCTTAACAAAATGAAACATAAGCAGCAACTCTTAAAGGCAGCAAGACTCAAAACAAAGCTAACATTCAGAGGGAAACCCTGTAGGCTTTCATCAGATTTCTCAGCAGAAATCATGCTGGCACAGAGACAGTGGCATGATGCATTCAACGCCTTGAAGGAGAAGAACTTCCAACCAAGAATTATATATCCTACAAAACCATCTTTGAAATACGAAAATGAAATGAAGACAGTTGCAGATAAACAGAAACTCAGAGACTTTGTAAAAACCAAACCAAAACTACAAGAAATACTGAAAGAAGTTCTTGGCTTTGGCTTAGAAGAAGAAAACCACTAACTTTATATTTTAGAATGACACATCATCCAGAATTCTACTCAGTTAGCAAAGGCTCCGAACTCAATCACAGCTTTAATACTAAAAGAAACAATCCAGTGATTATCATGAAAACTATGGTGCCATCATATTAAAAAGAGGGATGTACTACAGTCGTTATACTCCTTCCAGATGGAGAAGAAGATGACAACACTGGTAGTAATTAAAATGGGGTTTATATATAGTTTATTAAGGGGGATCTTAGGGGCAGCTGTAAAGCACAACAAAGATGTAACATACCATAGCAAGAAATGTAACACAGGAGTCTCAACAACTACAAAACTAGCTCTGAAAAAGGTGAAAAATCAAGTCACAAAAAAGAATGTTCCAGAACAGACTAATAAGAATAACAGAGATAACATCACCATAAAAATAAACATATCACAAACACAGCAGTGAACACATGCCTATCAATAATTACATTGACTGTGAATGGACTGAATGCTCCAGTAAAGAGACATCGAGTGACATCTTGGATCAAAAGACATGACCCATCCATATATTGTCTACAAGAAACTTACTTCAGACCTAAAGATAGGAACAAACTGAAAATTAAAGGATGGAAGTATATATATCAAGCTAACAATGAACAAAGAAGAGCAGGGGTGGCAATTCTAATCTCAGACAAAATCAATTTTAATGTAAAATCCACCATCGTGGACAAAGATGGACACTATTTACTGCTGAAAGGTTCAGTACACAATGAAGACTTAACTATATTAAATATCTGTGCACCTAATATCAGAGCACCTAAATATGTCGAAGAAACACTGAATGCACTCAAAAAAGAGTTAGATCACTCCACAGTAATAGTGGGAGACTTCAAGACTCCACTCTCAATACTGGACAGATCATCTAGAAAAAAGCTCAGAAAAGATGCAGAAGACCTTATTGCCACAATTTACCAACTAAATCACATCGATTTATGCAGAACTTTCTACCCATCAGCAGACAACTACACTTTGTTCTCCAGTGCACATGGAACATTCTCCAGAATTGACCATGTGTTAGGATATAATGCAATTCTCAACAAAATCCGTACCATTGAATTAATGCATAGTATCTTCTCAGATCGTAAAGCCATAAAATTCGAAATCAATAGCAGAAAAAACACAGATAGAAAGCGGAACTCTTGGAAACTGAACAACAGCTTGCTCAAAAAACCATAGGTTATAGATGAAATCAAGGATGAAATAAATAAATTCATGGATTCCAATGAGAATGAAACACTTCCTACCAGAACCTATGGGATACAGCCAAAGCAGTCCTCAGAGGTCTGTTTATCTCCATAAATGCACACATCTTGAAGGAAGAAAGAAACCAAGTCAAGGAACTAACCTTACACCTTGAACAAGTAGAAAGAGAACAACAGAGGAGCCCCTCAGGCAACAGAAGAAAACAGATCATAAAGATAAGAGAAGAACTAAATGAATTAGACAATAGAAAAACAATCAAAAAGACCAAAAGCTGATTTTTTGAAAAGATCAACAAAACTGACAAACCACTGGCTAAATTTACTAAAAAAACACAGGAAAGAAAACAAATAACCCAAATAAGAAATGAGTGGTCACAACAGATCCATCAGAAATCAAAAACATCATAACAGAATACTATGAAAGACTGTACTCTAGCAAATTTGAAAACCTAGAGGAAATGGACAAATTCCTTGATTCATATTACCTACCCAAATTATCAACGTGAAGCAGAACAACTGAATAAACCCATCAAAAAGAAAGAGATAGAAAATGTCATCAAAAAACTGCCGACCAAAAAAACCTCGGTCCCAGATGTCTTCACCACAGAATTCTACCAAGCTTTTAGAGAAGAGTTATCTCCAACACTACTGAGACTATTTCACAGTATAGAAAGGGATGGAGTACTCCCAAACTCATTCTATGAAGCCAGCATAACCCTGATATCAAAGCCAGTGAACGACCCAACAAAAAAGGAGAACTACAGACCGATATCACTCATGATTCTAGATGCAAAAATCTTCCACAAAATTCTTGCCAATAGAATACAACAACATATCAAAAAAATAATCCATCATAACCAAGTTGGATTCATACCAGGGATGGAAGGCTGGTTCAACATCACAATAACAATTAATGTGATTAACCACATAAATAGCACAAAAGACCAGAATCACCTGATTTTGTTCATTTATGCAGAAAATGCGTTTGGTAAAGTCCAGCACCCATTCATGCTAAAATCTCTTAGCAAAACAGGCATAGATGCAAAATTCCTCAGCGCAATAAGGGCCATTTCTACTAAACCAACTTCCTACGTCATCCTGAATGGAGAGAGACTCAAAAAGTTTGTCTTGAGAAAAGGAACTAGGCAAGGATGCCCACTCTCACCTCTCCTATTCAACATAGTACTAAAAGTTCCAGCCAGAGCAATTAGACAAGACCAAGAAATAAAGGGCATCTGCATCGGCAAAGAAGTCACAATCTCCCTGTTTGCTGATGATATGATTGTGTATGCAGAGAATCCCAAAGAATCTATAAGTAAACTACTCAACCTGATAGAGGAGTGCAGCAAAGTCTCAGGATACAAGATAAACATAAGTAAATCAGTAGGATTCCTTTATACCAACAGTGAGACTGCTAATGAAGAAATCATCAAAACAATACCATTTACTATAGCCCCCAAGAAGATAAAGTACCTAGGAATTAATCTAACCAGAGAAATAGCTGACCTTTACAAAGAGAACTAGGAGCCCTTACTACAAGAAGCTAAGAGAGACTTAGGTAAATGGAGAAACCTACCCTGCTCATGGATGGGAAGACTTAACATTGTGAAAATGTCTATTTTACCCAAAGCAGTCTACTTATATAATGCAATCCCAATACAAGTTCCAATGTCATTTTTTAATGAGATGGAGAAACAAATTACCAATTTTGTTTGGAAAGGGAAGAAACCCCGGATAGGTAAAGTATTACTAAAGAAGACGAACACACTGGGAGGCCTCTCATTACCCGACTTCAGAACCTATTACACTGCCGCAGTGGTCAAAACAGCCTGGTACTGGTACAAGAACAGACAGATCCATCAATGGAACAGTATCAAGACCCCAGAGATGACACCATCTGCCTATGAACAGCTGATATTCAACAAAGGCCCTAAGACATTAAAGTGGGGCAAAAATAATCTCTTCAACAAATGTTGCTGGAAAAATTGGATATCCATCTGCAATAAATTGAAACAAGATCCATGTCTTACATCTTATACAAAAATCAACTCCAACTAGATAAAAGATCTAAATATCAAATCTAAAACAATAAAGCTCATCCAAGAAAAGGTAGGAACAACAATGGAAGTTTTAATACACAATGAAGACAGACTTCAAAATCTGTCAAACAAACCACAATCAACAGAAGAGAAAATAGATAAATGGGAACTACTAAGAATCAAGCACTTTTGCTCATCCAAAGGCTTTATCACAAGAGTTAAAAGGCTACCTACAGAATGGGAAAAAATATTTGGCAACTCTATATCAGACCGATGCCTGAACTCCATAATCTACAAGGTACTACAAAATATCAATAAGAAGAAGATAAATTATCCCATTAAGCGATGGACAAAGGAGATGGACAGACATTTCTTTAAAGAGGAGATCCAGGCAGCCAAAAATTCATGAGGACATGTTCACAATCTTTAGTTGTTAAAGACATTCAAATCAAAACTACAATGAGATACCATCTCACCCCAACCAGGTTGGCCATGATCCAAAAAACACAAAACAACAAATGCTGGAGAGGCTGTAGAGAAAGTGGAACTCTCCTGCACTGTTGGTGGGGCTGCAAAATGATCCAGCTTCTTTGGAAAGCAATCTGGTGCTTCCTTAAAAAAATGGATATAGATATACCATTTGACCCAGTAATTCCACTACTTGGAATATATCCTACAGAATCGAGGCCATTCACAGCAACGGATACATGCACAAGAATGTTTATCGCAGCACAGCCCTTGATAGCAGAAAGATGGAATCAACCCAGATGCCTAACAACAGAGGAATGGATAGGTAAACTGTGGTATATATACTCAATAGAGCACTATGCAATGATAAAGAACAATGATGATTCCAGGAAACATCTCATAACCTGGTTTCAACTGGAAGACATTATGTTGAGTAAAAGTAGTCAGAGACAAAGGGAAAATATTGTATGAGACCCCTATGATAAAAACTCAAAAACAGACTTATGCATAGAAGAAAAGACTCTTTGATAGCTGCAAGGGAGGGGAGGGAGGGAGGGGAAAGGGAAGGGTTTAGATTAGACAGTTGGTAGAAATTTGGTTGGGTGAAATCGGTGATAGCACGTATTAGAAAGAAGAACAATATTAAGTGGACTTCAACATAACTTGAATACTCCTTCCATCTTAACCGAATATTGCAAGGTCAGAGTAGCTGGGGCAGGGGGCAGGGGACCATGCTCTTAGGTGAAGTCGAGGCCAATTGGCACAACCAGAGTATTGCTAAGAGGGCTCTCTGCACCCCACACTGGTGAGTGGCATCTGGGGTCTTAAAAGCTGCCTAGCTGTCATCCGAGGGCACAGCAAATGGTCCCAACTAAGCAGGAACAGATGCTCTCTGAGGACCAAAACAACATGAGGGAAAGACAACCCCGAAGACAGAGAGACCCACATATGTGGGTGCCAACATGAACTTGGGACTGGAAGAACCGGATGGTGCCTGGCCACCGACTGTGACAGCCATGATGGAGCTCCCAAAGATGAGTCTCACTGGCAACACAAGAATGAAAAGGGGTGCACCTGAGATCTCCACTAAAAGACCACAACTGATGGTCCAGTGGCTTCAGGGTTCCCCTGGGAGCATGGCTCCTGGCCCTGATGCTACCCTTGCCCATAAATCATTATGAAGGTCCACTCTTTGTACACGAGTGATTTGGACTTGGCGACGCAGAGTGAATATACATTGGGTGCACTTTAGGATTCTATGCATCTGTAGGGTATCATCCTGTTGACCTCTGACTGGAAGAAGGAGAGTGGGTGGAGAGGAGGGGAAAGGAGGCTGTTTGGAGGATGAGACATGTATGGAGCAGAGAGGAATAATGTGCTGTCACCGGGTAGGCAGAGCAGTGGAAGTTGCATATAGGTGGGCATGTAAATTTATACAGGAATGTACAACTTCACTCAATCATAATTCAAAAAATAACAAACAGACAAACAAAAAAACAGATGGTGGTCAATTACCATTTAGCCAAGCCAAGTGCCATCGAGTCGGATTTTATTGAGCACTTTTTATCATAAGTTCTAAAGCAAGACCACGATACAAAAGAAAAACGCCATTAAAGAGTTATAATGCTCCTGGAATCTAGATTTCTGGCTTTCATAGAGAGGGTAACCCACACAGGCTACTGCTTTTTTGGTGTCTTTCTGAACTTGGAGCCTTGAGGGGAAAATAAATAAAACTGATTCTTTAAGTCACTTTGAGTCAAACAATGGTCTACAAAAAGACTTTTTGCTCTGAGTGTTGTGGGTTTTTTGTTGTTATTGTAGTTGCTGCTGTTTTATTCTTTTTTTGAAGAACTCAATCTGTTTTGTGAAACCAACTCCAAAGATTAGGCTCAGAAGCTGTATTTAAGGTAAATTAGTAAGTAGTTTAATCAGTCTTCAAGACAATGCTGTAGAACATACTTGCCTAAAGTTTATAAGCAAACTCACCTTCTTACTATACAGAAAATTGTGGATTTTAAAGAAACCAGGTGCTCAGAAGGGATCAACCTCATGTCTCAGACTCCATTTTGTCTTAGGTTCCACTTCTGCTTCTGAGAAAGTGACTCATGACTTAAAAAACCCACTGCAGGTGGAGTGGGGCCTGACTCATAGTGACCCTATAGGTCGGGGTAGAACTGCTCCATAGAGTTTCCAGGGAGTGCCTGGTGGATTTGAACTGCCAAGTTCTGGGTTAGCAGACATAGCACTTAACTCAGGAGGCCACCAGGTTTTCCTGACTCACAACTATTAATAGGTAAGCCAAAGAGAGGCAGCTTGCCCTTGGTAAGAAGACTTAGTATGTGTTAAATAGATTAACTGAAGAGCTCCAACAGGAGATGTCCATCTTATATAATCTTGCCAATCATGGTTTCTCTAATAAAAACTTGTTTGTCACATGTGAGTTTTTCTACACTTTCTGTTTTCTCTAAACAAACTTTGTGTGCTGCTTATGGATATATATTTTTGTGTGGTGGATCCAACTATACTAATTTAGATGATCCTCGTCCAAACAAAGGTCAATTTACACGGACAATCTGTTCTTTAGATTCCTAATAAATGCTTGGGCAACGCAGTTTGGGAACCTTAGGGTTACCTTTAGCTATTCATAATAATGATCCTTTATAAATACTAGAAAGGTAATGTTAAATTGTTACACACTGTAAAATGAGAGTCAGAAGAAATCTCATTGCTTACAATACTCAGGATGGTTGTTAGCTTTATTGACTACGTCATAACGGTATAGTTGAATTGGAGAAATCTTAAAAAAAAATTATTAGTCACTCTGGATAAATAGCAGATGAAGTTGCTAGTGGGACAGAAACACAACAGTGATCTCTGGCATCTTAAACCAAGCTGACATGAGATGACAAAATAGCCTGAAGATGTGTTATTAGTCCAAGAAAGCGTAATCTGTCCTGTTCACAAGAAACACAGGATTAGAAAGCAAGCTACTTGGTTACACACTGTAACACCCTTACAAGCATCAGACTTATTTGTTTGACTACAATCAGGAATAAGTACATGGTCTAGATTACTAATATAAGGGATAGTTGTATTCTTAGTCTACATCCTGATAGTACTAGGCATAATAAAATTAATCTTCTTTTGTTTTACACACGTAAAAGACCAAAGAAAGCCTTGGGCTAGGATGCTGATGTACATTCATTCTGCTCATTGAGGCAATGCAATTGATGAGAATGTCAACCTTACTTAAGACCCTAGTGAAGAAGCAGATGGTATCCAGTGGGAAATCAGCACCAGTAGTTTAAAACCCTGCCATTATCACCATCTAGGAGATCAACTACGTCCAAATGTTGGTCATCAATGTGTTATCACCAATCTCCAGTCAAATGGAGTGAATGATTTAGAAGATAATATGGAAATCATTATTCCCTGTCCTTGGCCATAGACAGTGTAACCCATAAAAATTCAGAAGGAACTATGAACTGGGCTTTGAGGTAAAAAGACAGTAAATAAGATAATCTTGAAAAATACGTTTCTGGGAACCTTTCTCATAAGCTAGAACATTGAAGACTTTCTACTCTTATCTTTTTCTATTAACATTTAGTGAATAGAAAATTTGTTAAACCAATGAAAACTTTCCCAACTGTTGTTGACAAAGCCTATACCAATGACTGTTAAGTAAGATTCCAGATGTAGGATCGCAGTTCTAGCCAATCAGTAAAATCAGTTTGCCCAGTTGTAATGTTAATATATACTGATGGTTCTGGAACGTTCGTTGGACTCAGGCAGACATGGCTGTGGCAACATGCTTGTCTGTTTTCCCATTCCTGCTTATTCTGTAATCCTTGGAATCTGGCCAACATGGTCGTGGTAGCCTACTTACCCATTCTGTAATATTCTCTGGATTTGGTGAGACATGGCTCTAGCAGCATGCTTGTCTGCTTCCTACTTTTGCTGTTTTGAATATATGACAAATAAGACTTTCTTTTTGCTTTACTAAACTTCATGGGGACATGGAATACCTGTATTTTATACGGAAATCCTGGTGGTGTAGTGGTTAAGTGCTATGACTGCTAACCAAAAGGTCTCAGTTCAAATCTACCAGGCACTCCTTGGAAACTATGGAGCAGATCTACTCTGTTCTGTAGGGTCACTATGAGTCGGGTTCGACTCACTGGCAGTGCATTTAGGTTTGGTATACTTTTATGTGGAAACTCTAGTGGTATAGCGGTTAATGGCTATGTCTGTTAACCACAAGTTTGACAGTTCAAATCCACTACTTGTTCCATGGAAATTCTTTGGGGCAGTTCCATTCTGACCTGTAGGGTGACCATGAGTCAGAATTAACTCACGGTAGTGGCTTTGGCTTTTTGGCATATTTTCATATAAGTTATCTCATTTAGCCATTATAATGACCTTTAAATTTAGGTCCTATCAAATGGGAAAAGAGACCTAAAGATTTACTCAGGATTACTTACATTATAGTAAGTGGCGTTGTTGGGACTCAGATCCATATCTATCAGGCTACAATATAAAAATATTAAGGAAAAATTGAACAACCTTAAATTAGGTCAGGGCAGCCAATTTTATGCAGCTGGACACCAACATTATTTCTTGAGGGTTTTCTTTCAAATAATGCCAATCTAGACACAGTAAATCTGAAATTAACATTTTACCAGTCGTTTTCAACAAACAACAGAGTCTAAGAATAGAATTTTTCCAGTATTAAGCCAGAATATCTTCATGTAGATTTTTTTTTAAAACTAAGATTTTTTTTTTCCCACGTCTACCAACATGACGGGACAAAGGATTGAACAGGACAAACAATGGCACAGATTCATTTTTAAATATATGTCATAATAGTGAAGATCTTTTTCCTTGATTTCCACAAAAACAATATAAGCAGCCTATTAGCTATAATTTCAGAATGCTTTATAAATCACTCTAGTTTCCCAGTTATTCTTTCACTTGAGAAAACTAAAGATGACAATGTTATTTGCTGTCATTTCAAATTTAATTCAGTAGCCAAAATTAGCAGCATCCTCTTATGAATTTTATCCACTAGTAATAGTTACTTCCTCATGTAGCCTGTTTTTTCCTAATAATATCTTTGTTCAAGGTCACTGAATTTAATATTTATATATTCAAAATAGTTGTTGCTGTCCTAAACACTATTATTTTACAAATTAATTGAAATATAGGCTACATTTGCAATCAAATTCACCTCCAGACTTCAAATTGTTTCCAACAAGGTATTTTTATGGTAATCCACCAACAGTGATATGGATATGAACTGACTAATTAAAATATTTGTTTGGAACCAACTGGAGGAGATGAACTCCATCTGAACACCATGGCAGAAGTTACTTGAGCTGCCCTTGCAATCTACTTTGCATGTCCAAACAGAAGAGAAACCTCTTAAATAACCTTAGAACAAGACACAGGGGACAGAACAGGCCAAGAAGACAGACGACTCTGATTGCAGGGCACCCCCCAACGTCATCCACAAACACTTCTATCAACTGAACGCTAAACTCTGAAATTCCACTACTAGAGTATTGCTTCTTATTTTCAGTTTTTGAAGCCTAGTAAAACACTAATCCTTCTGAAAGAGGTCATGCTTTAAACTTAATCACCCTGATGGTGTTCATCATATTATATCCCAAAAGAAGAAAAAGACAGGAAGAGAAGTAGGAAATCTGTTACTATACTCAGAACCAAGCAAAAGAAATAAGTCCACAATAAATGGGAAACAGAGATACCAGAAAAAATCCTAATGCTGACTTTGAGGGGGAAAAATCCTTTTCTAAAAAAAGAAGCAGAAAAAGCAGTAAGCCACAGGACAGGCTTCATTTGATGCCAAGCTTAACATTACGAGTTTGCTTTGAGAATGCGAGAGGTGGAGAAAACTCACACTGATCACCTAACTTGTGCCACGTACTGTGACAGGCACTTGACTGTAGATATAAAACTTAAAACAAAACAAAACACGGCCATTGAGTAGGTTCTGACTCAGCAACCCTATAGGGTAGAGTAGAACTGCTCCATAGAGTTTCCAAAGAGAGCCTGTTGGATTTGAACTGTCGACCTCGTAGTTAGCAGATGTAGTGCTTAACCACTATACCACCTAAAGGGCGGAGGGAGGACCACACAGAGATGTAAGGGAAGTACGAGATAAGACAGACATCATGGAAGCCAAAGCAATAATGTTTCAAGGAAGGAATGATAGACCAACAGGGACATTTGAGAGAACATTATCAGTAAAGGGTATAGGTGGAAGCCAGAATGCAAATGGTTGAGGAATAAATGTTATGCAGAAAAACAAAATAACCTTTTCTAGAAGTTTGGCTGAGAAGGGAGGAAGAGCAAGGATGCTGTTAGAGAGAAGACATTGGGTCGCAGAAATTTTTTTGCTTCTCTACAATTTTTTGTTTAAAAGTGAGAAAACTTCGCAGTTTTGTTTAAGACTGGGGAAGCTCTTGGCATTTTAAAAATTGATGGAACAAGTAAACTTAAGTATAAGTTTATAATCTAGGAAAGAGAAGAGATAATTGATAGCTCCCCAAGGAGGGAGAAGAGAATGGAATTCAAAGTTTAAGTAGAATGACATATCAAAATATGAATCTAGAATTAAAAACAAAAAGTTTGATGAATGTGGATACAGAAAGCCTGAATGTGGGAAGTAGGGCTTCGAATCAGTGTTAAATGGTTCAGTCACGCCTGATGGCAGAAAGGCAGGGTCTCGAACTGGTTCACAGTAGCTCGGCCGTGGCTAATGGAAACGTGGTCATCGCACGCACTGCACAGCAACCCAGCATCTTGTGTGCAGGCTTCTGACCTGAGCAGGAAACAAGCAGTAGGACCCTGTTCAAAGATGGTGGGTGACTGCTCCACTTTGAATGTGGATTGCTCTCCACAATTCTGCCAAAAATCAACATCCCAGATCAGGCTCCTGAAGGTTTTCTACAGTGGGAAACTGGAGTCTTGGCTCCTGGTGGCAAAGCAGTTAAGTGCTAAGACTATTAAATCAAAAGATCAACAGTTTGAATCCACCAGGCACTCCTTGGAAACTCTATGGAGCAGTTCTACTCGGTCCTGTTTGGTCACTATGAGTTGGAATTGACTCAACAGCAAGGGATTTGATTTGGGTTTTATGGAGAATAGCATACATTCAAAGGTGCAAGGTCAACTGCCATCTTTGAGCAGACCATCACTGCCTGCTTCCTTCTTCTTCTATCAACACGCAAGAGATTTGACTGCTATTCAATGTATACACTGCGTTTTCACTGCCGTAACTGAGCTGCTGTGAACCACTCTGAGGCCCTTTCTCTTTCCTAAGCATGATGACTGAACCATTTAAAACTGGTTCAAAGTCCTGATGGAAAGCCAGAAAGCGGAAGTATGATGCAACAGAAAATAGCAAGCTGACAAAAGAGAAAATTTCAAATAGTTGCAAAGAGGTATGAGATAAGATTGACTCTTCAGTCCCAATTGTTCCCCCTTCCCTGCAGCCACAATGTTAGACATTACTGCCTTTTGATCTGGGGCTTTGCCTTGAGATTTGTTTTGGCAGAAATGACAGTATGACAATTCTTTAACTCAGGAGGACTCACGTGATTCTGCTTGCCCTCTTGTACAACCATGAGAAGACACAGAGTAGCTTTTCTCCCTTTAGCCTGAGCCCCAGAATACAAGACACGGAACAGAACTGCCTTGCTTCTACGGCCTTAAAGCAGAGCTGCACTGCCAACCCAAAGATCCCTGAGAATAAATGGTAGTTTTAAGTTGGTTTGGAGGAGGATTGTTACAAATAAATGTCATGGCAACATTTAATTTACACATAGCAATTCACCAAAGATAAGAATATAAATAGCTCTTACCTATCTCAACTGAAACTGGAATGAAGATGGGAAAGAGATATTTAAGGAGGGCAATGAGGCTCAAAGAGTTTAAATAACTTGCCCAAAGTCATGGACAAGCCAATTATGAAACTAAGATGAGAACTCAGCACTGTTTGATTCCAATTTTATGTTCTAGGATTCTGGATGGAAATCACCCCTGATCCATTTGGAAATCTCTGGGGACCAAAAATTATATTCTAAGGCTGTTAGTGTATGAAGAAGTAAAATTTTACATTGTTGTTTGGTAATCAGTTGCCGTTGAGTTGATTCCAAGTCACAGCAACACGGTGCACAACAGAACAAAACACTGCCCAGTCCTGCACCTTGCTCGCTATCATTTTTGTGCTTAATCTCATTGATGCAGCCACTGTATAAGTCCATCTCTTTTTGAGGGTCTTCCTCTTTTTCACTGACCCTCTACTCTACCAAGCATGATGTGCTTCTCCAGGGATTGATCCCTCCCGACAGCGCACCCACAGTATATTAGATGCACTGTTGCCTTCCTTGCTTCCAAGGAACACTCTGGTTGTACTTCTTTCAGGACAGATCAGTTCATTCTTTTGACAGTCCATGGTACATTCAATATCCTCTCGAACACCACAATTCATTGTCCAGCTTTCGCATGTATATGATGTGATTGAAAATGCCATGGCTTGGGTCTTGAGCACTTTAGTCTTCAAGGTGATATGTTTGCTTTTCAAACACTTTAAAGAGATCCTTCTCATCAGGTTTTCCCAATGCAGTGCATTTTAATTTCTTGACCACTGCTTCTGTAGGTATTGATTGTGGACCCAAGTAAAACGAAACTCTTGACAACCTCAAACCTTTCTCCATTTATGATGCTGCTGCTTACTGGCCCAGTTGTGAGGATTTTTGTTTTCTAGATGTTGAGGTGCAGTCCATACTGTAGGCTGTGGTCCTTGATCTTCATCAGCAAATGTTTCAAATCTTCTTCACTTCCAGCAAGTAAGGTGGTGTCGTCTGCATAACGCAGGGTGTTAATAGTCTTCCTCCAATCCTGATGCCTTGTTCTTCTTCGTGTAATCCAGATTCTCAGATTATTTGCTCAGCATACAGATTGAAAAGGTATGGTGAAAGGATACAACCCTGACGCACACCTTTCCTGACTTTAAACCATGCAGCGTCCCCTTCATCTCTTCACATGATCCATGTACAGGTTCCTTAAGAGCACAATTAGATGTGCTGGAATTCCCATTCTCTGCAATGTTAGCCACAATTTGTTATGATCCACACAGTTGAATGCCTTTGCATAGTCAATGAAACACAGGTCAACATCTTTCTGGTATTCTCTGCTTTCAGCCAAGACCCCTCTGACGTCAGCAACGACATCCCTGGTTCCACATCCTCTTCTGAATACTGATGGCATATCTTTCAGCATCACAGCAACACACAAGCCCCCACAGTAGGACAAAGTGACAGACAAGTAGGGAATTTTATTAGACGCTGGCTTTCTAAGGGGTCTCCAAATTCCTGCTTTAGGCATACAGGTTTTTTGTTTGTTAGTTTTTAAATGAAGATAATATGGCGGTATCAGAAAGTGTCTTTCGAAACAGATGGGTCTGACTTTGAATCCCAGATATGCTATTTACTTGCTATGTGAATTTCAGAAAACTACTTAAACTTCTCTGCACCTCAGTTTTCTCCTGTGTAAAATGGACAAAATTGGTCTTGCAATTTTGTCGACGGGATATGAAAACTTTTACATAATACATGCTCAATAAATGTTGACACTTCTCTGCTTCTTATCATAAGGGCACTAGCAACCTCACTTAATGCACCCATATGCACAGGAATTAGAGAAGAGAAACACAGGCTTTCTCCAGAGTCAAATTGCTCTGCTTGTATGTACAGAAATTTCTTTCCTCTACAGGCAACAAAAATATTGCCTGCTACCCTTCACTTTAAACATTGTTGCTCCAAATGTATCTTTGCCCTGCTTCCAATTTCCTTGTGAGGCCACATGCTATTCTGCCTACTGTCCCACAGTGATTTCTGTCCAGGTCCAACAAAAGGAGTCCGAATGAGTGCAGAGCTAGGGAAGGATCCCATCTCGTCTGCCTCCTAAATTCTACCATCTACCCAGTCTCTGGGATGGATTCAAACAGCAGGAGAAGAATGGAAGAAAGAATAAGTTTTATTGATCTCTTTCCTTTGGCAATTTTCTTTCTCCCTTCAGTTTAGTGGGGGTCATGTTGAAGGTAAAGATGAAAAAATAAATGCTTTCTCTGTGACATAAGTTTTTTATAACATCTCTGTACTTCTCCCCTCCTGTGGTGGTCAGGATTATGTCAACTTGGCTACTACATATTTGGCTGCTGTATTAAGTGGCAGGGTGGGGTTTGTGGTGGCTCCCTGCCCCTCGGCTCTCATCTCATGACCTTTCACTACGGAAGCTGGTCGCTCACGTGGCCAGGAGCTCCTGCTCTCTTCTTCCAGCGTCTGGTTCTGGGACGTGAGCTAGCAGCTGTTGGACTCATCAGTCCTTACAGTCAGCACTTAAGAGTCCTGCTCCCTGACCTGCTGATCCTAGGTTTGCCAGGCTCTGCCTGCTCCTGCTCCCTGACCTGCCGATCCTGGGTTCGCCAGCCTCTGTCCCTTCGTCTCGCCACCAGTTTGGAATCCACTGACCTACACAACCGGTGATGTAGAACTCTGGTCTCTGACTTGCTGACCTTGGGTTCCTCAGCTTCCACGGCCACATGAGGCTTGTGCCAGAGCTTGGGACATTCAGTTTCTGTGATTATGTGAGCTGTTTCCTATATTTGTATCATCCATCCATCCATCCATCCATCCATCCATCCACCCACCCATCCATCCACCCACCCACCCACCCACCCACCCACCCACCCACCCACCCACCCACCCACCCACCCACCCACCCACCCATCCATCCATCCATCCATCCATCCATCCATCCATCCATCCATCCATCCATCCATCCATCCATCCATCCATCCATCCATCCATCCATCCATCCATCCATCCATCCATCCATCCATCCATCCATCCATCCATCCATCCATCCATCCATCCATCCATCCATCCATCCATCCATCCATCCATCCATCATAAATCTTTCCTTGTACCTACACGTGTCACTGGTTTTGCTTCCCTAGAAAACCCAGCCTAAGACACTTCCCTTTTTACCAGTTTTCCAGAAGAGAAAGTGATAGATTAGTATATAGTGATCTGTATATCAAATAGAAAATAATACTGGTTCTGGAAGGGTGTAATAATAATAGTAAACATGTAATATTTTTCAGGCTCTTCAAATGTGTAAGACACTGTTCCATGACCACTTTGCCATATCAAGGAGTACCTCTGTTGTAGGTATCAGAAGCTCTGGTGGCATAGTGGTTAAGTGCTACAGTTGTTAACCGAAAGGTCAGCAGTGCGAGTCCACCAGCTGTTCCTTGGAAACTATATGGGGCCGTTCTACTCTGTATGCAGGGTCACTATGACTCAGAATCAACTCCGTGGTGGTAAGTGGTGGGTTTTGCCATACTTTCAAGCAGCATGGTGGTTTAAGTGTGTGAGTTCTGGAGCTGGATTCATTAGGTTTGGATTCTAATACTATCACTTTTACTAGCTGTATGACTTTCCACACAGGATTGTTATGGACATTAAGTGACTTAGTACAGGCAAAGCACTTTCAGCAGTGACTGTCGGGAAGGAACCACTCAATAAATGGTGGTAGCTTTTGGTATTGCCTGAAAGCACGAACATTCTTGGCTCTCACCCAGCGTGAAAAATGTTCAACTACAGCAGGGTGAATTTGCAGTATCTGTTCTATAAACTGAGGGTGGGAGAATTCTCTCAATCACCTGTTTCCCTGAAATCCTACAAGCCATATACAAGTATCTTCTGCTTTTCAAAAGTTTGCTTTATGCCACTTCATTTTGATGAAAGAGCTACATTAGTACCTGTCTTCACCAACCAAAAGAAATCTGGAAGAATTGTTGCTTTTTGGAAAAAAGGTGAAAAGCAGAGCTAGCCTTCGGTGTTTGTTTTGCAGAAAGCTGCCCCCATCAGTCCCTTCACTGCCTGTTTCCTGTGGTGACTTGATCAGGCTCTGTCATGGATTGAATTCTGTCCCCCCAGAAATATGTGTAGTCATGTGGCTGGTCCATGATTCCAGTATCTTGTGACTCTCCTCCATAGTGTGGTTTACCTATGCTGTATGTTATAGGATTAGGGTGGTACTGTAAATCCCTTCATAGATCACCTCCCTGCTCCACTGTAAAGGGAGTTTCCCTGGATTTTGGCTTGCCCCACCCTTAAGCCTTTCAGCCTGCAAGAGATAAAAGGAAAGGGAGACAGGCTGAGAATGGGGAACCTCTTACCATCAAGCAAGCAGCACTGGGAGAAAAGTGTGTCCTTCAGACCTGAGGTTCCTACGCCAAGATGCTCCCAGGACAAAGACTGATGCAATACCGGACTTTCCTCCAGAGCTGACAAGGGGAAAGCCTTCCCCTGGAGCGGACACCCTGAATATGGACTTGCAGCCTACCAGACTATGTAAGAATAAACTTTCCTTTGTTAAAGCCATCCACTCTGTGGTATTTCTGTTACAGCATCCCTAGCTGACTAAAACAGGCTCCTCCTTTCAAACTCCTCTGCCCTTGTTAAATGACTCAGCCACATCCAATCAAATGTCTGCCAAGCCAAGTGCCGTAGAGTCCTTGAATACTCTGGGGGTCAGTTCTACCCTGGACCTTAGGATCACCATGAGTCGACAATCAAATGCCTAGTGACTTGCAAATGCACCCTTCAGCCGGAGAGCCTCAGCTTGTCATCCACTGTGCATTTCTCTAACTTTAGAGCTTACCCTTAGGCACACACCAAAAAAAAAAAAAAAAACTAACCCACTGCCGTCAAGTCAATTGCAACTCGTAGCAACCCTATAGAACAGGAGAAAAGTGCCACACACAATTTCCAAGGAGTGCCTGGTAGATTTGAACTGGTGACCTTTTATTTAGCAGCCACAGTACTTAAATACTACATCACCAGGATTTCCTAGGCACACATATATAATTTAAGTCCCGCTCTTCTGCAGGATTTGAACCCAGGCCCTTCCACCCAGCCCCGTGTGCCATCACCAGCTAGGCTACCAGGGCTCCTTTCATCCCCACCACCACCTCTCAGCCTACCAGTGTGCTCGCTGTCTTCCTGACTCTGGTAAGTGTCATACTGTAATATATTATTCCTACTTTGTACAGGCAGGGTAGTTATCGTATCATTCCTGCGTTTACTATGCATTGGTATTATTTTAGGTTTTATGCACTGTTTACTATGATTTGGTAGGTTATTTTTCAAGTCTAACAACACTCAAAAGTTTTTCCCATAGAAATAGATGTTAATTGGATTTTTGCTTTATGCCATTTCAGCTTCGGAAAGATTTCATAGGAAAGCTCTACGTCAGAGAGCTGGTAAACCCTGTAGTTCCTTGCTACTTGTAGTGAGGTGCATTGAACCGGCAGCCCAGACAACTCTTGTGAGCTTGTAAGAAATAGAAGTTCTCAGGTTTCAGCCTAGATCCACTGAATCAGGATCTGCATCTTAAAAAGTCCCTAGACAGCTAATTAGCATGTGATAGTTTGAGAACTTTTATATTGCAGAGTGGTTTAAGATCACAGGCATTGGATTCAGACTGTAATAAATTCTGTGACCTTTGAGCAGATTGCAAAATTGTCTGAGCCTTCTTTCCCCAGGTATAAAAAGGGAATAATAATAATAGTGATCTCACATGGCTGCTGAGAGGGTTGGCACATATTAAATTTTCAGTAAACAAATGCTAATAGCTAAATTGTATTATCATCATCAAAGTTTCCTGCAGGGCTGAAACTGGCCAAGTAAAATGCTATCCCCCTGGGGTCAGCACATAGCAGAAAGAATGCATTTGGGAGTGGATCAAGCTTGAAAGTTCACAACTTAAATATTTCATTGAACTGCAGTGAAAAGTCCCTGTTTGATCCAGTTAACTTGCTTAACTGCTAGCCAAAACATTGGAAGTTCAAGTCCATATTATCCAATCATCTAGATTATAATCTGTAGTGAACCATTGCACATGGGTTTGTGAAATGGTTCACCATAAAACAGTAAGTAAGCACAAGCAATCCTATGCTTTCCTTGCTTACTGGGTTATCTGCCTCTATCAGGGATGGTAAATCTAAAGATGCTTTGATTCTGTAGAAAGGTGCTATGGGGTTGAGAGAGAGAGAGAGATGCTGGTCATAACAAGAAGCGGAATCTTTGATATGGTGAAAAAAATGTGAAATTGTTCATTGCACATGATCTGGTATGCAACATAAGCACTCTGCTTACCTTGTGTATTGGATAATCTACCTGTGAGAGGTACCTAAGAAGAAAAGCTAGTGATATACTTCTAAAAAATCAGTCATTGATAACCTATGGAGCACAGTTCCACTCTGGCATACAAGTGGTTGCCATGAGTCAGAGTCAACCTGACTGTATCTGTTTTTGTTTTTTAAGTGGAGAAAAGATTATCATCTCTAAACAAGTCTGGATCACAAGCCAAAGAGTGAAAGGGAAGGCAAGGCAAAGACATGGTAATAAAAATGACTAGAAAGTAAACCCAGCCCCCCCAAAACAAACAAAAATAATACACCCCCATCGAGTCAATTATGACACATAGTGACCCTGTAGGACCCTACTGAACTCCCCCATATGATTTCCAAGGAGTTTCAGGCAGATGTTATAAACTGTTGACCTTCTGGTTAGCACCCATCGCACTTAACTACTACGCCACCAGGGTTTCCAAGATAAGCCAAGGGAAGAGATAATTAAGTGTGAAACGTGACTTCAGGTGCAGAGACAAAACTTTGTGTACTAATAATGGACAGCCAAGTGCCAAAAGTTACCATCATACAGTTGGCTCACATGGCCAAGAATAAAGGTAACTCCTTGCAGATATTGTAGAGGTTCCACTGTCACCACTCCCAAATTACCGCAATCCTGTATTTTACAAACCAAACCAAAAAACCAAACCTGTTGCCTTGAATTGATTCCAACTCATAGTAACCCTATAAAGACTTTCCCACAGCATTTCCAAGGAGGGCTTGATAGATTTGAATTGCCAACCTTTTGGTTAACAGCCATAGCTCTTAACCACTAAGCCATTAGGGTTTCATTTTTTTTGTTTTTTGTTTTTTACAAGAGCTCAAAAGAAATCAATCCATTTTCGTCTTTTGTATGCTTAATCTTTCCCGGGACCAAATACACAAAGAAGTGGTTCCCTGGGTACAAGAGGAGGAATGTATCTCCATTTTCTACACATGTACTCTTTTCTTTCTTCTTTGGAATACGTAGTAACAGATCATCATTAAGGAAAAGTACTGTTCTGGGTGTGCAATCCAAGGAGATAGATTTCCCCAACCAAATCGTCTGAAATAATCTGAGAAGCTGGACTATGTGAAGCAGAACTGGATATCAAGATTGGAGGAAGACTCATTAACAACTTGCATTATGCAGATGACACCACCTGGTTTGCTGAAGGTGAAGAGGACTTGAATCACATACTGATGAAGATCAAAGACCACAGCCTTCAACATGGATTGTACCTCAACATAAAGAAAACAAAAACTCTTACAAATGGATCAGCAAACAATATCACAATAAAGGAAGAAAAGATTGATGTCAAGGATTTGTTTTCCTTATGTCCACCATCAACACCCATGGAAGCAGCAGTTGGAAGATCAAAAGATGCATTGCTTTGGGCAAATCTGCTGCAAAAGACCTCTTTAAAGTGTTGAAAAGTAAAGAAATCACCTTGAAGACTAAGGTACTCCTTACTCAAGCTATGGTATTTTCAGTCACATCATATTGCGCATGCAAAAGCGTGATACTGAATAAGCAAGACAGAAGAACAGATGCCATTGAATTGTGGTGCTGGAGAATAATATTGGGCATACCATGGATTGCCAGAAGAACAAACAGATTTGTCTTCAAAGAAGTACAATTAGAGTGCTCCTTGGAAGCAAGTAAGACGTGTCTGCATCTTACATACTTTGGACATGTTGTGAGGACGGATCAGTCCCTGGAGAAGGCCATCATGCTTGGCCAAGCAGAAGGTCAGAGAAAGAAAGGAAGACCCTCAACAAGATGGACTGACACAGTGGCTGCAACCATAGGCTCAAGCATAACAGTGATTATGAGGACGACACAGAACTGGGCACTATTTCATTTTGTTGTACATATGGTTGTTCGTTATGAGTTGGAACTGAGTTGATGGCGCCTGACAACAAACAGAAACCAAACTCTGTACCATCGAGTCAATTCTGACTCATAGTGACCCTATAGGTGGATTCAAACTGCCAACCTTTCAGTTAGCAGCCATAGCACTTAACCACTATACCACCAGGGTTTCCCTTAACAATAACAGTGGACTGAAAAATACTTATCTTTCCTAAAGGAATGGAAAGGCAGTCATTACTTGCCCCCCATGGTTTAGCCTCTTGCAGTAATATTCCCTATCAGTTAATGAACAGGAGCCCTGGATGCGCAGTGGTTAAGGGCTTAGCTGCTAACCAAAAGGTCAGCAGCTGGAACCCACCAGGCCCTCTGTGGGACAAAGACGTGGCAGCCTGCTTCCATAATGATTTCAGCCTTGGAAAACCTGTGGGCAATTCTACTAGATCCTGTACAGTCACTAGTAGTAGAAATAGACTCAACAGCAATGGCTTTGATTTGGTTTGAGATGAGTTAATGTGCTATTAATACGGCAAAAGAGAAAGTAAACCCTTTAAATAGCAGCTTGTGCTTCTTTTTGATTTCTCTCCTGCAAAAGCTGATTTACTGTGTGTTTCTTCCATCTGGCAGGAAGCTAATCTGAATATGAATCAATCCTTGCAAAAATAACTGCAGGAAATTTTACACATTCATAACTTTCCAAAGTTGCCCCCCACCCTCACTTTAACAATAGCATTTTTGTCATTCTTTCAGTCGAGCAAAGATTTTCCATTGAAAAGAAGTGTGAATATACAAGGAATTGGGCCACCTCATCCTAAGATCCTGCTTTTTGGTGAGGGATTCACGCAGTTCGTCTTCTGGATATTTGCACGTGAATAATTATCTCCAACAGCTTTAATCACGAGGTGTAAGACAGACTAATGTGATGGCCACAACTTGATAAGCAAAATGACAAAATAAAAGGTCCCACTCTCATATATCTGATTCTTTCCTTGCAGTTAATTTTGTGATAAGGCTGTTTTCTTCTAACACCAGGACTACCAACTAGTATTTCTAACCAAAATAGAGCGGGGAAGGCAGGAGGGGACTATCTTCTAAAACTGGGCTTGAGTTTGTGGCAAGTGTGACTCCTGGCCATTTTCAAAATCAGCACTTCCCACTTTTCCCATATTGTGGCACTTCTAGAAAATGATGATGTATGTCCAGCACTCTGGGATATATGGATAAATGAATGAGGCAGCTTGGCAGGAGGTAACTGGCCCATGGGCTCCAGGTATGTTGGGCCCCAAGGCTGGAGGAATAAATACCTCGGCACACCTGTAACCCATTTCCATCATACAGCCTCTGTTAAGGCAACCAGGTTCCCCAGAACTGGGAATAGGAGAAATAAAAATTTCACTGTATGAAAACGGAAGTCACATCATCCAACTAATACTTAAGTGTCTTTGGTAGAATTTCCAGTCACCAGATCACTTCTTTTTAAGCTGGACCTGTTAGCCATGACTGGCTATCCCAGTGTCTTCCAAACTGCATTCCACAGAATGCTGGTGTCACATGAGATAGTAACAGATGCTAAAGCATTTTCCCCTCCCTGTGATTTATGTATTAGGTTAAACAGGTTTCATTACTATAGAATTTATGGGACTCTTTCATATGCTAGTATAATTTATGACATGACTCTCCAAGCAGGAGACAGAGCTGATCTGTCATATGTGGTTGTACAAGGCACCCATTTAAACACTGAACAACCCACACATGGCAATAGGCAGTGTTTTTCATATATTTGTCCACAGAACATTGTCTGTTCAGAGTACCTGTTAATATCTAGTGGAACAACTGGCTCTACATAAACTCTGCCGATCCTCTTATTCATTAAGCTACGTTTCAAGGATTACATGCTTTTAGTGAGGGTCTCAGTGGCTCAACGGTTAAGTGCTTGGTTGCTAACCAAAAGGTTCGTGGTTTGAATGTACCAGCCACTCCACGGGAGACAGAAGTGCCAGTCTGCTTCCATAAGGAGTACAGCCTTGGAAACACTATGGGGCAGTTCTACTCTGTCCTACTGAGTGGCTATGAGTCAAAATAAACTTGACAGCTATGCATTTTGGTCTGGGTTTCATACTCTTAGTAATGCCACTTTTTTTTTTCTGTAACAAAAGAACACTGGCTTAGAAACTACACAGATACAGGCCCAATCCTGGTTCTGCCATGTACCAGCCTTAGACTTTAGTTATCTGTACGATAGAAACAATACCATGTACCTTACAAGGTATTGTGCAGATTAAATAAGCAAACATATATAAAAAGCCCCAGCACAGTGTCAGATACATGATGCCAAGCCAAGTGCTGTCTTACAACAAATATTTCTCTTCTCCCTCTCTGCCCTTTGCTCATACTGTCCCTCCTGCCTGGACTGCCTTTCTATGCTCAATTATCCCTTAAAGGTCTACTTTTTTTTTTTTTTTTAACGAAGTCTCCCTAATATAACCACTCCTTCCTTTAAACCTCTGCAGCACTCTGTGATTCTTTACAGAGTAATTTCTAGAATATTGTTTCTGATAGTTAATAATTGGGATGCATTTCTCAAACTGCCTGCCAGCTGTGAACTCTCAAGGAATGCATCATTGTCTTGTTCTGTTGACTGCTGATCTTCACCGTAGCCTGGGGTATCTTAGACACCCAACCTAATGGTTGTAGAAGTTAACCTACTAAAAACAATAAGGCATCTGGCCGGTGTCCACTAGATGTTTTTCACTCAGGGTTAACTGCATGCTCATGATAGTCTGTGCAAATATCTGCATGTTGATATACAGACACAGTCACAGAAGGCCCTGAAAGAACGTTTTGCATACCATTAAGAAAAAAGTCTGACATTTAAATTGCATAAAATGGCTGTACAATTAACACCTTTCTGTAAAATAAAACAGGAAAAAAATTAAACACTGCGATTGAGTTGATTCCAACTCAGCAACCCTGTAGGACAGGGTAGAACTGCTTCACAGTGTTTCAAAGCAGCACCTGGTAGATTTGAACTGACAACATTTTGGTTAGCAGATGTAGCAATTAACCACTATGCCACTAGGTTTTCCTCTGTAAAATAATCGCTATTAAAAATAGCAGTAGTAGTGGATCATCTAATCATTGACTGTAAATTCAAAAATAAAGCAAAAGTTAAAACTGAGCACCAAACTCCAGGATTGATATGTATCGAAAGCTCTGTCTCTTGAGTGCTCTTCAAGTACAAATCTGTATTAAACATTACATTAAACCATTTAAGAAATGTCTATTAAGATAATGCATTTGCTTACATTACAATATACACTTTTTAAGTGTATTTAGACAGCCTATTTTTACATTAATAAAATATACTTAATCTATGCCCACTGTTATATTTTATTCAGGTTCTCAAGCTAAAATTCTCAAGCTAATTACACATTAGCTTTTCAAGTAAAAATTTTGTATGGAAATTGAAAACAAATGCAACCTTACTAAGTTGGGCTGCATTTAGCAGAAGGAGTTACAGAATTTAAGAGAGAAAATCCAGTATCGGGATACAAAATAAATATAAGTAAATAGGTAGGATTCCTCTATACCAACAGGGAGATTATTAAAGAAGAAATCATCAAATCAATTCCATTTACTCTAGCCCCCAAGAAGATAAAATACCTAGGAATAAATCTAACTAGAGAAATACGAGATCTTTACAAAGAGAACTATAAGACCTCACTACAAGAAACTAAGAGAGACTTACATAAATGGAATAATCTACCCTGCTCATGGATAGGAAGACTCAACATTGTGAAAATGTCTATTTTGCCCAAAGCAATCTACTTATATAATGTAATCCCAATACAAATTACAGTGACGTTTTCTAATGAGACAGAGAAACAAATCATCAACTTTGGAAAGGGAAGAAGGCTTGGATAAGTAAAGCACTACTGAAGAAGAGGGACACACTGGGAGGCCCCTCACTACCCGACTTTAGAACCCATTACACTGCCACAGTAGTCAAAACAGCCTGGTACTGGTTGAAAAGGAGACAGATAGAGCGATGGAGCAGAGTTGAGACCCCAGAGATACCAGCGTCCCCCTATAAACAGTTGATATTTGACAAATGCCCCAAGATTGTAAACTGGGATAAGAACAGTCTCTTTAACAAATGGTACTGGCAAAATTGGATATTCATCTGCAGAAATTTTAAATAAGATCCATATCTCACACCCTACACAAAAGCCAACTCAAAGTGACTAAAAGACCTAAATATGAAATTTAAAACAATAAAGCTCATCCAAGATAAAATAGAATCAACAATGGAAGTTTTAATACACAAAGTAGACTGACTTCAAAATCTGACAAAGCACATTCAACAGAAGAGAAAATAGATAAATGGGAATTACTTTTTAAAATTTTTAATATAGTACTTTAGATGAAAGTTTACAGAACAAACTAGTTTCTCATTAACAGTCAGTACACATACTGTTTTATAACATTGGTTAGAAACCCCACAACAAGTCAATAGCCTACCTTTTCAAATTTGGGTTCCCTATTACCAGCTTTCCTGTCACCTGTGTCTGCTAGTCCTTGCCCTGGGGCTGATGTGCCCCTTTAGACTCATTTTGTTTTATGGGCCTGCCCAGTCTGTGACTGAAAGGTGATACTCTGGAGTGACTTCACTACTGAACTGAAAGTGTATCCGGGGGCCACACTGTCAGGGTTTCTCCAGTCTCTGTCAGGCCAGCAAGTCTGGTCTTCCTTTGTGCATTAGAATCTTATTCTACATTTTTCTCCAGCTCTATCCAGAACCTTCTGCTATGATCCCTGTTAGGGCAGCCAGTGGTGGTAAATGGCACCATCCAGTTGTACTGGACTCAGTCTAGTTGAGGCTGTGGTAGTTGTGGTCCATTAGTTCCTTGGACTATTCTTTGTATCTTTATTTTTCTTTATTTTTCCTTGCTGCTGAAGGGATTAGATAACTGGAGTATCCTAGATGGCCACTCAGCTTTTAAGGCCCGAGATACTACTCACCAAAATAAAATGTAGAACATTTTCTTTATAAATTATGATATGCCACTTGAGCTAGATGTTCCCCAAGACCATGATCCCCTCAGCCCTCAGTCCAGCAATTTGGTCCCTCAGGGAGTTTGGAAGTCTATGGAATTTCCATGCTCTTTCCTTGTACAAGCTGTGCTGACCTCTGTAGTATTGTGTACTGTCTTACCCTTCATCAAAGTTATCACCTATCTATTTAGTGTTTTTCCATTCCTATTCCCCTTCCTGATAACCATCAAAGATTGTTTATTTTTATATGTAAACCTTTATGTGAACTGTTACAGTAGTGGTCTCATACAATATTTGTCCTTTTGTGATTGACTTATTTCACTCAGCATAATGCCCTCCAGATTCATTCATGTTATGAGACGTTTCACAGATTGGTCCTTGTTCTTTACTGTTACTTAATACTCTATTGTGTGTATGTACCGCAGTTTGTTTATCCATTCATCTGTTGATGGGCATCTAGGTTGTTTCCGTCTTTACTATTCTGGACAATGCTGCAATGAACATGGATGTGCATATGTGTATTCATGTGACAACTCTTATTTCTCTAGGATGTATTCCTAGGAGTGAGATTGCTGAATCATATGGCATTTCTAGCTTTCTAAGGAAGCACCATATTGTTTTCCAAGATGGTTGTTATCATATTGCATTCCCACCAGCAATGCATAAGAGTTCTGATCTTCCCATAGCTTCTCAATGCTTGTTGTTTCCTGTTTGTTATTTCCTGTTTGGGTGAGATGGTATCTCATTGTGGTTTTGATTTGTGTTTTACTAATGGCTAATGATCTCAAGCGGTTCTCTATATGTCTGTTAGCTGCTTGAATGTCTTCTTCGGTGAAGCATCTGTTCATTTCCTTTGCCCTTTTTTTTTAAATTGGATTATTTATCTTTTCATTGTAGAAGTGATGGATTTTCTTATAGATTTAGAGAACAGACCTTTGTCTGCTTAGTAATAGTCAAAATATTTTCCCAGTCTGTAGGTTGTCTTTTTATTCTTTTGGTGAAGACTTTCAATGAGTATAAGTGTTTAATTTTCAGAAGATCCCAATTATCTACTTTATCTTCTGGAGTTTGTATGTTGTTGGTTATGATTGGTATCTTCTTAATGCTGTGTATTGGGCTTCAAATTTTGGTCCTATTTTTTTCTTCTATGAACTTTATAGCTTTTGGCTTTATATTTAGGTCTTTGATTCATATTGTATTAGTTTTTGTATATGGTCTGAGGTATGGATCTTTTTTCATTATTTTTGCAGATGGATATCCAGTTTTGCCAGTATCATTTGTTCAGAAAAACTGTCTTTTTCCCATTTGATGAAATTTGGACACTTGTAAAAGATTGGTTGACCATAGCTGGATGGATTTACATCTGAGCTGTCATTCTGTTCCATTGGTTGGTGTGTCTGTCCTTGTACCCGTATTAGGCTCCTTTGACCATTGTAGCTGTGTAATAAGTTCAGAGGTCAGGTGGAACAAGTCCTGCTTTTTTCTTTTTCAATAGTGTTTTATTAATCTGGAGCTTCTTCCATTTCCACATAAAGTTAATGATAAATTTTTCCATTTCTTTAAGAAATATTGTTGATATTTGGGGAAACACTGATAGCATAGTGGTTAAATGCAATGTCTGCTAACCAAAAGGTTGGCAGTTTGAATCCCCCAGCTGCTCCTTGGAAACTTTACAGAGCAGTTCTACTCTGTCCTACGGGGTCACTACAAGTCAGAATCAACTTGAAGGCAGCGGGGTTTTAGTTTTGTATTTGGATCAGGATTGCATTGTATTTGTAGATTACTTTGGGTAGAGTTGTCATTTTCATAATGTTGAATCTGCCTATCCATGAACATGATATGAATTTCCATTTATGTAGATCTCCTTTGGTTACTTGCAGTGATATTTTGTAATTTTCTTTGTATGGGTCTTTAACAACCCTGGTTGGATTTATTCCTAAGCAATTTTTATTTTTTTAGGGGCCATTATAAATCATATTGTTCCACTGATTTCTTTTTTATCATCCTGTTTGTAAGTTTTTAGGAATTCAACTAATTTCTGTATATTTGTCTTGTATCCTTCTCCTCTGCTGAATCTTTCTATTAGATCCAGTAGTTTTCTCATGGAGTCCTTTGGGTTTTCCATGTATAACATCATATCAGGAGCAAATAAGGAGAGTTTAACTTCTTCATTATCAATTTGGATTTCCTTTATTTCTTTATCTTGCCTTGTTGGATGCTCTTGCTTTAGTGAGGACTTCCAGCACAATGTTGAATAGGAGTGGTGATAAAGGACATCTTTGTATTGCTTGTGTTCTCAAGGGGAATGTTTTCAGCCTTGTTGGCAGTTGGTTACACATCAGTGCCCTTTATTATGTTGAGAAATTTTCTTTTTATATCTATTTTATTGAGAGTTTCTATCAGAAATAGTGTTGGACTTTGTCAAATGCCTTTTCTGCATTGATTGAAATGATCACGTCATTATTTCCTTTTAATTATGTAGGAGATTACATTGACTTTCTACTGTTGAAGCATCCTTACATACCTGGTATAAATCGTACTTGGTTAGGATGTATTATTTTTTCTATAGAATGCTGAATTCTATTGGCATCATGAGACATATTGGTCTGTAATTTTCTTTTTTGGTTGTGCTTTTGCCTGGTTCTGGTATCAGGGTTATGCTGCCTTCATAGAATGAATTCAGAAATATCTTTTCCTTTCCTATGTTCTGAAATAGTTTGAGTACTACTAGTGTAAGCTCTTCTCTGAATGTTTGGTAAAATTGTCTAGTTAAGCAATCTTGACCAGGGCTTATTTTTTCTTGTGAATTTTTCAAATTATCTTTTCAATCTATTTTCTTGTTAAGGGACTGTTCATATTTAAACATCATTTTGTTTGGGTAGGTAGTGTATTTCTAGAAATCTGTCCATTTTCTCTAGGTTTTCAGATTTGTTGGAGTATAGTTTCTCATACTATTCTGTTATGATCCTTTTTACTTGAGTCAGTCATAATGTCTTTTGCGTCATTTCTTATTCAGATTATTTGCATCTTCTCTTGTTTTTCTTTTGTCATTTTGGCTAGTGGTTCATCAATTTTGTTGCTTCTTTCAAAGGATCAGCTGTTAGTTTTGTTGACTCAGTTGTTTTTCTATTTTCTATTTCATTTCTTTCTGCTCTAATCTTAATTACTTCCTTCCTTCTAGTGGCTGTGGGCTTCTTTTGTTGTTCCTGTTTGTTCGAGTTGTGTAGCTAATGTTTAGGTTTGTCCCTTTCTTCTTTTTTAATGTGTGCATCTATTGCTATAAATTGACCTCTGCACACTGCCTTCACTAGTATAATGTGTTTCCATTTTCATTTAAGAATTTTTTTATTTCATTTTTAATTTATTCTAAAATCCTGGTAGCGTAGTGGTTAAGTGCTATGTCTACTAACCAAAATTTTAGCAGTTCTAACCCACTAGGTGCACTTTGGAAACTCTATGGGGCAGTTCTACTCTGTCTTATAGGGTTTCTATGAGTCAGAATCACCTTGATGACAGTGGGTTTGGTTTTGGTTTATTACCCAGTAGTTTTTAAATAGAGCGTTATTTCATTTCCATGTAATTTTTTTTTTTTTTTTTTTTTTTTTTTTACTATTTCTACTCTGGGGGTCAGTTCTACCCTGGCCCCTAGGGTTGCCATGAGTCGGATCCGACTCAACGGCACTTGGCTGGCTGGCACTGTTAATTTTTACTTTAATACTATTGTTGGCAGAGAAGATATTTTGTATTATCTCAATATTTTGGATTTTGTTGAGGGTTATTCTGTGGCCTAGGCTGTGGTCTATGCCAGAAAACATATCATGTAGCTTTGAAGAGAATGTGTACTTTGCAATTGTTGAGTGGTGTCTTAGTAATCTAGCGCTGCCATAACAGAAAATAACACAAGCAGATGGAGAAATTTATTTTTTCACAGTAAAGTAGGATAAAAGTCCAATTTCAGTGTGTCAGCTCCAGGGGAAGTCTTTCTCTCTCTTTTGCCTCTGAAGGAAAGTTCTTGTCCTCTATCTTCCCGTGGTTGAGGAGATTCTAGGCAAAAGGACCCTGGATCCAAAGGACACACTCTCTGCTCCCAGCATTATTTTTTTTGGTAGTACAAAGTTCCCAAACCTCTGCTTCCTTCCCTTTTGTTTTATCTCCCAAGGGACTGCTTTGAGACAAAATCAGTCTTATAGATTGAGTACTGCTTCACCAAACTGCTACCCATCCTCCCTCACTGACATCATAGAGGCAGGATACACAACATATTGGAAAATCACACAATACTGGGAATCATGGTACAGCCAAACTTATACACAGATTTTTGAGGGGACTCAATTCAATCCATGACAAGTGGAATGTCCTATATATGTTTATGAAGTCAGGTTGGCTAATTGTGTCCTTTAGCTCCTCTGTAACGTTGCTAAGTTTCTTTCCAGATCTTCTGTCCTTTACTGAGAGTAGTGTGTTGAGGTTTCCTACTATTATTGTAAAACTATCCATTTCTCCTTTTTGGTGCTGTTAAGAGTTTGTTTTACACATTTTGGAGCATTGTGATTGGGTACATAAATGTTTATTATTAAGTCTTCATGATGGATCATTCCTTTATTAATCATACAGTGCCCTGCTTTGGCCTTTATGGTGGATTTTGTTTCAAAGTCTATTTTATCTGAAATTAGTGTTGCCACTCTTGCTCCTTTTTGGTTGCTGTTCCCTTAATATATTTATTTCCATCCTTTGATTTTTAATAAAGTTATATCTTTGTTTCTGAGCCTTGAGTCTTAAAGACAGAGTGTTGACAGACCATGTTTTTATCTCTTTGTGGATGCATTTAGGCAATTTACATTCAGTGTAGTTATTGCTGGATGTGAGTTTTTTGCCGTCCTTGTTTTAAGTGTTGTTCTTGGTTTTTTTGTTTGTTTTTTGAATAAGGCAAGCATTTTTTCTTTATTCCTCTCACTTTCCTGTGCTAGACTCCTTTTGTTTGTGGATTTCCTTTTTATTTCATTTGTTTTTATAAATTTTGTTTTATTTGGATTTTATGTTTTTCTCCCTCATTCTGATGAGTAAGTTTGTTAAATTTCTTTGTGATTACCTTGAAATTTACCCTTATCTTCCTAGGTTTGAAATCATCTATTATTACTAGGTATCAACTTGCCTTCCACTTCATTAGAAAGTTCTGTATATCTATACCATTTATTTTCGTTTTTATTGTTTTGAAGTTGTTGCCATTTAAATATTTAACTCTCTGGATCCGACTTGACAGTACTTGGCTTGGCTTGGCTCTGGTTCCTTGTTGGAATTCCTTTGGTTTTGGATAGTCCTCAAGAATTCACTTCCTAGCCTGATATCTGGCTATTATAAACTTGTATACTAGATTCAGGCTGTGATCTGGTGTTTTTTCTCAGATCAAAGGAATCCCATTAATAACTCTTGTAAATTTGGTTTGGTTACATATTCCGTTATTTTCTATTGATCTGGAAATGTCCTAATTTCACCATCATATCTGAATAAAAGTTTTGCTGAATGTATTATTGTCTGTTGGCAATTTTTTTTTTCTTTCAAGGGTCTATATATGTCATCCCATTGCCTTCTTGTCTGCATGGTTTCAGTCAAATAATCAGAGCTTAGTTTTATTGTTTTTCCTCTGTAGGTGAATTTTTGTTTTTCTTAAGCTGCTCTAAGAAATTTTTCTTTGTCTTTGGTTTTAGTGAATGTTACTATGATATGCCTTGGTTATTTTCTTTTGGAGTCTATATTATATGGGGTATGTTGAGCTATTTAGATAGTCAGCTTTTCATCTCTCATGATATTATGGAAGTTTCCAACAGCAATTCTTCAATTATCCACTCTGTGTTTTCCATTTCCTCTCTCTGTTCTGGAATTCCAATCACTTGTGAATTTTTTTTTTTGATTGACTCTCACATAATTTTCAGAGTTTCTAAATTTTTCTTCTTTTCTCTGATTCTTCCTCAAAGAGAGTTGTAAGCAAGTGCTTGTCTTCAGTTTCACTGATCCTGTTTTCCATCACTTCAAACCTGCTCCTCAGTCCTAGTATGACACTGTCGATTTCTGAAATCTTGTGTATCTTTTAGATTTCTAATTCTTGTTTTTGTTTCTGTATGATTTCTGATTGTGAATTTACTTCATCATGTTTTCCTGTATTTTTGCTTTTTTTTTTTTTGTATATACTTCTCATGAATTTGCGTATTTTTTCTCATTTTTGTCAGCTTTCTGCTTCAACTCTTGGATAGCTTTGAATTTTAGAGAATTGAATTCCTTGTCAAGTAATTCTAATGCCTTTTCTTCTACTGTAAAATCATCTGGTGTTTTAGTTTACACACCTACTGAAACCATCCAGTCCTTTTTTTGTTTGTTTTTAATATATTTTGATGTTGTCTCATCTCTTTAGAACATTCAGTGGTTATTTTCTGTGTTTATTCATCACAGATCTCTTTGTTTTGTCTTGCTTTTTGTTTTATTTGGTTATGTCAGAGCAAGCATATTTTTTCTTTAATTTTTACTTTCTGTCTTCATTTCTCAGTTCTCATATCTCTATACGTACTTTATTTTCCTGTCTCCTTGATGTCTGGTAGTGTGTGACATGTGCACCTCTTCTAACTAGGCTATGTGGTATAGCCTAGTTAGTTCTTTGCTTGTCTGTGGTCACCAGAATTTTTACCTCCTTGTCCAATTGGTAAGACCAGTTCCTCAGGTATGGTGCAGCAGGGTAGGCCCATTGAAGGGAAGAGTCTGGGATGAGTTGTTTGTGGCACATATTAAGGCCAACAAGATGATCTGGGAATCAGTCCCAGGCAACTTCTGGTAGTCCTTGTATTTGCTGTTCTGGGGTGTGATTTGTAGTGCACGGTGTAGGCATGGAGGAAGAAGGAAGAAGGTTATGATGTATGGAGCTAAGACAAATACGAGAAAGAGGAGAGACAGGAGAGAAAAATAGAAGCCAAAAATAAATAAATAAAAGTAAGGGAGCTTGCCATTTGAGTGGAGAGATGACATAAAAAGAAATAGAGAAAAACAAAAAGGAGAAAAGAAGAAGAAAAGCAGAAAGAGAAAAATAACTAACTAGATAGAAATTTAGAAAAAGAAAACTGGAAAGAAAAGAAGGGCTATGAAGACTGGGCCAGGTGAACCACTTCAGCTAGCCAGGAAGCAGTGGAGGTAGAGAACCAGGGAAAAGATGGGCAGGGGGAGTGAAAAGCATATATTGCTGGTTACTGAGTGAGTGCTTTGTCTCCTGCTGGGATTTCCATGAAGCTGCTTTCTCATGCTTCCTGTCTGCTGATGTCTGACAGGAGTCCAAGTTAGTGCATCCATGCTGCATTAGCTGATAGGGGATTTTGCTCATATCTCTTCTTGCTCTCTATTCTCTGTCAGTTTCTTATCCCATTTATTGTTTGGCTGAGTTCTTTATCTCTTCACTTGATATTTCAGGTTCCGTGAATGATGCTTGTGTCTGTTTTACTTAGTCTTTTGCATCTTTCCTGTGGAAGAATGGTGTGGCGCTTCTGTCTATTGTACCATGTTGGCCAAAAGTATCAAGAATCTCTTTATTTTAAAAAATGTCCAAATGAAACATTTTTAAATATGACTTACCTAGTTCAGATCCACAGTTATATTCATTAATAGGTATTTTGGCCTTTGACACACTTTTAAAATAATGATTAATTAGAAAATCACAAAATTGTGATTGCTGAAAGTTCTTATAACTTTTCTAACAGCAGATTACCTTCCATAACAACAGGATATGACAATGTCCCAATATGAATGGATAATAATTATAGTCAGTTATAAGTATTTAAATAGTTTTCTCTACAATTTCAAAGCACTTACTGATGAAGATCAAAGGCTACTACTTTCAGTATGGATTTTACCTCGATGTAAAGAAAACAAAAATCCTCACAACTGGACCAATAAGAAACAGCATGATAAAGAGAGAAACAATTGAAATTGTTGAGGATTTTATTTTATTTTGATCCAAAATAAATGTCTATGGAAGCAGCAGTCAAGAACTCAAATGATATAATGCATTGGTCAAATCTGCTACAAAAGACCTCTTGAGGACTAAGGTACATCTGACCTAGGCCATGGTGTTGTCAATCGCTTCATATGCATGGAAAGCTGGATAATGAATAAGGAAGACTAAAGAATTGGTACCTTTGAATTACAGTGTTGGTGAAGAATACTGAGTATACCATGGAATGCGAAAAGAATGAATAAATCAGTGTTGTGAGAAATACAGCAAGAGTGTTCCTTAGAAAGAATGACAAAACTTCAGCTCACATACTTTGGACATGTTATCAGGAGAGATCCGTCCCTGGAGAAGGACATCATGCTTGCTACAGTAAAGTTATTGAAAAAGAGGAAGACTTTCAGTGAAATGGATTGACACTGTGGCTGTAACAATGGGCTTAAACATAACCACAATTCTGAAGATGACACAGGACCAGGCAGTCTTTTGTTCTGTTGTACATATGGTAACTATGAATCAGAACCAACTCCATGCACCTAACAGCAACAATGAAGTATTTAGAGGAAAGTGAACTGGTGTCTGCAACTTATTTTTAGAATGCATCAATCATTACTGAGGTTAACTTTTCAGACAACTGGATTGGATTTGGAGACACAGAGTAACCATATCATGTGTGCACTTTATGGTTCTATGCATCTGCAGGATGTTCTACGACTGGCCTCTTGCTAGAGAGTGGAAAGGAGGGGACAGGAGATTGTTAAGAGGATATGACATGTATAGAACAAGAAGGAGGAGTGTGCTATCACTGGGCAAGGAGAACAGAAGGAGCTGCAGATAGGCAGGCAAGCAAATTTAAACTGGATTGTATAATTTCACTCAATCACAATAAAAAAAAATTACAATGAATTGATGGAGAGATGTGTCAATATGTGATAAACATATGAAAATGTTAATAGTGTAACTTGGCAAATGAATGTACCAGTTGCTAATTTATTACTTTGTGCCTCCAAATGTACCCTTCTTGGCCATCTTTTTGGATTCTGGACCTAGACTCTGAAACTAAATTTCTTCTTTGTCAACTAGTTCCACGTGGTTCTGCCAACAGTGGCTGCTAGAAAGTGACTCAGCCTGAAGGTCAAAAAAGAGACTTCTTTTTTACCTTTTCAAGTTTTTAATTTGCCTCTGCAGTGGCAAGCAGTTCTCATGCAGCTGATAATTACAGTGCCTGTCATGGTGGCAGGTGGTTCTTGGCAGCCTCTAGCATTTTTCTTCCTCATCGGAGTAACAGACTGATTTCGTAGCGTTAGAGCAACCAACAATATCAGAAATTGCTCTCCTGAGACTTCTGAATCTCAGCCCAACTTAAAAAAAAAAAAAAACTGCCATCGAGTCAATTCTGACTCATATTGACCCTTAGGACAGAGTAGAACTGCTCCATACGATTTCCAAGGAGGGCCTGGTATCAAACTGCCAAACTTTTATAACTTTTTGCTTAGCAGCTGTAGCAGAGTAGAGATTTTCCTTTAAGTTCTGTTTCCCCCTTTGTTCATTTTTTTCCCTCAGTCCTAGGAGTAGCTTTTCTCTCCAGTTACTACTTGTGTTCCACCTTATAGTTCTCTTTTGCTCCTGTTACTTCAGGCAGCCCTCCTTTTGAACAATTCTGATATAACACTAAACCAAACCTGTTGCTACCAAGTCTATTCTGACTCATACCAACTCTTTAGGACAGTAGAACTGCCCTCAGAGAGTTTCCAAGGAGCACCTGAATCATACCACTTCTCAAAAAATTGTAACAGCATAAAGTATAAACTTCACTGGTACCTCTTCAGTCCACAGGTAACTTTCGAAGTGTGTCAGTGATTGGTCACTTTGCCATCTGTTATCCATTTTACACACAGACAGCAAAGCATCTGGCTCTGTCGTTTCCTTGTATTTCAGTGGCAAGCCCACATGGAATTTTACAAAAATACAAAATTGAAAGACAGTTGGTCAAAAAAGGCCAAACTGCAGGGAAAAAAACACAAAGGAGTAGTAAAGCTAAAAGTGAAATTAGAAACACACCTAAAGTGTAAATATATTAGAAAGAGTTTGTCATGTGAATATTAGTACTACCATCATTTGAGCAACTCTAGACATACAACCAGAGAAATGGCATGAAGACAAGTTTATTGAGATAAATGAGGGGTGTAGTTATGGGGAAAGGATGAAGATATCCCCGAGATACATCTATAACCACATAGAGGTAGTACTGAGGAAAAATATTAACAGATGTCTCAAAATTCTTTCAGACCCATCATCTGATCAGAATAAATGTGACAGGATGGATACACAAGCCCTGAGAAAAACCAAGACAAAAGTCCCAAGACTAGAAGGTCCTTTCGACTGCCTTCTGGAGTTCTATATGCACCCAGATATGAGGGGGGAAAAAAGTCACTGCAAAAGCCTTTTCCATAGCAATGTTTAATGTGAAGGAATCTTGAGGAAAAGGAAATCGTTATAAAAACTTGATGATGATATCTAGCCAACAAAAGATGAATGGAAAAGTCACGCAGAAAAGAAGTACAATATTCAATGAAAGAAGTTACTCAGTAATGTTACTGGTGGTAGAATGAGTTGGAAAAATATAGTGAGAATGATTACACAACCTAAAGAATGTAATCCATGTCGATGAATTGTACATGCAGAAATTGCACAGATGTCATGTTTTATTGTGTGTGTTTGAATCACAGTTTCAAAAATTAAAAGAAAACTATTGTAGAGCCATGTTTATTATCTTGAAAGAGTGGAGGAGAGTGGAAATGGTATATAAATTTATGACCAGTTTTCTTTGAGTATAAAGCAAAGCCAAGGCATCTTCAAGTATGCATGTATTTAAGGGTAGCCATGAGCCTTACCTTAAAAAAAATTCTTGCTTATACTGTTGGCCAACTAAGAGATAACCAAAATATAGGATTTAGGAATGGCTATGGCCAAAGAACTGATGGTAAGCACAGAAGACTTAAAACTCAATAGGTAGGGGAATTAGGATTTTAAATTAAAAATCTTATGTGCAAACTAAAAATAATAATTACTATCTCAAATCCTCCTGTGGAGTTTGAAAAATGTAATTCATTGGATAATTTTCATTTACTTTTGATTCTTTTTCAACTTCATTTTTTTATTTCTGCCAAATTGAAGCTAATTTAAATATATTTATGCGCAATTTTAAAATTTGTATCCTGTATAATCCTATTTTTTATAAAACCTACTTATGCATCTATTCAACCATCCAGCCACTTATATTTCTACAGACAGATATATGGAATGATAGTCACTAATGTTAATGACAGTCATTTCCAGTTAATGGCCTTTGAGGTGACTTTCCTCTTCATTGTACTTCCATATGGCTTCATTGTGTTTACAAAAACTAAAGTCAGTTTATTAAAAGGAAAATAAAGCACAGGGATGCCATTGCTAAATTCATAATGTATTAATAAACAAAAGTGAGTAGAATATTTAAACCCCACCTTTCTGTAATATAGTCGTGGCTTACACATTACTATAATGCTAGAAGCTATGCTACCAGTATTTCAAACACTAGTAGGATTACCCGTGGTGGACAGGTTTCAGTGGAGCTTGCAGACTAAGACAGACTAGGAAGGACCTGGTGATGTACTTTTTAAAAAAATGGCCAGTGAAAACCTTATGAAGAGCAGTAGAACTCTGTCTGGTACAGTGCCAGAAGATGAGCTCCTCATGCTAGAAGGCACTCAAAATATAGCTGAGGACAAGCTGCCTCCTCAAACTAGCATTAACCTTAATGGCGGGGATGGAGTAAAGCTTCCATGCCCTTCATTTGCTGATGTAGCAGGTCTCAGAACAAGAAGAAACAGTTACAATCATTAATAATTAGAATGTAGAATGTACAAAATATGAATCTAGAATAATTGGAAGTCATAAAAAATAAAATGGAAGACATAAAGATCAATAATCTAGGCCCTTAGTGAGCTAAAATGGCCTGCTATTGGCCATTTTGAGTCAGGCAATCATATGGTCCACTATGCCAGGAATGACAAATTAAAGAGAAATGGTATTACACTCATCACCAAAAATAACATCTCAATATCTATCCTGAAGTACAGTGCTGTCAGTGATAGGGTAATATCCATATGGCTACAAGGAAGGGCAGTTCATATGACCATTACTGAAATGTACATACCAACAACTAATACCAAAGATGAGGAAGTTGAAGGTTTTTTTTATCAACTTCTGTAGCCTTAAAGTGATCGAACATGCGATCAAGATACATTGACAATTATTAGTGATTGTAATGTGAAAGTTAAACACAAAGAAGAATGATCAGTAGTTTGAAAATATTGTCATTGTGATAGAAGCGACACCAAAGATCTCATGATAGAATTTTGTTAAAGCAAAATAATTTCTTCATTGCAAATACCCTTTTTTCAACAACATAAACAATGACTATATACATGGACCCCACTGGATGGAATACACAGCAATCAAATCAACTGCATCTGTGGAAAGAGACAATGGAGAATTTCAATACCATCAGTCAGAACAAGGCCAGGGCTAACTGTGGAACAGACCATAACATGGCCCTATGCAAAACAAACTGTAGCTGAAGAAAATTAAGGGAAGTCCACAAGAGCCAAAGTACAACCCTGAGTATATCCCACCTGAATTTAAAGACTATCTAAGAATGGACTCAACGCATTGAACACTAAATGACCGAAGACCAGATGAGTTGTTGAATAATATCAAGGCCATAATATACGAATGAAATAAAAAGTCATTAAAAAGACAAAAAAGGAAAGACCAAAATGGATGTCAGAAGAGACTCTGAAACTTGGTCTTGTACGTGGAATAGCTAAAGTCAATGGAAGAAATGATGACATACAAGCCAGCCAAAGCCAAGTGCACATACAAGAGCTGAACAAAATATTTCAAAGGGCAGCTTGAGATGACAAAATATTACAGGGACATGTACAAAGAACTGGAGATAGAAAACCAAAAGGCAAGAACACATGTGGCATTTCTAAAGCTGAAAGAACCAAAGAAAAAATCCAGCCATAGAGTTGCAATTCTGAATGATTCTTTGGGCCCAATATTGAACAACACAGGAAGCATCAAAAGCAGGTGGAAGGAAGACAGAGAGTGACTGTACCAAAAAGAGTTGGTCAATGTTCAACCATTTCAGGAGGTAGCACGTGATCAAGAACCAATAGTACTGAAGGAAGAAGTCTAAGCAACACTGAAGGCACTGGCAGAAAGCAAGACTCCTTGAACTGTGATGATTCAAAAAGCACAATGCTGGAAGCACCCACTCATATTTGACAAGAAATTTGTAAGATAGCTACCTGGTAAACTAGCTGAAAAACATCTGTATTTGCGCTCATTCCAAAGAAAGGTAATGTGGAAATTTTCCACCAGTACTGTTAATATCACACTCAAGAAAGATTTTGCTGAAGATAGTTACAAAAAAAAAAGTTGAAGCAGTGTATTGACAGGGAATTGCCAGAAGTTTATGTTGGATTCAGAAGAGGACATGGAATAACAGAGATCCTACAGTAGTCAAGTATCAATTTGTAAACTATTGAGGTGCTGATTATAAACCATTTTCTTCGAAGTACAGAGAGTACTGGTCCCTAAGGAATAAGCAACAATGAAGATTCTGGGTGGCACTAACTGCTCTTGACTACAAACCTACAGCTTGTCATTTGGAACGCCCCCAGCGGTGCCTCAGGAGAAAATCCTTGCCGTCTGCCTCCATAACGACTAGGGCCAGGAAAACTCTACCAAACAGTTCTATTCTGTAACACATGGGGTCACCATGCAGTAGAATCAACTCAGTGACAATAGTTTGGGTTTTTTTGTTTAAGGGACCAGCAATATTTAGTTGGCATATGTAGCTATTATGCATAGGAGAGAGTAAAGAGCCTCTCTTTTTAAAAAAGTCTCATGAATCAGAGTTTTAACAAGTTTAGGTATCTTCCTCCTCCAAAGTCGTGTCAATTTGCCTGATTGTTGCTATATTTATAAAGTATTAAAGATAACCAATAACCAAAGCTTGAAGTTAATAATGACTTTCAACTTTCAAAATATGACATGAATTCCAAAGCCTTTGTCGTTGCTGTTGTTAGGTGCCATCAAGTGTGACTCAGCTCATAGCACCCTGTGTACAACACAACAACACACTGCCCGGGCCTGCACTGTCGTCAGGATCTGAGTCGTGCTTGAGCCTGTTGTTGCAGCCACTGTGTCTATCCATCTTGCTGAGAGTCTTCCTGTCTGTCACTGATCCTCTACTTTACCAAGCATGATGTCCTTCTCCAAGGACTGATACCACCTGATAACATGTCCAAGTGAGTGAGACACAGTCTTATCGTCCTTGCTTCTAAGAAGCATTCTGGCTGCACTTCTTCCAAGACAGATTTGTTCCTCCTTTGGGTCGTCCATAGTATAATCAACATTATTTGCCAACACTTCAATTCAAAGGCATTATCTCTTCTTCAGTGTCCGTATTCTTGTGCAGCTTTCACACATACACCATGTGGTTGAAAACACCAAGGCCTGAGTCAGATTTAACACTTTAAAGGGGTATTTTGCAGATGATTTGCCCAATGCACATTTGATTTCTTGTCTGCTGCTTCAGATTATTTGCTCAGCATACAGATTGAATAGGTATGGTAAAATGATACAACCCTGATGCATACCTTTCCTGACTAATTCACACAGAGCCCCCTCATTCTTTAAAAAAAACTGCCTCTTGTTCTATGTACAGGTTCCTCATGAGCACAAGTTGGTGGTCTGAAATTCCCATTCTTCACAATGTTATCCATCATCTGTTATGATTCACATAGTCAAATACCTTTGCATAGTCAATATAACAGAGGTGGACGTGGTTCTGGTATTCTCTGCTTTCAACCAGGGTCTGTCTGACATCAGCCATGATAGCCCTGATTGCACATCCTTTTCTGAATCTGGCTTAAATTGCTGGCAGTTCCCTGTCAATATACTGCTCCAGGCACTTTTGAATGATCTTCGGCAAAATTTTACCTGCGTGTGATATTAATGATATTGTTCAGTAATTTCCACATTGAGTTGGATCACCTTTCTTCAGAATAGACATAAATATGGATCTCTTCTAGTTGGTTGGCCAGGGAGCTGTCTTCCAAATTTCAATGGCATAGTGAAGTGAGTACTTCCAGAGCCTGCACCCATTTGTTGAAGATTCTCAGTTAGCATTCTGTCAATTCATAGAGGCTTGATTTTTTTCCCGTGCCTTCAAAGCAGCTTCAAATTCTTCCTAAAGTACCATCAATTCTTGATCATATGCTATCTCCTGAAATGACTGAACATCAACCAACTCTTTTTGGTATAATAGTTCTGTGTATTATTCCTTCAATCTTCTTTGATGGTTTCAGCATTGTTCAATATTTGACCTATGGAATCTTTCACTTTTGGAACTTGAAGCTTGATTTTTTTTTCAGTTCTTTCAGCTTGAGAAATGCCAAGAGTATTCTTTCCTACTGATTTTCTATCTTCAGTTCTTTGCACGTCTTTCTTTTTTTTTTTATTATGAGAGTGAAAATGTACATTCCCATATAAATTTACATGCCCACCTATATGCAGCTTCTACTGCTCATTTCTTCCTTTTCCTTTAACCACGCAACATTCAACAGCAAGTTTCAGAATCTCTCCTCACATCTATTTCACTCTTTTTGTTTCTTTGTTGTCCAAAGACACCTTATTTTCCTTTATAATGAATGTTTTGTACTCAAGCAAATACGATCACTTACTTCCTATCCATTTGTCAGAAATAACACTTTAAATCATTAAAGATCCTTGGCTTCCACTCTTGTACCCACTGTGTAGAGATTTAGCCTACGTGTTTTTATTCAATTGTTTGCTAAATAATTTCCGTGGAGTTATCTAACTGTGGGCAAACCAGAAGAATTCAGCCCAGGACGCAATTATACCCAATTTCATTAAATTACTTTTGGCAAACGGTGTTGGCTTTTTACAACAGTTTTCAAACATCTAATAAGTAATTGCTTGTAATTGTGCCACTGCGTGATTGTGAAATGAAAGAGCTGGCCCTGTGGTGTGGCTGAACTCCTCCATTCGCGTTACACTACAAGGCTTTCTGGCCTCACGCTTCCTTCTGGCTGTTGTGCTGTGGAAATCACACGGGGTTTGCTGCAACATAGGCTTTTAACTTAAGAAGACGAGCCAAGAAGGAAAAAAGGAAACAATTACGCAAATGAGTCCTGGCAGCCAAATTCTGTTTCTTTTCTCACCTGACAGGACCGCACCTGGCCACCACAGAAGGGCCTACCACCATTTTGGAACTGTGATCACACAGAGGCCTTCATTTTAATCCCCTCCGTAGGTAGGGGAGACTGGCTTACCAGTAGAGGTGACAGCTGGAGCCCAAGGCCACTGTGCCTTTATGATCCTTCTTAGGAAAAGAAAGTGGAAGAAATTCACTCAACTGCTTTTTTAAGCTTCTCACTGACCATTCATTTGTTCTTTCATTCATCAAATATTTAATGAGCACCCACTGTGTGCCAGGCACTGGTCTTGTCACTGGGGGACACAGTGGTAGATTAGATGCACAAGGGCCCTACTTTGATACAGTTTACATAAAATCCTTGCCTGATGCTATGTAGAACATTTATTTATGTACCGTCAATCTGCCCTACAAAGCCCTGGTGGTGCTAAGGATACAAGTTCTGCTGCTTACCAAGGGATTAGCTACTAGCTGCTCCTTGGAAATGCTGTGGGCAGTTCTACTCTGCCCTGTAGGGTCACTGTGAATCAGAATTGACTTGACTGGAAAGAGTTCATTTTTTTATCTCCCCTACTAGATAAGAATCACTTTGACCTCAGGAACTGTGCTTTATTCATCTTGACATCCCTCTAATGGCTAAACAGTGAACTTGGAACGTGGTAGGTGTTCAGTAAAGATTTGATGAATTAATAAATGAAATACTTGACATATAAGCAATTTGGTGTTCATTTTACAAATGAAGAAACTCAGGCACAAATGTATTTCAATCCTGCTTGTGAGATAGGATGTGGATTTGGTTGAGCTTAAAGGCTGAGTTATTTTTATAACAAAGGAATAAGGTTTTGTGATGATGCCTCTTTTGTTTAATAGATAGCATGTCTTTAACTCACCTTAGTTTAGCCCAGCCGATAGTTATGTGTGTAAATCCTCTTGCTTGCTGGAAGAAAAGAAATACAGAGTTGATTACTTGCAACTGACCTCTCACGTCAATCCAGAAAGAGAATCAAGCCTCACAGATTGGGGAAAATGGAAATATTTGTAACTGTGGTTTGGTTAAGGTGGAAAGCACTGGTATAAAACCCATAGCTGGTCCTGCTACCTTCCTATTGTCAACTATGAGAACTCTGGCCTTAAACATCTGCTCCGCATCACATGGCACGAGGAAAACTTCATTCTGCAGTTGAGCTTGTCCTTCTCCATATGTGGACTAACCAATTAAGTTTGAGAAGGCATCCCAGAAACAGTGCTACTCACCTCATTGCTGAATATCGTTATGGCCAACTTCAAAGTATTCCCCCTGGGAAGCTATCGTGTCCAGCACCCAGTCCACCCTTCAAAGCAGTTTGGGAACTTTTTATCTGGAATGGCCATCAGAGCTGTCATTGTATTACCTTTGATGTCCTGAATCTCATCAGAATGTCCTCCTTTCAATATTTCCTTTACCTTCAGGTCAAGAAAAAAGCCATTGGGGGCCAGATCAGGCGAGTAGGTAGGGTGTTCCAATTCAGTTATTTGTTTACTGGCTAAAAACTCCCTCACAGACAACTATACAACTAAGTTCACAAACTTGTCACTGTGCCACTGTGTGTAAAGGCCATTCCAGAAAGAGTTCCCACATGGCTAGAATAGCAACCCCAAACAAGTACCCACTGACTTCAGGGAGTTCGTCTACTGTAATATTGAAAATCATGGCATTTGGAGTCAGACAGATCAGAATTTGAATCCACACTCCTCAAGTTAATGGCTGTGTGATTTTTAGGCAACTTCTAATACTTCTCTCAGTCTCTGCTCTCTCATGACTAAATAATGAAAATTGTTACCATGTTTACAATAAAGGCTTTTCTGTAACAATGAAATTCCTGAGAAATTTTACCTCAGAAAATTCTCACCAATAATCTTTTCTGGACCACCTGAAGTATCTAACAGAATCTTGATTTGCATATCCATCCGGTAACGCCTGCTAGCTGCTTTAACAAAACAATCATAAAACGTCTGTGTCCTGACATAACAAAGGATCGTTTCCTATTCAAAGCACAGCTGGATATTAGTCAGGGGGCTCTCCCATGAAGCTCTCCTCCAAGTGGTGACCACTACTGTTTTAAACATTGCTCTCTGAGGTGTGCGGGGAAGGAGAAGAAACATTATGGATGATCACAAGAGAATGTCATGGCTAGTTCTCGAAGTAGTGTATTCCAATTCTGCACATAAGCCATTGACCAGAACCCAGCTACACAGTCCAAACATAATTGAAGGGGAAACTGGGAAATGTGGCCTGAGAGAAGCGTTAGGAAAAGAAATGCAGTCATAAAACAGGAGCCAACTGTCCTGAGGAAGAGATGCTGCTAACGGAAGTTTCCACAAGCATCTTCCAAGCACCAGACTCTGCAATCAGGAAAGTGACGTCCACAACTTGCCCATGAAAATGCAATCAGGATTGAAGGCTAAGGTGTATGGAATAGAAAATGAAATAATAAGCATCCTCTTTAAAGTGCATAGACTTTCCTTTTTTTATGTGCTAGTTTTAAATGCATGGATCCCCAATACAATTAAATATCTAAAATTAGCATTCTCTACTTTGCAACAACGAACTCCTGCAGTGAAGCTTAGGAATGCAGCCAAGGCAGGAATTCAGCACCTGGGTCCGAGGGGCTATTCTTGACCAGATGTTTCCCATTGGTCACACCTGCAAAAGGCTTTGCCGGCCCTTTCTTTTCTGGCTATCACTATTCTTAGCATCGTGTTTCTAGCTGCAGTGTGGATAAGTGCCTTCAGAAGGGGAAGAAAGGTCTGAAACCTAGAGGTGAAGTCATTTTTTACCTGGAGTACACTGCAGGGTTGGAGAGAATGGGGTAGTTATCTTTAGCACTGAAATTCTATTTTGATAAGGCCACAGGGGAGGGGCGATGTGAATTAATAAGTAGGTCAGTTCATCTTTTCCCAGCTTCCCTGAGTCAGCCCTTGGGCTGCTAGAACACAGGGGAGCAGAAGCCCCGACTCTGATGGGTCAGCAGTGCATGTGTTGTTTAAATAAAACATAGCAATGCACTGAGCTACAACTACTCTTGAAAACCCTCTTTCCTATAGAAAAATCACTGACTCTGTTCCCAGTCGTCTGGCTGCTGCCTACATCTTGGTGTCTGCCTTTCCTGGACCAACCACTTTTTTCCAAAACAGATACACAGAATCCATAATCCTTTATAAAACTGCTCATCTCCCTGAGCTATGGGTATTTTTCAAGCACCAGCAGAAACTAACGAATGAAGACCATTAAAACTGTAAGCTTCCTTTTGCACTGTGGCTACCTGCCTAGAGGGTAATAAGGTCTGATGACTTGGGAACAGCTGAGCAAACCTCCCTCCAATTTATTACCGTGCGGAATAAAGCATACCAGCAGCATCTCCCTGCTCACCCTCCGGCCTTTTACCTACGGAAGCCTTTGTGCTTAGAGAAAGCCTTCCATCATTTCTTGTCTGATCACTGCAGCGCAGTCCCAGCTTCAAATGTGGGTCTGCATCATCTGTGACCAGGAATGCCCGATCAAGCAGAGTCAGTTTCAAACTTCTGGCTAGATGCACCAAACCCTGTCCCTAGTGCTCCCCATCCTCTCCACACACACACACACACACAATGTCAGGACCCAAAACACTGAAGTGAAAAAGGGACAACTTCCAACACATTTCTGTGAGAGGTACTGGTGATCCAGTGGTAGAATTCTTAGCTCTCATGTGGGTGGATTGAATTCAGTTCCCAACCAACACACATCATTCACAGCCACTGTGTATCCCAAGGACAGTCGCCACCCACCTGTCAGTGGGGGCTGGCACTTGCTAAGACGCTAAGCAGGTTTCAGCAGTTCATAGACTGCTGAAAGGTCGGGTACACTACTTCCAAGAGCCAGCCAGTGAAAACCCTATATGTTACAACAGGCTAATCCTGTGGTACAGAGGACCTCCGTGAGTCCTGGGTCTACTCAGCAACAGCTATCAACAAGGACAACAGCACACTTTGTATCTACCACCGGTCAAGGTTAAGGCCGTGTTACTGATCCAAGCAACAGAATGGAAATATGAACAAGGTTGTAAATCACTAGAAAAACAGAAATTGGCAATTAGGAATAGAGAAGGTAAATGAGGAAAAAGGCAGAATCAAAGGAGATGCATTTGAAGTGCAGTCCTGGGAGACAGACAAAGCCTAGAGCGGTATTTGGGGCGGTGGGAAGGTGACATCAGATGGGAAGTCTTAACAACTGGAACAGAGGCTGTCTCCCTGGAGTACCAGAATGGAGACGAAGACAAACGGCAACCAGTAGGCAAACAGGGAGAATTCTCACAGAACTGCCCACTGAGAATATTTAGTGAATTTGCTCAAGTGTTTCCAACTTACAATTAACATTTAATGACTACTTTCCCAGATGCTGCTCTAATTGTTTTGCATGTGTCAGCTAATTCAATCCTCACAACACCCTGTGAGATAGATGCTATCATTATCCCCATTTAAAGATGAGAAAACTGAGGCATAAGTTTTTGTGTCTGTTTTCCGTGTTGACCAGCCTGCGGATAGATTGTTGGCTAGAAAGAGTTCGTTGCTAGGCTTTTCCGAGGGTGACTCAAGCATCTATCCAGACCAGTAGCTTTATATAGACAACATAGTGCCCTTGATCTAGAATTCTTTCCTTCTGGATCTCTATGCAACCACTAAGTGAGGGATTGTGTCCCCTGAGCCTATTAGCTTATTGACTCTGCCTTCATAGTATTGTTTGTCCCTTGGACAGAATTTTTCACACAGAGAGCTTTGCCTGAGTGCCTAGGAGCATGAGGGGACAGAGAATAGGAGCCACTTACGGAAACATGTTGTGCAGCTGTGCTTTTGCTCACTTGTTAATACACATTTGCACATGTGCCAGAAACTAGTCTGGGCCTTGCTTTTATTATAACTTACCAAGGTGATCCAGGAAGAGACCATGTGGCTCCCATCCATCTCTAATTTTCTTGTGTCTACTAAAACAGCTTGACAGTTGACGAACCAAAAGACTAACTTAGGCCAGGTGGCACAGAATGCTTTCATTTGTCTATCCACAAAGTAGGCTTTGTGCCAATTGTTTCATTCTGTACCACAGGTAGAGAAACCCTGGTGGCATGGTGGCTCAGAGCTACAGCTGTAAACCAGAAGGTTGGTAGTTCAAATCCACCAGGCACTCTCTGGAAACTCTATGAGGCAGTTCTACTCTGTCCTATACTGTCAATATAAGTCAGAATTGGCTTCATGGAAGTGGACCGACAGAGAAGACATGGACCTTTGTTTATAGGCATCACAGATTTGCTACCATGGTGAAAAGAAAGCATAGCTAGTACATTTCCATATTTTCAAAGGATTGCTCTTTTCAAACTGACTTTGCATTGGCTGTTCATTCTATTTATAGAGCATTTATCAGCAACATTAATATACATGCATTTCCACCAATCTTGTTTTACAGCTGAGGAAACTGGAAAATGAAAAATTATCCACAGAGCTCAACAAAAATCTGATATTTCCCTCACACCATCAAGTATTTATTAGCAAGAATGATTAAAGAGGTAAGTGGGAGGGCACAGAGAGGACTGCAAGCAAGTTGTAGCTGAACGGCAGAATAGACAAGTAATTCAAAGAGCAAGATTATTATGCAAATCAAGCTTGAAATCCCTACCACATGACCAATCACAAACACACATATGCTCAAACGCACTGAGTCAATTCTTTCCGAAGAAAACTCCACTCAAGCATAGAATGTGAGCTGTAAACAGCTGAGCTGCCACAATAAATCAGCCTCCTGAGACCTTCTCACAGGCATGCCACATCTGGCTTTCATGTGGCACATATTGAAAACAGAAACTGACTACTAGATAATCATATTTGTAATTATGTGACTGAAATTGAAGAGCACAACTCAAAAGGGTTTTTATTCTGAGCCGAGTCTTGCATTTTAAGCTAATCTCGTTTTACCCAAAAAAGACTACCCTGGTCCCCTGATAAAGGAGCCATAGAGCCAGAGATTTCCTGGTCTTTGCTTTTTCTGTTATACTAGCTGGAAGCCTGATGGCATACTGGTTAATTGCTACAGTAGCTAAATAAGTGGTCAGCAAGCAGTTAGAATCCAACAGGCACTCCTCAGAAACTCTATGGGGCAGTTGGACTCTGTCCTATAAGGTCGCTAGCAGTCAGAATCAACTCAGTGGCAGTGGGTTTTGATCTTGGTTTAGCAGGAATATAGAACATGATAACCTTAAGCAATATCCTCAGGTCATTCTGTCATACCTTAAAACATAGCAAGGAAAGACAGTGAGACATTTATTACCCAGTGACCATGAAGTTGTAAATTCTTCAGAGCCTTTGAAATGACAAGAAAGGGACACAGTCTCTGACATAGCCACTCAATCACAATGGTCACTAGGCTCAGAAACGAGTCTTACTTACTCAGTCTCTTCCTACCCCCACACCCAAACAATATTAGCTGTCCAGCTTCATACACAGCTACAAAAAGATTTCTAGCTGTGGCGTCAGATTTTTGAGTCACACAATGACTTCTGGCGCATGTAGAAAACAAAGTCACTGACTCTCCTGAGTCAGGGTTCCCAGCTAGTGGAATGACAGGAGGGCTCACGTAAGTTTGGTACCCCTCCGAAACAGTGGTTGCCATCATTTCTCCCTCATTTGGCCTTTCTAGAAACGCTGGCAAGGGAGGAGCAACTGCAGCAGCATCTTGCAGACCCACTCTGGGCTGGACGACAGTGGTCTCTGCACACATCCCCTCAATCCCTCCTGCCTTTGCACCCTGAATACATGCTCCTTCCATTACCCAATACTCACATACTTACTGTTCTGTGATCACATAGCTTCAGAGAAGTCTTGTTTTTTTTTTTTTTCCTACAAAACTATATTGAAACCTCTAGGATAGAATACAAAAAATATTACAGAGAACCTATAAACTCACATTTTCCTGGACCAATACCACGATATTTGTGCACGGACAGTGTTTTAGTCAGCTAATACTGCTCTAACAGAAACATCACAGCTTGGATGGCTTTAACAAAAGAAGCTTTATTCTGACACAGCCCGGTAGGCTACAAGTCCAAATTCAGGATGTCTGCTCCAGGGGAAGGCTTTCCCCCTAGTCGGCTCTGGAGGAAAGTCCGATATTGCATCAGTCTTTGTCGAGGGAGCATCTTGGCGCAGGAAGCTCAGGTCTGAAGGACCTGCTCTTCTTCCGGTGCAGCTTTCTTGGTGGTGTGAGGTTCCCAGTTCTCTGTCTGCTTCCCTTTCCTTTTATCTCTAGTAGGAAGAAAAGATTAAGGGTGGGGCAAGCCATACTCCAGGGAAACTCCCTTTACAGTGGAGCAGGGAGGTGATCCTATGGAGAGATTTACAACCCCACCCTAATTCTTTAGCATATAGCATAAGCCAGCTGAAGACAATCACAAGATACTGGGAATCATGGCCCAGCCACATGGCTACACACATTTTTGGGGGAACACAATTCAATCCATGACAGACATATTCAATAAAATTCTAAAGGTAATTGCCAACAGAAATTTTTAAAATAATTTGGAACATCACCCTCTCAAACAGGAATTTTGTTTAACAGTGAATGATGAGGTTGGCAAAGGTGAGAAGGTGGGTGCTGAATTACATTCTATGTACACCTACACTCTCTCAAACAACCAAACAAACAGCCTGAGAGGGCCTGAAGCCGTGAGACAAAGTCACAGAGGATACAAGAATGAAAAGGGAGTACCTGGTAGACTCAGACTGCTGAACTTTTGGTTAACAGTCACAGTTCTTAAGCTCCATGCTACCAAATTTCCTGGGAATAATCTGGAGTCCACTTCTGTTGAGTAATGCATCTGGACCTAAGGTCAGCCACATTGCCAAGAGACCCAAGAAAGACTCTGGAATCAGCAATCACGACATCTGGTTTATTAGGGGAACTTATGTTTAGCAGGGTCCATGGCTGTGGTTTGAGCAGAGTAGTGCTCCACTACTGCCCAGCAAGGGACAGAAGTTTATGTATTGTTCCAGCCAGGACTAAGGCTTGTTAGATTGTTGTTTCCAAGTCCCTGGTCAGTCAGCATTCCCGCACTTCATGTCAAGGCCCATATGTTTTCCTTCTTGTTGTTATGGCATTCCTCAACCTTGGTCACCAGCCCAGTCACGCCACTCCTAGTCTTGTGCCTTAGCCTTAGTCCGTCCTCAGCATGCTTTAGAGAAGAGCAAAGCTGCCTCCATTAGGAATGGATGAGTGTGAAACCAAAACCCACAGTCATCGAGTTCATGCCAAGTCATGGAGACCCTATAGGGTAGAGTAGAACTGCTCCATAGATTCTCCAGGGAGTGCCTGGTGGATTCAAACTGCCAACCTTTTGGTTAGCAGATGTTGCACTTAACCACCATGCCACCAGGGTTTCTGGATGCATGTAGCTGAACAGCATTATTCTACAACCCTTGATTCAATAATTCCAAGGTAGACCATGATGTTCTGTATTTCCAAAATGCTCTCAGGAGCTAGGAGCCCTGGTGGCACTGTAGTAAGGAGCTTAGCTGCTAACCAAAAGGTCAGCAGTTCAAATCTACCAGCTGCTCCTTAGAAACCCTATGAGGCAGTTCTACTCTGCCTTACAGGGTCACAATGAGTTGGAATTGACTTGACAGCAACAGGCTTGGCTTTTTGTTTTCTCTGGAATCACTTAACAAATTTTGAGTAGCAGGCTTAGGCAGTGATTGTTCCCAAGCTTTGCTCTGCACAAGCCTGAGTGGGGTGCTTCTTAGAAATGCAGATTTCCTGGTCCAAAAATTTTAGAGTTGGCAAGTGGGAGGTAAAGAGGAGGAGGAACTTAAATCTGAACAAGCAGCCCAGGTGGTTCTGCTAAAAGTGTCTCTGGGTCCTGCTTTGGAACACTGGCCTGAAGGAATGCTCTAAGACCTGACCTGGAATGCTCTAAGACCCGACCTGGAGCAAGTCACTTAAGCTGTCAGAATGTTTCATTTCCTCATCAGCACAACAACGCAAGTAATTCCTACTTACTACTTCAGAATTGTTGCCATTACCAAAGCTACTAGAGCTTTGAAAACAAAGGAGAAAGATGAAGTAGGGTATTATCTGGTTCTTTGTGGAATATCCCCTTCAGCGTAAGAAGACAACCTTCTTGAACCCCCAAGAGCAGCACCTCTTGTGTCATAACATGTAACCCAAACTACATCAGAACTGGAAGTTGCTCAGATTACTGCTTTTCTCTTTGAGAATGGGGACCACACAAGGATGCCCATTGTCACCACTTTTATTCAACATTGCGCTGGAGGTTCTAGCCAGAGCCATCAGGCAAGACAAAGACACACAGCTCATCCAAATTGGTAAAGAAGAAGTAAAAGTATCTCTATTTGAAGATGATACAATCTTATACACAGAAAACCCTAAAGAATGTGCATGCACGCTCGTGCGCCCACACACACACACACACACACACACGCACACGCACACACACAGAAAGAAACTACTGATGCTAATAAAAGAGCTCAATAAGATATCAGGGTATGAGAGAAACGTAAATAAATCAGTGGGAATCCTTTACACTAATGAAGACATCACCAAAGAGGAAATCACCAAATCAATACCATTCACAATCACCCCCAAGAAGATAAAATACTTAGGAATAAATCTAAGAAGCGATATAAGAGACCTAAACAAAGAAAATTACAAGACTATTGCAAGAAACCAAAAGAGAACTACATAAGTGTAGAAACTTACCTTGCCCATGAATAGGAATATTTAACATCCTGAAAATGTCTGTTCTTCCTGAAGCCATCTACAGATACAACGCAATCCCAATACAAATTCCACTGTCATTTTTAATGAGATGGAGAAACAGATCATCAACTTTATATGGAAAGAGAAGAAACCCCAGGTAAGTAAGCATCACTGAAAAAGAAGAACAAAGTGAGAGGCCGCACACTACCTGATTTTAGAACCTAATACACTGCCACAGTAGTCAAAACACCCTGGTACTAGTACAAAACCAGATACATAGATCAATGGGACAGAACTGAGAATCCAAATATAACACCATTTATCTATGAGCAGCTGATGTTTGATAAAGGCCTAAAGTTCCTAAACTAGTGAAAAAGCAGTCTCTTCAACAAATAGTGTTGGCAAAACTGGATATCCAGCTGAAAATAAATGGAACAGCATCCATATCTCACACCATGCACAAAACTGATGAAAAATGGGTCAAAGACCTAAATATAAAACCTAAAACAATAAAGATCATGGAAGAAAAAAATAGGGATAACACTGGGACCCCTAATACGTGAAATAAACAGACAAAATATTAAAAGCAATGCACAAAGAGAAGAGAAAATAGATGAGAACTCCTAGGAATCAAACACTTATGCCCATCCAAAGACTTTACCAAGAGAGTAAAAGGACTGCCTACAGAATGGGAAAGAACTTTTGGCAACCATAAATCTGATTGGCATCTAATATCCATAATCTACAAGGTACTTCAAGACCTTAACAAGAAAAAGACAAATAACCCAAGGATATGAACAGGCACTTCACCAAAGAAGACATCTGCACAGCTAACAGATACATGAGGAAATGCTTGAGATTATTAGCCTTCAGTGAAATCCAAATAAAAACTACAATGAGATAACATCTCACTACAACAAGGCTGGCATTAATCTAAAAAACAGAAAACAACAAATACTGGAGAGGTTGTAGAGAGACTGGAACTCTTTAACACTGCTGGTGGCAATGTAAAATGGTAAAACCACTTTGGAAAAGGATTTGGTGCTTTCTTTCTTATAAAGCTAAAAGTAGAAATACGTGATCCAACAATCCCACTGCTCGGAATATATCTTAGAGGAATAAGGGCTGTCACACGAATGTTCACTGCAGCACTGTCCACAACAGCAAAAAGATGGATTCAACCTAAGTACCCATCAACAAATGAATGGATAAACAAACTATGGTATATTCACACAATGGAATACTACAATGATAAAGAATGATGACCTTGGGGAACATCTGGTGATGTGGAGTCATCTGGAAGACAGTAAGCTGAGTGAAATTATTCAGTTGCGAAAGGACAAATATTGTATGAGACCAGTATTATGAGGACTGAAGAAAAGATCTAAGCACAGAAGAACATAATCCTCAATGGTTACCAGGGACGGAAGAGAGGGGGACAGATATTCATAGATTAGATGGTAGATAAGATTTGGGTTAAATAAAGGAAGTGACAGCACGGTGTAGAAGAGAGATCAGCACCGCTGGACTATACCAAGAGCTAAGGGGTTTCCTAAATACAACCCAACATTTTGAAAAGTCAGAGTAGCAGGGCCATTTTTCCAAGGACCACACCTTCAGGAGACATCGTGGTCAACTGGCTTAACTGAATTTTTTGTTAAGAAAATGTTCAGCATCCCATTATGGTAAGCAGCATCGGGGGTCTTAAAAGCTTGCAACATGCCATCCAAGGAGCATCAATTGGCCCCAAACTACTTGGAGCAGAGGAGAACAAAGGACATCCAAGTCAGGAGGAAAGTATGAGTGCAGCAGACAGAAGGGGCCATATGATCCAGAGAGTACATCAACATGAGACCAGAAGAACTATATGGTGCCCAGCAACCACCAAACACTGCCCTGACAGGTAACACCATGCAGACTCCTTAATATAGTGGGAGAAACATAAGGGTGCAGATCTAGAATTCTATTAAAAGACTAGACTTGGTGGTCCAACATCCTGGAGGGTCCCCTAAAAACATGGCCTCTGGACTCGCTTCTAGCTCAGAGCTGAAACCAGTAGAGAATTCAACTCTTCAGACAAAAATCGAACTGGACTGTAAGACATGAAGCTGTCAGAGCAGATCCTCTATAGAAACACGGTGGGAGGGTAGAAAGGATGGAACGGGAATTGGTTGGATGAAGATGGGACGTACAGGGTGAAAAGAAGGAATGTCCTGTCACAGGATTGGGAGAGCAACTAGACTGCACAGAGGTATGTATACAAGGTTTATATGGCAAACTGACTTTGATTGTAAACTTTCACTTAATCACAATAAAATATTTAAATAAAAAAGAAGATTGCTGCCTTGTTTGCACAAACGGAAGAAGACACTCCTTTTACACTCTCTCTCTCTCTCTATGATGTAATCCAGAACTGCTGGGATTGTCAGCTGCACACAGGGCTTTAAACCTATTTGCTCAGATTCAAACCCATGCAGGAAATTTGCATTTCTAACAAATTCTCAGACAATGCTAATTAATGCTCCAGGTTACAGACCAATTCTGAGAACCAGTAATAGAGCAATGGTTCTAGAAATGTACCATGCATAAGAAGCCGTGGTGCTGTCGTGTTTTAAGTGCTCCAGGTGCTAGCCAAAAGGTTGCCAGTTCGAATCTGTCAGGTGCTCCTTGGAAATTCTATGAGGCAATTCTACTCTGTCGTATAAGGTTGTTTGGAGTTGACATCAACTTGATGGTACTGTTGTGTTTTTTTTTTTTTTAATAAGAAGAACCTGGCAATCATGTTAACATGTAGATTCTGATTCAGTATATCTGAGGTGGAAATGCAAATTCTCAAAAGGGGTTAGAATCAGAATAAACCAGTTGAAAGCCCTGATGCAGATGTTTGATAGCTGCCTCCCTCACTGTTAACCACCTTCTGCCCCAAGAATCACCCCCACCTTGCAACCCACCATCAAAATAGTGAATCAAACGCACAAGAAATGGCAGAGATTGACACTACCCTTAAAAACAATAAGAATGAAAGCGTGGTGGTCCCCATCATATCCTCATTTACCTCACATCCTGCCTCCTATCTGCATGGATCATGATAAACTATCCCATGTCAGTAGAGCAAGGCTTTGAACCCGTTCAGTCTGGATGATTCTGACGTATAATAAATTCTGAGACCCACTGCTCTGCTAGTGATTCTCAGAAGTGTCCCTAACCAGCAGTATTAGCATCCCTGGAAACTTGTTAGAAAGGCAGATTCTCAACAAGGGTTTGACCTAGAATGAACCTGTACAAAGCCTTGCAGTGGAGTCTTGGAGGAAACTGATGCTGAGAAAAGAGTGAGAAGTACCAAAGATGTACTAGATGTGCTGGAGAGTAACACGTGTGAAAGGAAAAAGGAGGAAGTACGACAGAGTAGGGGAACTCTTGGACCCTGATGTAGACCGTGATATAGTGCTGTCGGCGCAACAAGCAGCTCCAAAACAAAGCATGACCTGCTTTGGGTGGAAATGGGTGGGCCCTTAGACCACAGGCTTGCTCTGTTGTGATGTGGAGCCACCTGATACGTGCATGATTTGTGTTCAAGAGCTGATGGAGACCTGAGGGAGCTAATAGCTAGAGGCTACTGGCATGCCACACTCCTCACACTGGGAACCCAAGGGTGGATTTCTGTGTGTACCGATATGGTAACCAGGCTCCGGTTACCATGTGAGTCACGTGAGGCTCTGCATCACTCTGCCAGGAAAGTTGCCTAAACCAACGAAGGTGCTAGTTAAGGGTGAGAGGAACTGAAAATGTGTCGTGGAGAAGGAAAATATATACTAGTTGTGCTTTCCAGAGCAAATGCAGCAGCAGGAGGACTGTAGTTTGGCTTTCTAACCCTTCCTTTCAGGAAATTACTTACACTAGTGAGACCAATTAGGTAAGCCTGGGTTGCCCAGTGGTTAGAGTGCTACAGCTGCTAACCAAAATGTCAGCAGTTCAAATCTTCCAGGTGCTCCTTGGTAATTCTACAGGGCAATTCTCCTCTGACCTATAGGGTCACTATGAGTCAGAATCAACTAACACTGGGTTTGGTTTAGACCAGTTAGAATTACAGATAAGCCATCCCAGATAGGGGAAATTTGGCATAAGAAAAAAGTAGTTCTGAGCAGTGTAGTAAGCTGATGAAAGGTTTTCATCACTGCTAATAGATACGGATGAGTCCTTCACTAGACATCCTCCTTGACTGAAAGACATTGTCTCACCTTTCGCTTATTCCACCTTCAAGGTTTCTGTTATCAGTAATAACTGGCTGAGAAAGAGATACAAGGCACCAGTCCCCTTACCTCAATTGAAATAGCTCAGAAAAGCCCACCTTGCCATCAAAACTCCCTATAAGGTTTACTGGAGTCTCAGTTGTAACCTAAGTCCGCTTCTCCCTCTGTTCAATCCTACCTGCCTCTCTTCCTTGCGGGTAAATTTTCCAAGAGCACTCCAAGGTAAATCTTCTGCACCCAATGACTCTGCATCTCAGAGTCCATTTCCAGGGAACGTCATCTACAGCATTTACTTTAAATCCAAGAAGATAGAAGGAACATAAAGATAAGACTATAATCAACAAAATAGTAAACAAACACTATATAAAATTAACCCAATCAAAAGCTGGTTCTTTGAAAAGGAAAAACTTATGACTTTGCTGAAAAATAAAACAGTGAAAACAACAACCAAAACCCTGCCATCGAGTTGATTCTGACTCATAGCGACTCTATAGGACAGAGTAGAACTGCTCCATAGAGCTTCCAGGGAGTAGCACCTGCTGGATTTGAACCACCAACTTCACGATTGGCAGAAACAGCACTGAACCACTATGCCACCAGGGTTTCAGGCAAAGAACAAAAAAACCCACAAAAAATCAACATGTGAAATGAGAAGCACCATCAGTAGGGATTCTACTGACAGAAAAGGGTAAGAGAATGTGTTGAACAACTTTATGCCAGTAACATAAGACAAATATCTTGAAAAATACACATTAGCAAAATTGACATAAGATAAAACAGAAAATACAAATAGCCCTTATATCTATTAAGTAAATTGATTTTCTTCATCAAATACATTCCAGAAAGCCCAAGCCAGATGGTATCATGGGTGAATTCTACCAAACACTCAAAGAAATAACAAGAGTCTTATGTAGTGTTTTTCAGGAAACAGAGGAAGAAAAAACACTTCCCAACACATGTTATGAGAGCAGCTTAACTCTGATATCAAAACCTGTCAAAGGTATCATGAAAAATAAAATTACAAACCAATGCCTTATAAGTACATGTGCAAAACTTTTTAATGAAATACTAGCAAGTTAAACCACAAAATAATCATAATGCATTAGCCTTTTTGTATATCACAGGATTCAGTCTGCACTGTTTTGCTTAAAATGCTCATGCATAATGACTAAATGAAGCCAAACCCACTGCCATCAAGTGGATTCTGATTCAAAGCCATCTGTAGGACAGAACAGAACTAACTGTACAGTAGTTTGCAAGGAGCACTGGTAGATTCGAACTGCTAATCTTTTGGTTAGCAGTCGGAGCACTTAACCACTGTACTTATCCCAGAGGGCAAATTTGGTTTTACATTCAAAAAAGTCAGTCTATATAAGTCACCATATTAACAACTTGAGAACAAACAAAAATATGTGATCAACTAAGTAGATGGCAAAAAAGCATCTGACAAAATTCAGTACTCATTGATGATATAAACTCTCAGCCAACTAGGATAGAAACACAATCTGACAAGGCACAACTGTGAAATCTCTTTAGCTAACATTACACTTAATGTTCAAAATTTTTGAATGCTTTTTTTCCTAAGATGAGGAACAGCGCAAGCACGTCTGGTCTCATAATTTCTATGCAACTTTGAGCTTGAGGTTCTAGCTAGGGCAATAAGGTGAAAAGAAGAATAAAAGGAGGTGTAAAGACTGGAATTTACCCAAGGTCACAAATCCAGTCCTTATGAGGCCCAGGACAAAAATTTGGGTCTCAAGCTATCCAGAGCTTTCTCCCTTCCTGCCATGTAATAGAAACTGCTTGTAACATTTTGGTTTACCAAATTGCATAGCTACCAAGAAGCTTTAAGCAAGAACAGTCAGGCAACATTGAATGCCATCCATAACTAGCAGTAATTTTTATAGTGCAACTTTGAACTTAGAAGCAAATGGCCTTGGGAAAAGCCTTTAGGAACCTGAAATATAACCTGTTTGTAAATATATTTGAGAAAAAAAAAACCACTGCCACCGATCAACTGTGACTCATAGTGACCCTATGGGACAGGGTAAAACTTCCCTGTATGGTTTCCAAGGAGCAGCCAGTGAATTAAAAATGCCAGCCTTTCGGTTAGCAGTCAAGCCCTTAACCACTGCACCACCAGTGTAGGAGCTACTGTATATTCTATGTGATATGTAATTGTGGTTCTTGTTCCAGTGCATTCAAGTCCCAAGAGTCATGAAGATAATTAAACCTATAACTCATGCATATATCCATGGCACAGACAAGCACAAATAACTTAATCTTGAAAATCAATTTTTGAAATAAGAACATTAGTCACTAAGGAAATATAAGTAATTAACTGCAGAATTCACCATTAAAATGGACTGTCTTTCCATGCTGATGTTATGAGCACTGGCAATTATCACACTGAGCCCAGTGCTTGATAATATTACTTTGGACAAGAGGAATTTGCCTAGCAGCACTTCGGCTCCTCCATTTCATCTGTTGTAATGTCTAAGCAAAATCTTATCCTATATTCCATTAAGATAGCTAACTTTTTTTTCTTGTGCTGAGACAAACTTTCACAAATATTAATACATTTAATCATACAGTCCCCCTAACATAAAAAGTAAAACATTTTCTCATGTAATAATCCTCTCTTGACTCCAGATTTTTTTCCCCCTACTCTGCAGTAGTAACCCAGACAGAATGCTTTGCCAAGCAAACAGGTTTCATTTAGGCCAAATATGCTTTGGCCTTATGAAACTCAGTGCTGTGGAGTCAAATTTTGACTCTTAGTGACCCTATAGGACAGCAGGTAGCACTGCCCCCATAGACTTTCCAGGAAACTGCTGGTGAATCTGAGCTGCCAACGTTGGGTTAGCAGTTATAATTTTTAACCACTCTGCAACCCAAACCAGAAAACCAAACCCAGTGCTATCGATTCAGTTCCGACTTACAGCGACTGTATATCGGAACTCTGGTGTTGTAGTGGTTAAGTGCTACATCTGTTAACCATAAGGTCAGCAGTTCAAACCTGCCAAGTGCTCCTCAGAAACTCCATGAAGCAGTTCTACTCTGTCCGTAGAGTCACCATGAGTACTATGGAACCGGGGCCCTCAAAAAGCAAATGCAAATTAAAGCGATACTTACTTGTGATTGGATAAAGTGGAAAATTAGTCCTTCCTTTGCTTCTTCTTTGGCTTGGCTTGGCTTGCTTCTTCTACGTGCTGCCTCTTTCTCCTCAGTTGTCTGAGTCCAGCTCCCTCTCCTCCTGTCGAGGTTGAAGTTGGCTGACATGAAGTTGTTGTGGCTAGCAGCAGATTTATTCAGTAAACAAGTTACTTCTGAATCTCCTCAGAGCAGCCTCGGAAATGGTAAGCTACAGCTGCACCAGATGTCTGGCTCTTCTTTCCCCTATGGGAAGGGTTAAGCCTCAGATGAAAAAAGAGTTTCTAAATCCAAGAACAATCCCTTTAATTACCTCCAAATCCTTCCTAGATTTCTCCCTCTAAATTATTCTCTTGCCCACAAATACCTGAGAAAACACTACATCCACTTGGACTGATTGTTAACTCAAAAGGTAGTGGTTTGAGTTCACCCAGAGGTACCTCGGAAGAAAGGCTTGGTTAGCTACTTCTGAAAAATCAGCCACTGAAAACCCTATGAGACACAGTTCTACTCTGGCACACATGAGGTTGCCATGAGTAAGAATCAACACAGTGGCAACTGGTTTGGGTTTTAACGTCTATGTATATGAAATATGTACACTAACACTTAGAATAAAAATATAGAACTATCCCAAGGCAAATATGATATCAGACCAGGATTCACACACATATCTGGTTAAAGAATTATGTTAGGGGAAAATGCAGTATCTCTTCAAAGGGTAAACATTTTATTCAAACTGTTTTGTACGGTACACAACCTTCTTCTCTCAAACACATGCACCTACTTTTTTTTCCCAAGGGCATGGTGGTTTTCTCTAATAAAGAAATATTTATCAATACATCAGTATAGCCAAACCTCCCATACAAGTATGACTATTTCTAACATACACGACAGAAGAATTTATCAAGGCAATAAAATTCTACTTCCTGTAAGATTTCAATATTGCATACAAAATTTCTCATTTCTTTCTAAAGGGCATGAAGACTAGACAGCACAGTTGAGTCAGTCAAGTTAGGTCCAAGGTCTTTGCCCCATGAATATTCATCATTCCTTATGTTGAAAATACAGGAAAAGGACAATGCAAGGCTGAGTTCAGGATAACCATTTGGTTGTGGAGGCCCTAAAATAAGACTGTACGGTAAACATTTGGTGCTGAAGCTGACACCATGGCTGCAACAATGGGCTTAAGCATAAAAACCATTGTGGGCATAGCACAGGATGGGGCAGTATTTCATTCTGTTGTGCAGGGGGTCACTATGAGTTGGAATGGACTCAATGGCAGTTAACAACAGCCACCTTGAACCTCAACTTCTTGAGCTATAAAACTTGACCTACATGTGTAGGCCTCATAGTAGCTATAAGGTCAAATGATACAACCTATGTAAAGCTTTTCTTCGTAAAGCTCTGCAAATTTTGAGGGGCTAAAATAACGTCTTTATCATAATGACTGTATTGTTATACTTACTGAAGTAGTTTTACTAGTTACTTTTTCCCTAATTCACATGTAGGTGCTGTCTATGCTTTACAAGAGCTGTACTACTTACTTCTGAAATATGTGTTTATTAGGTTGCAACATTCATGAGCATCTATACAAGCTACACTTCTTACTTCTATCTTTCATTTGCAACTTAAAAGAGCCCTTCTGAAAATATTCCTAGACTGTGACACACTTAAGGAATTATCTTTGGGGTTCAGGTAAATTGTCAATGCTAAAAACATAGTTCTACATTTAAGACCCCATGGTCCTCAACTGATGGGCCCCACTCCTAGAGAGTCAGTGTGGCCTAGGAATCTGCATATTCAACTTCCCCACCCCCCACTTTTGACACAGGTGATTCCTTACCAATATTTCATAAGTTTATCTGCTGATAAGAGTTACTTGGGGTGCTCATTTACTATATAGATAACCAGGCCACTTTCCTGGGAACTCAGATTCTGTAGCTTGAGCAAGAACCCTGGAATCAGTGTCTTTTATAGCATCCTTTCCCCTAGTGATTATTATCATGAACACACTATTTTCGCTGACACTTTGAGAAACTGGTAGGGAAACCATTGTTCTTTCCAAACCCAAAATGAGGGACACAATTTGGGACCCCTCCTAACACTAACCTTTACTAAACAGTCAGTGGATTCTTTACCAGCCTCATACCAGTGGTCCAAACACAAAGAATTTTAGTCAAAGACTTCTTTCCCAGTGAAAGATACAGTTGACATAAACACTGGGGACAGATACTGTTGTCAGCTAATCACATGTGTCTTACACCAGCATTTACTTGATAACTGTCCTGCCTGTCTAGAGTGACCTCACCCCAATTGTATTTATTCCCTTTACAAAATTCTCCCAAGGTCTGGCCTGATTAGCAATAGCTACTCCAAAAGAAAAGTCAGCTTTTACTTCAACTTAGATTGGAACCTTTGGGCCCTTTCTAGGTTCATTCTGGGTTTTTTTAGGTGAGTCAGGTATGAAGAGGCTCCAGTGTTAAGAAACTGTGAAGAGCTGCAAGGGGAGTAATTAGAGATATCTATAAAAAAAAAAGTCCAGCTGCTTCTACTAGTAGTGGCGGTGGGACTGTTGAAGGACCCCACAAATGAGTCACAGAATGGCTAAATAGACTTCTGTGCTTCCGAAGAAGGAAATGTCTTTCTGAATGGTATCAAAAGACTCCAGTTGGCATAAAAAGACAGTGTATGCTGTAGGTGTGTAGCTGCAACAACTGGTTGAAAGCATATGATAACGAAAGTCTTAAGTAGAAGTCTCTAAACAGCTGTGTTTCATGGATGACTTCTCTAAAGCCGTCATCCGCGCCTGTACTGATAGCCTTTGCCAAACCCTCTCACACAGTGGCAGGAACAATGAACAGTTCCTAACTACATGACTAACAGAAGGGTCTGCAGATAGGCTCTGCATCCAGGAGGTAGTTACCAGAAGAGCCAGATCAGATAGGAAAAAAAAATCAGCGCCAGGAGGAAAGTTGTGAAACTTTAGTTGGCATCATGGGTCTTGCTCTTATCTCTAGAGATAGTACTGATTTCTAAAGAACCGCAGGTTGTAAACGGGGCAGCTAACAGACAACAGCTGATAGGCCTGCTCCTGCAGCAGAGCAAATCACGGCATTTCTGGACTTTTTAACTCCTTGCCATTGACATTGATTTCTTTAGTGCAATATTCGTGGTATTGTTGTCCAATCATAGAAGCAACATATGAACATTGTAAGAAGTTTGGAAAAGAGAGAAAAATAGAAGAACAAGTAACAATAACACCACCATAAGCATTCATTGTGCACGAACAGTGAAAAACAACTGTGCTCAGTGAGCCCACTGCCGTCGAGTCGATTCTGACTCTTAGCAACCCTGTAGGGCAGAATAGAACTGCTCCACAGAGTTTCCAAGGAGTACCTGGCAGATTCGAACTGCCAACTTTCGGCTTCACAGATGCAGCATTTAACCACTACGTCACCAGGGATTCCGTGGTGGGAAAAGGGCGGTGGGAAAGATCCAGCCGGTATAATTACTAAACCAACAGGAGCCTCAACCACCGCCTGACCATCCCCTGTCTTTTTCCATTAAGTCCGCTCTGGCAGGCTCCAGAACGACGAGTTTACATCGTCTTCACTGAAGCCTTCCACAACTGCTCTTCCCACTCCTGCCGATTGCCAACTTATAACTTTGGCTTGTATTTTCCGCGGGAAATAGAAATCTATAATTGGCCAACATCCTCTCTTTCTCCTTCCTCTATGGTGGCAACAGGGGAAACATTCTTCCACCGACTGTCAGCCTTTCCACACGGGCTCTAGTTTCTGATGTGATTGGCTTATAGTTCTCATCATTCTTTTCTAGTTCACCAGAAAGTGAGGGTTAGAAAACCGTCACCACTTAGGCTTTTCCCCTCTACCATTCTGTCGTGGCAGTGCCTATGGATGTCACCAACTACTTTATTCTCTGCAAATCCAGTAATCGCTTCTCTGTTGACCTCTCAGAAAAATTCAACATAGCTGTCCAGCTCCTATGTTTTTGAAAACCACCCTGCTGGTGTAGTGGTGAAATGCTATGTCTGCTAACAAAAAGGTCAGCAGTTTGAATCTACCTGACGCTCCGTGGAAACTCTATGGAGCAATTCTACCCTGTCCTCTAGAGTCACTATGAGTTGGAATTGACTTGATGGCAGTGGGTGGGTTCTTCACTTGTCTTCCTTGATACCACACTCTTCTTGTTTTTCTACTGTACTGATCACTCATTCTCAATGTCTTTTTCTGGTTCTTTGTTACCTTCTTCTCAACCTCCAAATATGGGGATGCTCCAGAGATCAGTTCTTCCTTCATTATCCACATTCTCTCCCTTTTCTTCCTAGATGGCCTCATCCATTCACATGAATTTAAATACCATCTATATCCCAGGTGCCACCATCATAGTTCAGGCCACCACATTCTCTCATCTGCACTGCTCTGCCATCATTCCTGCCCCCACTCCAATCAATTACCCTGGCAGCAGCAGAAGATGTCTTTTTTTTAGTATAAATTACACTCTCACTAGTGGCAGATTGGTCACCTTAACTCTCAAAAGATCGTAGAGTATAACTTGACCTTGTATAAAGTACATTTTAAAAAATGTATTTATGGGCTTACAGAAAGAATGGGATCTTTTAGAAGGCTTGAGTTGGCACTTGGCTTGGCTGGCTGAAGAAGAAGAAGATAACAAACGGGGGTGGGGGGAAGTGAGCTACAAGCCAAACGCAATCAAGAGATTTTAAGCAAATAATGAATTCACAGTTGTCTCTTGGCAGATAAAAGGAGCCCTGGAAGCACAGTGCTTAAGGCTTCAGCTGCTAACCAACAGTTCAGCAGTTCAAATCCACCAGCTGTTCCATGGAGGAAACACTTGGCAGTCTGCTCCGATAAACATTACAGCCTACAAAACCCTGTGGGGGGTAGTTCTCCTTTTTCCAGTGGGATGCTGTTAGTGAGAACTGACTCAGTGGCATACAAAAACAGCAACAACAATCTTGAAGGGAGCAGATAATTATAAAACTTTACAACAAAACTTTTAAGACTAAATAAAAGAGAGCTATGCTATGCTCACAGACAGGAACACTCGAAACCATAATGATGTCATTCATATCTTTGAAAATTAAGCTAGGTAGACAGTACAGTGTCAACCAAAATCCCAAAAGGATTTTTTGTGGAATTTGAAAATCAAATTCTAAAATTTACAGAGAAAAGTAAAGATGAAAAACAAACAAACAAGATACTTCTGACAAAGTATAAACTGAAGAAACTTCCCCCCTGACTTCAAGAATTACTATGAAACTATACAAAATAAGATGATTTTCTTTCAGCAGAGGTAGATAAGCTGACTAATCAATTAAGAGAAATCAGAAATACAGACACACACACACACACTCACCCCTTCACTGAAGTGACTACTAAAAGGTAAAAATAAGATATAAGGAAAATGATTACAGAAGGAAGTCTCCTACGTGGAAGCATTCACTAAGCAACTGTTAAACACGAGATAAATCTAAATATCTACTATATAAAACAACAGTAATAATAATGACTAGTTTTGTAGTGCAAATAAACATAGAACAAAAATGGAAAATACTAGCTTGAAAATTTATATATACAAAATAAAAACAAAAACTCCACTGACTTTGAGTCAATTATGACTCACAGTGACCCTATAGGACACAGTAGAACTGCCCCCACAGAGTTTCCAAGGAGAGCCTGGAGGATCTGAACTGCCAACCTTTTAATTAGCAGACACAGCACTTTAAGCACTGAGCCACCAGGGTTTCCATAAACTAGAAAGGAATATATAGGCCTGATTGTGTGACCTTGGCAAAGTCAATAGCTTTTCTAAGCCTTAGTTTGCTTGTGTGTAAGCAGTTGATAAATACTCGTTGAAAAAAAAAAAAGAGATTGAACCTGTAAAATGGGAGAACAAAGCTCTAATATTCTACGCCTTCTTAAATTAGATCGTGCCAATGAAAATGTCAGTCTCTTAGACAATCAACGTCAAGGAGATTTTCGAGTCATTTTAAGGGTAAATTTTTTTTTTTAATATTCTTTTCTTAGAGTATATATGAAAGACAGTCTGTGCGGGGAAAACGCAGAGAAGTATCAGCGTGAAAAAGTTAAAAATAAATCACACAGCATCACATCTTTCAAAATTAAAATCTGTCCAAATTTTAAAAGCATTGTTTCTGTCTTTAAGGAATCGCCAAATTCTTCCTCCCCTTAATGGAAAGAGTGGTAGTTCCAGGATATTAGCTCCTAATGCACTGCTACCTGTGACTGTTTCTCTCCTCCCTTGATTTAGTCAGATGGGATGCCAAATAAGCAGATCACCAGGACGGAAGCCTCCATAATGCTTAGCGAGTTGACTCAAGCAACTCCCCTATCCTGAGTCAAGGATTGATCTATTTAAAAAACGTGGCCATCTTTCATAATCACCATCCTTTTTTTCTTAATTGTGATTTAGCTGAAAGTTGGCACAGCAAATTAGTTTCTCATTAAACAGTTAATGCACAAATTGTTTTGTGACATTGTGTGCCAACCCCTTGATATGTCAATACTCTTCCCTTCTCTATCCCAGGTTCCCTGTTTCCATTCATCCAGTTTCTGTCCCTTCTGTCTTCTCATCTTCACCTTTGAGCTGATATACCCATTAGTCCTGTATACATGAGTAACTGTGAAGCACGGTCCTCGTGTGGATTTTTGTTGGCCCTACAGACATGTCTAGCCTTTGACTAAAAAGTGAACCTCAGGAGTGACTCCAGTACTGAGTTAAAATTGTGTCTGGGGATCACACTCTTAGGGTTTTCTCTATCAGACTAGCAAGCCTGATACTTTTTTTTTTCATTTTTATTTTCAATTTTTAGTGAATTTGAATTTTGTTCTCTTTTTTTCCTGCTTCGTCCAGGACGCTCTATTGTGACCCCTGCCAGGGCAGTCAGTGGTGGGAATTCATCACCATCTAGTTGTTCTGGGCTCAGTCTGCTGCAGGTTGTGGTAGTTATGGCCCAGTAGTCTTTGCGTATTCTGTTGTCTATTCTCTGTGGTTAAATACTGTTATATTATTATTGTGTATAACTCAGTAGGTATCACGACACCACTTGGAGGCAAACATTTTTGAAGTATTTGTATCATAATAAAATGCATTAACAAATACGGCTGAACAGATGGATCCTGATCACAGATTGAGAAAGGCTGAACATAGCAAGTAGTGAAGATTGATACCTACCTACAAAGTGACAATCTGGGATCAGAGAACAGCAGGCTGCCAGATATTTGGCATATGTATTGAAGCATTAAAAGAGCTTCACAATCTTTCTAATTAATACACCCACCTCTGGTTACATAGAGCTAGTCTATAGTGAGTTTTCCTCTGATTTATCCAATTCTTAAATCCTACAAACTTCTAAGCAATACCTATGTTCATTCAGAGGCAATAAATTTGCTGCATGCTATTAAACACTGTTTGTACTTTAGAAATGTCAGTGATATTTGCAGCTGTAAACACTGTGTTTCATGCCATTTCAAAGGTATAGTTGATAGTGCCCAAAATATTCATGTTTTAAAAGCCTCTCTCCTGTAAATGGCTCAGGGTCAAGACACATGACAAAAACCTCTGTTTTATCTTTACTCTGTTCAAATGCATTATACAAAAGACTGTCAGGAGGAAAATATGTCCCGGAAGATTTGCCTGCTTTGCCAAATGAAAGGAGGCCTTAAATTCATCTCAATTCCCATTTACAATTTGTAAAAGTCTCTCTTGACTAACAAGTCTCAACACATCAGTAAAATCACTCCATTCAATCTATTTCGCCACACACTGAGGATAACATTGTGTTTTTGAATGATGGTAACAGAAAAAAAGCCCCAATTTCTGAAAACTGAAGATGCCACATTTTACGTAAGCTCAGACACACCCTCACCTCCTGAGTCCGTGCCTTCCATTTAAATCCACAACCTCCAAAGAAGTCATATAAAAAGAAAGCTGCTCAGCAAGTCCAAGAATTCAAGGTGGTAAGCAGAAGCTCCACTGGCAAAGTTCATGCATTCAAGAGATGCCAAACCACTGAAGTCTAGCATCTCATTAACATTCATTGTATTTCACTAATAAAAAACAGTAAAAACAATTATCCATTGAGTCATCCAACATTTGTTAGGTAGCTTATTCAGTGCCAAATAACACACTCAGTACTGAAAAGAGAGCTATGAAGAAGATGGGTAAGATTCCAATACCCTCAAGAGCTTATAGTCTACCTGTTAAGGTAAACATTAAACAAAAATATTAAGTTGGCCACTTTGGAGAAGTCACTGGTCTTGGTTCCAAAAAATCTGCACACTACTCACCCTACACTGGTCGGATCCTCTTATTGCTGCTCCAGTTACTTATTCACAGGTATGCTTACAAGAGAAGTGAGCAGGAATTATCCTATCACCTCAGTGTCTTAGCCTTGGTTCTCTAGAGAAGCAAAATCAGTAAAACATATAACTACACATGGAGACAGAGTTTATATCAAGTAAAAGGCACATGCAATTGTAGAGACTAGAATGTCCCAAGTCCATGGGGTCAGGATAGAGGCTTCTCCTGGTTCATGTAGCCCCAGAGGCTGGCAAAGCCAAGATCAGCAGGTCAGAGAGCAGGGCTCTTGCAAAGACCCATGAATCCCAAGATTGACAGTCAAGACCAGTAAAGCTGCTAACTCCCGTCCCAAGGACTGGAGGTCAGATGAACAGAAGGTAGCTGCAGGAGGATCCAGAGCTAGCAGAAGCCCAGAAGCCTTGCTAGAATGTTCACTCATACTCAACACAACCCATGTGCCCATGGAAACTCACTTTCAACTGATTGGCTACTCACAACAGGTCACATCACGGAAGTGATTGCATTATATCAAATTGCATCAGCCAAGATGACACACAAGCACAACCATCATGCATGGGTAAGATGCCACAGGTAGCCAAATCATGTTTTCAGTCTTTAACTGATAAACTCTTTCTATCTCCCAGGACCCACCTCTCTGTTTTAGCTAGGGGAAAAATGCAACCAAATTAACCAGGAGTAAATCAACATATTGGTCCAGGGAAACACAAGAGCCCAAATTCCTGCCTATAAATTCAAAAGCCAAGTGTTCATGTGTAATACAGCAAGACTGAGACACACACTGGGATAATCCATTCCCCTTATCCCTTCATCCCCACCAGAAAAAAGAATACTCTTTGATCTGAGGAAAGAAGGAAGAGAGTTTAAAGTGGGAAGCTAAAGGTTTGTCACTAGTTTTCACAGAGCTGTGATGGAAGAAGAGAGGAACAAGTCTTGAAGGGCAGCACCTTCTTAGTAGATAAATCTAAACAGAAACAAGACTTTAAAAAGGCCCAATGCAGTTTCTCTAGCTTCAGTGTAACCATGGTTAGCTAGTGCAGCATAAAAGGAGACAGAGGGAACTAATGGGTATACTCAGTGTCCCATGGTTGTGATGAAATGACATGCAACGAAGAACAGAGTGATAAGGACAACTCAATCCGCTCTCCCAATCTCCACCCCCAAAAGAAGGAGAAGATGTGTTTTCAGGACAACTGTGCACCAGCTCGGGAATTGTTAGCCCTCGTGACCCTGGAGACAGATATGAGAAATATGCAGAACCCAATCAGATATCACTACACTGTCTGTGTGAAATGTAGCTCACATGGCAAAATACCGAAAGTATCCTGAATTCACTTAGGTATAGAAATCAGATTAAGGGGAGAGGGGAACTAGGTTAGGAGGTTAGTTATGCACTTGGGGGTTGGAACAGTTCAAAGACTTTCATCTATTCAAATTAGATGATGGTTAGAATCAACTTGATGGCAGTGGCTTTTGGGAAATCCTAGTGATCTAGTGGTTAAGTGTTATGCCTGCTAACCAAAAGGTTGACAGCTCAAATCCACCACATGCTCCTTGGAAACTCTATGGTGTGCTTATACTCTGTCCTATAGGGTCACTACGAGCCAGAATTTTCTTGATGGCAATAGGTTTCAGAAAACCCGGTCGTGTAATAGTTAAGTGCTACAGCTGCTAATCAACGAGTCAGCAGTTCCAATCCACCAGGCCCTCCTTGGAAACTCTATAGGATAGTTCTACTCCATCCTACAGGGTCACTATGAGTCAGAATTGACCCAATGGCAACTAGGTCAATGTATCACATTGCAGGTTTTCCTCATTTTTGTTGGCACAACTGTTGTAGCCAGTGTGTCAGTCCATCTTGTTGAGGGTCTTTCACTTTTTCAGTGACCTTCTACTTTACCAAGCATGATGGCCTTGTCCAGAGACAAATCCCTCCTGACAACATCTCCAAAGTATGTGAGATGTGGTCTTACCATCCTTACTTCTAAGCAGCACTCTCTGTGCACTTCTTCCAGGAGACATCTAATTGTTCTTCTGGTAATCCATGGTATTTTCAATAGTCTTCTCCAACACTGCAATTCAAAGGCATCTGTTTTTCTTCTGTTCTTCTTATTCATTGTTCATCTTTTGCATATGTATGATGCAATTGAAAATACTCTGGACTGGATCAGGCACACTTTAGTCATCAAGGTGAGATCTTTACTTTTCAAAACTTTAAAGAGCTCTTTTGCAACAGATTTTCCCAATGCAGCGCATCTTTTGATTTCTTGACTGCTGCTTCCATAAGCACTGATTGTGGACACAAGTAAAATGAAATCTTTGACAATCTCAATCTTTTCTCCATTTATCACAATTTTGCCTACTGGTTCAGTTGTGTGAATTTTTGTTTTCTTGATGTTGAGTGTAACCCATACTGAAGGCTGTGGTCTTTGATCTTCATCAGGAAGTGATTCAAATCTTCTTCACTTCTGGCAAGCAGGATTATGTCATCTGCAAAACACATGTTGTTAATGAGTCTTTCTCCAATCCTGATGTCTCGTTCTTCTTCACATAGTCCAGCTTCTTGGATTATTTGCTAGGTATACCGACTGAAAAGGTATGGTGAAAAGATATAACCCTGACATACACCTTTCTAGACTTTTAACCATGCAGTGTTCCCTTGTTCTGTTCACATGACTGCCTCTTGATCCATGTACAGATTGCTCGTGAGCACAATAAAATGTTCTAGAATTCCTGTTCTCTGCAACATTATCCATAGTTTATTATGATCCACACAGTTGAATGACTTTGCACAGTTCATCAAACACAGGTAAACATCTTTCTGATGTTCTCTGCTTTTAGCCTAGATCTATCTGACATCATCAATGATATCCCTGGTTTCACGTCTTCTGAATGTGACTTGAATTTCTAGTAGTTCCTTGTAAATGTACTGCTGCAGCTGCTTTTGAATGATCTTTAGCAAAATTTTACTTGTGTAAAATGTATTTGCAGTGAAGAAGTCATTGGTCTTGCAAAATTCTTTCCTGTGATTTCTGACATTGTTTCTATCACCAAGACCATATTTTCTAGCTACTGACCCTTCTTTGTTTCTAACTTTCACATTCCAATCTCTAGTAATTTTGAAAGCATCCTGATTTGCATGTTCATTTCAGACTGAAGAAACTGGTAAAGGTCTTCAATTTCTTCATCTTTGGCCTTAGCGGTTGGTGTGTGAATTTGAGTAACAGTCATATTAGCTGGTCTTCCATGTAGGCATGTGGATATCACTGACAATGTATGTCGGGATAGATCTTGAAGTGTCCTTTTTGACAATGAATGCAAAGCCATTCCTTTTCAAGTTGTTCCCAGCACAGTAGACAGTATGATTGCTTGATTCAAAGTGGCCCATATCAGTCCATTTTAGCTCACGAATGCCTAGGATATTGATGTTTATACATTCCATGTCATTTTTGGCCATTTCCAATTTTCCTAGATTCATACTTCATACCTTCCAGGTTCCTATTATCAATGAATGTTTGCAGCTGTTTTTTCTCATTTAGGGTTGTGCCACATCAGCAAATGAAGGTCCCCAAAGCTTGTCTCCATCCATATTGTGAAAGACAGACTCTGCTTTGAGAAGGCAGCTCTTTTCCAACTGTATTTTGAATGTGTTCCATCCTGTGGGACTCACCTTCCAGTACTAAATTAGACAGTATTTTGCTGAGGAGTGCCTGTTGGATTCTAACTGCTTGCTGACCATTTATTTAGCAACTGTAGCAATTAACCAGTATGCCATCAGGCTTCCAGCTAGTATAACAGAAAAAGCAAAGAACAGGAAGTAAATAGCTGGGTCCTTCTTCCTCGTAGTCTGGAGGAAACCCAGCTGAGCCCTGCCTGCCATGGGTGACCCTGCTGATATTTGAGTACTTGGTGACATAGCTTCCAGCATTGCAGCAACACAAGTATGACCAACTGGTAGCGTGTGGGAGATTTTATTATTACTAAATAATAACTATCTTCATGTGTGAAGGCACTGCTAGTTGGTTTTCTGTTAATTTCAGCCAAAAGGCCTCCATGATGGATACATCAGAGAAGATCAACTGTAGTAACAGGACCGAGTTTACCTGGAAACGACTGGATTAAGGTTTCTTGTTGTTTTGAATCTTGTCATGCTTTTATTGAGATTTATTGAGTAAATTCGACTTGACGGCACTTGGCTTGCCTGAGCAAATTAGCTTATCATTCAAAAATTTGAACACAAAGTGTTTTTTGACTCAGGTTGCAATCCCTGCAACGTGTCAGCACCCTTCCTCTTTCCCTTCACACACCAGTTTCCCTGTGTCCGCTCAGCCAGTTTCCTTGTCTCTTCCTGCGTTGTAGTCTTTGTTTGGGGGCAGGTGTTCCTCATTTGGGCTCGTAGACTTGACTGAACTGTGAAACACCTTCCTCGCATGTGTCCTTATTTCTTTTAGAGGCCTGTCTAATCTTGAGCCGAAAGGAGGACTTTGGGAGTGGCTTCAGTTCTGAGTTAGCAGGGTGTCTAACAGCCATAGTCTTAGCAGTTACTCTAATCTTTTTGAGACCAGTAAGTCTGATCTTGTGAATCTGTAGCTTTGTTCTACATTTTTCTCCCACTCTGTCTGGGACCCTCCACTGTGGTCCTTGTCCGATCAGTCAGTGCTGGTAGTCAGGCACCATCCACTCTCCTGGGCTCAGGCTGGTGAAGGTTGTGGTTCACGCTGACTACTAGTCATTTGGACTGTTGTTTTCCTTGTGTCTTCGATTTTCTTCATTCTCCATTGCTCCAGACAGGCTGGGATTAATTGATGTATCTTAGGTAGCTGCTTGGAAGCTGTGAAGACCACAGACACTATTCACCAAAGTGGGATGTAGACACATTTTCTTTATGAGCTACATTATACCAATTGGCCTAGGTACTGCAAGATCATGATTATATTAAGGTTTTTATTGCTGCTGTGGTTGTTGGTGGTGTTATTCTTGTTGCTATTGTTGCTACCTACTGCTATAAGGTGACATGGTAATTTCAGAAAGAAAATGAAGTAAATAACAGTAAAACGAATTCAGCTATGCTTTTGCATATTCAAGTTTGCTACTATGTGATTCACACCAGTTGTGTATCTCCTCTCTAGTGTGTAGAACTTAGGAGGCTCTTGACTTAGCATCAGACAGGCAAAACAAATTAACAGATGAATACAATTTTAGGCAACACCAACCAAGTCACATTAGAATAACAAATATATTTGGTCCGTACTATGTGCCCAACTTTGCTCAAGTTTGACTTTCCTAATTTACTACCTTTTAATATTTGAAACTAAACAGCTGACTTTGCAAACCTAGTCACCCAAACCACAAAATCTGGACGTGAATCTCAATAGAGGGCCAGTTTTCAAGACTGTTGAAAGACTAAAAGTTTATGAAAACCTGTCAAACCCTGGTCTGAAGATGGAAAGCATTTGCTCTCCTTGTTCAATTTTCCATTACTGAAGTTATGCAGTTTTTCTCTTTCTAAAGTGATCTTTCCTATGATTTCCTACATGCCTGAAAGAGAAGAATACAGATTTTTTTCATGACCCATCTAAACCTAATGAACTTTCCTGCTGATGCTCTGTGGTTGTTGCTGTTAGGTAACATTGAGCTGGTTCTAACTTGTAGCAACCCTATGTCAAACACAATGAAATGCTGCCCAATTCAACACCACCCTGACAGTCATTGCTATGTTTAAACTTTAGAATATAAGAACATCACTATGAAATGGAAGAGATATTTCAGATGATCTGGTAATGGGAAGCAGGAAGAATAACTCAGCCTAACCTGATTTACCAAAAGATGAAGCCCCTGAAAGTAAATCCAGCCCAATGGGGTTTTACTGTTTTTAAATTTGATTAAAACCAAACATCTGGCTTAATCATCCTCATAGATATCATCAACTGAGAAAGGAAGCATGCAAGTTCATCTATTGATTTCACTTTGGCTTTGCAAGTAAATTGCACACTCTTAGTTATCTAAGCATTTCCAATATGACAGAGTGAGCAAAAGGGAATACAAAGCATTTTACAGTTGGACATAGTTCATTCATTAACTTTGATAAGAGCACATTGTAATTTGGTTTCTTCCAGAAATGCATCCAAGAATAGGACAATAAATAGAGTAGACAGAAAAATGAATGAGTACAGATCATTGTGAAAATACCAGGATGGCTATTTCTCATTACTGGAAAGTACTCTGTGTAGCCTACCACAGGTTCAGGAGACTTGTGGTCTTCCCAAATGTGTGTCTCTTTACCAGACACCACTGCTAGACCACGCTGCCCATCTTCAGCAGGTACGCACTCCCATTCATCCATCCTCAGGTCTCCTACTTACTTCACAGGTGGTATACCTTCTCTTCAGTAAGAATGGGCATTGTCTGCTCAGCCTGATACATACATCATACTAATTTTCAGTCAAGCCACATCAACAGCTCCTCAAGGTGACTGTCAGTATGTGAGCCCTCTGCAGAAAAAGGTAAAAAACGGCTTTTAATAAGCAGCACCTTGCAATCTCTGTGTGCAATCATTTTCCCTACATCATGTTTATCTAAATCAGTCTTTAGTATTTTTAAGTAAGTACATAAAAAATTCATGGCAAAACTGATCTTTCACTCTACCATTGGGAATAAAAGGGTTCAAGTGGGGAGGGTTTACTGATATTAAATATATACTTAGAAATATGCATATTTAATACATAGAAAGAATAAATATATATTTAATATATAAATACATAGGTACAGATATAAAGAGAGAGCTCATCATATTTAGATACTGAAAAATCATTTTGGATACATGTGTATTTTATATTTTATAAACACTTTTCATACCTTAAAATCATTAACACATTGATTCAACAAAGTCTTATTGATGATCTACTATGTGTTAAGTACTATTCATACACATGGGATAAACTTGTAAACACTAAAATATTCAAAGAAGCTCAGCAATTAATTAGGATCTGTTTATACCTGTTGTTCAAGCATAATTACTAATGACACTCATTTTTACTTTCAAAAAATGTCTCGGTATAGAATCATGTTTAAAAACCCCAAAACTAAACCCACTGCCACTGAGTCGATTCTAACTCACAGCAACCCTATAGGACAGAATTGAACTGTTCCAGAGAGTTTCCAAGGAGCATCTGGCAGATTCGAACTGTTGACCTTTTGGTTAGCAGACACAGCACTTAACCACTACACCACCAGGGTTTCCAAAATCATGTACAGTCATCCCGTAAATAAGTAAAGTGTATATGTATAAAATGGTGAATACAGAAAAAAAATACAGGAAAAGTAGAACAGAGTAAAGGCATCTGACAGGTGGGGAAGCATAGCTGCAATTGTAAATCAGTGGTCACGGTGGGCCTCACTGAGGAGGCAGCATCTGAGCAGAGACTGGAAGCAAGTGTAGGTGTTAACCATGCAGTTCGCGGCATGAAGAGCATCCTGGCAGAGGTGATAGCAAGCAAACATTGCGGAGGTGAGGTTGTGCCTGGTGTGGCTGAAGAATAACAGGAACACTGGGGTAAAGGGAACAGAGTGAGTGAGAGGACATGTGTGTTAATGTTAGAACCCTGGCTTTGATTCCAAGTGAAATAATGAGGCACTGGAGGATCTGGAGCAGAGCATAGGGAGTTCCACTAAGAGCTGGTTTGCCTTTACCGGGATCGCCCGACTGCTCTGTTCAGAAAGGAGTTGGGGTAGGCGGAAGAGTGAAACAGGAAGACCGGTTGGGCTGCTATTGCAATAGTCCAGAAAAAAAAGCAGTTGGATTCTGGCTATCTTTTGGAGGTTGACACAATATTTTAATCAGACAGTTACAACAACTCTGAGATGTAGACAAGGCTGATAACTTTATCATTCCCACTCTACAGATTAAGAAGCTGAAACTCAGAGACGGGGTAACTTATCTAAAGTTGCAACTGAATAAGTGGAAGAAAGTATAATAATCCATTTGTATTAGTCTGGAACTTTGTGTTGCACAGTGATTTCCAAACACAACTCAGCTATAAAATAAGTATAGACACTCCTCATCAGCATCAACTTGGTGTTCAGCCCAGAACACATGCCAAAACTTATGTCTGTGCTCACATGTGACATTTTGGACTGAAACGATTAAATGAATTGTAAGTATGTAGATGTGGTTTAATAACCTCCAAAAAGACAGACAGGAAGAGGAATGGAATAGACAGGTCTGGGTATGAATGCTACCCTTATATACAAGGTTGGACAAGTAAGTTCACAAACTCATTCTAGAAAAAGTGCTACATACGTTGCTGAATATCACTACAGTCACCTTCAAAATACTCCCCTTGAGATACCGAGCACTGATGCCAGTGCCTAGTTCACCCTTCTAAGCACTTTTTCTAGGGCAAGTTGATGAATTTAACTCTCAGACCTCATCTCATGACAGCTCTGATGGACGTTCCAGAAAAAAGAGTTCCAAAACTGCTATGAAGGGTGGACTAGGGGCTGGTGTCAGTGCACAGCTTCCCAAGGGGAGTGCTTCGAAGGTGACTGTAGTGATATTCAGCAATGAGGTATGCTGCACTTTTTCTAGGATGAGTCCGACATTGTATATAAAGTGCAAACTCAGCACAAGTGACCAGGTATCTGCCTATTGAGGTTGTTCAGAACATGAAATGAAATAAAGTGTGTGTGTGCGTGCGTGCGTGCGTGTGTGTGTGTGTGTGTGTGTGTGTGTGTGTGTGTGTGTATGTGTGTGTGTGTGTTAAAAAATACTAGTATGTTCTCATCTGATGATCTCACTGCCTGGAATTTTCTTCCGCCAGATCTTTGCTGGACTGGACCATCACAGTGTTTGTTCAGATGGCCTCCCTTCAGGCAGACTTGTCTTGACCACCCAGTTTCATTTTCTTCAGGTCATTCATTGCTGCAGGAAATTATATTTATTTATGAATATATACTCTGTCTCCTAAACTAGAATGTAAGCTCTGTAAGGTCAGGGAATTTTTATTTTTCATCACTATATCCCCAAAACCAAAACCAAAGCCACTGCCACTGAGTTGATTCCAACTCATAGCAACCTGTAGGACTGAGTAGAACTGCCTCATAGAGTTTCCAAGGAACACCTGGTGGATTTCAACTGCTGACCTCTTGGTTAGCAGATGCAGCATTTATCCACTACACCACCAGGGTGTCCATTATATCTCCAACACCTAGAACAGTGCCTGGTATGCAGCGTCCCTTACCCACTCCGAAAATATTTGCTGGAGGAATGAACCTTATGTTGCTTTTCTGCTCATTCTTAGCTCAGCACACTTGTCTACTTTAAATGCTCTGACTCTCTCTTTAAAGTCTTTGCTTCTAGAATTCTCTGCCTGGCACTCTCCTTCACTCTGTCTAGTGAACGTCTACCTTTTTCCCAGTCTTAGCTCAAATCTCAAATCTTTTCTTACAGAAGTCTCCCCTGACTCCAGGCCAGATCAGTTCCCCTCCATTGTAAGCTATAAGAGCACAACGTACTTTTTCTTTCATGGCACTTAACCATAGTTCAACATTATCAATTACTGGGCTGATTAACTAAGGTCTGTGTCCTGCACCAGAAAGGGAGCTCTGAGTTCATTGTTGTTTCTATCCAGTACCTAAAACAGCAAACTCATACCAAACCCATTGCAGTGGAGTGGTCTCAGACTTACAGTGACTTGACATACGACATGATGTAGAACTGCCCTAAAGGGCTCCCAAGGCTATATAATCTTTAAGGAAGTAGAATGCCACAGCTTTTTCCTATAGAGCAACTGGTGAATTTAAACCACTAAACTTCTGGTTAGTTAGCAGCTACAGGATTGCTATGAGTCAGAATTGCCTCAATGGCAGTGGATTTGTTTTTTGTTTTTGTTTTTTTGAGGGTTTAAGTGCTATGCCATGAGGTCTCCTACTGACACATAGTACACACTCAGTAGATGTTTACTAAATGGATAAAGCAAGAAATACATGCAAGCACAGTAAACTCAGTACATATTACTTCTGCATGCTTATTATACACTCACAGGATTGGGTTTGGAGAAAAGAGGATTCATTTCAGGACAAATTGTATAAACTGGAACCACACTTCCCCTTGAACAAGCAGAAAGGAGTCACTCACCAGCAAGGCAAAGGTGCCCCAGGCATAAATAAGTAAATAATCCAAAGGTCATTTCAAAATATTGTTTAACGGGCACACAAGAAATTTTCCAGAAATTGTTTCTTCTGTTAATCCTGTTTTTCTTTTAAATCTTTCAAAAAATCCACAGAGAACTTACACTTTGATGTCACTTTTACAAACAAGTAGGCAGTTCATTGCCTCCAACTCTATAAATGGTTCCAATTTCATTGTGAAGCCGCAGAGTGAATGTAACATCGAACTAGATAGCTATGCCTCCGGCACAAGAACAAACTCCATTAGGAACTGAAATCCTTGAATTCTGGGTCTTTTGTATGATGCTTTCAGCACTTCAGTAGGAGAAGATACAGGAAACCACACAGTTTACTTGACATTTATATGTGCACTTGACATTTGTAAGTGTACTTGACATTTAAGACTAAAATCTGCCCCTTGGCACTAAACTGACTTAAAAAGACAAACAAGAGATACTAAGAGGGGGAGCATTTTTCCTATTTAAGGAGGGAGTCACCACAATCAAACTTTATAATCCAAATGCTCTCTTTAGCCAAAAGGAACAGAATCTAGGGTTTGCTGAGTTCTGCCCTTCATGTGTAGTAATGACAGAGATCATTTGTTTTTCACGGTCGAGTAAGTTGTTGTCTTACAGAATAGAGAACAAAAGTATTGCAAGTCTTACATTAGCTATACCCATTAGTCAAGACGGGCAAGTTATCTCATCTCCTTCAAGCACTGGCCGGTGCCCTAGCCTACTCTGACCGAATTTGTCCCCTCTCCCACAGGGACCCTCTGGCACACTAGCAGAGTGGAAAGTAGCACGGAGACCAAATAAAGACATAAAAACTCCAACTGTTGGAAATCGAAAGAGACAACAGTTTGGGCAACTGTTCCTACCTCTCCAGACTTGATGAATGACCTTCTTTGTCTCTTTGTTTGTTAGTTTTACAGCCCAGTATCAATAGTGAGCTGGTTAATTGGTTAATTAAGTTTATTTCTTGTCCTTTAGACTAGGCTTCAAGAAACTACAGCCTGTCTCTTGACCAAATCTGGCCCTCTGTTTTTGTCAGTAAGGTTTTACTGGAACACAGCCACACCTGTTCATTCATACTGCTATGGAAACCCTGGTGGTATAGAGGGTAAGTACTGCAGCTGCTAACTAGAAGGTCAGCAGTTTGAATCTGCCAGATGCTCCCTGGGGACCCCATAGAGCAGTTCTACTCTGTCCTATAGGATCACGATGAGTAGGAATCCACTCAATGGCAGTGGGTTTGAGCTCGGATAGCTGCTTTGGTTAATAGCTCAGCTGCCACCAAAAGGTCTCCAGTTTGAATCTACCAGGCACTCCTTGAAAATCCTATGGGGCAGTTCCATTCTGTCCTGTAGGGTTTCTACAAGTCAAAGTTGACTAACCAGCAACAGGCTTGATTTTTCCTTTTCTTTTTGGGTTTATAGCTTCTTTAGTACTACAACAGCAATAATGAATAGTTGCAACATAGACCATCTGTCCCACAAAGTCTAAAATATTTACTGTCTGGCTATGTACAGGAAAAGTTTACCAATCCCTACACACACCTGAATGTAAAAAAAAAAAAAAAACTGAACTGAGAAACAACATCATGATAAATGGAGAAAAAACTGAAATCGTCCACAATTTCATTCTACTTAGATCAGCAATCAATGTCAGTGGAAGCAGCAGGCAAGAAATTAGATGACTTAATGCATCAGATAAAGACTTAAGTTTAAAAAAAGCCAAGATGTCACCTGGATGACTAAGGTGCACCTGACCCAAGCCATGGTCTTTTCAGTCACCTCAGATGCATGCAAAAGCTAAACAATGAAAGGAAGACAGAAGAGAAATTGATGCTTTTGAATTGTAGTGTTAAAAAAAAAAAAAGAAAATGAACAAATCAGTCTTAGAAGAAGTACAGCAAGAATGTTCCTTAGAAGTGAGGACGGCAAGACTTCGTCTCAGTTACTTTGGACCCATCACCAAGGAACACCAGTCCCTGGAAAAGGACATCATGTTTGGTGATGTAGAGGATCAATAAATATGAAGAAAATCCTCAGTGAGATTCCTTGACTCAACAGCCGCAACAATGGACACAAACATACCAATAATCATAAAGATGACACGGGGCTGAGCAATGTTTCATTCTTCTGTACATAAGGTCTCCATGAGTCTCAGCCAACACTGTGGCAATTAGTAACAACCGTTTTAGACTACGGTACCCTGAAAGTTGAAAAATATGGAAAATTTAAAACATTAAATTGTAGTTATAAACGAAGTATAGAAATATCTTTTCTACATCAATCTTTCAACAGAAGAAGCTTTGAACCCGTAAGGAATAAGCTGTTGTTATTTGTGTTTCAAATCTTTGGAAAATATAGCTAGGTTGCCCTTAGTGCACTTTAAAATGTATTACACACCAAACAGAAGATAAGGAGCATATTTTAATAACATACAACAGAATAAGGTGGACTTTGGAGTCTAACCAAAGATTCAACAAAACCAGACAATTTCATTAAAAAATGAACAATGGACGTTTAGATAAGGATTTCTGTGCTCCAAGTTCTGTCATATAGTTCCTTTCTGTGTTCTTCTGTTTTGAACAACTGCTATGTTCCCAAAAATGTATCAGCCATGGCTCCTCCCTGCTACAGGAAAAATTGAGGTTATATCCTCCATTCGGTGGCAATTTGCTCATCTAACCTTCTGACATTTCTCTGTTCTCCGTGCTCACTAGCACTGTTTTAATCTAGATCAAGCTTCCTGGCTCCTAATAAAAGCCAATCGATGCTGAAACTAGAAATGTGTCCCCTGCCCTGAGCAACAGAAGTTGCATAAGACATCACAAAGAGCTAAATAGTGATTACATACTGACAGTAGAGCTTTTACCAATTTACTTAACTGTCTAGTAATGACTTTCTCTTTACATCAGTGAAATATCTAGAGTGTGACTATTAACTGCAGGAAGAGGAAGGGCTGAAAGATAGAGCTTTGCCTCATGTGGGCCTTTGCAAATGATGATAAATGAGATTTTTCACATCAGTCACAAAAGAAGGATCCTCTACTCCTAGACTTCCTAAAACAGTTAGAATTAATGAGTCTAGCACAAAAGCAAAAGTTTTCTGATGGTTCTCTCTGTATGTTTTGTTGGTTTGCTTAGCTTTGCTTTGGAGGAGGAGTATAGAGCCAGTTGTAATACAAGTGTGTTTCTCTGCTGACTTGAATATTTAGAAGGTATTTGGATATTCTGTCATCTATGTAAAACTAAAGCAAATATAAGATATTCAGAAAGGTTAGCCTTATGTGTCAACTGAGCCAGATTGCAGTAGCCAGTTGTTCAGTCAAACACTGACCAACATGTTCTTGTGAAGGTGTTTTGTAGAGGTTGTTACCATCCACAATTAAGAAGGTTGCCCTTGATAATGTGGGCTGGCCTCCTCCAATCAGTTGAAAGTCTTAAGAGCAAAAACTGAAGTTTCTCTGACAGGACAATAATGCTACTTCAAGACTGCACCACCGAATCCTGCCTAAGTTTCCAGCCAGCTGACCTACCCTAGAAATTTCAGGCTCAAGACTGCAACATCAGTTCCTGCCTGAGTAAGTTTCCCGCCTGCCAGCTTGCCCTACAAAGTTTGAACTTCCAGCCTCAAAACCATGTGAGCCAGTTCCTTCAAATAAATCATGCGCATGGCCACACATGCTCACCAGTATACACAATCTCTCTCACACACACACGCACACACGCAGTCTCGTACAGGTTTTGCTTCTTTGGAAAACTCTGACTGATACAGTACTCTAGCATTTTTAATTGTCCTGAAAAATGTTCTTCTTCAGAAAGACTCCGTAGATGTCTTGGCTCCATACCGAATGAGAATACCCTCATCACTCACTCAGCAATACCACACCTAAGACTCTCTGCCTCAGAGGCCAGGTTGGGAGCTGCTCCTCTGAAACTTGGCACCTGGCGTCCCATAGTCAGGAATGCAGGCTTCTCATCTTCCTCACCACAAAATACTCAAAGACCTTTCTGGAGGAGGCAATCCTGTTTGAGTTCTGAAAGCCCCCTAAATGCCATCTTGGCTTTGTCTCAAGGAAAACTTGGCACCTTAAACCTACTAATGCTGTCCCTATGCTCCACACGGTAACTCCCCAGGAACATGAAATTTCAGGCTTCCCCTTAGCTCCTGTGGAACTGAGACCTTTATCCAGAAGCCATCATTGTACTGTTTTCCAGAAACTGCTCTGATTACACTCTCTCCCTGACAAACAATACATGCAGTGACTATCTTCAAGTCATGAGCTCTGGAGCAGGACCTCCACAGTGGAGGCCATTATTCTGCCAATCACAATATGAATATGCCAGTTATACACAGCACATTGCACTGTTCACGTATATTGCATTGTGCTGTGTATAACTGGCATATTCATATTATGATTGGCAGAATAATGGCCCTCAACTATGTTTTATGTTATGTGATAAGGGTAAACTAAGGTCCCAGATAGAATTAAGGTTGCTAATCAGCTGACCTAGGTTAAGGGTGAACATTCTGTATTATCTGGGTGGGCCTCATGTAATCACCAAAAAACCAAACCCAATACTGTCAAGGCTATTCCGACTCACAGGAGCTCTCTAGGACAGAGTAGAACTACCCTGTAAGGTTTCCAAGGCTTTAGTCTTTATGGAAGCAGACTGGCACATCTCTCTGCCATGGGGCAGCTGGGGGGTTCCAACCACCAACATTTTAGTTAGCAGCTGAGTGCACTAACCGCTGCACCACCAGGGCTTCTTAATGTAATCACATCAAGCCATAAAATCCAACTCACTGTCATCAAGTTGATTCTGACTCACAGTGACCCTATGGGACAGAGTAGAACCACCCCATAGAGTTTCCAAGGAGCGCCTGGTGGATTTCAACTGCTGGCCTCTTGGTTAGCAGCTGTAGCAAGTCAGCACCACACCACCAGAGTTTCTGATGTAATCACAAGGGTCTCTTAAATAGGAAAGAAGGAGACAGAAGGGAAGGTCTGAATGAAGAGATGTAAGAGGACTTGCTGGCTTTGAAGACAGAGGACAGATCTACAAGCCAAGGAATGTAGGAACCTGTAAAAGGCAAAGAAACAGATTTTCCCCTGGACCCTCCAGAAGGAATGCAGCCACGCTGACATCTTGATTTTAGCCTCGTAAGACCCATTTTGGACCTTCGACCTCAAAAACTGCAGGATATTAAATTTGTGTTGTTTTAAGCCACTACATCTGTGATAACTTACTCAGCAACAACAAGAAACTAATACAGTAAGCCCATGGCTCTGCTATCAGATAGAGCTGGGTTCTCACTAATCTCAACCAGTTACCACAGGCCTGCAATCTCATGTCTGCAATTCCAAATTGCAAAAAGCTTTGAGAAATCCAGGCACTTTGTAACTTATTTGGCAGCAAAACCTGAGTTGACCTGAGCTAATATGGACCTATTTATAGTCTTTATCTCATTAGGTTTGAATATTCATATATTTTGGTGCATAAATATTAATGTATTTGATTACATAGTACATATACCATAAATCTTCCAAATTCAGCTGTTTCTGAATTTGGAAACACCTCTAGCCCCCCCACCAAGGGCTTTGGATAAAAGATTGTGGATCCATCTCATTGTGACTTTGGGTAATTTACATTTTTAAATTTCAGTGTCCCTATCTGCAAGTATAACAATTATAATGCGTGTTAGCTATTATTACTTTCTCCTCTCTTTGCCCCATTCTTCCTCCTTCCTGACTATGCTTGTATCCCCATCCCAAACCAGTGTCGTCGATCTACAAATACCGGACCACTCACTATGTGTCAGGGATCGTCATGGATTGAATTGTGTTCCCCAAAAAATGTGTGCAGAGATTTGGCTAGGCCATGATTGCCAGTATTGTGTAATGTTCCTCTGTATTGTAAATCCTGCCTCTATGTTCTTAATGCAGGTGGATGGGCAGCAGTTGTGTTGGTGGGCCATACTCGGTGTGTACAATTGTATTGTTCCTTGAGGTGGTCTCTTGAGATATAAAAAAAGGAAGCTAGCAGGTTGATTTGGGGACCTCATGCCACCAACAAATAGTGTTGGGAGCAGAGCATGTCCACTGGAAAGGACTCAGGATCCCTGCAGCTCAGAAGCTCTCAGTTTAAAGGAAGATTGACAAGAAGGACCTGCCGTCTCCTGGAGCTGATACCCTGAGTTTGGACTTACAGCCTTACTGGATTGTGACAGAATAAAAGTTCTCTTTGTTAAAGTCATCCACTTGTGGTATTTCTGCCACAGTAGCACTAGATGGCTAAGACAGGCACCTCGCCCCCTCTCTCCGCTTCTTCAATGACTGAGCTGAAATACAATCTCTCACTGATTGATAGACTTAGAAAAACATCTGGCCCCAGCTGTCTGCAACAGAAAATCTCTGAGTCCCACGTTGAGGAACATACTGGTCATAGGAATCAAGGATACTAGCAGGAAGGAAAAACATATTCTCTGACCAGAGACAGACAAAGGCCTTATGAATACTTTTTATCCCAAGAGCTTGCCTCAAGGTACAGAGACTAACAGCTGCATCTGTCCTACACATCAGACCTGATCTCTGAGCTGAGAAGCTCATTTAAAATAAATAAATAAGCCAACCTATAACAATAGGGAAGAGAAATCACAATGACCTTAGAATGTCACTGGGAAGAAAACACTTTTTAAAATACCATTATCTAAAAATAATTCAATAAACATCTCTTATTTGTCTACTAAGTGCCAGGACATTCACAGAGTGGCAGACCCAGACTGGTTAAACTCTTGTCTAACCGGCCCAGTTCCTATCTTCTTCACATTATTTCCACCATTCTGCCTCTTGATTTAGGTAAATTGGCTGAGGTGGGAGATATAAGAAAACAAAGAGGTTCACAGAAGGGATTAGGGAAAAGCCCAAAACATTTTAAAATTTCTTTCATTTTCTGCAGTCTTCTTTCTAGGGCATGCTGTATCTAGCTAAAGACTACATATATTCCCTTTCACTCAGATTAAAAAAAAAAAGTTTATCTTCCAATTCTTAGGAAGAAAAAAGTCCTCACTATCTTTGAACCAAAATGCACAACGTTAAAAGAGATTCTTTGCAACCATTTAGCACAAATAGAAAAAACGTGTTAATCTTTTCCCATGATGCACTTGGCTGACAGAAAGACAAGCCTACTGCACAGAAACGCCAGTAGAGTTGACAAGCAAATTCCATCAGTACACTTTAGCAACAGCAGTTCATACAGTCTGCTGTCTTGAATCAGAATTCTAATTAAGCCTTAAATCTTCCAAATTTGGATGAATTTTATCACACAGGTCCTAGACTTCTGGTTGTAGAGATCTGAAGCTTTGCTTGTCTGCAAAGAAAACAGAAGAGAATGTATTGCCAATTTGGTCTAGAGGCTCGTTTATAAACTTCCAGATGCACTGTTTGCAAGGTGAATGCAGTTCTTTAGGGTACATCTAGGCTTCTGCTTGTTAGTTACTAGCTTCTGTGATTGCTGTGAATCAGAGACCTACACTTTTCTGGTGGTGCGTAGCCTGCAACGGACACACCAAATACGTGGTTTGTGAAGCAAACTTTGGCTGTTGATGGTAATGACTGTTGAGCTCAAGTTACAAGTATCTCTACACCACATCAAAAAAGGACTGTATCACTAAACTGATAGAAAATAGTATTTAAAGTCCAACAGTTTCTCCGTATTAAAGTTCTAAAGCATGCTTCAACAGCAAGAGCTGGAATGCCAAGTGCCATTTCCATCTCTGAGCTTTTTCTCTTTCACAAATTCCACTGGCTATCCCCAAGACACATATGAACTGTTCTGAAGTACTGATTACTGTGGAGCTGCCCCACTGAATTCATCATTTCCCCTCCTTTAGTTCACACTACATACCATGACATTATCACCTAAGGTTCTTATTGGAATTTTTTTTTTAAGTGATTAGCAGTAATCCTTTTCCAGAATTAGAAATGGCAGGAAAATCATACATTTTAGGACTTCACCCTTAAAAATCACTTCCGTCTCTGTGGCCATCCTTCAAAAATCTTGCACTCTGATGACACTTCAAAAATTATGGGGTGACAGAGGGATGGGTGATTTTCCTGCTCACAAAAAAGTTTGTGATTCTCTCTGAGACCCACGAAAGAAGTCCAAGTACGCAGCCCACTTCTAAAATGTATGATTTTCCTGCCACTTCTAATTCTGGACTTGTGAGCCTGGTCTTGCCAGACATGCTTCACACAAGGAGTCTTGCAGGTTCACGGGGAGCCTTACTCATTGACAGTCCCGTTAAGCAATGTCACAGGAGCCCCACTGAGGCAGGTCCAGAGATTGTCTTGGACAAGAGAGAGCAGTAATCTGGAAACAGCATGGGAGAATAGGGCTGTGTTTAAGTGTTCTGTGAAGGGTCTCAGAGGGAGAGGCTTGTGTTCACTTCTGCAAATAGTGAGTTAAGGTAAGAATTTAGAATTGTTTCCATATGCTGGATACTTTGTCATGCATCAGGCACAAATGAGCTTAGATTCCACAGGCTGAAGTATGGAGGGAATATTTCCCAACAAAAACAGGGGGAGAGGAAGCTTATGGATTTGGAAGCTAGTCGCCCAGTACAAATCTGCAAAGTACTTGGAAACTTTGGGGCAGTTCTGCTCTGTCTAAAGGAGCTGGAATCGACTTGACAGCATTGGATTAGGTTTGATTTTTTGCCTGTCTGGGGTAAGGGATGGGGTGGGAAGAGTTTCCTGGGCCATCAGAGAGATGATGGGTCATCGACTATCATCCTGGGAAGAGCAGTGGATCATTGCCGACAGAAGGAATCAATAAATACCTGATGAACTGAAGTGACAAAGTAGAACTCCCCCGTAGTGTTTCCAAGAAGCAGCTGGTGGATTCAAACTGCTGACCTTTTTGGTCGGCAGCCAAGATCGAACTACTCTGCCACCAAGGTCCTGTGTGTGTGTGTGTGTGTTTGTGTGTGCGTGTGTACATGTATGTATAGAAAAAGGCCTGGAGGGTATACACCGATCTATTATTAACTGAAGCTATTCTTGTTTTTTGTTTCGTTTTGGTTTGATTTTTGTTTGGAATACTGAGATGGGTATGTTTAAGACACACTATTAAGTGAATAAAACCGTACTATAGCAAAATACGTGTGGCGAGATCCCACATGTGTTGAAACTAAATAGAAAGTGATGCTGGAACAAGAAAGAAAAATGGGGGTGCAACAAGGATAGGGGTGATAGGGCTCCTTGACATTTTCACTATGTACTATACATACTCTCATATTATGTTTTAGAATAGGCATCTATACATTTGCTTTGTTTTGTTTTTAAAAAGCTGGGAAGGACAGCCTCAGGTTGTCCTTTTACATGGCTTCCATTCTGGACTCATCTGTGGACCACCCGAAATCCACTGAGGAGCCAGTCAGCTGCAGAACCTCCTTAAGGACAGGTTGGCTCCCTCCTCTCAAGGTGAAGTCCACACACTGAGACAGTTAATCAAGGCCTTCTGATGCTCTCACATATGGAGACTCACAGGGCAGAATCAGTAGATGAGGCTGCAATGATAGTTGTTGTCCACACACACACACACACACACACACACACACACACACACACCCCATGCTAAGGTTTTGCAGAGCTCCGGAAATCCTTGTACTAAATCACTATGATGTAAGCCTTTGGTGCTTTCTCTGTCAAAACTCCAGATGACTAGTTAAACTGCAAATCTGTCTGCCCTCATTTAAACACAACCTTAGGCAGTGTCTCACTACAAGACACACTGTAGATCAAGTGGCACGTTGCTTACACAGTCCACTAAGGCATGACTTAGAGTGGCCTTCAAGCAACTGTAATTTATACCTCTTCTCCTTAAGTAAAGAGTCTGTGTGTTTTCTATAGGCGCACAACTCTCTCAAACAGGGCATACTTCTTTCAGAGCTGTCCGTCTTTGGGGCACTCGGTGTCTCCCGGGGATAATTGTTACTTGGCAATTTGTACTGAGTGAAGATGGCTTTAGCACCACTGATGGCTGCAGTTGTTTTACGATGTGCCAAACTTGCAGACAGTGTAGTTCTGGGGAACTGGTAGTAACAAAGTGAAACACTAAATAGAGGCCTGACTTCAGAAAAATACCTAGGAGGCATCCTTCACAGAGGTTTATAAAAATCATTATAAGGCAGAAAATTGATCACTTGGCTTTGTTCTATCACAAGACATTCATTGACTCAGTCAGTTATATTTTCCAAGTACTGTTTATCAAACAAACCTTTACTGGACAACTACACTGTGCCTGTCTCCCATGTGGAAGGCGAGAAGTCTACCAGTGAACCACCACTGAGCACCTCACATGCAGCCACTGTCAGGGGAGGCTCGCATGGTGCTATGAAGCTGAACAGGTTCCGGCAGAACTTCTTGACTAAGACACACTAGGAAGAAAGGCCTGGCAATCTACTTCCCCAAATCAGTCAATGAAAACCCTACAGATCATCATAGTCAATCATGTGCATGGCAAAGGACCAGGCAGCATATCATTCCATTGTGCACAGGGTTGCCCCAAGTCAAGGGCTAATTCTACAGCAGCTAACAAGGACTATGTGCCAGACGCTGTGCCAGATGCTAAAATGAACTGTTTACTGTGGATGACATTATCGGTGATAAATGTGGGGATGGTGGCAAAAAGGACTTTCCCTGCCTTCGCTGCTATTCTGCTTCTTTATGCATGCCTTTATGGGAATGGATGGTTTTCTACAGGTACTTGGAAGCCATGCAAATATCAACATCTAGCTAGTCTGGTTCGATTATTCATCAACAAAGAGAGAGAGAGTCAGTCCCTAGATTGTACAAATAGTTTGCACTGAGCTACTGATTAAAAAGCTGGTGGTTCAAATACACTCAGTGTCACTGCAGTGGAAGAAAGGCCTGGATATCTACTTTCATAAGATTACAGCCATTGAAAACTCTGTGGAACACAGTTCTACTCAGACACAAATGGGGTGGACGTGAGTCGGTATATGTATGTGTGTGTGCATGTGCATGTGTGTGTTCATGTGTGCATGTATGTGTATGTGTACGTGTACATGTATGTGTACATGTATATGTATATGTGTATGTAGTTCCAGATAGGGTGTGAGACACTAGGGATGGTGAACAAAATCAAGCAAGCCCCCAGTCTAGAGTACTGTGTGTTGGGAGAAACAGCTCTTCGTCAAATAGTCACAAAAGTAGTACAAAATTACAACCAGGATGAGTGAGCTAAGGTACATATGCCCTTTATCCTTGTTCCCACTTGCATAAAACACAACCAAAGCAGCTGCGCTTTTCTATTTTATGTGTTGGACTTCCAGGTAACATTTGCTTAAGTGGGGAGAATGGGCTTGATTTTTAAAAATTGGAAACCCACTACAGCATGACATTTAGCTTTGCAATGCTACTTTGGCTATGAATTTTCTTTCTACTGAATCTTTACAACTAATGTCCCAAACCTCAGAAGATGAGCTTTTGTAAAAGTCATTTCTTAATCTTGCTGAGGGCTCCTGATTTCCCTTGGATCTCGGATTCCCTTATCTCACAATCACTTTGTCCAAAATGTTCACGTGTCTTTACATCCCGAAGGAATTCTTAACAGTGAACAAAAATCAAGAAGGGACTTCATCTTGTTGAGTTTCTCACTTCCTACAAAAGGAGGTTGTTTCTGATGCAAATTCAAGCCACTGGAAATAACCCGTTGGGTTGCTGTAAGAGCAGGTGCTAATCACCCCGTCCACGGTCCCATCTAGATGTAACCCTGTTTGGTGTGTTGAACAAAAACGTCCTCACATTCTACCTAATGAGCATTCATTGATAAGAGTGTGATATCACAATTTTTCCCATTTCCTTTGTAAGCCGCAACAGTAATGCCTTAGGTGAGCATGGTATAATTTATAAAGCACTTCAAATGCACCATCCTGTGTGTTCCTTAAGTTTTGAGACTGTTTACTCATGTCCTATTTTATGAAATTTCAATTGTGACCTCACCTCCAATATTCCACATCCTGGGCTGTTACGAAATGAAATTATACTGGTTACAGATCAAGCTTAAAAGGTGTGGAAGCTGGTGGTTTAAACATTCTGTTTTGGCTAAACGTGCTACTACAGCTAACCAAACTACATCCGTGTCCTCATTATGCAAATAGCATACTAAAGTTAATTCCATGCTTCTAATTATTCTAATATTCTAAGCAGATGATACAAAACTGAATTCCACTGAATAGTGCATTGATGAAGTGAGTTGAATGGTGCCCCCCCCCCAAAAGATACGTGCAAATCTAAATTCCTGGAACCTGTGAATGCGACCTTATTTGGAAAAAAGGAGTCTTTGCAGATGTCATTAATGATCTTGAGGTGAGGTTATCTTGGATTAGCCAGATGAACTGTAAATCCAATGACAATGTCCTTATAAAAGACAGAAAAGGAAAAGGCTCAAACATACAGAGGAGAAGGTGATGCGAAGGCAGAGGCAGAGCTGTCATGCTGTAATGTGGTCACAAGCCAAGGAACACTTGGGGCCACCAAAAATCAGAAGAGGCAAAGAATGGAATCTTCCCCCTAGAAGTTCCATATGAAATGTGGCCCTGCTGATGGCTTGATTTCAGACTTTTGACCTCCTGGACTGTAAGAGACTAAATTTTAGCTTTTCTTTTTTCTTTCCACTGTTTTTGAAAAAAATGTCTTGTGCTTTAAGTGAAAGTTTACAATCCAAGTCAATTTGCCGTATAAAACCCTGCACTCACACTGCCATGCAACTCTAGCTGCTCTTTCCACCCTGTGACACTATACTCTTCCTTTCCACTCTGTATTTCCTGAATCCATTCAACCAGCTCCCGGCCCCTTCCACACTATCATCTGGCCTCGGAACAAGAGCTGCTGAGACAGCCTCATATGTATATATTTAAGCCAAGGATCACACTCTTTGCCAGCATCATCCTGTGTCTCATGCCAAGTGCTGTCGAGTCTATAGTCCAGGCCGATCTTTGAAGAGCTGGCTTCAGTATCGGTTTCAGCTTTGGGCTAACAGAGAACCCAAGGGCAATGTCCTCAGGGGACCCTTCAGTCTGGCAGACCACCACGTGTGGTCTTTTAATAGAATTCTAGTTCTGTACACCCATTTTTCCCCTGCTACATCAGGGACTCTACATTGTGTTCCCTGTCAGGGCCTTCACTGGTGGTAGCTGGGCACCATCTAGTTCTTCTGGTGTCATGCTGATATAGTCTCTGGATCACATGGCTCTTTCTGTCTTGTTGGGGTCATATTTTCCTGATGTCTTGGATGTCTGTCATTCTCCTCTGCTCCAGGTGGACTGGGACCAATTGATGCTACCTAGATGGCTGCTTGCTAGTTTTGAAGACCCCAGATGCCACTCACCAAAGTGGGAGGCAGAACATTTTCTTAAAAAAAAAAAAAAAATCAGTTATGCCGTTTAGCCTAAATGTTCCCTGAAACCATGGTCCCCAGATCCCTGTCCCTGCTACTCTGCCCTGAATTTGGGTTGTTTGCAGTAATTTGCCACCCAAACTGCCACCTACTGCAGTAATTTGTTACAGCAGCACAGGAAAACAGCACAGAAACCAAGTGAAGTTTTGAACACGTCACTTTTATAGAATTGTAGCCATTTTTTCCATTAAAGTCTTGACACTGTTCTCGGTTGGTCAGATTCTTTGTGAGAACAACACTAAGCTAGGGGGGACTTTTAACCTTTCTAAAGCTATAATTCTACTTCAGAAGTATATTAAAAATTATCCAATATTTTTAAAGTCATGAAAATATCTCAATTTCCCACTAATAGATTACAAAGAATTTACTTGTTTCAAAGTCCTCCCTTAAGTTTTTAATTTGGGTTTGTTGTTGGAAAATGCAATCTGCTCTGCGTATAAACGTTTAAAGAAGAAAAAACTTGAAAATCATCTCGTCAAATCACGTTTGTGTATGCTTGTGAAGCATTCTCTATTTAATCTGTTTTTTTTTCTTCTTCTGCTCTAGTTCTGTTAACTACAGTGTTTTCTGTTGAGATACTACATGTGTGTGGTAGGGAGGAGTGGTTTCAGTAGAACACTCAGTTATTTATCTACTGTATTCTTTGTACATTAAGTAAAATAGCAGTGGAAAGATAAAAATGGTTTTCGTTAAGCATTACTAGCACAAATTTGAAAAACAATAAGCAACTAATCTATTAAAACACTAGCTTTTATCATGTTATGCTATGAAACTCTTACTCCAAGGAAAAATTTCTTTTTATATAGTTAATCACTTTATCTCTGGAACAGTTAAGCATTCCAACTGACTGGATGGCAACAGGTGGCAACTATAAATTATCTGTGAAAAATCATTAAACTCTATGAGTCTGTTTCTAGACTGCTTTGCAAGTATTTTTACTTTATTGTTGTAGTTTGAAGAAAACCAAACCAAACCCACTGCAATCAAGTTGATTGGAATTCATAGCAATCCTGTAGAACAGAGTAGAACCGCCCAACAGGGTTTCCAAAGCCTTAGATCTTCTGGAAGCAAACTGTCACATCTTCTCCTTGTGTATTGGCTGGTGAATTTGACCCCTGACCTTTTGGTTAGGAGCCGAGTGCTTTAATGGCTATGAAACCAAGGTCCTCAGTTTAAAGGAACTGATACTCCATTATACGTAAAGCAGTATACGGGATACACAAGAAAGAGAACAGAAACTTCACTCAACAGACACATCATCAAACAAAAGGCCTTAAGAGTTTTCTGAAAAGATGGCAAGTATGTCTATTTCTCTATTTAAATCAAAATAAAATGTTTAAAGTAGATATATAGATTTGTAATGATTTCTCAATTTAATCAATTTTTAAATCTACTGCCAATCACCAGTACGCATCATGTTGAGTACAAGTCGATAAAAAGTAGAATATACTTGTTTTAGTCAGCTAGTGCTGCTCTAACAGAAATAGCATGAGTGGAAGGCTTAATAAAGAAAAGTTTATTCTTTCACAGTCCAGTAGCTAACAAGTCTGCATTTAGGGTGTCAGCTCCAGGGGAAGGGCTTTCCTCTGTCAGCTCTGGAGAAAAGTCCTTGTGTTGTATTTGTCTTGGGTCAGGGAGCATCTTGGTGCAGGAACCTCAGGTGTGAAGGGTGCTCTCTTCTCCCGGTGCTACTTTCTTAATGCTGTGAGGTTCCCAGTTCTCTGCTTGTTTCTCTCTGTTTTTATCTCCCTTATGATGAAAGGACATAGGGTGGCGCAAGCCACTCTCCAGGGAAACTCTCTTAGCAAGGGTGTTGCAGTCCCATCCTAATCCTCTTTTAAAATAATTAGCTACAAGCCGAGATTAGGGTGTACGGCATAGGAAAATCACAAAACATTGGGAATGATGGCCCAGTCAAATGGCTACACAGATTTTAGGGTGGACACAGTTCAATCCATGACAATACTTTATTGTCTGATGTTGTAATTACCAATTTCCAAGTCTGATTCTCTCACTTGCCTGTGAGTGCCTTGAGAACAGGGATCCTGTTTTATTTCATTTATTTCATTTATTTATTTATTTATTTTCCGGTTAGGCCTAAAATAGCAGAAACTCAGAAAGTGTGAAAAAGAAATGAAATCGACTCACAACATGCATTCGTCAACATCTACACTACTGTACACCACCAACTGTGACCCATAATGCAAACTATTAACTTCCAGTTAAAAATAATGTGCAGGGGGAGAGAAGGGGAATATGTTAACTTTTGATACTGTACAATATTTCTGTTAAGCCTAAATCCGACTCAATTAAAAAAAGTCTATTTATAAAAAGTACATGATAGTATGTGTGTGGAAGTACTTAGAAGCTGTAAAGAGCTGTCGAACTGTGGAATGTGCTTTGAATGAACACATACCTCAGTGTATCATGATTTCTCAAGGTAGACACTCAGGAATACAACCACTGCCAGAATTAACTACCAATGCTAGAGCCTGGTAGTTAAGTGTGGGCCCCAGAGGCAAACAGACCTATTTTTGAATCCTGGCTTCACAACTTACTAGCTGGATGACCTTGGACAAGACATCTAACTTCTCTGTGCCTCAGCATCCTCGTTTGTAAAATAGAAATCATTTTTAAAACATATAGCTCAAAACATGTAAGTAAATAACTATCAACTGGGTGCTCATACAGAATAAGCTCCAAGGTATGTGAAGTGGAAAAAAACGTAGCTGGAAAATACTAACAGTATGATCCCGTGACTTAAAAAAAAGAAAGAAAAAAAACAAAGGCTATCAATGTACCCTTGCACTGGCACAAGATGTTTCTATATAAATACATAAGAAACTCTTCAAAGTGTTGACCTCTGTGCAGTGCATTTAAGGGGTGGGGGAACCTTTACTTCTTGTTCTCTTTATTGTTGAAAGGTCTTCTGATGTACATATATAAATTTTGTTATGTAAAATTCTAGCTCAAGTTTTAATTTGTATCTCACAGGTTTGTTACGAAGATTGACTAAGATGATGCTCGCAAAGGGCTTAGTGCTATGCCAGACACCCGCTCAACACTGATGAAGATGATGGCAGTGATGATGGTGATGGTGGGGGCAGAAATGCAGCACAATGGGACAATTTGGGCTTGGGTTCTGGAGTGAGATAACCTGTGAAAATTGTGTCATCCTCTAGAATGTTCTAATGCCTGTACCTGTGAATGTGAGCCTGTTTGGAAATAGGGGTTTTCCTTTGTTATGACCACATTGGAGTAGAGTGGATCCTAAACCCAATCCCTCCAGTGTAGCATCTTGCTTACAACAAGAGCAGAACAAACACAGAGAAAGTCACACACAGAGGGAAGACAAATGCCATGTGACAATGAAGGCAGACCCATCTGTAAGCCCAGGATAGCTGAGAGTTGTTGGCAACTAGTAGAAGCTGAAAGACACAAAGACAAACCTCCCTCTAGTGCCAACATCATGAATTCAGACTTCTAGCTTCCAGAACTGTGAGAAGATAAATTTGTTCTTTAAAGCTGCCTACATGTATTTATGTTACAGCATCACTAGGTCACTAAGACAACTTGTGTCCAAATCCAAGTTTTGCTGAGTACAAGTTGCATGGCATTGACCAACTTTACCAAGCTTCTTGGGTCTTTTTTCTCACCTCTAAAGTAGAAATGAATACGGTACTTACATCATGAGCTCATGTCTACTTGTACAAGGCATTGTACCCAACTGTGTCGTATTGTTCCTACTCATAGTGACCCCATAGTTTAGAATAGAACTGCCCCATAGAGTTTCCAAGGAGCGCCTGGCAGATATGAACTGCCGACTTTGGGGTTAGCAGATTTGGCACTTAACCACTATGCCACCATGGCTGCCATCCTATTGTTAATAAGTGACATTATGGATTTCAACTCTGATCTGTCTGTCCAGGAATGGACCTCTTTGCACCACCCAATGCGGCCTAAAGTCTCATCAGGAAAGCTAAATACAGACAACATTAAAATTTTGTTGTTAGGTTCTGTTGAACCTATTTCATCTCACAGCAACCCTGTGTAAACCAGAAGGAAACACTGCCTGGTCCTGTGCCATCCTTACAATCATTCCTATGCTTGAACCCATTGTTGCAGTCACTGCGTCAAACCATCTCATTGAGGGTCTTCCTCTCTTTCATTGACCTTCTGTTTTACCAAGCATGATGTCCTTCTCCAGAGACTGGTCCCTTCTGATAACATGTCTGAAGCACGTGAGGAAAAGTCTTGCCATCCTACCTTATAACGAGCATTTTGGCTATACTTCTTCCAAAACACACTTGCTCATTCTTCTGGCAGTCTAGAACACTGAAATAAATATGAAACAACAGCAACGCACTGAATAACGGACATGTAGAGTCAGAAGATTTGAATTCAAATCCCAGTTCTCCCACTAACTCAATGATTTTAATCTGAAGCCTTGCAACCTGGGCCCCAGCTATGCCCCAGTGAACAGTTAAAGTCTGGAGAGGTGAGGAGGTATGCTCAAGAAGTTTGCTAGCAAAATGTTGTATTGTGTAAAAAAGAAAAAGAAGAAAATCCGTAGCGATCAACCTGCTGTTGGAGTTCTGAGGTTAGAAGAAAAACCAATAGAAGGACAGGAGCAGGGATATTATATTCAAAGCATGCAGGCACCTCTCCATTCCAAGAATATTAATCAGGATGTTCTTTACCACCAAGCCTGAACAAGACCTCAGACACCTTCTCAGATCAGTGCTCCAGGCAGCTTCCAACAATAGACTGGAATGACCGAAGAGATGAAAGCTGTTTGCCACTTCACAAAATGGGTTGAGGTGATTCTATAAGGACATGGGTATTTGGGCTAGGATTATTGAGCCTGAAGGGAGAATGGCTGGGAAGTGAATTAATAATAGCTTCAAAGAATATGAAAGACTCTTAAATGGGTGACAGGAGATGCTTAGCACCAAAAGATTAGCACTCAGAGTGCCTTCAGGCCTGTCGTTCCAAGAAAACCAAGAGTTATACTGCAGTCTTCCTTATCTGAAATTAAAATCTCCACAGAAATGGCCATTACAATGAACATTCTCACTTAATAAACCTGACAGTTCTATAACACTTTTACAGTCAAGGCATTTTCACATCGATCACGATTGGTGGCTTGGTTTTACTTTGCCTTCACTGCCTTACGAGGCAGGCAGTGCGGATGTTATCAGACACTACTGGGTCGATAAATACCTGTGGTTGCTGAGCAATCAAGAGGTTAGCCTAGGATCACACCCTACCGGTGGTGGACTCTGATTGGGATTCAGGGTTTCTGACAATCCACCTAGGGTTCTCTACTTGGATGCCATTTCAAGTGCTGGCAGGCTGAGTGGTGAGTCAAGCTGGTGGGACGAAGAGCTGGGGTAATGTAGGTAGCGACAGGAAACGTGATTGTACCTATCGGCTGACGGGCTCTAGGGATCATCTAGATACAAGCCAGCCAAGTGCCATCAAGTTGGACCCGACTCATAGCAATGCCATCTAGATACATCAGTAACTAGTTGGGCACCAAATAGGTGCCCGGCACTCTGCTGAGTGCTTATTTTTACTGACTACATTGAAGCTTTCTGTAGTTCAGTTCAAAACCCAGGGAGTCTCCTTAACTCTTTTTCTCATAGAATGCACCTAGTGCGTCAGAATACCCTGTTGGCTCTGACATCGCTGCTATATATCCAGGCTATGCCAACTTTTCACCCCCTTGAATACTATTCCCCGGCATCTCTAAACTGGATTATGTATGTGGTAGCCTATGGGACTGCCATTTCCTTCTAGCCTCCCTCTTTATACCCTTCTTCTAGCCCAGTCTATTTGGAAATCTAAATCATACCATGTCATTCCCCTGCTCAAAACCCGGCCATGGTCACACTTGCACTCAAACTAAAATCCAAAGTCTCAACAGCAGACTGTAAGGGCCACATGGTCATCACACTGCCCTCCACATGCTTTCCCTAAATGCCGGGGACAATTAGCCAGGAAGCATGGCATGCGCAGGCCTTCACTGAGCAAGGTACTCATCAGCTTAGCTGCATTTACCTGCTAATCCAGGATGAGAAACTGCACAGGGGCTTCACTGCATTTTTGATATGGTGGGGGACAGGTGGCACTGTGGGAAGGCACAGTTGGGCTCGTGCATATTTTGCTTATTGGGTAATCTGGTCCTGCCTCCCACCTTCTGGTCTTTGTACTTTCTGTGCCCTCTTCCTGGAATGCTCTTCTCCAACAACCTGCATGGCTTTGCCCTTCAACTCCCTCAGCTCTCTGCTCAAAGACCACCCAACCAGAGAAGACTTTCCTGACCACTAATAAAAATGGTCATCCTCCCCGAACCCAGTGCTCCATAACCTTTCCTGGTTTTGCCCATAACACTTATCACTGTTGAACATACTAATGATTTTCTTAGATATTTCATTTTGTGTTTCCTTACAAAAACGTAAGTTCTATGAAGGCACTGGGGTTATTTCTGTTTTTTTTTTTTTTTTTTCCCAGCACCTAGAACAGTGCCTGATACAGAGTAGGTGCTCAAGAAGTGTTTGTTGATTTTTTTTTTCTTAAGTTGTTTGAAATAGGTACCATGGTTATTCCCAATTTACAGATGAGAGCGAATATGAGGTCCTGGAATTCAGTGATTTGCTAGACTCACTCACCTAAAAAGAGAGGAGTCAGGAATGGAATGCAGGCCTGTTTGAACCTGTAGAAATAGCATTCTCATTTTCCCTCTCAGCAGTCCTCTTTGTCTTTCCTTCCGCCCCTTATGCACACAAAGACACATGCATATATACAGCACACAAATATTCTGCAGATTTCTCAGTGTTTTCGTAACTAAAGTCAAAACAAAAGCAAGGAACTAACTGGAATAAGCTCTATCACTTGGAGAAAAAACAGAAAATAGCTTAAGCAGAAAGAACGTGACGTGAGTGGGGGAGGAAAATCCAGATGCAATGAACAGAATCAAGGAGGTTTTAGAGGATACGAGCCACCTTGTTTATCTACTTGTGGTAAAAATGTGTTACTGAGGTGTGAATCTGTGTTTTGTTTTCTCTGTTGCAAAATAATCGGAAGGAACCTTTCATTCCTCTTCCCTCCAGGGTTCTTGATATGCCAGGGTGATTTGGGACACACACTACTGGGGCTAAGCAAAAAAATTATGCTTCTTCAAAAATGGTTATGATTTACTCTGCTGCAAATAAAAATAAAATGTCATGTTATCAAGAAAACACATCTGGATCTGAGGGACACAGTCTAAAGAAATACATGGAAATATACCCTAAAAAGCTATTCCCTACTCCAAGTCGGATAAATGACCATTTTAACAAAAGCTCATGAAATGAAATTGCTATATGAATGAGACAGTCTATATTGAGGTCCATCTAGTAGCTGACAACACCTTCAGTGCAATATCAATGATTTGAAATCTATTAGAATGATTTTATAAGTTAATATTGCAGCTGTGAAAAATCCAACCCTATAGTCATTCTTCTCTGGAAACACTTCGTTCATCTTAGTTTTCTAAGCACTTTATGTGGAAATACGATGCACTGTTCCTGTTAGGCAAACTGCTTTAGGAGGCAATAAATGGATTTACTAAACAATTAGCACGCAGGTAGAGAGAAGCTATGTGCCTTGCAGAAGCCCTAAAATTATTTTGAGAGCAAAGTGATATTTATAGTTTTTAAACTATATTCAAAATGACAGATGCCAAGCACATTCACAGTAATAGTAAGATTCAGTTGTGGATTAGATATGGACATGGTGCTATCATTTTAGTGTGAGAATAATTTCAGTAATACAAATGTGAGCAAGCCTATGAGGATTTAGAAAGGCCAGATAAGGCATAAAATATATCCTGGCTGTGGCAGGGTAAGAGAGTTATTTGAGGAAGAAGATATATAATGTAGATTATTCATGACCTATGAGAAGACCTGGCGACATACAGAAGACTCTTCCTAATAAAAATGGAGATGATGACACACACATTTATTAAACGCCCAGAAGGTAGTAGTGTGATTATTAGACATACAAAAAGGCCAAGTGCTTCTCTCTTGACACTAAGAACGAAATATCAGAATCTCCCTCAAGACAGATAAAGCAAAAGGTGGTGAGTTTTGCTTTAATAAAAAGGTGCGACCGGCAGAGACAATGGAGACTAAGGAGCTAATAGGTTAATGATCAAAATGGCTCCTCCACTGTAACCACAGGAAAACATCATCTTCTTGTAAAAAACAAATAAACAAACAAACAAGAAATTCCAGAGGTTCGGGATGACAGCTGAATGCTTTTTTGCTTATGCCCCTCTTAAGAACAGCCAGGAGGGAATATGAAAAAGTGACCATAAGCTGAAGTTTTCAAGATGAAAGGTGATTATTAGCTCAAAGTGCTTTTGTAGGTAGTAACCCCCTGCCGTCACGTTGATTCTGACTCATAGCAACCCTATAGGACAGGGTAGAACTGCTCCATAGAGTTTTCAAGGGGCGCCTGGTGGATTCAAACTGCCTTCGTTGTGGTTAGCAGACGTCGCACTTACCCGCTACTCCACCAGGGTGTTCTGTAGGTAGTAAAGAACTCTATGAAAGAAAGTTACGGTAGTTATGCAGCCTTGTGACTTTCTCGACTTGCAATGAGCTTTCAGATATCCACTATTACCTCAGCCTGGTATTCTCACATATCTACTATCTCATTTAATGCCAAAAAATGTTAATAATTCCAGGGAAAACAGAGATTCCAAGTCAAACAGTGACTTGACTTGCCAATGGTTTTGTGAGCCAGTAAGTAGGTGGACATGGGGTCAAACCCAGAAGCCCCTGATTCCTAGTCCAGACCCACGGTTATTGTTTCTTGAACATTCTGTCTCTCTTCTCACCAACACTTTCCATTTACTCAAGGCAGTGGATATGTTGCAGCAATATTCTACTCAGAATTCAGATACTGGCTTGAAGTAACATTTTTCATAGTCCTCTAACCATTCATTCTTTCTCATTTATTACTTTCTTGCCCTTCTCCCAAACTGTCCAAATCTTTTTTATTCTTTTCTCATAAGAACAGTTACCCAATAGCATTGATTAAAACTCTGACTGGAAAATTCAACGTCATTTCAGCTAACACAATAAAATATAAACTAGTTGACTTATAGTAGTGTGCTGATCCTAATTTTTTCCCCCTGAGAATTTAGAGCTTCTTGAGGTGGAAACCAATGCAAATAAAAATGTCTCCAAGGAAAGAAGACACTTGACTTTATTGTGCTAAAACGAAGCCCACTGTCATTGAGTCAATTCTGACTCATAGTCACCCTATATGACGGAATAGAATTGCCCTGACAAGTTTCCAAGGAGTGCCTGGCAGTTTCAAACTGCTGACCTTTGGGTTAGCAGACATAGCACTTAGCCAATATGCCACCATGGTTTCCTTAATTGTGCCTGTGCAATGTTAAATAAAACTGCAACTTTAATAATAACTGCTAATCAGACCTCTCCTTCAAGTCATTCAAGTTCATCTAATGTGTCCACTTGAATTTCACTGCTGTGTGGTTTTCTAGTTCCCATGTCCCATGTTCAACTTAGTATGAAGTATCTGTTATATACAAATAGGGAAAGTGGTACGTTATTATTTCAAGACTTTTTGATATGCCATTGAAGTTTGGAAATATGCTGATTAACAGAGAAACAAAATTCCCCTAATATCTGAAAGCAGTGTGAGGATAGAAACATAGCTCCTAGCCCTGCTGAAAAGGAGAGCCAGCAAATCTTGAGGATTTTCCACACGTTGCTCTTGGCATTTGGAAATAACCTGGGGAGGGCAAGTGACAAGAAACTGAGAAGGGAATTTTTTCTCTCACTCTGCTGAGAGATAGACAGCTGAACTTTTCCAAAGTTTATAAATTAAAAAATTTAATGTCTTCAATAACAAATCTGGATCATTGGACTATACTCTTTCACTATGATAGTCACACAAAAATAACTCCGTAAAAGACAACACCAAAAATGAGACACAAAACACAGGCATAACTTTTTCAGATTTTCCAGGTGAATACAGATAGATAGATAGATGGATGGATAGACAGACAGACAAATATATAGATGGATAGACAAATAGATAGACAGACCAATAGATAAGAGAGAAACTAAACCTGAAGAATTTCTTGTGGTGCTAGCTACCAAAATTTTTGTGCCATATCCTGCAGAGTCATTCTAATTGTGCCCTCTGCTCAAGGTGAAGGCCCTGGGTTCTGTCCCCACATGGGCCAATTAGATTTTACACCGCTCCCAGGTCTCTTAACTGTCTCTCTAACCATAGACGACCCTCTTACAAAGGTATGCCTATGGCCAAAGAACCAGAGTGAGACAGCGACGGAGCTTTCATCACAAGAGAAACAACCAGAAGCAAATGTTCCAAGCCATTTAACCAAATTACTATGGTGAAGCGTAGTCTACAGAAAATTGATAGACATGAGTTCTGTTCCTGGATCTCTTAGAAATAACCTGGAGGGGATAACACACAGACTGGGAACATAAGAATAGTGCCTCACAAAGATTCTTGTCACAAGACGGTTTATAGAAGAAAAATATCGTGATGTACCAAGCTAGCCAAGAAAGTCTACGTGCAGGACTTGAGTATCAAGCTGCATCAGAAAGGCTGCGTAGGACTTACCTGGACAGACAGTAACAGTATCTAAGACTTGAGTCCTTAATCTGTGCCAGACACAAGGAGATGTCCTTTAAATACATTATCTCATTGATTTTTTACATCTGGGAGGTTTTATTATCCCCATGTTACAAATCAGAAAACTGAGGCTCGGAAAGATTAAGTGACTTTCCAGGATCAAACCACTAAGAAATACCTTCAGGAGAATGTCATGGTCATTCCTTAGAAGGTCAGTCTGGCACAACTAGTCCCTACTTGCCTCTCCAGCCTCATTTCACAGTACTTGCCATTCTTTCAACTCAGTCCTCCAGCATATGAGCCAATCTGTTTCTGATTGCAGTGTGTTCACATTTTGGTTTCCCTCTGATTGCATAAATCTACCTTCTTTGCTTGTAAAACTTCTATGCATCTAGTGGAAATTTTTGAAAGTTGCTTCTTCAAAGAGGAGTTCTCTGCCCATTATGGTTCTAAGCCCTGTCTTCAACACTTACGATTCAGTGATCAATAAGACAGTGACCCTGTTCTTGAGAAGCACGCAGTCTAATGGGAGGAAGAAGTTGTGACACATAAACAGTCTAAAGCACTTGTTGTTGTTAGGTGCCATCGAGTTGGTTCTGACTCCTCCTAACCCTATGTACCACAGAACGAAATATCGCCTGATCTCGTGCCATGTTGGCAGTCAGCTTTACCCCTTAGCCCACTGTTGCAACCACTGTATCAATCCATCTTGTTGAGGGTCTTCCTCTTTTTGGCTGACCCTCTATCAAACACGATGTCCTTCTCCATGGACTGATACCTCCTTACAACATGTCCAAAGTATGTGAGACGCAGTCTCACCTTTTTTGTTTCAAAGGAGCCCTCTGATTTTACTTCTTCCAGAACAGACCTGTTTGTTCTTTTGGAAGTCCATGGTACATTCAGTATTCTTCTCCAATACCACAATTCAAAGGCATCAATTCCTTTTCTGTCTTCCTTATTCATGGTCCAGCTTTCATAAGCATGTGATGTGATTGAAAATATCATGGCTTGGGTCAGGCTCACCTTAGTCTTCAAGGTGACATCTTTACTTTTTGACACAGAAGTAAGAAATGTTAAAAATACAAAAGGCGGTCAGAACACAAAAAAGGAGGGATTTAAGAAAGCTTTTGCCGAAAAGAGGCACAGACCATTATTTGAAGCCAATATCACTGGAGCAAAGACATCAATCACACAAAATAATCCAGAAGGCATCTGAAGGTTTCCTGAATGGAAATGGAACACAGTAACTGGTGTGTTTTCTACGCTTGTTAACAAGATAAAGTCCAACCCTGGAGTCCCTAGACTCTGTGATTGAAAGCCTCATGCATCAGAAGAACTCTCTGCCCTTGAACTTTCTGTGCAGTCAGAACTATAGAGTGGCAGGGCAGGGGAATAGCTTAGTGGGAATCATTTATCTGCTCAGATTTCAAAGAATTAGGTACTCACACTGTCATGTTTAAAGAGGCAAGGTGTCAGAGAAAGTACAACTCCCCGATGTGCATTTGGTTACATAAAAGCAAGAGGGCAGTTTGACAAAAACTTCAAATCCAGCTCTCACAAACCAGTAGGGCCATAAGTATGACTACCACATATTATGGATTGAACCCAACACATAAAGAAGAACCCAGGGCTCCCTCAATTTAAAGATCGGGATCTCTAAATAGAATAATGATTCTTAGAGCACTGAGTGAGAACTCATAAAGCCATATAAACTTAGGTGGAGCATTCTATCATCTGAATTTCAGTTTTCTCATGTGGAAAAGAAGTATGCATTATCAATATATCTCAGTTATTTCAAACACCAGATGAGATACCAGATGTTCCGTTATAGTATCTGATGTATTTACAAGTGTAATGTCACTGCCATGCCACACTACCTTCTCAAAAATTTGCCAGTTTCCTTTTCTCAATCCAAGAAACAGACTTTCTCACAACTCCTGAGTCATTTAAGAACATCAGTGGATTTACCCTGGCTACATCACCAACAATGGAAGCTCTTCAAAGAAGTGTTGGAACCTCTTTGAATGCTCAGTCTCGTTAGACAGTAATTTCTAAAACTTCTGCCCAAGAATCCTTGAAGATTAACCCCAAGCTTCTGAATCAAGCACTATTTTTTTATTCAAAAATAAAAGACATAGCAGGTGCAATAAGGCAAGAAAAACAAACAAAAGGAATACAAATCATAAAGATATAAAACTATCTGTATTCATACATGACATGATTGTCAATACAGAAAATTCCAAGGAATCTTAAAAAAATCTTAGAATAAGGGAGTTTAGCAAAGTTGCAGAAAACAAGGGAAGCGAAGCAATATACAAAAGTCAATTGCATTACTATACATCAGCAGTGAACAACTGGAATTCAAATTTTTAAAAATATGCACCATTTAAAATATCACCAAAAAAAGTGAAATACTTATGTATAAATGTAACAAAATATGTACAGGATCTGCTGGAAGAAATCTACAAAGCACTGATGAAAGAAATTTAAAAATAACTGTATAAATGGAGAGACGTATCATGTTCATAGGTGGGAAGATTCAGTATTGTTAAGCTATCAGTTCTTCACAGCTTCATCTATAGGTTTAATGTAAATCTAATAAAAATTTCACAAAGTTTTGTAGCTATCAACAAACTCATTATAAAATCCAAACAAAATGCAAAAGATTTAGAGTGGCCAAAACAACTTTATAAAACAGCAAAACGGTTAGTTTTGAAATACTAACACTACCAAATATCAAAATGTATTATAAACCTATGGTAGTCAATGCATCATGCTATTGGCATAAAAGTAGACAAATAGATCAATGGCACAGAACAGAGTCCAGAAATAAATTCATACACATGTGGACAATTTGCAACAACAACAGAAAGGCAATGCAGTGACAATAAGATGGTCTTTTCCAGAAGTGGTGCTAAAAAGGGGGGTGGGTATCCACATGCAAGACAAGAAGGAAAAAATGACTTGGATCTATATCTCATATCACATTCAAAGATTAACTCAACCTGAATCTTAGATCTAAATTTAAATCTTAAAACTGTGAAACTTCTAGAAGAAAACAAGGAAGAAAATCTTTGTGATACTGTATTAAACAACAGTTTCTTAAATATGACACCAAAAGACCCAAGCTCATAAAAGAGTAAACTGATAAATTGGACTTCACTGAAATTAAAAATACTTTCTTTCAAAAGCCACTTTTAAGAGAAAAAAACCAAAGACTGGGAGAAAATATTTTCAAATCACGTATCCAATCCAGGACTTGTATCTGGTACATATAAAAAATTCTCAAAACCAAAGTCAGGAAAACAAAGTTAACAACTGGAAAAAATTTTGAACAGACATATCACCAGATAAGATGTATAAATGGCCAATAAGCTGAAGAAAAGACATAAAGCATAGTTATTAGAAAATGCAAATTAAAACCACAGTGAGATGCCACTACAACGCTATCTAACATGTTGTCAAGTAGACCTGAGTTACAGAGTAAAAGTGTTCCAGAGGGTTTTATTGGCTGTAACCTTTATGGAAGCAGACTGTCAGGCCTTTCTTTCATGGTGCCAATGAGTGGCTTCAAAGGACCAACCTTTAGGCTAGTAGTCAAGTGCAAACCATTTGCACCACCCAGCTTAATTACACATCCAGAATGGCTGAAATTTAAGACTGACAACACTGTCAGCATGCATACTCCAGCTGTTTTCCCCTCCCATTCCCATCGCTACTATCAGTTAGATTCTTATGAACACTTGTCTTTACTGTTGAAACACTTTCCTGACAAATTCATGTGTATTCTCATCACCCTCCGATGACTCTCCACACTGCAACCAAAGTCATTCTCATAAAATACAAATCTGATTATCTCACTCTCTGCTTAATATTCTTTTTTTTTATTATGACTGAGTGAAAATGTACATTCCCATATAAATTTACATACCCACCTATATGCAGCTTCCATTGCTCTCCCTGCTTGGTGACAGCACACTATTCCTCTCTGCTCCATACATGTCTCATCCTCCCAACAGTCTTCTCTTCCCTCCTCTCCACCAAATCCCCTTCCTCCAGCCAGAGGTCAGCAGGATGATATCCTACAGATGCACTGAACCATAAAGTACATCCAATATATGGTCACTCTGCATTGCCAAGTCCAATCCATCCATGTCCAAAGAGTAGAGCCTCGTTATGATTTATGGGCAAGGGCAGCCTCAGTGTCAGGGGCCATGCTCCCAGGGGAACACCAAAGCTGCTGGACCATCGATTATGGTCTTTTAGTGGAGACCTGGGGGTGCACCCCTTTTTATTCTTGTGTTGCCAGTGAGGCTCAACTTAGTGAGCTCCATCATGGCTATCACTGGTAGTGGCCAGGCACCATCCGGTTCTTCTGGTCCCAAGTCGATGTAGGCACCTACTCATGTGGGTCTCTCTGACTTCTGGGTTGTCTTTACCCCATGTCGTTTTGGTCCTCTGCGAGCATCTGTTCCTGCTGAGTTGGGACCACTTGCTGTGCCCTCAGATGGCAACTTGGCAGCTTTTAAGACCCCAGACGCTACTCACCAATGTGGGGTGCAGAGAGCCCTCTTAACAAAATGCTAGTTGTGCCAACTGGCCTCAATTTTGCCTAAGAGCATGGTCCCTTGCCCCCTGCCCCAGATACTCTGTCCTTGCAATATTGGGGTAAGATGAAAGGAATACTCAAGTTATGCTGAAGTCCACTTAATATTGTTCTTATTTCTAATGTGTGCTGTCACCAATTTCACCCAACCAAATTTCTACCAGCTGACTAATCTAAACCCTGCCTCTCTCGCCCTCCCTTCCTCTGCTCCCTTGAAGCCTTCAAAGAGTCTTTTCTTCCATGCATAAGTCTGTTCTTGAGTTTTTATCATAGGGTCTCATACAATATTTGTCCTTTTGTCTCTACTTTCACTCAACATAATGTCTTCCATTTGAAACCAGGTTATGAGAAGTTTCCTGGAATCATCATTATTCTTTGTCATTGTATAGTGCTCCATTGAGCACTATGATTTTGAAGTCTGTCTACGCTGTGTATTAAAACTTCCATTGTTGTTCCTACCTTTTCTTGGATGAGCTTTATCATTTTAGATTTGATATTTGTGTCTTTTATCCAGCTGGAGTTGGTTTTTGTATAAGGTGAAAGATATGGATCTTGTTTCAATTTATTGCAGATGGATATCCAATTTTGCCATCATCATTTGTTGAAGAGATTGTTTTTACCCCAGTGTAATGTCTTAGGGCCTTCGTCTAATATCAAGTGTTCATAGGCAGATGATGTCATCTCTGGGGTCTCAATTCTGTTCCATTGATCGATCTGTCGGTTCTTATACAAGTACTAAGCTGTTTTGACAACTGTGGCAGTGTAATAGTTTCTGAAGTTGGGTAACGAGAGGCCTCCCGGTGTGTTCTTCTTCTTCAGTAGTACTTTACATATCCAGGGTTTCTTCCCTTTCCAAACAAAACTGGTGATTTGTCTCTCCATCTCATTAAAAATGATGCTGGAACTTGTATTGGGATTGCATTATATAAGTAGATTGGGAACAATAGACATTTTCGCAATGTTAAGTCTTCCTATCCATGAGCAGGCTAGGTTTGTCCATTTATCTAAGTCTCTCTTAGTTTCTGTAGTAAGGTCTTGTAGCTCTCTTTGTAAAGGTACTTTATCTTCTTAAGGGCTATAGTAAATGTGTTGATTTGATGATTTCTTCCTTAACAGTCTCGTTGTTGGTATAAAGGAATCCTACTGATTTACTTACATTTATCTTCTATCCTGACACGTTGCTGAACCCTTCTATCGGTTTGAGTAGTTCACTTATAGATTCTTTGGGATTCTCTGCATATACAATCATATCATCAGCAAACAGGGAGATTTTGACTTCTTCTATGCCTATGTAGATGTGGCGGGGGACTGGGGACCATGCTTTTGGGGAAAATTCAGGCCAATTGGCACAGCTAGCATTTTGCTAAGAGAGCCCTCTGCACCCCACATTGCTGAGTGGCGTCTGTGGTCTTAAAAGCTGACAAGCTTCTATCTGAGGGTACAGCAAATGATCCCAACTCAACAGGAATGGATGACCACCAAGGACCAACATGACAGAGAACCCAGAAGACAGAGAGACCCACATAAGTGGATGCCTACATAGACTTGTGACCGGAAGAATCAGATGGTGACCGACCACCGCCAGTGATAGTCATGATGGAGCTCATAAAGTTGAGTCTCACTGGCAACACAAAAATAAACATGGTGCACCCCGAGATCTCCATTAAAAGACCACAACTAATGGTCCACTGGCCTTGGAGTTCCCCTGGGAGTGTGGCCCCTGGACCTGACGCTGTCCATGTACGTAAATCATAATGGTCAACTCCCGCGCAGGAATGGATTGGACTTGGTGACAGAGTGACTATATCATGTGTGCACTTTGTGCTATTCTGCATCTATAGGATGTCATCTTGCAGACCTCTTACTGGAGGAAGAGGAGTGGGTGGAGAGGAAAGGATAGGAGATTCTTGGGCAGAGAAGACACATGTGGAGCAGAGAGGAACTTTGTGCTGTCACCGGGCAGGGAGAGCAGTGGGAGCTGCATACAGCTGGGCATGCAAATTTCTATGGGAATATACATTTTCATTCAATCATCATCATCATCTTCATAAAACTGTATCACAGGCTGCCTTCTCCTAGAGTATTTTATGCAACCACCAGCCAAGCCAAGTGCCGTCAAGTCGGATCAACCACCAGACAAAACCAAATTTTAAAAAAAGGTGTATTTTCTGAAACCATGATTTTATTTCAAGACTCTACACTTTTCAAATTTCTTCTTCTGTCTGGAATGTCCTCTTCCCCTGGGCAACTTCTAATCCCTTGTCAGGATTCTGCAATAGCAGCATTCCTCCTGTGCCTCAGTCCTCCATGCATCAGTGCTTCCGTGTTCCCATTGCACTTTATACTTCATCTGTCCTTACCACCTGTATGTATAAGAATTCATTTGCATGTCTGCCTCTTCTACTCTACTATGAGCGTTTTGAGGGTATGAATTGTGGCTTTGTATATTTAGTACGTACAAAGATAACCAAAACTAAAACAGTTACCCATGATTTGATTCAAACTCATAGCGACTCTGCATGTTGCAGAGCACAGCTGTGCTCTGTAAACTTTTCAAGGCTGTGATCTTTTGGAAGCAGATTGCCAGTCCTTTCTTCTGAGGCACCTCTGGGTGGATTCAAATCACCAAGCTTTCAGTTAATAGTTGGGTGATATTCTAGTCTGAATTATTCCTTCTTTTTTACACTTAGGTCATCTTTAGAGTGTAAGTTATGGGTGGTTTAAAGATACACTAGCCTGCAGTACTTGTTTAATTCTCTTTTTCTTTTTTCTTTTTGTCTACAAATACAAGACCACCAAATGTCATCTAGTAGTTGCGCATAGGGATCCCTACATCTTAGTACAGAGAAGACGGTCATTTTACAACACTGGAGATGTGATGAATACAAATGAGCACTCAGATTTGGAAGTAAGATTCCTGATTTGAGGCTTTTAATCCATAGGAGGTGATAAACAAATTCAGTTATTATTTCAAGGTGAAATTTCTGAATTATTGTTTTTCCTTCACTTTCTTGTAGCCCACACTGTTTCTATTTTTGTGACTCACTAGCATCATCACAGACAGATTCACAAGGGGATTAAACTCTCCTTTTTCCGTATTTAAGTCTTTTCATGGAGTCCTGACATTCAGTTTCTCTTGCTGTCTGTTTCTTGAATGCCTCTGCCATCGGCACTTGGCTTTGGCTTGGCTGCCATTTGTTCACAAGATTTCTGAACAATTTACGTTGAGGAAATTATATAGGAAAGGGAGGCTGAGTGCTGAAAAGCCAAGAAATTCTTTTCAGACTCAGCATGATGGTGTGAAATATTTACAGCTTGATGGTACCCTAGAAATGAAGAATGTTTTCACCAGCAGACTTCTGCGTTTATGTCACACTTACCTATTACCTTCAAACAATACCTTAATTGTACTCGGAGGAGATCCACCTTACTCTTCCTAACATGTTTGCAGAGGTGTTTACATCTGTGTGATTCGTGTTAACATAAATCTGGCCATGATAGATGATTCTCCCTGAAGTTTGTATTAGTAACTTAATTGTTGCAGCTGCTCCTCCCAGCCCGCTGGGAGCGTCCTTTTAACTGGGAATAGTTATAAGAAGTGAGAGTTACCTGGCTCATGCCCCAACTTGACATTGTAAAATTTCTTTGAAACAGACATGAGAGTTGAACTTCAAGTATGTGTCGTTTTGAGGGAGCAAAGGGAGTCACTGGGTGGTTCAAAATGTTAAAGTGCGTTCTGCTACCGAAAGACTGGAGGTTCAAGTCCACTCAGAGGCACCTCGGAGAAAAGGCCCCGCGATCTACTTCTAAAAAATCAGCCACTGAAAACCCTATGGAATACATTTCTATTCTGACACATATGGGATATCCATGAGTTGGAACTGACTTGATGGTAACTAGTTGTGTATAACCCGCCAAGATGCTTTCAAATGGATAATCACATCTAATTTTCAGTGGATCCTGTAGATATTAGAAGGGAGGGTTTGTCCTTCACTCAACAGCACTTTTCTTTACTACCGTCTCGCAATAATCATTATAGTCTCCTTTTTGAAGCATGGTCAAAATTTTAACTTGGGAGTCTGCTACCCAACACGTGGCTGACCACTATGGATACTGTAGAGATGTCTTTTTGGCACACTTCAAACAAATATTTTCAGGGGGAGAGATAAGTACACAGACAAGCACTGGCATGTCCATCAGGGAACCAGTGATCACCTAAGAGGACTCCAGGATTCTAGGAATCTAACCTGTTGTTTTTTTTTTTTTCACAGTGATTTCTATGCTCTAAGTGGCTTCAAAAACTTTTTTGTCTATCTTCAGGATTATATCCCAAGAACCAGTAGGTTACGTGAGATATCTCTACTCCCCAGCCCATTTGGAAAACACTTTGAGAGCATGCTGAGGACACTCGGGAGGGGATAACCATGTTACTAGTTTCTTAGGTTTGCTTTAACAAATTACCACAATCTTAGTAAGTAAAATAACAAAGATGTACTCTGTCATGGTTCTGGAGGTCAGCAGTGCAAAACTGGTCAGGTTAGTTCCTTCTCAGAGGAATCTGTTCCACATTTCTCTCTTTGGAGATCATCAACTCACTACACACCAGGTTTCTAAATCTTGCCACCTAAAGTGAACTCTGATGTCCAAGGGGCTGTTGCTGTCACAGGGATTCCACGGTGAGGCACGTGGTATACAGGGAACTTCTGCAGGGAGTAGGCATGCTCACTGTCAAAGCAAGGCAGATGATTTTACACTGTTTCACCGTGAATGGAACACAGCTCTGAGTTAGAGGCAGCAGGCCACTTTCCAGAGACAGGGGTGCGCACTGGGGAAGACCAGTTGAGGTGCCAGGATAGGACAAAAATCACTGGACCCTTGGCAGAGTCAGTTCACAAAGAACCCCATGTCCCCACGCAGAAGGACCTTGGTAAAGGCCGCAGACAAACCCCAAATTGTGTGTTATTCTCAGTATCGCCTTCCTTCTATAGGCCTCACCTTAGTGTGTTGGCCGCAGGGTCCATCTCTGTTACTTTAGAGAGACGACGGAGTACTGAGAAATGAATTGAAAGACACGTCTGCCTCAGGTAGGAAGCATGGGAACATCAGAAACTCATCTAGTCCCAGCCCTATCACTTACCAGCCATATCACCTTGGGAAAATTCTTAAGCACTAAGATCCTTACATTCCTCATCTGTAAAATCAATTTGATAATGGCTTCGCTTGGCATAGTTCAGAGCTTTTGGGAAGACTGCTGTGAAGCACGTGAAGCACCTGGCACAGTGCCTGGCATATACTGTATCTTTGATTATTGGCAATTATTTCTGCTATTAGTTGGAATCTAGAGTTGTATTCAGCTGCAAAAGACCTCCCACTTCAAAATTAAATCTGTCCTCTAAGAGGGAAATTTCAGTGAGCACCATTTTTTTTTATTTTATTTTTATTTTTATTTAACATGACTGAGTGAAAATGTACATTCACGTATAAATTTACATGCCCACGTATATGCAGCTTCCACTGCTCTGTCTGGTGACTGCACACTATTCCTCTCTGCTCCATACATGTCTCATCCTCCCAACAGTCTCCTTTCCCCTCCTCTCCGTCCACTCTCCTTCCTCCAGCCAGAGGTCAGCAAGATGATATCCTACAGATGTATAGAACCACAAAGTGCTTCCAATATATGGTCACTCTGCATTGCCAAGTCCAATCCATTCCTGTCCAAAAAGTGGACCTTCATTATAATTTATGGGAAAGGGCAGCATCAGGGCCGGGGGCCATGCTCTCAGAGGAACCCCGAAACCGCTGGACCATCAATTGAGGTCTTTTAGCGGAGATCTCATGATGCACCCCTTTTTATTCTTGTGTTGCCAGTGAGACTCCTCTCCGTGAGCTCCATCGTAGCAATCACTGGTGGTGGCCGGGCACCATCCAGTTCTTCCGGTCCCAAGTCGATGTAGGCACCCACTCTTGTGGGTCTCTCTGTCTTCTCAGTTGTCTTTATCGTATGTCATTTTGGCCCCCGGTGAGCATCCGTTCCTGCTGAGTTGGGACCATTTGCTGTGTCCTCGGATGGCAGCTTGGCGGCTTTTAAGACCCCAGACGCCACTCACCAATGTGGGGTGCAGAGAGGTGAGCACCATTTTTGATTGATTTGGTATTATGTGTTCTACTGAGCTGTGTATTCTCTGAGACAGTGTATGGGCAACTCCTTCCCTCCCTCCCAGATGCTCTTCTACCCAAACCACTATTTTCAACCATTTCGACCCTCCATCCAACAATCTATCCCTTACTTAATTTTGCCAGAATACAATAACTATTTAAAATGTTCCTTTAATTGAGTGGGTTCTGGCTTTCCCAAACACGGGAAATTTGTACCAAGCTAGCAGTTTCTTGGCAGCACTTCAAGGAAATACCATCCTTATTTCTTAGGGAATCCTTGCAGTTGATAGGTATGAAAGCACCTAGTTCATGCACTGTGTTTTCAATTGCCCTGGGATAAGAGCACAGGGCACCTTCTGTAACTGGTTTATCCACAATCCAAAGTAACTGCTAAGAGCAGCTTTCCTTTCCAGGGATCTTCTCTCAACTCAAAGACATGCTACCTGAAAGTTTGTGCCCTGCCACCACCAGCTTAGCGTAATTCCCACAAAAGGAACGAAGTTCCCAAATCTACAGATTGCCTCGTCTCAGGGCACTTACACTTGACTGCTCTCATCCAGGTGAACCCTGGTGGAACAGTGGTTAAGTGCTATGGCCACTAACCAACAGGTGGGCAGTTCAAATCCACCAGACACTCCTTGGAAACTTGCTGGGGCGTTTCTACTCTGACCTCTAGGGTCGCTATGAGTTGGAATCGACTCGATGGCAGTGGCTTTGGCCCACCTATAAGGAAACCCTGGTGGTGCAGTGGTTAAGAGCTATAGCTACTAACGAAAAGCTTGGCAGGTTGAATCTGCCAAGCAGTCCTTGGAAACTCTATGGGGCAGTTCTACTCTGCTATACAGGGTCACTATGAGTTGGAATCAACTCGATGGCAGCAAGTTTGTTTTGGCAGGGTTTACGATCTACAAGGAGCCCTGGCAGCGTGGCTGTTAAGCACTCAGCTACTACTCAAATGGTTGGCAGCTCCAACCCTCCAACTCCTCTTTGGGATGAAGATGTGCCAGTTTGCTTCCATAAATATTTGTAACCTTGGAAACCCTTTGGGGCAATCCTACTCTGCCCTACAGTGTCACTATGAGTAGGAATTTATTTGCTGGTAGCAAGTTTGGGTTTTGTTGTCTTACCATCTGTAACTGTGGGGTCTTGGCCAACCCCTTAACTTCTCTGAGGCTCTACTTCATCATGTGTAAAATGGGCATAATCATAATGTCTATCTTAGAGAGCTGTGATAAAAATTAAGGAAGTCAATATAGGTAAAGCTCTTAGCCTGGAACATAATGAGTATTTAATAAACACTTGGTAGTTTTATAACTGGAAACCCTAATGCCACAGTAGTTAAGTACTACAGCTGCTAACCAAAAGGTCAGCACTTCAAATCTGCCAGGCATTCCTTGAAAACTCACTCTGTGGGTCAATTCTCCTCTGTCCTATAGGGTCACTATGAGTTAGAATCGACCCAACAGCACTGGGTTTTCGTGGGTTTGCTGTCATCAGGGGAGTCACTGAGTGGTGCAAATGTTCAGCTGCTAACCAAAAGGTTGGAGGTTTGACACTACCCAGAGGTGCCTCAGACAAAAGGTCTGACAATCTACTTTCGAAAGGTAACAGCCATGAAAGCCCTAGGAAGACCATTCTACTCTGAAACATACAGGATTACCATGAGTCAGAAGTGACTCAGCAGCAACTCATCTGACTCTCAACTGAAGCCCTACCTCCTCACTCCTTAGGTCTCAGGGGATATTTTACCACACTATTCATATGACTACAGCTTCTAGAGTCTTCCATTTCTGTTGGTGGGCTTATGTCTTAGTTATCTTAGGATTCCTACTACTTACACAGTGCCTTCCAAAGAGCAGATGTTCAATTAATGTTTGAAGAATAAATGAGCCAGTGAACAAGAGCTTTCATTTATTAAGATTTAATTTCCTCTATCCCCCCAAAACCAAGCAAATCCAAGCATATACTTTCAATTCTACAGAGCAGACTACAAGTGAGAAAGAAATCCAAAATTAATAATCTTTACATTCTTTTCATCTATTTTAGTGTGGATATATTTCATTTTTTGAAGGAAATTCTGTTCCAATTTCATGTGATCTTATTTACAGATGATAAAATAAGATGGAGAGCTTCCCAACTTGATTTACGAAATAGACGTTATGGGTTGAACTGTCTCCAACAAAAAGCTACGCTGAAGTCTTAACCCCTACATCCATAAATATGATCATTACACCAAACAGATTTTCTTTTATAATGTTGGTGATGATAGATTCTGAATAGTGTATTATTTAAAAAGGTAAAACAGAGATAGGCACACACCAGGGAAAGACCACCTGAAGACCTGAAAGATGCCAAGGAAAACCAGAGGAGACTTACAAGGACAGACATAACCCTACTGCCAGGATCCTGATTTGGATTCCTAGCCTCCCAAACTGTGAAGCAATCAGTTTCTGTTCTTTAAGGCCATCATCTTGTGGTTATCATTGTTATGTTAGGATTAGCAAACTAAGAAAACAGAAAAGCTCTTAAGTTTGATAAACAATAAATGTGACTAATGTTACTCACTGACTTGCACCCTAAGCTAATTAAACCCACTATTAAGAAAACAAACAGCATTTATCTATGGTCAACTGAGTTCTTACAGCCCCATCCTGGCCCTCCACCACTTACAACTTCGCCCGCCTACTTCAAAGAGAGTGAAGGAGTCACCTCACTCTTTATCTGGGACAGGAGGGGCTACTGGACAAGGCTGTGCAGTGCACTCATCAGTAGCTCTCTCTGGGGGTGCATTTCTGGCTTGAGCTTTCTCTTCCATATCTTTAACAGCTTCCTCAAGCCAGAATGAGAAGGCACTGAGGTCACTCCCATGGGCCTTGGCCAAAAATTCTAGAACTTTCATCTTGTTGGTTTCTGCATGGGCTCTAGGTCCCCACAGGATTTCATAGCGGGCAGGATCACTATCTGGGATCTGCCGGTACTCAAGGTAATTCTGCTGCACCCAATCTCTAGCGATGAGCTGCCTGGGATCTCCATAGATACAATGCTCCTTCCCAGGGTACAATCCCATCATACTAAGGATTTCCCAGACGACCTCCTCAGAGATACAGTTGCCCTCCAGGAAAATTATACCCAGAACAAGTATCAGGAGGCCGTTCTTGGGCATGTGGTGGATGTCGCTTGGCACCCCAGAACTACTGAGATCCAGCGAGTTGACAAGCACAAAGGTGTGGGTGGTAGGATCCACCACTTTCACATCAATGCCAAAAACCATCTCCATGCACTTACAAGCTCTCTGGAAGATCGCAGGGAATTGATCCCCAGACCCTTTGAGCACAAAATCCAGCATTTCTGCCTCTGTGATGCACCGTCCAGTTTGAAACCTGAGGAGGAGGAGCTGCACTAAAGCAGACACGTTCTTCTCCAGCAGACTACTGTTAAAGAACCGCATGCATACGGCGGGCTGCACGGTGCCTGGACTGTTTTCCTCTTCTGAGCTGCTGGAGTCTTCCAAGGTGCTCCGAGAAGTCAAGGTGGAGACGGATCTCTCAATGCTCTGTTGACTACTCGATGCCACAGCAGCAGATCCTGCTTCCTCATCCTGGGTGGCCGGGTTCACAGGTGAAGATGAGGAGGAAGAAGTGGAGAGGTAGGAAAAGTGGAAGGAAGAAGAGGAGGAGGGAGGGGACAAAGAGGTAGAGGAAGTGTGGGGGGAGGAGGAGGTCGAAGAGGGAGACGCTACATTGAAGGTGAGTGAGGAAGAAATTGGGGGTGAAGATGAACAGGAGGAGGAAGATGAGGATAAGGGAGAGAGAAAGGACAAGGCAAAGGGGGGGCTGGAAGATGAAGACCCCGCTTCTTCCTCAACTTCTGGAACCTGTGCATCCACCAGGCCCTGTGCCTCACTCTGGGCCTGGACGTCTTCATCAAGTGAGTAGCGCGGACGCTTTGGAACATGAGACATGATGACTCCTGCTGAGGGCAAAAAGCAGGAACGTGAGCAGAAGCGTGGGCAATGGGGGTCCGCAGGCCTGGGGGAGACAGGGAGAGCACGAGCAGTCTCAGCCGAGATACTCAACCTTGGCAGCTGCTGTGGATTGAATCGTGTCTTCCCAAACAACTCCTTGGAAACCTAACTCCTATACCTGTATAATGGAATCCCTGAGTGAGGCAAATAGTTAAGTACTCAACTACAGGATGAAAGCCAGGGGTTCAAACCCATCCAGAGGCACTGTGGAAGAAAGGCCTGGGGAACTGCTTTTGGAAGGTCACACACTTGAAAACTACAGAGCAGTTCTACCCTGCACACATGCGATTGCCATTTGTCTAAATCAATTCAAAGGCAACCAACATCCGTGGATGTACCCTCTGGGAATACGGTTTTCTTTGTTATGCTCATAAGATTGTAGCAGTATAGGGTATGTCATAAATCTAATCACTTCTGAGTGATGTAAAAAGTAGCTCAGACAGAGACAAGCATGTACAAACTGACAGGAAGACAGCAGCCACGTGAAAATTTCCCTAGAACCAAGTAATTCCAGATCTACAGGAGCTAAGACATATTTTTATTCAAAGCCCATAAAAGGACAATGAGCCTTCCCCTAGAACTGGTTTCCTTATTTGAGACTTTGAGTCTCTTAAGTGTGAGAAATTAAATTTTTCTACCATAAAACTACCCACTTGTGGTACTTTTGTTAGAGCAGCACGAGGAAACTAAGACAATAGTTCTCACAAATGTTAAGTTAAACCGATCTTCTCTTTAGATGGTGCTCTAGAACCTTCCAAGTCTCCTGTCCTTGTGATCACCCTGTCCACTCAATCTAAAGAACAAAGTGAAACAGCTTGTGTAGTCTGTCAGCACAACCTGAAGCTTCCAGGGCTGACAGTAGGGTAGGTGGAGCTGGGCACTGTGGGGTCCCCTCTGTCCTGGGGTGGGGCAGGGTCTTGGTAGGCAGGCAGAGTCCTCACCTTGACTCCTGGCAGAGCTTGGGCCTCCTGTGCTCTGCTTCTCTGACAACACGTGCTTCACAGCAAGGTCCTAACTTCCTGGATCCTTGAATTCCTGTGAGGGGAATTAAGAGGCAGCTCAGATTGCAGACTGGAACCATAGTCCTGGGTCTCCTAGTGCTGGCAGGAGGGACAGGGCTAGACTTTGGGGGGTGGATGGTCCCCTTCCTACCCCTTCCTCAGATATCCCCCATGACAGCCTGGGTCTCACCCCTCTGCTGACATGACGGAAAATTCTCAGAATAAGAACCCATACTCTGAGGTCAAGGAGGAGAAGTGAAAGAGTGCCACGTTTGCCCACACCTACCCAGTGAATCCAAGGGGAGACTACAAGGCTTGGCCAAAGTTTGTGGAGACACCATCCATCCTACAATGGGAAGCTCCGCTAGGTCTTTACTATAATTCCTTGCTGGTCCTAGGACCAGAACTTGACTGGTTGAGTCATCCCAACAAAGTGAAACCAGAAGAGACACAAATTTTTACAATTTAGGTGATCCAGAATCATAACCAAAATGTGAAAAATTATGAGTCCAAGCCCTGGACTTAGAGACTTAAAGATAGGAACAAACCGATGACTGAAACTGGACGATTGCCAGGACTAAGGACAGTGACAGACATTCAAAGCAGTGCCGCTGACCGTCATCTTTGAGCAGAGTACCACTGTTTCTGATTCTAGGTAAAATCCAACAGGCAAGGGATACGGTTGTTATCTAATGCATATGCTGCCACTGTTCTCTAAGAAAGATACTAACTTTCTGGCAGGGCTTCAACCTATACTTTTTCCCATTCTGGCTATGGTTTGGGTTCACACAAATTTTAAAAATTTAGGTCTGTTCTTATTGTCGCTATCTCAGCCATGACCGAACCACCGAGAACCAGTTCACACTCCTGCCTCAGACTCCTCCCCTGCTGAACTGAGTCAGCTATCAATCAGAACAAGACCCTCAACTCTCTAAGACAACCAAGAAGTGAGAACACGCCACATTTGGCCACTGTGCCCCAGGGCCTCCTAAGGACAGATGGCAGAGACTGGATGCACCTGTTCTGTGGGTGGGAATATCCCCAATCCTATTCCAGAGCATTCATCTTCACTCCTGTGTCACCTTCCTGCTGACATACCTTTACCTTCCCACCTTCCCAGACCATGGTCTAATGTCCTGAGACAAGCGCACCACTTCATCCTAGGCAGGTGTGAAGAAACACCACACCCAGTCACCCTGCCCTGGGTCCTCCCAAGGCTGAGAACAGGAGACACCCAGATTTTGTTGGGTACCTTCCTTTCTGGGTGAAAGTGCTTTCAGTCCTCAACAACAGTCCTTACCTAGACTCTTGGCAGAGCTGGGTCTCCTCCCTCTACTGACCTTCTGTTGCCACCACAGACCAACGGCACTCACTTTCCTAAGAATACAAAAGTGAAGACACGCGACATCCAACCACCCCTACCCGGAGTCTCCCAGGGCTGACAGGAGGCGCAGTGCCTTATCTGTCCTGGGGTGGGGGTATTCTCCCTCAAGGTACTCATTTTCACTCTTGGCAGGCTCTAGGTCCACCTTCTCTTGGGATCTATTGCCAATCCCTGACACCAAGGCCTCGCGCTACCTCTGCCCAGATCCTCCCAGGACTGACAGCAGGCGACAGCTGGACTCTGTGGAATCCCTTCTTTTCTGGTGGGTAGTACCTTCAGTCCTTACCAAGGGCCCTTACCTTGACTTCTGATCGAGCCCAGGCACTTCTCTCTGCTGACCTCACGTGGCTCTCTCACTGACCTGCTGTCACCACTTCAGGCCACAGCCCTCACCACCCTGAATTCCTAGAGACAAAAGTGAGGAGGTGTCATATCCATTTTCTCCCATAGGAATGCTACCCCAGTGCTCCCTCAGGAATCTCCTCTTGCTCTCTGGCAGTGCCTGGTATTCCTTCTTCCCTTGTACTGATGCATCACCCCTCCCCTCCCTCTAACTCTTATATACAGAGTCAGAAGAAACCATATGCAAGGACCCATGCCTGTCCTCAGCATTGACAGCAGCGGTCAGATGGGCCTGAATTCTCTCTTATCTGGAGTGAGAGGTCCATTGACCCTCCTTCAGTGTTCTCATCTTGATGCACAGTAGTGCTTGGGATGCTTTCTTGGCTGACCTGAAGCTGTACTCCTCAGACCAAGCCTCACCTCCCTCAAACATCCAAGGGGCAAGTCGTGATGCAAGGAAGACAAAGAAGAAACATGGAGGGGGTGAGCACAGAGAAGGGGAGGAGGGATGGCGTTTCTGAGTGGACACTGAGTGGAGAGGACCTCTCTGTCCTCCCTTGAAGTCCTCACTTGGCCTCCCAGCAGGGCCTGAACATTTCACTGTGCTAACCCTACTCCAGCCTCCTCATTCAAATACCAAAGGCACAAGTGGGGAAACACCCTATTCAAAAGCCCTGCCTGTTGCTTCCCTGGGCTGACGGGGCCATGGACAGACAGACAGATAGACAGATATACAGGTACACACACACACACACACACACACACACACACATCCCATGACGACGACGATGGGGGTGGCGTCAGGCAAGGGGGAGAAAGGATGGGAAGGGGTAGCTAAACCGAGGGGAGACTCTCTCTGGACTGGAGGACCTCTTTGCCTTCCCCCAGAGTCCTCGCCTTGCCCCCTGGACCCCTCTTGCTGCTGACCCAACACCAGCCCTCTCAGATGAAATCGTGCCTCCTTTAGATGCTGGAGATACAACTCCGTAATTGAGGACCGCCTGGGAATTCCCAGGGCTGACGGCAGGGTTAGGCTAGGAACCCTGTCTGGGGTGGGTATGGAAGGAGTGTCCTCAGTCCATCTCGAAACCAAAAAAAAAAAAAAAAATCAACTGTAGTCGAGTAGATTCTGACTCAGTGACCCTAAAGGGACCAAGGAGAACTGTTTCACAGACTTTCCAAAGAGTGCCTGGCAAAACTGAACTACTAACCTATTGATTAGCAGACATAATACTCATCCACTAGACGACCAGGGTTTCCAAGACCACCTCAAGCGACTATATTTACTCCCCAAAGGGCCTGCAGCCCCTCCCTTCCGACCTGAGGCTGCATTCCTCCACCCAAGGTTCCCATCTCTTTCAGATCCCACAGCAGCAGCTGAGGTAGTGCCTCTGTCTGAGAGTCCTGCCCACGGTCTCCAAGTTTTGACCGTATCACACTGTTTTGTGGGGCTCCCAGTTGGGAGTATCCTCAGTTTTCCCTCAGCGTCCTCCTCCCCCAAGCAGGGACTGGTCCCCTCCCTCTGCTGCCTCAATTCAGGCCCACTCACAGGACACTGTGCCTTCTCAGACAACTAAGAACAACGCCCCATCCGGGGACTGTGCTGGGGTTTCCCAGGGATGATGGCAGGGGCCGAGAGGCGGGCGCTAGCGTTGCACGGAGGGAGGACGGGCAGGGCACGGGACGACAGGAGGGGAGCCTCTAATTGCACTGGAGGACCTCTCTATGCCCGCTCAGGGTCGACCCCTTGCTTTGTGGTGAGCCCAGAATCCTAGCCTCTGCTGACTCAAACTCCCATCCCCTTGTACAAAGCCGTGCCTCCCGCCGTGCCTAAAGTACAACGCCACACCATGGGACCTTGCCTGGGGCTTCCCAAGGATGACGGCAGGGATGAAAGAATAGGGGTTAGCAGAGGACAGAGCGAGAAAGAGCGGTGCACAAGAGAACTCGAGGGGACCGTTTATCTGTACTGGAGGACCTCTGTAATCCTTCCTCTAGGTCGTAACTTTATCCTCTCCTGCTGACACAACTCTGACCTCCTCAAACGACCCTGCCCTCGTCAGCTGTCCAGGTGCAACTCCGTATCAGGGATCCTGCCTGGGGCTTTCCAGTGGCGGAAACGTGGGGCATAGAAAAGCACCGAGAGAGGAGAGGCGCCGTGGCGGTGTAAGGGTCTCAGTATTCCCTCCTGTTCTCACCTTGCCCGTGAAAAGACGTGGATCCTTCTTTCTTCTGACCCAATCCTGGGACCTCAAAAGATGGCGTGTCTCCTCCAACACCAAAGTAGCAACTCTGTCTACATCCGGGACAAAGCCCAGGGATGACGTCAAGGGTAGGGCGGAGCTAGGGGTGCACGGTGGGAAGGGGGGGGCACATTGGGAGAGTGGGCTGAAGTCCTCCCTTACTGTCCTCACCTTGCTGGCCAGCAGGGACAGGATACTCTTCTTCTGCCGATCTAACTCTGACTCCCTCAAGTAAAGCCACACTTCCTCAGATGCCCAAAGTGCCAACTCCACATCCGTGGACCCCGCTGGGACTTCCCAGGGTTACCGACTAGAACAGAGAGCTGGTGGCTGGTGGAGCACAGGGGGAGGAGGGGTGGCGCACCGCAGGACGGGAGGGGAGTCTCTGTCTGTGCTGGAGGACCTCTCTGTCTCCCCTCAGTCAACACCTTGCCCCGTTCCTTTACTAACCCAACTTTGACCTCCTTAGACCACCCTGTCCTCCCCAGATTCCCAAGGCACGACTCCACATCAGGGATCCTGCCTTAGGCTTGCTTTCCAGGGACGATGACAGGGACGGACAGGTGGCGCCTAGAGGAGCACGGAGGGAGGAGGGGTGTGGCACACTGGAGGAAGGGAGGGGACCCTCTATGTGCACTGGAGGATGTCCCTGTCCTCCCTCAGTGTCCTCACCTTGCCCTCTCTCTCGGCTTACCCGACTATGACCTTCTGAGGCAATGCGTCTCCTCCTGAGACGCCTAAGGAGCCCCTCCACATCTGGAATTTGCCTGGGGCTTTGCTGGGCGACGGCTGGGGCAGGGAGGTGCAGGCCAGCGTAGCACGGAGGGAGGAGGGGAGGCATACTGCAGGACAGGAGGGGAGCCTCTCTGTCTGCGCTGGAGGACCTCTGTGCCCTCTCAGGCGCCTCACCTAGCCCTGTGGCAAAGCTCTGACCCCTCCACCTGCCGAGATGACTCTGACCCTTTCATACAAGCCGTGCCTTCTCAAACGCCAAAGGTGCAACTCCTGATCTGGGGACCATGCTTGGGGTTTCCCAGATATGATGGCAGGGACAAACCTCGTCTGAGGTGGGAGTGGAGTATCATCAGTTCTTCTCAAGACATAATCCTGAAATGACCTGCACTCCCTCCCTTCTGATAACCTGAGGCTACGGCCCTCAGGTCAGGGTCCTCATATCCTTAAGAGCCCAGACAAGAAAATAAGGGTGGCAACTCTGAGAGTCCTCCATGCGTTAGCACAGTTTGGATATTCGATGACCCCCATCTGGGTGGGAATCCCCCTCAGTCCTCCATTAGGGTTTTTCTTTTGATACTAGGCAGGCTGGAACTCCTCTCTCTCTGAAGACCCGAGTCTCACCCCCTCAGATGATGCCTCACTTACCCCTACATGTGGGAGTGCTGTATGTGAACTCCCAGGGTTGATAGCAAGACGCAGATGTCACCTGAACCTAGTCTTTGCTATGCATCGTCACCCTGACTCCAGACTTTATCTGGGTCCCCTCCGTCTGCAAACCTGAGCAGCATGGGAAAATGAGGTAAATAATTTCACCTTCTTTTTCTGTCCTTTGGAAGAGTTCTCTTGAAATAGTGACTCCTTTTCTTTGAACGTTTGGTAGACCTGCCTTCAAAAATGCCTTGTCCTGAAACAAAGCTTAAGCTTTGAATATAGTTTCAGATTGCATTGTTAGACTAAAATCTCATTTTTTTCCCAAAGATCAATCTGTTTTTTTGTTTTCCCTAAAAAGTGGTTAATTTCAATTAAGATTTCAAATTTAATCGCATGATATTTGAAATGATAGCTTTTATTACATAAATTTTCAAATATATACAGCAGTAGAGAGAATATTATAATGTTCTATCTAGCAGACACTCAGCTTCAATAATCGATGCATAGTCCATCTTGTTGAAAATATGCCCCTGCTTATCTCTGCAGCTGCTGCTGAAATAATGTGAAGTAAATAAAGTTATCATGCCATTGCATCCCCAAATATTTCAGTATAGTGGTTAACCCCATTGCTGTTGAGTTTTGACTCATAATGATGCTATAGGACAGAGTAAAATTGTCCTATAGGGTTTCCCAGGGACACCTGATGAATTTGAACTGGCAACATTTTAGTTAGCAGCTGAATTATTAGTACTCCTTCATTAGGGCTTCCAATACTTCAGTATGCATTTTTAAAAAATAAGGATTCCTTTAGAAAGTATAAACCCAGTACAACTATTAGTAGTTAATATCACATACGCAGTTATTTTTCACACTTACCTAATGGCCTTAGATGTTTTTAAAATTTTCTTTCACTTCAATTGGTGTCCAAATGTAGTTGTATACATAGTAGTGGTTTCTTATGTTCTTAGAGTTGTTTGGAATCTGCAGGTTACCCTGACATCACCTCTTTTTCTTTGCACTTTTTTTGTTGGGGGTAAAATGAATGTTTTATGTTTTTGCAGTCACTGGTGGTGCAAACAGTAAAAGTGCTCTGCTGCTAACGCCAATGTTGAAGGTTTCAGTACACCCAGAAGTGCCTGGGAAAAAAGGCCTGACTGGCTGCTCCAAAAAAAAAAAATCAGTCATTGAAAACCCTGAAGAGCACAGTTCTGCTCTGACTACGCGGACTCACCATGAATCACAGTCAATTTGACAGCAGCTAGTTGTTGGTGTAAGCTGTCTTCCACTTCCCATAGTCTGGATTTTGCTGATTACAGTAAACTGGTAGTTAGAAGTTTGATCAGATTAAGATTTTTGCTTGTTGTGTTCTTTTACTTACATTAAAAAAAAAATCAAACCAAGTGCCATCGACGTGATTCTGACTCATAGCGGCCCTAGGATAGGGTAGAATTGCCTCACAGTTTCCAAACAACACCTGGGGGATTTAAACTGCCAACCTTCTAGTTGACAAAAGCAGCACTTGACTACTAAGCCACCAAGGTTGGGAGGTACGTAATGTGTGGCTGTCTTCTTTTGTGCTGATGTTAGCAGTCATGGATAATCATCACCTTTACCCATTAATGTATTAGGGGTTACAGAAAGGTAATTTTTTAAGACTTTCATTTCTCCTTAGTTTATGAGCTGAAATACCTCTATTATGTAGAAACCTTTCCTTGTCCATTATTTGGTTGTCCTGAGAGAGTAGTATATTTGTAATGTTGTGTTATACTACTTAAATCTCTTCTACAATCTATATTTTATTACAATTTTATTTAACTTATAGTGTGTAGTTGTGTTGTTTTAGCAAGTATTTATAAATTGTTTAGTTTACAAGTATTTTTTTTAAACTAGATTTCGTTATTTGTACTGTTTGCTGTTTATTGCTGCATTTATCTTCATTATTTTCTACCTTCTACTTCTTTAGGCTTTATTTGCAATTCATTCTCCAGCTTCCTGAATTGCTTGGATGTTTTCAGTATTTCTTGTTTTCTAATACATCTGTTAAAAGCTATACATGTCCCTCTGAGAACCAGTAGCACAGCATCATGCCAGTAGTGTTATATAACTTTATGCATATTGCTTGGATTGTTTACATTTAAAGATACCACTCTATCAGCTATGTTATTTGCATTATTTAGTACATATATAAAAATTAGGGAGCATAAAAATACTTTTGAGAAGGTTTTGAAGAGAATGAGAGAGATAGAATGTTATTTGGAGGAGATTTAAGGGTCTGGAGGTGTTTTTACAGCTGCTAACCAAAGAGTTGGTGGTTTCGAATCCACGAGGCACTCCTTGGAAACTCTATGGGAGCAGTTCTGTTCTGTCCTATAGGTTCAGTACGAGTTGGTATTGACTTCACGATAATGGTTTTTTTTGTTTGGGGTGTTTTATTTTGTTTTTGTTACTAAATATAGAAAAGACTTAAACTTAGTGGCATATTTGGGGTTATCCAAGTAATGCCAAGAAACTTAATACTTAGAAAGTCAATCAGTATAATTGGCCACATGAAGGAGTCAGGGTTTGTCCCTTACTGCTTAAACAAACCGAAGTTTATTCTCTCACAGTCTAGGAGGCTACAAGTCTAAATTCAGGGCATCAGCTCCAGCAGAAGGCTTCCTCTCTGTCAGCTCTGGGGGAAAGTTCTTGTCGTCAATCTTCCAGTAGACCAGGAGCTTTTCAGTGCAGGGACCCTAGATGCAAAGGATGTGCTACGCTCCTGCTAATTTTTTCTTTGTGATATGGTGTCCCTGTTTAGCCAGATATGGAACCTTGTATAGCAGGGATGAATCCAAAAGCGAATGAGTCCTGGGCAAGCATACCACACTGACAGATTACATGAGAAAAAAATCACATTTAAACTGATACAGAAAAATGTCTAAAACCTATCCTGTCTCCATCCCAGATCTCCCCCCAAACAGGCTAGATCAGGCACCCCTACTTTGTGTTCACACACTCCTTCTGTGCTCCACCTCCACCCTAGGAAAAAAACCAAAAGCCAGACCCCATGCTGTTGAGTCAATTCCAACTGATAGCAACCGTAGAGGTCAGAGTAGAACTGCCCCATAGAGTTTCCAGGAATCACCTTTGGTTAGCAGGTGCAGCATTTAACCACTCCACCTCCCAACATAGTATTAATTTCGTGGCTTTGATTTATAATTTACTTGTCCGTCTCCTCCATTTGACTACAAGCTCCACAAGTGTAAACACCATGCCTTGTCTCCCACTGTATCCCTAATATTTGCATATTGCTTGCAATATAGTGTGTGTACAGTAAACATTTGTCATTGGATCGTTTAATTTGCCTGTACTTTTGAATCATTATATGCATAATTTAACTTTGTAATTTTTCCTAAAAACAGTATCACACAAAAGACATGATTGCACTAATGTAAACTCAGAAATTAATGATGGCAACCGCTCCCATCTACTCACATTGTGCTCTTACTTGGTTATTGTCTAACCTGGAAATCCTGGTGGTGCAGTGGTTAAGAGCTACATTTGCTGACCAAAAGGTCAGCAGTTTGAACTCACCAGGCGTTCCTTGGAAACCTTACGGGGCAGTTCTACTCTGTCCTACAGGGTCACTATGAGTTGGAATCAACTTGGGGGCAACAACATTTTTGGCTTTATCTAACCTAGGAATTACATTGTTCTCATTGGTGACCTGTCATCGTTTTAGGGACATAATCTTAGAAACCTGTCAATGCAAGGGACTGAAGAACTTATGGAACATATGTGTTGATAGCCTCAAGGAAAAGGTCTTGAAAAGTTAGTTTTCTTCTTTCCCAGAAATTATTTTAGTAATGGAATTTTCTCAAATACAGTGAGTAGAAAATGGAACTATTAATCTCAGAGACTGACAGAGTATATTTCACCTAGAATTTAATAGAAAAATAGACAAGGCCACCAGGCCTTAGTGTCCTAAATGACCTTAGTATTGTATGACTATCTAGCTGGAAATTAATTCTGTCTATACTCCACCGTTCCCAACAGTTAGATCATTGAGACATAGATTTGTAGCAGAATGAAGAGATCTTGAAGGGCATCTAGTCTAATCACCTATTACATTTTCAGATAAGCTAGGATGTTTCTGTGGAACCATTTGCTCATTTGTTCTAGTTCTGTTACGTGGAATTATACAACAGCTACCTTTTGGAGACTCTTTAGATGCTTAGAAGTAACCAATGTGTCCTCCCCAAGTTTTTCTCATCTAAGGTAAACATACCCATTTCTTCCAAGCATTCTCCATAAATCAGTGCCTAGACCTCTGCTCTCTGTTATGCTAGCCATTATCCACTTAAATTTACATTTAAGTTAATTAAAATTAAATGTCCACTTCCTCATCATACTAGGCACATTTGAATTGCTTACCAGTCCCACTTGGCTAGTAGCTGTGGTATAGAAAGCACTGCAAAAGGTACTATTGGTCAGTAGTGGTCTAGACCTTTCGTTATCTTAGTGTCTCCCCTTAGAAAGCTGTATACTTCCAAGATTTCCCTCCAGATCCTTTGTATCACTCACAGATCCACCAGACAAGCAGAAATACTAGCATCGGAATCTTCTTATGAAAACAGTATTCTTTTATGAAGTGTGATGATCTATATATTCAAATTTTATTCCTAAGCCTGTGGATATTTGCTTTTCAATGCTGCAATACTGTCCAAAACCAGAGACTCTAAACTCTTTGAAGAATTCTGCTAACTGACTGTGTTCACTACTGCAGTATCTATGTCTATGCTTTCACTTTGTAATAACTTATTGAAAAGGTTTACCGCCTGTGTGCAGACAGTTCCTGTTCTAGTATTCAGCCCAGAGAGTTAATATTTGTGTTAATGCTGTGCAGTCTTCTCTGAGGACATATGAGAAAGCCAAATTCTCCACTTGGGTTCCAACACTGCTCTCACGTGAAGCACAATTCCTGTCCCTGATCCGCAGTCGATTCTGCCACTACTGGTGCTTCTGCTACTGCTGCCACCAACACTGTCCCCCGTCCGAGCGCAGTTCTAGCCCCAGCCACCTTCTTGGTGACCCATGGTGCACTGACTGACAGTGGGCGGCCGTGTTGACTAATCACCACGCGTGCTACCCATTGCCCACTGAGCCTGTGGTTGTGAAGCCACACCTATCGTGTCTCCACTTCTCATGTGCAAGCTCCAGTGCCCCATAGGACTTCACTCATAGAACAAACGATCAAATTACTAAGTTTCAAGATAGCAACAGCAGAGCGTTGAACCCAGCATAGAGCACTTCTGGCGTCGGTGCCTGTATGACTGCGCACGTCATGTGTCAGGAAGACAGACCTGCAATAAAATAAAAACAAACTTCTCTAGCGAATATGGAGAGGCTGGTCAGCAAATAATTTTAAGAATACAATCAGAGGTCATAAGAATATTAATGAAAGAAGTTGTGGTAGGAATGGAAGAGGGTAGACCAATTAGAGTGGTGTCTTTGGGACTTTGAAGTTAAGTAACAAAAACCTGAGTTTTAATCTTGCACAGAAAGGAAGAGTTAATGGCTCATATAAACAAACCAAAAGGTATATGTGGTGTACCTTCCCCTCTGGCCAGGGACACTCGGCTACTCTACTGGATTAACTTGGTTTAACTGGGAGGAAGAAGCAATTTCCCCCCAAGAAGGAAAGAGATACTGGGCCAATAAAGCAAGCAATATAAGCTACAGAGAGACAGTCTCTAAAGAAATGCCTAACTCCTTTCAACATTTAAAAAAAAATTTCTTCCTAGGTAGAAGAGGGCAAATTTTTACCTTGCTTTTCCTGCCTTCCTGCTATATTTTTTTTTTCTAGTATGGGGAAAGGCTGTGTCAGAACTGATTCCCAAAGCCAAGTAACAGAGGTTTTTAATTATCTGCCTCTTTGTTATACACCCTTTGTTCACCTCCATTAAAACTGTGAATTGAGAGTTAGCTACAAAGGGGAAAAAAAACACAGAATGCATACAAACAGAAACAACAGCAGAAAACTGCACCCTCAGAAAACCCACACTATACTTCCGTTGAAGCTTTATACTTTGTCAGTGTATTTACAGAGGAAAGATGAAGCCTAGGACTAGATGCCTTGACCTTCCTGGTATTTTTGTTTAAAGATGGTATAATTGTATTATACCCCTTGCCCCCCCCACCCCCTGAGCCAGGTAAATGAGAGTATGAAGAATGTCCCAATGTAAGTACCTAATCAAAGATTGAATGCTACCTAGAGAAGGGTAAGGTGCTAAGATACTTAGACTCATTTTGATAGCAAAATGGAAGCACTGTGGCAAGGGAGGGAGGTGGGGTGACCATTGAATTGTTAAGTGAAAAGGGTGACTTCTCCACTTTGTGCTCTTTACCCCATGCAATTCACTTAAAGCATTCTTCTTAAAGCACAGCTCTGAACAAATCTGACTCTTGCTCAGATACCAGCCTTTTGAGTCTGGTGAGGTAATCAAGCCTTAACCTTACTTCTCAGGTGTATCTCTTTCCCACCTCAGGAAGCTGTAATGCCAAGTCAAGTGGGATTTTCACCAGGTCCTGAGTGCATGTGGTCCTTCAAGGCACAGTTCAGATGCCACAGACGCATCTCCATCCTACAAGCTGTAGTCCCTCTGCTATGGATTGAGTTGTGTTCTCAAAAAATACTTGTAAATACTAACACCTATGCCTGTGATGGCATCCCTGGTGCCATAGTGGTTAAAAGCTAAGGCTGCTAACCAAAAGATCGACAGTTCACATTCACTCTGCATTCCTTGTAAACCCTATGGAGCAGTTCTGCTCTGTCCTGTAGGGTCCCTATGGGTCAGAATCAACTCCATGGCAATGGGTTGGTTTTTGTTTTTAAACCTGTGGTTGCGGTCCTTTTCAGAAATGGGAATTTTTTGTTATGTTAATGATACAGTATTAGTGCAGGTTATGTCTTGATTCAGTCTCTTTTGAGATCTAAAAGGAGCCCATTAAGCACGCAGGGATGGAGGAAGACAGATGCCATGCCACAGGAAGATCACCTAGGATCCAAGGAATAGAAGCCTAAGAGACAAGGATGCTCCTTCAGAGCCTACAGAGAAAGCCTTACCCTAGAGCTGGTGCCCTGATTTAGGATTTCCAGCCTCTTAAACTGTGAGAAAATAAGTTGCTGTTTGTTAAAGCATCCACTTGTGGTATTTCTGTTACTAGCAGTGCTAGATGACTAAGATACCCACTGTACTCCCATTGCCTGGCAGTGCTTTGCCCTTCTATTGCCTGTCACAGTTTGCCTGGACTTGGCATGATTTGTGTGTAAATGAGACTTCCTTCTAGACTACACATTCCAGAATTCAGTGCACAGCCTGACACATAAAGAGTACTCAAAGACAGATATGAACTGAGCTAGGTAGGGGTGCCCCGATTTGGATTGCATGGCAGTGGCCAAAAGGAACTGACTAGGACAAGCCAGCTGAGGACAAAGCAAGTGGGGAAAAGCTGCATCCTAGCTTTGTTCTGGTATTTGATGGGAGATAACTGGATTCTTAAAAGTTGCACCCATTGATTGTTACAGCTTTCGAATACTTCATTCCCAATTTTTTGGTCTATACTAAAATGTGACATTTGCTGTTTCCCTGGGAACATCTTGTAAGAAGTCTGCTCTTTTCTTTCAGATTCAGTTTCTTGAGTACACTTACATAATTATACTCAATACATTTCACTTGAGTGTACTTCTTTCTCCTCTTATTTATTTCTGATATCTTATGGAAAATTACTTAAGTGATGAAACACTATTTTCAAGTATATCTTCAGGCAAAAAGGAAAGGGTGGATTTACAGACAGTGCGTAAACCCAACATTATGAATACCTCCCAATAAACTGATATTTACAACAAGCAGGAAATTTTTGTCATACTTACAAGAAGACATAAAATTCTCTAGAACCTGTAACACATCATATGGACAGCAGAAAGGAACTCCAGGCAGCTACTTCCTCAGGGCAAAGAGACAAAACAACAAACCAAAAGCCTGCTGGGATATCAAAGTGGTTATACCAGAACAGGATGTTAATTTCAAAAATAGTCAAATGTTTCAACTGTCAGAATACTAGAAAGTTCTTGAGTTAAATGTGAATAGTTACTCTGTGGTATACTTTTACTCCTGCTTGCAATGCACTTCTAGATAGTTTTTTAAATTGCCAGTGTGTACTTTACAAAATATGAAATGTGCGAAAACATGTAAAATAAAAATTGACCTGTAATACGTCGCCCGGAGATTAAATTCTTTAAAATATTGATATATTTTCTCCTAGTCTTTTTTTCTCTGCAAATACAGAAGATGGAAAGGCCAGTTTCAGAGTGGCTAAGTGCTATGTCTGCTATCCAAAAGGTTGGCGGTTCAAATCCACCAGGCACTCCTTGGAACCTAAGTGGGGCAGTTCTGCTGTGTTCTATGGGGTCACTATGAGTCGGCATCGACTCCACAGCAGTGGGTCTGGTAAATAAAGAAGATGCCCTTTTAGTTAATGTAATTAGTCAAAAAAAAAAAGACAGTTAAGACAAGGAATCAAAACATATGCTAAATATTTAACATAAAATGTGAATGTGTACATTCCTTTTTCAGTTCTTTGATGTGGAGCCAAGGTATTTTCTTAGAGATGCTCCAGTAATTGGAGTTCCGTTAATCTTTTTCATGGAACTCACACACACACTGTGAATCCATTATAAGCTTTAGTTACGTTTCCTTTGAATTGGAGCAGGAAGTTAAAAAGCACTTAGCAAACAATCTGAGAGAAGCCTTCTCATTTTTATAATTGTTTTTCCAAGTCATTTCATTTTCTTTCTTACACCTAACTGTACAGATTGTTTTTTAGAGACTTACTTTTATGAGTCTTTTCAAAGATTTTACCTTAGCTTTCCCATAAGAAAAGTACTCTTTTATAGTTATAGTTCACCTGTTTCAATGACATTTAATTATATAAATTAATATGATATCTAGTTTAACTAGCATTAAGAAGGTTTGGAAGCAGACACAAATGATTCTCAGTAAGCACCTAATTCAACTAGTGGGGAGAGAGGCACACAGGGACCGGCCTACCACCCAATGAGTTTTAAGTGTGTTGCAGTATTATATGTTTCATAGAAGAACCAGAAATAACTCAGAGGTCACTTAAAAGAAGTGCTATTATATGTTTTTATTATGAAACTGAGATCAGATTATATAGCACTATGGCTTGGCATTCCTAATTGACTCAGGGTTTGTTTTTATCAATAATAATGTAATTTGCTGTGTTATAAAAAGTAATAATGTGATCAATGTTGAAAACTTGAAAATTCAGAAAAATCACAAAGACAAAAGGAAGGGGGGAAAACAAACCCACTGCGGTCAAATCGGGTCCAACTCATAGTGGTCAGAGGAGAACTGCCCCAGAGAGTTTCCAAGCAGCACCTGGTGGATTTGAACTGCCGACCTTTTGGTGAGCAGATGTGACACGTAACCCAGTATGCCACCAGGGTTTCCAAAGGAAGAAAAGCCAACTTGAATCACCAAGATGTAGGAAACTATCAAATACGATAGGTTTAAAAATGGCATTTTTACACTGGTGGTGGTGGGGAGGGATAATGATGTTAATGATGTGTTTTGACATTTTTTACATTTCATTTTTTAATTATGAAATCTTTTCTGTTCATCAAAAGCATATTGTTGTTGACAGTCATCCAATCATCAAGAAAGTGTGGACACAACTTACAGAATGGGAGAGAAGACTTGGAAACTTTTCATCATTTAGGAGTTTAATGTCCATAATATATAAAATAACTCTTAAAACTGAGCAACAAAAAGACCAACAACACCATTTAAAAAATAGGCAAATGAATTAAATAGACATTTTTCCCAAGAAGACATATAAATGGACAGCAAGCACATGAAAAGATGTTCATTGTTGTTAGTCATCAGGGAGATGCAGATCAAAACCAAAATGAGATGTGACTTCACCCCCACTAGGATGACTATTATTAAAAAATAAAAAAAGAACAGTGTGGCAGCAACAACTCACAGATGCATGAACACCAACGTTCACTGTAGTATTATTCACAATAACCAAATAAAGGGTAGCATTTGGTATTATAAAATAAATTTTAGTACTATTCACAATAACTAAAAGGTAGAAACTATCCAAGTACCCACTGACAGATGAATAGGTAAACAAATACGCACACACTCACACACACACACACACTCAGTGATGTATTACTAAGCTATAACAGTAAATAAGATTTAGATACCTGTCATCGTATGTATGAACCTTGAAAACATGGTGCTAAGTGAAAATAAGATGGAGACAAAAGGACAGATATTTATGATTCCATGCATATGAAATATTTAGAATAGTTAAATCTATCAAGACAAAAGATTATCAGTAATTGCCAGGGGATGGGGCAATAATAATGAGTTAAAAAATATATAGTGAAAATTGCTAAATAAAAAAGAAAATATATTAAAGGACACTCATGTGCCCGCAACCCAGAATATGAGGTAAAAACCCCCAGTGTATATTTATGTATCCTTCTGAGTATCAAGCAGAAACATGATGATCACCAGTATAAGATTACTCTAGGAAGTTTGTTGAAAAGGTGACTATTTATATTGGGGATTTATGAAAACCACAATGGATAATACAGAAAGTTGGAGCTAGTAGCAACTAAGCTGTTACCACTCCTAGGCCCCAGTATAGAACTGAGAGGAGCAGAGGATAGAACATAATTCAGATGGCTTTCCTCTGAGCTCCGTCTGGGATTCCCAATTGTTTAAACCCAGCCAGATGCCAAAGAACACGGAGAACACATTGATATGAGCAGAGAGTAGAATGGTAGACAGCCAACTTTCTCCTTTCATCTCTCCACAGATGTATCGTTAATCTGAATTTAGTGTTTTTTATTTTCATGAGTATCTATATACTTTGTATATATCTACACACCCCATGGAAACCTTGGTGGTATAGTGGCTAAGTGTTACAGCTGCTAACCAAAAGGTCAGCAGTTCACATCCGCCAGGTGCTTCTTGGAAACTCTATAGGACAGTTCTAGTCTGTCCAGTAGGGTCGTTAGGGGTTTGAGGATTTTATACACCCTATAGAATATTATCTAGTCTGACAGTTATTAGAGTTATTCATCAGATATTTTGTGTGATTTCCCCTTCAAGGCACATGCTAAGGTTGAACTTGTCAGTCTCTTTAAACTTCCCTGTGGCTATCCGACTTGCTTTGGACAATAAAATACAAATAAAAATGATGTATGTCACTTCCAGGCAACAGTTTTAAGAGCTATCATGGAAGTCACTTTATCTGCTTTCCACTGGTAGAATGATTAGGGAGACATATGATAAAATGAAGCCTTTATCTCCTTGGATTCCTAAGCAGAGGCCCCCAGATAATCTGCACTTGACATATGGTGTTAAACAACTGAGGATTGGTAATGTTTTTTAAATCTGCATAATCTATTTTATTCAAACAGATACATTTTGTATGATTTTAAACTTTGTATAAATGGTATATTCTACCATATTGCTGTTGTTAAGTGCCATTAAGTCAGCTCTGATCTATACTCTCTGCCTATGACAGAATGAAACACTGTCGGATCCCATCTCATCCTCACAGTCATTGCTAAGCTTGAGTCCATTGCTGCAGCCGCTGTGTCACTGCATCTCCTTGAGGGGCTTCCTGTTTTTCCTGGCCCTCTGCTTCACCATGCGTGATGACCGTCTCCAAGGACTGGTCCCTCTGAGAACACGTCCAAAGTAAGTGAGAGGTAGTCTCACCATCCTTGTTTCTAAGGAGCATTCTGGCTGTACTTCTGCCAAGACAGATTTGTTGGTTCTTCTGGCAGTCCATGTAATATTCAAGATGATTCACCAACATCATAATTCAAAGGCAGCAATCCTTTTCAGTCTTCTTATTCATTGTGCAGCTTTTGCACACCTGTGGGGCAACTGAAAACATCATGGCTTGGGTCAGGTGTACCTTTGTCCTTAAAGTGACATCTTCTTAAGACTTTAAAGAGGTCTTTTGCAGCAAATTAGCCCAATGGAATGGATCATTTGATTTCTTGACTGCTCATTTTCATGGGTGTTGATTGTGGATCCTACTAAAATGAAGTCCTTGACAACTTTAGTCTTTTCTTCGTTTATCATACTGTTCTTATTGGACCAGTCATAAGGATTTTTGTTTTCTTGATGCTCAGGTGTAGTACATGCTGAAGGCTGTGGTCTTTGATCTTCATTAATAAATGCTTCAAGACCTCTTCACTTTTAGCAAGCAAAGTTGTGTCATCTGCATGTCATGTTAACAAGTCTCCAATCTTGATGCTGTGTTCTCTTTCATAGCCAAAAAGCCAAGTGCCGTCGAGTCGGATCTGACTCATGTAGTCATATTATTATTCAGCTATTTTTTATTTGACATTTCTGAGGTTCATTGACACTGTGGATGTAACTATATAGTTTATTCCAGTAACTGATTTATTAATACCTAATTTATTCATCTGTCATCCCATTGATGAGTACTTAAGATGGTTTCGATTTTTTACTAATGGTGCTAAAATGAGCATTCAAGTGCAAGTCTTCTGTGCAGATGCGCAAGAGTTTCTCTAGGTAACATACTCGGGAGGTGCAATGTGCTTTAAGCTTTTCAAAGAAAGTTACGGATCAGGAGAAAACTTTGATCATTGTGAATCACGATTTCAATTATGAAGTTTTTCAGAAATCTTTGCCCATCAGGAGTGTGAATTCTGCCTCTCTCAGAACACTAAATGATTATGTTTGGGAAAGCTGTATCTTAAAATTGGTTTGACTTCAAAAAGACCAAAGTTATCCTTAAAAATTAGAGACTCACCTTACAGAACTATGGCTACACAAGATAACACCATTTAAAAAATAATAATAAAAAAAGTCTGGCAGGACAGAAGACAAATTGAGAGTACAGAATAAAAGAGTATAATCTTCAGTAGCTTCTTGAAGAATTTTCTCTTCATAGATGTGATGTCATATAAGATACATAATCAGTCGCTAACTGGCCCAGTTAGTGACTGGTGAGAGAAGTCCAAGCTGGCCAGAAGTGGAGGGATCACACAACCTGGGGAAAGACAGCCCAGGCAAGCTCTAGAGTGCTGTTCAGCAGGCCGGTTCACATCACGTCAGCTCCGGCACTCTCTGCAGCACTTCACCCTGACAAAATAGTCTGCATGCCCATTGTTTCTCAAAAGACTTTAGAGTTGGTTATAATCCACAGTCAAGGCTCCTCATTTTACAGACAGAGAAATTCCCAAAAAGGGAATCTATCTTGTCGTAAGTCGCCCAGCAGAGGGGTTAGAAGATTGGACTCTGGAGTGCCATAGACATGGATTCAGATCCCACTTTGCCTCTTCCTGACCTTGTATTAAGTGGAGCTGATAATAGCACCTGCCTTGTTAGGGAACTCAGAATAAATGAGATCATATATGTAAACACTGTCATGTACAGTGAATCAGTGGCAGTTACTTTATGTGTTATTAATAGCATTGTGATATAATTTCGCTGCTTTATCAACTACATCTGGTTTTTCTAGACCATTGTTTTAAGCTCTTTTCTAAGACGAGCTTATATCCTTCAAGTTTCTTAGTCACTCTAGCCGAAGGAAGTAGCACTCATTAATGTACCCTGTGTAAGAAGACTTGGCAGCTGACATAGCGACGCTCATTGTAATTTCAGTTGTGATGCACCCACTGCAGTTTTTCTCTTCCAGAGCATTTCATTTGTACGTACTTAAGCACACTCTGACACCTTGTGACTTTTAAAGTCAAATCAAGAATTTCTCAGTTTCCTCCTGAGCTTTGATGAGATGTCAGAATCATTATAGGAACTGATGAGAGTTGTAAGAGGGACTCATCCTTGCCCTGCTGCATCATCAGTAGCCTTGTATTTCCAGAAGAACATTGAGTGGATGATTTAAGGACAAGGCTCTAACCTAAATGCAGACTTCAATTACAGTAGTTACAAAACAGTGCTTTTAATCAACTATTTACTTTTGTTTGGGAATAGAGCTAATTTAGATGTCCCCCAAATGAAAAAAATTAAACTCATTGCTGCTGAGTCCATTCTGACTCATAGTGATGCAATAGGGTTTCCAAGGAGCTGATGGGTTTGAACTGCCGACCTTTTGGCTAAGCAACTGAGACCTTAACCACTGCACCTCCAGGGCTCCTTAGATGATACCCAAACCAAAATAAATAAATAAATAAACCTGCCACCGTGGAGTAGGTTCTGACCCATAGCCAACTATTAGACAGAGTAGAACAGGCCCATAGGATTTCCAAGGAGCCACTGGTGGATTTAAAATGCCAACCTTTTGATTAGCAACTGAGCTTTTAACAACTACACCACCAGGGCTCCATTTAGAGGACACTCAAACCAAACTAAAGCACACCCAATGCTGTTGAGTAGATTCCAACTCATAGCGACTCTATAGCATAGAGTACAACTGCCCCATAAAGTTTACAAGGAACACCTGGTGGATTTGAACTGCTGACCTTTTGGTTAGCAGCTGCAGAACTTAACCCCTGTACCACCAGGGTTTCCTTAGATGACATAGTGAGTGCTAATTAGGACCAGGAGGATGTGGGGGAAAATATATCCAGATAATTTAAAAATGTGTTTTGTCTAATAACTTGAACTTCTTCTCCAAAATTATTGGTCAAAAGTGTCACATATTAAGACTAAAACTGGTCATACTTTCTTACCGTTGGAAACTCTATGGGGCAGTTCTGCTCTTCTTACAGGGCCACTGTGAGAATCAACTCCACTGCGGTGGGTTTGGTTTTTTGAGGTTTTCTTACCATTGACTACCATCTGATGGAAATTCTAGCTCATAGTGATGTGTACAAAAAGTGATCAGCAGCAGAAAAGGAAAGGAATGGTCCGGCAGAGACCTTGAATAATCCATAATCTCGAAATGAGAATGAGTTGGATCAAAGTGGAGAAGCCCCATGCCACATATATCATTCTGTGCATGTGGTATCACCAGCTACTCTTCCTGCTATAATGAGACAATGAAGCTGTCAAAAGACACAGGCACAGCCAGCTGTAGTGAATCAATAATGCCACTTCCAAAGAGCTACACTGTTTACAAACTCAGAGTCCGTATACAACTAGAGCTGCATCAACCAGCTGAAATAAATAACTTCTTTGGCAGTACCCAGATTACAAAAGGGCTAATTACACAGTGGAAAGAGCCATAGAGTGCAAATCTGCAGACCTGTGTGATAACTCCAATAATTACATCAACTGTATGGTCTTAGAAAAGTCCTGTGCCTCTTGAAATCTTAATCTTCTGGCATATAAATATGGAGATGGAAGGAGAGGGTAAGAGAGGACCGGACAAGGTTGGCTGAGTGGATACTGGAAGTAAAGAGTGAGAAGATAGAGTTGCATAGAGGCAGGTGCTCAAGGTTTTATATGGAAAATTGACTTGGATTGTACAATTTCACTCAATCACAATAAAAAAATTAAAAAATAAAAAAAAGATGGAGATCACCCCATAAATATAACGTGTGTGAAGTTCTTTGGCAACTATGAGGCACTATACAAATTTAAGTGAGAACTGTAAAGCGATAAATGATGTACATATTGATTATATACTCAGCACTGAGAAGAGATAAGGAGATAAAGAAAAAGCATTAAAATTGATCTCTGTCCTTAGGATGCTTACAGTCATACTGGGGAGACAAGACAGCTAATGTCAGTGAAACTACTAAACTTCAGCACTAAACAACATGTAGTTGGCCATTGCTTTGAGTTTTCGAAACAGATTGCAAGAGTCATCTTTTTGGACCTTCAAAATAACTCAGTGAGGTAGATAGTATTGTAACTATTATGCTTACCTAACAGATGGTGTTAGGGACAGACAGAAACAGGTGGGCAGGAAACAGGACAACTACCAGATCTGCTACTGATGTTTAAGTTGATTAGGAGCCCCTGAAATAACCCCCAAAAAACTAGGAGGGTTTGTGATGACAGGCCCCAAGGGTCCCTCAATTATTCCTTCTGTGTTAGGTATATATTATAATAAATCTACATTGTGGTTAGGCTGTGACTGTCAGGAATCTCGCACACCCTGCCCAAGGATGTCACCTACCCTGCCCAAGGGCAGTTCTAGAATGGTAACAAAGCTAATAAGACCTCACAGCCAAAATTCTGTCAGAGTCTCCTCCTGTTGTGGAGGATGTCCCTTTTGACTCTCTGAAATGTGCTATTGTTTCTTGCTGTGACTGCTTTCCTCAGTAAAACTCTGCTATGAGGACAATTGAGGATGTGAGTGATTCAAGGGTGGAGTCCGAGCAGATTCTTTACTCCCAGTGGGGAACTAAGACCAGAAGTATAACAATGGGAAACAGATTAAGTGAGTTATTTGCCCAGTGAGGACACTGGGCACAAACCAATACCTGTGTCTTCCAGTTCCTAATGAAACATGTTTTCATTACTCATATGATTCAGTTGCCCTGTTAAGCTAGCTTAAGTGGTATAGGATCTATAACTTCTGTAGAAATTCAGAGAAGAGTTGAATGGCTGATGAATAAGAATAAAAAAAAAAGTCTGAGAAGTCTTTGTGGAGGAGGCTCTCAAGAAAGCTAGACAGGATGCCAGTAGATTGAGAAGCTGTAAGAGAGCATTCTTATTCAGATTACTCAGAGGAGTCACATAACTGCTCCTTAGGACTTTATGTGGCCCTATTCCCACTGTGATTCTGTGAGCTGCTACAGTGTGAGCCAAGGCAGGGAGAGTGTTATACTACTTAGGTTGTTAGGTCAGCAAAAGGCAAAACAGCTAAATAACCATAGTACAACTCCCTTGTCTGTCTATCTCCTTCACACAAATGTCCTTCCCCCAAAACACTTGTCAGTCTCCCTTTTCTTTTAAGCCTGAATTTACATTTGTACCTTCTGTAATATTAAAACACACCTTTTGCCTTAAAAGCATGCAAGCCGCTATCTAAGATACAGTTATTGGTCTCTACTCATCCAAAGCAAAACGGAAAGAAGGAAATGAAAGACCCAAAGAAGAAACTAGTTGACAGGACTAATAGTCTTCAAGGACCACAGCCTCCTCTACCTTGAGACCAGAAGAACGCCTCTACTAGTTGTTCTAATCAGGGCCACAATAGATGGATCCCCACAGAAGGGGAGAAACATGTGCAACATAACCTCAAATTCCTAAAAACTAAAAAATAAAGTCAAGAAAACAGACCTGCTGAACTGGTTGAGACTGTAGAACTCCCAGAGACTGTTGCCCTGAGATAGTCTTCAGACTTGAAACGAAAGCAAACCACTGAGGTCACCTTGTAGCTAAATAACAAACTGACTCCAAAATAGTGAAGATCACCAGTAAGCACTGTGCTGCTTTAAGTCATCACTATATGAGACCAAAAGGTCAACAATTACTTTAAACAAAGATAAAATAGTAAAGGGGTAGAATGACCAGAATGGAAATAACAAGATGGTCACCGCCTTGTGAAGAATGTAACCAATGTCACTGAACAACTTGTATAGAAATTGTCAAATGGGAACCTGAACTGCTATGCAAACCTTCACCCAGAAAGCACAGTAAAATATTTTAAAAAAAAAACAGCTTTAGTTCATTGACAAAGATGTTGAAGACTCAAATTAGTGACTGACCATCCTGAGGAATGATCTATGCATTACTATGTTAATGAAACTAAATGATCTAATATGACTCTTGAAATTTCAGAATCTCTCTTTACAGAATGATGATGAGCTAGCTAATTGGAAAGGGACAGAATATTAACAGTGCTGTTAAAACTTCCAGCTACTCATTCAGGTCCTAGACTAAATATTGATAAACAGAGCAATTACATTTCAACTGAAGAGCAAAAGGCTGTTGCCTTGCTGTCTAGTGGCTGCTCTACCTGAGGGAGTTGGCAAAATGCACACTTGAATCCTGAACATGGCAGAAAAATCCTTCGGACACCTCGTTGCTAGTGCTGGCCAGACCATACCTGCCTACCCCATCACAATGTTGGGTTAAGTTCAAGGTAGCTGAAGATGAAGCAGAGTGGTAGAGGGCCTGAAGTTCAGAGTTCTGGAGAACCCTTGGGCTGCTATGAAGTGCCTTGAGGGTACTCATATTTTGAATTGAATTTAACTTGAGACAAGCACTTCAAAGTCTTTGTTAAACTATAGTAAATATAATGCCAGCCAGCCAAGTGCCCTCGAGTGGGAATATGCTCACTCAAATGGACCGTGTTTAAGCACATGGGAGATCACAGATGCGTTTTCTTAAGTAGTGTAGGAGACTAGGTTTGGGGGCTGACCTCAGGATATCCTGTTAGATCTGGCATGGATCTGAACTTCTTAGCTGTATCTCATTGTTTAGAGAAGTTACAGGTTTTTATTCACCTTTGTGTTTCAGGCCTGTGCAGTTCCACTTACACAAAGTGGTACAAATGCGGGTAGGGCTACAGAACACACGTGCTGGGTCCAGTGAAATGCAAGGTAAGGGCACAGTTGAATCTACCAGTGCTTGCTCTCATTTCAGCAGGATAGTCGCTTGTGTGATTACAACAGCGGATGTAACATGCTGCATTGTGGAAGTATCATCCGACTATAGACCACCACGGCAGGCTCGACGCTGTAGAAGCTTCTTGTCAGATCTTTATATTTATGAAATGTGACTTAGACCAATTTAAAAGAAACGTGTCATTTCTTCATTCTCTTGTGCTTCGGGGTCAGTTGGATTTAAGTGTGAGGTTACTTTAAGCTCTTAATACTTGTTACCATTTGCAACTACTAGACTTTTAGGATTAATCTGGATCTTCTCCATACTGAACAATCAAAACAAAGTTCATTAATAGATTCGACAGTGAGGCTGACATGCAGTTGCCACTGTCTAGTTTTTGTGATCATCAAAACAACTGTCATCATATCAGTTGACATTATAATAAATTAAGGAGACTGAAATTATATTTATGATGTGTTTGTATATAAAAATTTTATATACAGACCCAAGTAAACAATTTTTTAAAAATAGTTCTGTTATCTGAAGGAAGAAGGAAAGACGAGAACAGAAGGGAGGGCAGGAAGAGAAGTAAATAGGAAGATTTGAAAATTATTTGTCAAATTATAGAAACCTCGGTGAGGTACTGGTTAAGTTCTACAGCTACAAACCAAAAGGGTGCACTACTTGGAAACTCTATGGGGCAGTTCCACCCTTTACTATAGGGTCACCATGCATCAGAATTGACTTTGGTTTGGGGGCATTGGGTCAAGTTATAACACTGGCCTTAGAGAACAGAGCCATGAATTCTAGTTAATTCTGACATAGGCATGGTGTGTTCCCTTGAGCATTTAAATATTTCCCCCCATGATCTGTAAAGCCTGTGACTTTAATAAAGATTTATGCAGTGCTATTCAGAACCCAGAATTGTGCCTGGGTATAGGAAAAGTAAGAATGGCCCATGCATTCATAGGGCTTACAGTCCAGTGGGTGGAGAGAGAGAGAGAATAACCAGGTTAAGGAGATGCAAATCAGTACTGCAGTGAGAAACCATTTCATGTCTACTAGAGAGATTATTAAGAATTCCTGGCGATACAACAGTTAAGCACCCACCTACTGGTTCTGCAGGAGAAAGACTTGGTGATTTTTTGCCAGAGAGATTACAGCCTAGAAAATTCTAAGGGGCAGCTGTATTCTGTCAGATGGGGTTGCTGTTAATCGAAATTGATTTAACAGTATCTAACAACAACAAGGGTGACTATTATAAAAAATAAGACAGAGAGAGAGGAGAAAGTAACAAACATTGGCAAAGATGTGGAGAAAATTGAATCGCCATGCATTCATTTCTATGGGAAGTCTGGAAAACGAGGTGAGGGAGAGACAGAATTTCAGGCTTTGGGAATATCATAGGCAGAGACTCATGGAAAGAGTATGGTGTTTTCCAGGAAGTGAATAGAGATCAAATGTGGACTATATTAGTGAGGGAGAGGGTAAAGCTTGGTTTGGAAAGTTAGACAGGGACACTGGTTATTGTGGCAAGAGGGACAGATTTTCTGATGTCATGCCAATCAAAGGTCATCTCTGGAGCTACAGATGCGACGTCAAAGAAATTAGAGCTAATTCACTCAAAATCTTGGTGCTAGCAGATGACAGTGCTCAGAATTCAAAACAGGCCTGTTTGACTCCAGAGCCCATGTGCTTTACCATACTAAACTGCCTTCCCTTCTTTATAAGAAGTACGTTTCAGATTTCTTGAAAGCTTAGGCACTGACTTACTATTGGAGATTCTCATGGTGACATGCGGCTGATCTTTCTGTGTCTGGAAAGTATCATGCACAAAGATTCAGGGTCTTGCCTTCCTTCAAAACATAGGAAACACATGTAAGAAAACCTACACAAAATTCAGAGCCTAAAAAATCACATTGAATGTGTACATCCATATGTAACAGGACTATTTTGTGAAAATAATTTTCATGGGAAGCATCTTCTATTTAGTAAGATGTCTTCCATCAGGTTTTTGAGACCATAAGACATTAAGTTAGGCCTCAGAGCTATTGCCGTTAGGCATGTGAGAGAGAACTCAGGCAGACAAACAGACAGGAAGAACCTTGGCACTGTCATTAAATATAAACCTAGTTTAAGTGAAGTACCGTGCTTTTAGTCCTCTAGAACTCAGCACAGTTCTTTGGCATACAATAAATTCTGGTTTCCATTTCCTTTTTTCTCCATGTCCTTTGATCCCCACCCCCTCTGCTTCAGATATTATGATTCTGTTTAGTTTGAGTCTATCCAGGGGTCGGCAAGAGATGCAGTGGTTGTGATTGTCCCAGATTTGGTATTCTAATTCTTTAGGCTAGAAAGGCTACAGGTTTTCGAGTCGATTTTTAGCCGTTGTATAGTACCGTATTCAGCCTATGCTCAGACTAAAACATGAAAATGGGAAACTGATCTCATGTCATCCCTTCTTCCAGGTGTCAATCTCCTGCCTGCTTTTGTTCACTCTCTTGTGCTTTCAGTTGCCTCCCAGTGTTTATAGCTGTTATGAAAGGTTGGATCCAGTAGAAATGGAACTCCCAGGATGATCCTTTTAGATACAGAACCAGGTCATGTAATACTTCCCTTAGGGAATTTGTATTGTTTTTCCTCTGTCTGTTTAACACTGTTACTCCAGATCTATAGACAGCATATTCTCTCGCTACCCTAAATCTTCCCACTTATGTCACCTTTCACTGCTACAACTTTCAACATCTGGCTTCCATTGCTTTCATTTTCTTTGTGTGGTTTTTAGCACTATCACCTTCCAACATACTATTTATTGCATATTTATGATGCTTACTGTCTGTCATCTATCTCCCCTCACTAGCATACATGATACCACAAATCTTTGTCTTTTATTGTTTACAGACGCAGCCCCAGCACACACAGTAGGAACTCAGTGTTTTTTGGCCAAATTCAATATTTATGTTATTGAAATTTTTAAATATGTTTTTAATATTTAAATTATCAAATATTACTCATTTCTTACATAGGGAAGTTACATTTCCAGAAAGCAGTCATTGCACAAAGTACTTTGCCAGATCATTTGTACTGTCCTCAGACATTAGGCACAGTATTTGATACTCTGTAGTGATAACAAATACTCTCACTTTAAAGAAACTGTCACTTTAAAGGAACTGTCTCTTTTAGAAACTGCCAAAAGTCTCAGGGTGAAGGATAATCAAGAAAGAGAATGCACAACCTGGACAGAATCATTTTAGATTAAAAAACAAGTATGACATTACAAGACTATGTCTGATTCTTTGGTTCATACACAGGCTATCAAAGCAGTTCTAAATAAAGAGTCCCTGAAATATTCATATGCTTGTTGTGCAGTTTGAATCAACATATGACTGTCTAATAGAATAGTTCTGAAGTTAAGAGTTCAGGTCTTTTTGTTTGCTTGTTTTTGTAATTTTAGCACCATGACTTGTATTCAGTCTCTGGAAAGCGTCTTCTCAGTGTGTTTTCAGGAGGTGTGGGACTATTGAGCCTGATGGAGCCGGACAAGAAAATTTTCTGAAGTATCTTGATTTCACTGATGTTGTTGGTGATGGCAGGGTTGCTATAGCTCATCAGTGGTAAAATAACGCTCATTTAGGGTTAACATTAAAGCAAATTGTTGAATTTATCTGATTTTCTCTGACTTCTAGTATTCAAAATAGTGTGTAGTTTTAGCATGGTTTGTATTGTAATCCCACAGTGTGGTTGAATTAGTTTCTAAGTGTGTTGTGATATATTTTGATTCCTGTAATCACCCTATCTTGCTTCTGAGTGATGAATTACCACATAATTGCACTTCCTAGTTCTTTTTAATTGGTCACCATTATCAAATGGGATAATAACCAATTGATTTAACACTATGGATGCTCAATAAGCAGTCCTTCCCAGGACTAGGTAAATTAGAAAAACAGTGTCTTCATTTAGTTGATGGCTTGTTTAGCTCTCTGCTCCTCTGCTCCACTTCCCTCTCTTTGCATTTCTCATTTGTTTGTTTCTTTCCTTGTTTTGATCTTTTTGTAATAGAACATGTAGGCACAACTGTCTGTTCTGTTATTTTGCTGTCATCATACTAAGAAATTAGTGAACAGATATCAAGCCTTCCCATAGGTGTTGCTAATTCTTTTCCCTAATACCGCAGACCCAAACATCACACAGGTTTTATCTCATGTACCAAACCCCAAAACTTATAGTCACTGCCTGGAGCACTGTGTTGTGGAAGACTATATATCTAGATCTAGCTCAGTGGGAAAGCATACCATCATTGATTCATCATTGATTCATGATGTCTGGCATTGGCATACAATAGGAGTTTTAAAGACGCATGCTAACCTTATTATTGGCCATGAGGACGAGAAGAAAAGTCACCAAGAGAGTGATACAGACTAGGGATTAGGGGAATAGGGATAACCACATTTTGTTAGCCTGAGCATCCTGCGCTCATGGACTTTGGATGAGTGTATTCTTTGCCCAAAAGTTGCTACATGGTTGTAAGCATAGTGGCAAAGGTCAGGGCTGAGAGGAAACAGGAACCTATATCCATTTTGGCTAGAAGTCTCTTCCTACCAGAAATCCAAATTTAAAACATTTTTCTTTTATACAGTGCCTTGGTATTCCTGGGTAACATAATGAAACAAAGTCCACTACCGATCAAGACAAATAGATTGGGGTATTACTATTTAAACACTTCCTATCCAATACTGTTTGCATTAAACGTAGATGAAATGTATCATTCTTAAGACTTTATAAAGAACATGTTTCTGGTACCTATGAATATCTCTGGTAGGCAGATCTTTGCTATTCAGAGATGTTTATGTGAGTGAGGTGACCCAATTTCTATTCCAGTGGATCTACGCTCTCATTTGTTCTGCCTGTCTGTTTTCCTTGACAACTTCAATAAAAATCAAGCTGTCAAGGATTTCATTTTACTTGGATCCATAATCGATACCCATGGAAACAGCAGTCAAGACATCAAATAACTCATTGCACTGGGAAAATCTACTGAGGATGATGAGACTGTGTCTTGCTTACTTTGGATGTGTTATCAGGAGGGAACAGTTTCTGCTAACCACTAATCATTTGCCAAGAAAATGTTTCAGGGTACCAGATAATGAATACATAGTTATTTATCATTTATTTTCAGTGAGGAATTTACTCTCAGGATGAACTGTTAAGGCAAAGACTGATTATGAAGCCAGGCATGCAAAGAATTGACATGTTAAGAAGTATGAAAGTATTATTGTCCTTGTTCCAAATATAGAGATAAACAAGCCTGATAATATGGGCATACATTCTAATTAATTAGTCAAAAATTATATTGTATAGAAATAGCAATGCTTTGTATCACACAGAAAGTACTTGTAGTGGTTAATAAATAATAATTAAATTCTCATTTTCAGTAATCAGAAAAGATGATTTGAATAGAACAGATGAATGGTTTCTCACAGCTGAACAGAAATCAAAATAATTAGCATAGTTTTTATAAAAGTTCACTTTAGAGATGAGCTATTTTGAGGGTTCTACCATTGCAAATACTCTAAGCAATCCTAGATTAAAGAAAGAAAGAGAGAAGAAAAAGAAAAAACTGCCATAAACAGCTCCAACTGCTTGTTCTGAATGAATGAAAGATGCTTGAGCTTGGAATAACAAAGTGAAAAATAGAACAAAACTCGAACCACAACATAAAGTGTACCAGCAAAATCTACAAGCCACAAACCTATGTCTCCAAGAACAGGGATTCCCTAAGCTAAAACATTGTTAGGAAGCCTTGGCTCATTGAAAGAGGTGTACAGAATTCTTCACAACAACTTGAAAAGAAGTGAGTAAAATCTATTGTTGCAGTAAGGATAGAGTTTATTATTTTCCCATCTCCTGAAGATACTGCTTCCAAATACGTTAGAATCGTTAAACAGAGCAACAAGGTACAAAATTCCGAACTAAATTAAGTCATGCAAACAGAGTGTCCTTCTGTATATTGGTTTAGATACATACACATCATTCCCCAAATAGAGGCACAACCCTGAGTCTACACATCTGACCACTAAGCTACCTGAATGGCCAAGGTCAAAACAGCAACTGTGGTGCTGAAAGTTTTGGAACACATTATCTGTTTTAACTTTCTTTTGTGAAACATGGCTATGGTAGAGAACCTCTGAAAACACAATTTGAAGTATGGTTTCTGTGGGTAGTTCTGGATAATAGAGTCGTAACTGGAAACCAAAAGGTAATCTTGAGATGTGTTTCCAGATGTTTGCCGAACATCTCCACTTGTGTGTTCCATAAGCTGTTTTGGTACCCAGATGGGACTGGCTACTGTCACTCTCCCCCCTCGCCAAAAATAAAACCAAGCATGACAAAAGAGAATAAAAAGTGGTTGTTCTCTTTTTTTCCTGTGTAGGTGAATGGTGTCAACCTGGACAAGGTAGTGAAAAGTGTCATGCCCAAAGACAAGCAAACAACAAACCAGGCCTGGCCAGCCTGACCAGACATAAACAAATAGAACACAAAAGCAGGATGAACAAACAAATCTGCAATCCATAAACAAAGAAAATAATTCTTGAATGTTCCAGAAACAGAAGATTATATGTACATATATATATGTGTGTGTATAAAAGTTTTAAAAAGACAGGATGCCTCCAGAAAGATACCAAAATAAAACACCAGATGACCACCCAGCATAAGAAAAGGCACAAACTACCTGCCCCCCACCCAGTGCTGTCAAGTCAGGTCTGACTCATGGCACCTATCTAATAGAGAATTCAAAACACTAATATTCAGGGATCTCTGAGAGATCAGGAAAGAGATAAAGGAAAACACAAACAAAAATAAGGATAAAAAAGACACAATCATGGAAAACACATACAAAATCAAGGAAAACACAGACAAAGAAATGGAGAAATTCAGAAAAATAATACGGGAACAAAATGTCAAAACAACCAATTAGAAATAATACAAAAACAGCAATTGTGAATAAGAAAATAAACAATAAGATTTCAGAAATAGACAGTACAATAGAAGGTTTAGGAGTATATCTGAAACAACAGAAGACGAGAATCAAAGAAAGTGAAGACAAGTCCTTGGATACCATTTTTCATGAGAGAATATCAGATAAAACAATGAAGAAAACTGAAGAAACTCTGAGAATGATGTGGTATACAATCAACAGCAAAAATCTGTGTGTGATCAGAGTTCCAGAACAGGGGAAGAAAGTGGAAAATGCCCGGAGGATCACTGAAGGATTGCATACAGAAAACTTCTGTAATATCATGAAATATGGAAAGTTAGCTGTCCAAAAATCTCACCAAACCCCATATAGAATATACTAAAAAAGAAAATCACCATGATATATCATAATCATATTGACTAAAACTAAAGACAAAGAAAGAATCCTGAGAGGAAAACAAAAAGTCACAAAGGCAGAATATTAGGACTAATCTCTTATTACTCAGTCAAGAAGGCAATGGGATGACATACATAAAACATGAAAAGAAAAAAAAATGCCCAACAAGAATAGTATATTCTGCAAAGATCTCTCTCAATATGGTGGTGAATTAGGTACATTTTCATATTAACTGAAATTAAGGGAGTATGTAAAAACCAAGCCAAACTTATAAAAATTGTTAAAGGTCAGAAAACAAATGCTGGAGAGGCTGTGGAGAAAGTGGAACTCTCCTGCACTGTTGGTGGGGTTGCAAAATGGTCCAGCCTTTTTGGGAAGCAATCTGGTGCTTCCTTAAAAAAATAGATATAGATAGACCATTTGACCCAGTAATTCCACTACTTGGAATATATCCTACAGAATTAAGGCCGATCACACCAACTGATACATGCACATGAATGTTTATTGCAGCAGAGTCCACAATAGCAAAAAGATGGAATCAACCCAGATGCCCAACAACAGAGAAATGGTTAGGTAAACTAAGGTATATATATTCAATGGAGCACTATGCAATGATAAAGAACAACAATGATTCCAGGAAACATGTCATAACCTAGTTTCAACTGGAAAACGTTGTGTTGAGTGAAAGTAGTCAGTGACAAAAGAACAAATATTGTATGAGACCCCTATGATAAGAACTCAAAAACAGACTTATGCATAGAAGAAAAGACTCTTTGATGGCTGCAAGGGAGGGGAGGGAGAGAGGGCGAGGGGTGGAGGGTTTAGACTAGATAGTTGGTAGAAATTTGGTTGTGTGAAATCGGTGATAGCACACATTAGAACTAAGAACAGTATTAAGTGGACTTCAACATAACTTGAATACTCCTTCCATCTTAACCCCGATATTGCAAGGACAGAGTAGCTGGAGCAAGGGGCAGGGGACCATGCTTTTAGGTGAAATTGAGGCCAATTGACACAACTAGCATTTTGCTAAGAGGGGTCTCTGCACCCCACATTGGTGAGTGGCGTCTGGGGTCTTAAAAGCTGCAAAGCTACGATCCAGGGGCACAGCAAACAGTCCCAACTTAGCAGGAATGGATGCTCACCGAGGACCAAAATGACATGGGGTAAAGACAACCCAGAAGATAGAGAGACCCACATGAGCGGGTGCCTACAAACTTGGGACCAGAAGAACTGGATCGTTCCCAGCCACCACCAGTGATAGCCACAATGGAGCTCACTAAGTTGAGTCTCACTGGCAACACAAGAATAAAAAGTGGTGCACCCTGAGATCTCCACTAAAAGACTGCAGTTGACAGTCCAGCAGCTTTGGGGTTCCCCTGGGAGCATGGCCCCTGGCCCTGATGCTGCCCTGGCCCATAAATCATGATGAAGGTCCACTCTTTGGACATGAATGGATTGGACTTGGTGATGCAGAGCAACCATATATTGGATGCACTTTATGGTTCTGTGCATCTATAGGATATCATCCTGCTGACCTCTGGCTGGAGGAAGGGGAGTGCATTAAGAGGAGGGGAAAGGAGACTGTTGGGAGGATGAGACATGTATGGAGCAGAGAAGAATAGTGTGTTGTCACCGAGCAGGGAGAGCAGTGGAAGCTGCGTATAGGTAGACATGTAAATTTATATGGGAATGTACATCTTCACTCAGTCATAATGAAAAATAAATAAATTATTAAAGGGAATCTTTCAGTCAGAGAGACAGCATCAGCCAGTAACGTGAATCTAAGAAGCAGGATAGCATCAGTAAGGTGCTAAGCTAGGTAATGAACTCTCAAGAACAAACATAACTAAATGATTTACAACAGGGAACCAGAGAGGTCAATCTGTAAATGACAGCAAAATCAGGACAATGAAAGACGGAATAAATAGTGTAGGTATAGAATTTTCAAATGGAGATGAACTCAAGGTGATATCAAATCATAAAAGACTGGTTGAAGCTTAAGAAGATGGAGGAAATTTCAAGGTTGCCACAAAAAAAGTTAGTAAACTTACTCATCAAGTGAAAGAAGAAAAACATAATCTCAGTAAACATAAAATCTACAAAAACAAAATTAAAAAAAAATCGACAAACGAAAGAAATTCAGCACAGGAGAGTAAGAGGAACAAAGGAAACATCAGAACCACAAAAAAAGCATTACAAAACAATGGCAGTAAACTCAGACCTGTCAACAGTCACACTAAACATAAATGACTTAAATGCACCCACAAAGAGACAGAGTGACAGGATGGATAAAAGAATAAAAAACATCAATACACTGCTACAAGTGGTACACATTAGAAACAAAGACATAAATTTATTAAACAGATGGGGGAAAAGTCTATCAAACAAAAAAAAAAACAGAGCAGGAGTGACAGTACTAATGTCAGATAAAATAGATTTTAAAACAAAATCCACCATAAAAGACAAGGAGGGACATTATATAACGATTAAAGGGACAATTCACTGTGAAGACATAACCATTATATGCGTCTGTGTACCCAATGACACGGTTCCAGAAACACACGGGGAAAAAAAACTCGAACAGCTTTGTAGAGAGAACATGGCAGTTCCACAATTATAATAGGAGACTTCAAGCACTACTCTTGGTAAAGGACAAAATGTTTAAAAAGAAATTTAAAAAAACACAAGAGATCTAAAGCCACAATCAAACAACTTGATCTCACAGAAATATATATAGAACACTCCACCCAACAGCAGCAAAGTACACAGTCTTCTCCAATGCACATGGAACATTTTCCAGAATAGGCCACATCTTTGGCCTAAAAGCAGCTGTCAATAAAATACAAAATACTGACATAATAGAAAGTATCTTCTCTGATCAGAGCTACGTAAAAGTATAAATTATTAACAGGAAGAGCAAAGAAAAAATTTAAATACTTGCAAACTTAGTAACATCTCGCTTAAAAAAAAATTGGCTAATAGAAGAAATCAAAGATGGGATCTAAAAATTCCTAGAAAAAATTGAGAATGAAAACACGTTACACCAAAACCTTTAAGGAACAGCAAAGGCAATGCTCAGAGGTCAATTTACAACAGATGCACACATCAAAAAATTTACAAGGGGTCAAAGTGAAAACAATACGCTATACAACAAAAAAAGTACCCCAGAGCCACCAGGGAAAATGAAATAATAAAGATCAGAGCACAAATAAATAAATTGGAGAACAGAACGACAACAGAAAGAATCAATGAAACTGAAAGTTGGTTCTTTGATAGGATCAACAAAATCTACAAACCCATTGGCCAAACTGACCAAAAAAAAGAAAGCAGCTGGAGAAACCCAGGTAATAAATGAAATGGGGGACATTATGACCGATTCAGTTGAAATGAAAAGAATCGTAATAGATGCACTATGAAAAACTGAATACTGACAAATTTGGAAACCTAGGAGAAAGGGACAAATGTCGAGAAATGCACTACCTACCTAAACTAATACAAACTGAGGTAAAAAAATATGAACAGACCCCTAACAAGAGAAGAGATTGAAAAGGTAATTTAAAAACTCCTCCAAATCACAACAAAACCTTGGCCCGGATAGCTTCCACTGCAGAATTCTATCGAGCATTCAGAGAAGAGCTTACAACAGCACTGCTCAAACTATTTCAGAACAAAGAAAATGAAAGGTTACTTCCAAATCCATTCTATGAAGCCAGCATATGATACCTGATACCAAAACCAGGCAAAGACATCAGAAAAAAAGAAAATTCCAGACAATATCTTTCATGAATATAGGTATATAAATTCTCAACAAAATTCTAGCTAATACAATTCAGTATCACATTAAAAAAAAAAATACACTCCAACAAACTGAGATTCCTACCAGGTATGCAAATATTGCTGAACATTAGGAATCCAATACACATAATCCACCACATAAATAAAAGAATCACATGATTATCTCGATGGATGGAGAAAAGGTATTTGATAAAGTCTAACACCCAGTCCTGATAAAAATGTCAATAAAACAGATACAGAAGGAAAATTCCTCAACGTAATAAGAGGCATCTACACAAAACCAATGGCCAACATCATTCTTAATGGAGTTAGGTTGAAAACATTGTCCTTGAGAATATGAACAAGACATGGATACCTTTTAACAACATGCCTATTGAACACTGAGCTGGAAGTCCTACCTAGAGCAATAAGGCAAGAAAAAGAAATAAAGTGAATCCAGATTGGTTAGGAAGAAGTCAAACTATATTTGCAGAGGACAGGACACTACATGTAGTGAACTCAAAGAATTCCACAAGAAAACTACTGAAATAAATAGTCAGTCGAGTAACAAGATACAAATAAACACACAAAAGTCAATTGGCTTCCTGTAGACAGCTAAAAAGGCAATGAGAAGGAAATTAGGAAAGCTATACTATTTATGGAAACCCTGGTGGTGGTTAAGAAGTATGGCTGCTAACACAAAGGCTGGTAGTTCGAATTCACTAGGTGCTCCTTGGAAACTCTATGTGGCAGTCCTACTCTGTCTTATAGGGTCACTAGGAGTCAGAATCAACTCATTGGCAATGGATTTATTTTTTATATATACCTTTATAATAGCCCCTGAAAAAATAAGATACTTAAGAATAAGTCTAACCAGGGATATAAATGACCTACACAAAAATCAAACAACAACAACAACAAAAAACTACAAAATGCTACTGCAAGAAATCAAAAGAGGCCTACATAAATAGAAGAACATACCATGTGTGTGGATGGATAGGCTCAATGTTATGAAAATGTCAATTATACCAAAAGCAATGTATAAATATAATGCAACCACAATGGTTTGGGGGGACATCTAGCTCATCTGGCACAACATAGTTTGTAAAGAAAATGTACATCCTACTTTGGTGAGTAATGTCTGTTGTCTTAAAAGCTTGTGAACAGCAATCTAAGATACTTCCGTGGTCTCACTCCATCTACAGCAAGGAAAAATGAAGAAAATGAAAGACACAAAGGACGAATAGACCCCAACTACCACAACCTCCACCAGACTGAGTCCAGGACAACTAGATGGTTCCTGGCTTCCAACACTGACTGCTTTGACAGGGATCACAAGAAAGGGTCACAGACAGAGCTATGGAAAAATGTAGAACAAAACTGTAACTCACAAGTATATATATATGTACACACACACACATATATGTATATATATAGTGGTCCAACAGAACAGAGGCTGGAGAAATCCCAAGAATAGTGGCACCAGGTACTGTTTTAGCTTAGTAATGAAATCCCTCCTGAGGCTCACCCTTCAAAGATTGTTGTTTTTAGGTGACATCAAGTCAGTTCTGACTCATTTTAACGCTTCTCTGTACACCAGAGCAAAACACTGTCCAGTCTGCCACCATCCTTATGATCTTGTTTCATGCTTGAGCCCATTTTGTAGCTGCTGTGTCAATCCATCTCCTTGAGTGTCTTCCTCTTTTTAGCTGACCCTCCACTTTAAACTTTACCAAGTGTGATGTCCTTCTCCAGGTACTGATGCCTTCTGATAACATGTCCAAAGTATGTAAGATGTGATTTTTACTAATTTTTTAATGAGAAATTTATTTGCTATATAAACCTTCATCTAAAACATAATAAAAATATACTAGTTTTATAGATAGGTTTTTGAGAAGACTTACAAAACAAAAACTGATTTCAAATTTACAACTTTAACTAAACCCACTGCTGTTCAGTCAATTCCAGCTCATAATGACCCTACAGGACAGAGTAGAACTGCCCCATAGATCCTCCAAGGAGCGCCTGGAGGATTCGAGCTGAGACTGCTGGTTAACCACTATGCCATAACTAGAGAATATTAATGTAATTACTACAAAAAACCTCTTTGGAACTTTAAACTCAAAGATATCACTTTGGTGACAAAGGTATATCTAACTCAAGCCATGGTCTTTCAGTTGCTTCATATGCATTCAAAAGGTGGACAATGAAAAAGGAAGATAGAAAGAAAAGATGTATTTAAACCATGGTGTTAGTTAAGAATGCTGAGTGTACCATAAACTGCCAGAAGAACACATCAGTCTTGGAAGAAATATAACCAGAATGCTCCCTCCTTAGAATCGAGCATGGTGAGACTTTGGCTAATTTACTCTGGAACAGATCATCAGAAAAGACCACTCACTAGGACAGGACATCAGACTTGGTACAGTAGAGGGTCAACAAAAAGAAGGGACCCCCCCCGTGAGATGGATTTTGACACAACAACAGGTTCAAGCACAGATGGATTACCCAATAAGCAATGTACACATGAGCTCAATTCCACCTACTTACCATCTGTAGTGAATAAGTTTATTTGTTTCGCACAATATCAAAGTGAAAAGTGAAGCTGTACAGTGATAAAACGACAGTACACTATATGGCTGTGCTGTGCACAATATTTAGATAAACAAATCATGCTTGCAGTTACTATTGATTTTTAAAGTATAGCATAACTATTGAGAGAAGGGAGTTCCTGAGGCGTACAGTTAATGTGTTCAGCTGCTATCTGAAAGGTTGTTGGAAGGAATTAATTAGTGACTTGTGGTAGCAAAGGTAATAATGCCATGCACCTCCTTGAAAGATCTCAAGGGTTCCTGTTGCCACTAAAATGAAGCTGTTACTGGGTACCATTAAGTTGATCCTGACTCATAGTGACATTATATGACAGAGTAGAAGTTCCCCATAGACTTTTCTTTACCGTAATCTGGCTTGGCAGTCTTTATGGAAGCCACAGCTTCTGAAAATGAAGTCAGAATCCTTCAAAGAACTCCTAATCTATTTCTAGCCCTCTTTGCTTATTATAAGTCCCACTACTATGTCCACCCTTTGGACATTTTACGGCCCAGCCATATCAGAGTATTTACTAGTCCTCAAATGCTTTTACATATATACCTAAAAAGGTATATGTATGTAAGGTTTGCTAATCTTCAGCCCAGAACCTGACTTCCCCTGTACTCCCCACTCCACATCACCAATCAACCATCCCCAGTGAGGCTGGTTGATTTTAAAACAATTCTGACACGTATCTGCTACTCTGACCAGATCAGTGTTTATCTTAGTGTGGATTAAAAATACCTGGGTTTCTTGGTAATAATTCAGATTCCAGGGCTCTGCCTTAGACCTACAGAGGCAAAAGTTCTGGGGCTGAGTGCTGAGAATCTGTGTTTTCCCAAGCTCTACAGGTAATTTGAGAACATTTGCCCTAGGCTGAGACATGCACAAAAGGCTCAGGCCTTCTTCTGTGAGTTCTCCTCCTCCATTCCTATGGCTCAGGATAGTAAGCATTCAATAAATGTTTTGCATGTTAATTAACCTTTCTTCCATTGCACAACTGGGTGACTTCAAACTGCCAACGTTTAGGTTAGTAGCTGACAGCAAACTGCTTGGGTCACCCAGGGCACTTAATGTGACCAGGGGGAGTCTTGAAACTGTAGCCATAGTTGCAATGCTGAAGAATTTTACAGCCTTCTCTAACTTCATTTTTGGTGGGTTTTTAACATTAAAGACAAGGAGAAGTGCTCAAAGATCTTCAGCGTATCAAAATGTATCATGCTCCCTTCTCTCTATATCTCCTACCAACTATTGCTTTTTCAGGAATGTAGAATAAAAGGTATAGCTTTTAACATCCACTACAGTGGTATAGGGGTTAAGTGCTCTGGCTGCTAACCAAAAGGTTGGCAGTTCGAATCCACCAGGTGTTCCCCGGAAACTCTATGGAGCAGTTCCACTCTGTCCTATAGGATCAATATGTGTCCGAATCAATTCAATGGCAGTGAGTTTGTTACCAGACAAAGCCTTCCGGATTCTCATTACCTGCCCCCTACAAAAGCCAATCTCTGACACAAGTGTTTGGGTGAGTGATCAAAGGCTTTATTATTATTATTATTAACTGTTTTCATAGGTAGGAAAACACAAGGGACAGACAGCATGTTCATTCTCCAGGCCCATCTGAATTGGTCACGCAAAAATGGTGTGTTTTAGAGCATTACGTGTTGGGTGTGGGGTCAGCATAACAATGGAGCAATTTGGGAGGGAAACCCTGTCCTGGAGTGGGCTGGTAGAATATGCATATTCAAGCCTGAGGTCCAAATGCTCCCGCTGTCTCCTGGGGCAGTCTTTGGAAAATAGTGCCTGCACTTCTTCACTTGTCTCCATTCTTGTTTGATATATTTAAAGAAGCTGTAAAAAGAAACTGCAGGGATATTTTGTCAGTGGCTCTTGTTAGTTAATGTATGACTTCTTGCCAGAGCCCAGGTGAAGGAAGTCAGGGATTTTTAAGACAGAAGGAAACAAGAGGGAAAAAATAAATTTTACAGAAGAATTAATCCTGGCTGTCTATTTTAATTTTCCTCTTAAAATTGCCTGCTTCACCAATTGGCATAATTAGCCTATTGCTAAGAGAGTCTTCTTCACCCTGTGTGGGTGAGTGTTGTCTGGGGTCTTAAAAGCTAGCAAACTGCCTTCTTAGGTACACCAAATAGTTCCAACTCAGCTGGAGCAGATGGTCACCAAGGACAGAAACGACATAAGGGAAAAAGAGCCCAGAAGACAGAAAGATCCATGTGAACGGGTAACTGTATCAACATGTAGCCAGAAGAACCAGATGCTGCCCAGCCACCACCAATGACAGCCATGATGGGGCTCACAATGTTGCGTGCCGGTGGCACCACAAGAAAAAAAGGGGTGCACCCTATGAACTTCACTAAAAGACTGCAATTGATGGTCTGAAGGCCTGGGAGTTCCCCTGGGAGCGTGGCTCCTAGACATGCTACTGCCCCTGATCATGGATCATTACTGAGGTCAACTCTTCAGACAGGAATGGATTGGACTCGGGGATAGAGAGTGACGATATCGTGTGTGCAATTCATGGTTCTACCCATCTATAAGATGTCTTCCTACTGGCCTCTTAGTAGAGGGAAGTGGAGAGGGTGAAGATATGTTAAAAGGATATGACATGTATAGAACGGAAAGGAGGAGTGTGCTGTCACTGGGCAAGGAGAGCAGAAGGAACAGCAGATAGGCAGGCAGATTTAAACTGCATTGTAATCTTTTACTCAGTCACAATTAAAAAAAAAAAAAAAAAAGCTTAGTTTTCCCAATCGGCCTAGATGTCTCTTGAGACCATGGTGACCAGACGTTGGCCCTGCTTCTCTGTTGTTCAAAATGTTGGGTTGCATTTAGGAAACACTGCTACATGTTGTCACTCCCTTCACGCAGCTTAATTCCTGTCTGCTATCTAATCTATGAATACTCCTCTCCCTCCCTCCCAACCCTTTTAGCCATCAAGGAATATTTTCTTCTGCTATTAAACCTTTTCTTAAGTCCTTAGGAAAAAAAAGAAATTGCCTGCTTCAAATTTTGGTTTACACTAGAAAAAGAACTCTGTGTAGCCATTCTTAATAAGAATGAGAATAATGTTCTTGCCCTTCATCCCTACAGCTTTTAATATCTGTATACTATATTTAATCATATGGGTCCCTTAATTTAGTGACACTTAAGTAATCTCAAATTAGATTTCCTGGAGCACTGTTCCAAATAAGTAACTTTTTAAGATAATGCAGGGTCTTACCAGTTGCACATCATGCTGTTTGTTGCCACTTGCAGCTTCCGTATCTTTCTGAAAAACTACTTGAAGAATTTTCTTTATAAAGTCTATGTAACTATGCAACCATCAGAGGTTTCACACTGTAGCCAGAATAACATCAACAAAATATGACACAATACACAAAAAGCTTTTTTCTCTTCCTTAGTACTGAGTGCTTTCAAGTACTCTAAACGTGTGTTATAATAATCCTTTTATATTTGTACTGCATTATTTTCACATGCAGCATTATATTCAGTCCTCAAAATATTCTTGTGAAGGTAGTAGACCACTACAATCAATTTTGTTTTATAGACAAAGAAAATGAGTCTCAGAGAAGTTATCTGACTTAGCCCAAAGCACACCATCAGACCTGAAAGCCAAATCTTCAGACAGTGCAGGGCACCTTCACTGGACTATGTCAAGAGCACTTCAATTTTTTGATCACTACAATTAAAATATTCGTAAGGTCCAACCACCCACCTGTCCCCACCAACTTAAGACAGAACTGGCCATATACTAGTACACTGTGGCTGTTGCAACTCTTGCAAGTGCCTTTCAGTGCCCATGAAATCACACAGCATCTACTTCATACTATACAAAGCCAAGCCAGTCTTGAATCCCTAATGAAAGGATGGCAGAGTACAAGACCATCTTAATGAGACGCTAAGCCTGCATCCTTACCACCACTCCTGCTAAGGAGGGCACACAGGCCCTGGCCTGCTTAGAAGGCTGCCTCCAAGATGGTGCCCAGTCACCTAACAAATCCCCTAGAGATTACGTCTTCCTTCAAAACACTTAGGGGTTTCACCTTGGATAAGCAAAACACTACTGAAGTAGAGGAACACAGTGGGAAGCCTCACTCTGCCTGACCTTAGAACCTATTACACTGCCACAGTAGTCCAAAGCACCCTGGGACTGTTACAAAAAGAGACATATAGATCAATGGAACAGACTTGAGATCCCAGAGATGCCACCATTCCCTTATGAACAATTGATATTCGAACAAAGACCCTAAGATTGTAGACTGGGATAAAAACAGTCTCTTTACCAAATGGTGCTGGCGAAACTGGATATCCATCCTCAAAAAATTGAAAGAAGACCCATATCTTACGCTTTACACAAAAACTGACTCAAGTTGGACAAAAGACCTAAATAGCAAACCTAAAATGATAGAGATCACGCAAGAAAAAATAAGGTCAACAATGGAAGTTTTAATACACATCTTAGACAGACTTCAAAATCTGACAGAGCACAACCAACAGAACAGAAAATACATAAATGGAAAATACTAGGAATCAAACACTTTTGCTCATCCAAAGACTTTATCAGAAGAATTAAAAGACTACCTACAGAATGGGAAAAAAATTTTGGTGACTACATGTCAAACCAACATCTGATCTCCACAATCTACAAGGTACTACAAAATATCAGCAAGAGAAAGGTAAATAACCTAATTAAGCGATGGGCAAAGGAAAGGAGATGGACAAACACTTCACCAAAGAGGAAATCCTGGCAGCCAAATGACACATGAGGAAACGCTCACGATCCTCAGCTATTAGAGAAATTCAAATCAAAACTGCAATGAGATACCATCTCACCCCAGCAATGTTGGCCATGATCCCCAAAACACAAAACAACAAATGCTGGAGAGGCTATGGAGAGATTGGAACTCTCCTACACTGCTGGCGGGATTGCAAAATGGTACAACCTCTATGGAAAGCATTTTGGCACTTCCTTAAAAAGCTGGAAATAGATACACAATTTGATCTAGGAATCTGACTATTTGGAATACATCCTACAGAATCAACAGCAGTAACACAAACAGATATGTGCACATGAATGTTTACTGCAGCACAGTCCACAACAGTAGACAGATGGAATCAACCCAGATGCCCAACAACAGATGAATGGATAAACAAACTATGGCACATACACTCAGTGGAACACTTCAAAATGATAAAGAGCAATGATGATTTTAGGAAGCATCTCATAACCTAGTTCAACTGGAAGACATTATGCTAAGTGAAATCCATCAGGCCCTCCTTGGAAACTCTATGGGGCAGTTTTACTGTACCGGTTCTACTCTGTCCTCTAGGGTCACTGAGTTGGAGTCAACTGCACAGCAACAAGTTTGATTTTTACTTTTTTTCTTTGAGTCTAAGGGATTTTTTAGTTTGTTTCTCCAACATGGTAAAAACCCAAACCAAACCAAACCTATTGCTGTCGAGTCAATTCTGACTCATGGCAATCCTATACGTTGGAGCAGAACTGCCCCATAGAGTTTCCAAGGAGTGCCTGGCAGATATGAACTGCTGACTTTTTTGGTTAGCAGGTCTAGCATTTGACCACCACACTACTAGGGTTTCCCTCCAACATGGTGGCAACTCTTATTTCTATCAATCTATTTTTTTTATTTCTGGAAATATTGCAAAGTGATTCAACCAAACCTGCTGGATCAGGTAGTTAAGAGTGTTCTCAGTCTGACAAACAGTGTAACGTTGCAAGGAAGAAATGAAAGTCCTCATTTGGCTAAATAACTGCCTCTAAAGGCAAGAAGAATTCTGAACATATTGTGAGCAATAGCTGGATCTGTAGAATGAGATGAAAATTCTCATTTGTCTACCTAAGTTCTGGTATATTTGTTTTCCAAGCCTCATTTCTCTTGAATTGACAATTCCACTGCTATTCCCTAGGTAACTCAGGAAAGGAGAAAGATGGCAGGTGATTTTCTGGTGCTGGCACTGCAGGAAAAGAGCCTCACACCAGGCTTTATAACATGTGGACTCCATTTGTTATCAAATTGCAAAAATCAGACTTTCAGGAATCTGTTATACTTACAAAATGGGAACACAAACTATTACTGTCTCCTATCCCCAACATGTATACTTGCATTATGAAGCAAAGACAAACTTCTTTATAAGACATGGTCCATTTTTGCTTCAGATGGTAACAAAAGAGGATTTGGACAGGAAATCCTTTTTATAGGCATTAGCAAGAGTAGACCTCAAGCCCCAACAAACGAGCAGCCTTGATGTCTAAGGGCCAGAAGGAGTGGGAAGAATGGTGCCTACTGACGTCTGGCTACCATCAAATGTTGGCCCAAGTTAACAGCAAAGGTAACAACTAAATGTGTATACAGTTACACATCTTTCCCCAAGTACAAAAAGTTTAGACTAGGATGGAAACCATAGGTGAAGTCAAAGTTATGCAGCCTCCAGGAGGAGAAAATAAGACATGAGGGAAAGAAAAGGATGGAATTTTTTTTTTTTCTGTTTTATTTAACATGACTGAGTGAAAATGTACATTCCCGTATAAATTTACATGCCCACCTATATGCAGCTTCCACGGCTCTCCCTGTCCGGTGACAGCACACTATTCCTCTCTGCTCCATACATGTCTAATCCTCCCAACAGTCTCCTTTCCCCTCCTCTCCACCCACTCTCCTTCCTCCAGCCAGAGGTCAGCAGGATAATATCCTATAGATGTATAGAACCATAAAGTGCAATAAATATATGGTCACTCTGCATTGCTAAGTCTAATCCATTCCTGTCCGAAGAGTGGACCTTTGTAATAATTCATGGGTAAGGGCAGCATCAGGGCCGGGGGCCATGCTCTCAGGGGAACCCTGAAACCGCTGGACCATCAATTGAGGTCTTTTAGTGGAGATCTCAGGATGCACCCTTTTTTATTCTTGTGTTGCCAGTGAAACTCAATCTAGTGAGCTCCATCGTGGCTATCACTGGTGGTGACCAGGCACCATCCGGTTCTTCCGGTCCTAAGTCGATGTAGGCACCCACTCTTGTGGGTCTCTCCGTCTTCTCGGTTGTCTTTACTGCTTGTCATTTTGGTCCTCGGTGAGAGTCCGTTCCTGCTGAGTTGGGACCATTTGCTGTGTCCTCGGATGGCAGCTTGGCAGCTTTTAAGACCCCAGACGCCACTCACCAATGTGGAGTGCAGAGAGCTCTCTTAGCAAAACGCTAGTTGTGCCAATTGGCCTCGATTTCGCCTAAGAGCATGGTCCCCCGCCCCCTGCCCCAGCTACTCTATCCTTGCAATATTGGGTTAAGATGGAAGGAGTACTCAAGTTATGCTGAAGTCCACTTAATGTTATTCTTGTTTCTAATGTGTGCTATCACCACTTTCTCCCAATCAGATTTCTATCAACTATCTAAACTAAACCCTTCCCCCCTCACCCTCCCTCCCTCCCCTCCCTTGCAGCTGTCAAAGAGTCTTTTCTTCTATACACAAGTCTGTTTTTGAGATCTTAACATAGAGGTCTCATCCAGTATTTGTCCCGTTGTCGCTGACTACTTTCACTCAATATAATGTCTTCCAGTTGAAACCAGGTTAGGAGATGTTTCCTGGAATCATCGTTATTCTTTATCACTGCGTAGTGCTCCATTGAGTATATGTACCATAGTTTACCTATCCATTCTTCTGTTGTTGGGCATCTGGGTTGATTCCATCGTTTTGCTATCGTGGACTGTGCTGCAATAAACATTCTGGTGCATGTGTCCGTTGGTGTGAAAGGCCTTGATTCTGAAGGATATATTCCAAGTAGTGGAATTACTGGGTCAAATGGTATATCGATGTTCATTTTTTTAAGGAAGCGCCAGATTGCTTTCCAAAGAGGCTGGACCATTTTGCAACCCCACCAACAGTGTAGGAGGGTTCCACTTTCTCCACAGCCTCTCCAGCATGTGTTGTTTTGTGTTTTCTGGATCATGGCCAATCTTGTTGGGGTGAGATGGTATCTCACTGTCGTCTTGATTTGAATTTCTTTAATAACTAAAGATCGTGAACATGTCTGCATGTGTTTTTTGGCTGCCTGGATCTCCTCTTTAGTGAAATGTCTGTCCATCTCCTTTGCCCATCGCTTAATTGGATGGTTTATCTTCTTCTTATTGATATTTTGTAGTATCTTATAGATTATGGAGATCAGGCATCGATCTGACATGGAGTTGCAAAATATTTTTTCCCATTCTGTAGGTGTTCTTTTAATTCTATTAATAAAGTCTTTGGATAAGCAAAAGTGTTTGATTCTTAATAGTTCCCATTTACCTATTTTCTCTTCTGTTGATTGTGGTTTCTTTGACAGATTTTGGAGTCTGTCCTCATTGTGTTTTAAAACTTCCATTGTTGTTGCTACCTTTTCTTGGATGAGCTTTATCGTTTTAGGTTTGATATTTAGGTCTTTTATCCAGTTGGAGTTGGTTTTTGTATAAGGTGTAAGATATGGATCTTGATTCAGTTTATTGCAGATGGATAACCACTTTTGCCAGCACCATTTGTTGAAGAGACTGTTTTTACCCCAGTTTAGTGTCTTAGGGCCTTTGTCAAATACCAGCTGTTCATAGGCAGATGGTGTCATCTCTGGGGTCTCAATTCTGTTCCATTGATCCATCTGTCTGTTCTTGTACCAGTACCAGGCTGTTTTGACCACTGTGGCAGTGTAGTATGTTCTACGGTCGGGTAATGAGAGGCCTCCCAGTGTGTTCTTCTTCTTTAGTAGTACCTTACTTATCCAGGGCTTCTTCCCTTTCCAAACAAATTTGGTGATCTGTTTCTCCATCTCATTAAAAAATGATGCTGGAACTTGTACTGGGATTACATTATTTAAATAAATTGCTTTGGGTAAAAGGATGGAAATTTTTAGCTCTTCAGCCTTAGATGGAGCTTGGGGTTAGAAAACTATGATATCAAGAGAAGAATAAGAAATATAGTCCTATAGAACAAACAGCAAGCATTTACAGGTCAACATTGTTGGGCCTAGCAATAAGTTTAACACCACGAGGACTAGAAAAATGAATGAGACGTGGTCCATGTCTATGAGACACTCACATGACAGAGAGGGAATGTGATGTATAAATAATAACAGAATGGCCTGGTGTGTGGTCTAAAGGCCCTGTAATGGCAGTCATCACTACTGTATTTATGAAAGAATTAGAGGGGCCCTGTTACAGTGAGAGCATTGACATCACCAACTGATAACCAGGACCATTCTTAATTTGTGTCTGTATGTTGCTGTCTTAAAATACTCTGAGATGAGCCACTTCCGGACTCTAAAAGTGCTCTGCTTCATTAGAGGACTGCATCATTTTACAAAGCTGTGTATTTTTAAAACGCCATTATGTATACATAGCTACAGAAGGGACCTCGAAGATGCTCTTATACTAAGTAGATAGAGAAGCCTCTGAAACTCAAATTACAGTGCAATTGAATAGCTTTTTCACAAAGAAATGACAGGAAGGAGATGTTTGTTTCTTACAAAAATGTGACACTTGCGTCAACCCATCCAGTGTCCGAGGGATTCCAAAAAGAAGTAAATGTGTCTCAAAGAAATGAACTCAGTGTTTCAATTATATTCTTCCCTATGGGACAGGATAGGTGATATACTTTTTTAAAAAGGAATTAAAATTAAAATGATACCACTGATGCAATTTTGTGTAATTTTTCATCAGTGAAAATAAAAATGAAATTCACAGAAAGAAAAACACATGTAGGACTCAAGCAGTTACTTCCTTCAATTCTGAGATATTCAGCTTTTGGACATAACCTTCCTCTGTGTCATAAACTGAATTATGTGCGCCTCAGAATATGTGTGGCAATTTGGGTGGGCCATTATTCCCAGAGCTAAAAATTTCCATCCTTTTCTTTCCCTCATGTGTGGTTGTCCTCCATCTTGTGATTTTCCAGTGTCGTAAATCCTAATCTCTGTCTGTGTTTAATGGGGAAAATTTGGATTATGTTAAAGAGGATTAGGGTGGGGTTTAGCACCGTAACCCAGGTTACCTCCCAGATCCAGTGTGGCGTGTGGCTTGCACGACCTTTTATCCTACAAGAAATCGAAGGAAAAGGAAGCAGAGAGTTGGAGACTTCATACCACCAAGAAAGCAACTTGGGGAGCAGAGAATGTCTTTGGACCCAAGGTTCCTGCACTGAGATGCTCCCCAACCAGGGGAAGATTGATGACAAGGACCATCCTCCAGAACTGACAGAGAGAAATTCTTCCACTGGAGCTGATACCCTGAACTGAGACTTCCAGCCTCGTAGATTTTGAGAGAACAAATTTCTCTTTGTTAAAGCCATCCACTTATGGCATTTCTGTTATGGTGACACTAGATGACTAAGGCACTATAGAATGCTATCTCTAAATAGCAGATTTATTTTGCTGTACTACTTTTGAGGAAAATTACAAACAATCAAAAATTCATTTCTTGACATTTCTGAGAGATAATTCTACCGTGTATATTTCAACAGAGACATCTGGAGAGAGTGGGATTTACCAAACACAGCTGTAGTTAGTTGCCCAGAAACCTCCGAGTGAACAATTTTAACAGAAACTCACTAGGGTGGAAGTGAGGGTCCCCATTTGCAAACTTATCTAAGGGGCTTTTTTGAAGTTATATGTCGTGACCCAGCCATCAGCCTGGAGAGAGAGTGACTTACAGGAGGAATCTTCGCACGCCTCCCCACACAGTTCTAGATCCCAGTTTGGGGAAGGTGTTAGCAATGGTAACCTGGGAGCCTCCCAGGGAACACAGCTTTCCTACAGCTTCCAGTGTGATTGTGTCAGCTCTGAGAACACACGCCCTACCTAAATAGACATCAGCCTGGCTTAAGCAGGCACTCCAAGAGAGTAGAAGGAGGACCCACTCCTTCTCAGGGGTTCCTAAGAGCATATGTTGGATACAGTTGATATCTAGCCTTGCAGAGCTCATGTAAGCCATCGTGTTCACTGTATGGAGTCAGGTCACTGTCATCCCCACTCACAGTGTAGGGCTTTCTGTGCACCGTCCCATCTTTTGCCTGGACCACTTTGGCAACCTCTCTAGCATTCGCCATTCACAGCAGTTCTCATCCCAACTTTGGCACATATAATTTGTTATGCTGTTTATGGTCTCGTCTCACATCTTGGTCCTGAAACTTAGTATCATTTTTCCAGCTCTGAATTCTGGTTTTAACCAACTATGCTTTGTTTCTACTCTTTGATTCCGCTACTTCAGAAGCTTTGGGCAACTACCTAGTGCATTCTGGCCCCAAACCCTCACAAGTAGAATTTCCTTCCACTCATGACACCTAAGATCTGAGGGCCAAGCAAAAAGAGATTGTATGGGACATGTGTACTTGGTGCCGTTAAGTCTATTCCAACTCACATACATGCAAGTAAAACACACTTCTTGGCAAGTTGTGTTAAAAAAAAAAAAACAAAAAAACTTTCATGTAACAAATAGCTTTTTCTAGAAAGCTCTTCTAAAATGTTGTTGCCTATAGCCCACTTAGGCTGAAAAAAAGACACTGTGGCCGACCAACCTCATCAATTCTGACTTTTGAATGGGAGAAAAACTTGACGGTAATTAAGTAAGCACTGTTAGAAGCAGGACATACGTTCCTCACTTCTGATTTCAATCTGGAGACACTGTCTGCTAAGCACAGTCCTGGTATGTTTCCACCCCTTTACTCAGTCTAGCCTTGGGCTAGATCTGTCTGGCTGGTAAATGTGGGCAGATGAAGCTGAACTGTGGCCTCTTTCGCCTTACTGTTAGCTGCTCTCTGTCCCTCCAGGGATTCAGCCCCTCTGGGGTGGGGTAGAGCGGATAGGCATTCTGACCTATTGCTACTGTGACTGGGTGGGTGAATCCGCCTGTTTCAAGGGTTCAATATTAGCAAGCCCAGTTAGCTAACAGATCTAAGGCCACATCTTCTAAGGTGGCTCTAAAGGTAATTAAGATGATCACTTGACTCCACATGCCATTTTTTGGTTGTCTCAAATTGTTCCCAAGTTGGTGCAGAAGAAGGTGTCTCTGCTTAAAGGCTCCAATAAACATTATTGTGTAAGGCCAAGAATGTTGCCTGTCTTCACTGCTCTATGTGTCTAGCACAGTAGGTTAGTCAACTGATCTATTAGACAATGGAATGGGAGCGTAGGAATGCAAGGAGGCTTCTGGGAAAGATTTGGTCACCCTTAAAAATAGACTAAAGAGACAACATTCTTTCCTCAACTTTTTGTGCTTCTGGAAGGCTCCATGTGAGGCTACTGTTCTTGAAGCCACTGTAGCCACCTTTCCACCACGAGTAAATAAGTCTGAGTAAATGGGAAGAATCCGAGCCCTTAATAATATTGCTAAGTCACTGACATAATTAATCCTGTAATCACTTGTCGCCTGGACTTTATGTAGTAGGCAATAATAAATCCCCTTATGGTTTAAGCCATTCTGAATTAGATCTTCTGTTACTTGGAGTGAAAACTTCCTATGTATTAAAACCAGCTGCCATCAACTCTCACTCATGGTGATCCCACATGTGTCAGTGTATAACAGTGCTCCATAGAGTTTTTGGAGGATGAGTTTTCAGAAGTAGATTGCCAGGCCTTTCTTCTGAGGCACTTCTGGGTTAACTCAAACTGCTAACCTTTCACTTAACAGTCAAGTGTATTAACCGTTTACACCACCTAAGGACAGGATTAATTTACATTTGTTGGTGGTGGTGAGCTATCAATGAACATGCTATAAGCAAATTTCTCTGTGCATATAATATTTGTGAATAATAAGACCAATGACTTATTTCCTTATGAGTTATTTTATAGTCAAGTAATAGCATTACTTTGCAATATCTAAAAATAGCAGCACGTGATACCAGAAATGAAACATATGCCATCTCACATGAAAATTAATATACTTGGAGCAAAACAACAGAATGTTGGTTCTGTATAGGAATTGAGCAAAATGTTTTATGAAAAGAAGACTGAATAAATTGCCAAGGAAATGCTTCTAATTTGAAACATACTAAGACCAATATTTTATTTCCAAACTGCAATATCCTTCTAAGAGATGCAGCTTCACAGGGAGTACCAGATTTTGCTCTAAGAGGTAATAGATTTAGTCTAGACCTTTGTGATGACTAGAAAAATCAAACATAAACTGAACTATATTTCTTTTTCTGTTATTAAATTAGAAACTCAGTCCATCCCTGTCCAATAGGATATCCCCTCTTGCTAGAGGGGAGTGGAGAGGATGGAGAAGAGGGGACAGGAGACTGTTAAGAGGATATGACATGTATAAAACTGAAAGGAGTGTGCTGTCACTGGACAAGGAGAACAGTAGGAGTTGCACATAGGTGGGCATGCACATTTAAACTGGATTGCACACTTTTCACTCTATCACAATAAATAAATAAAATATATATATTGAAAAAATTAGAACCTCAATTTTCAAATAGGTTATACTGTTTTGAGAAGAAAAAACATGGCACCATTTAACAATTTATACCCTCCACACACCTTCCACAATCCTCACTGTTCCTAAAAGTCCCTACTTGTAACTGAAGGCACAAGTTTCAAGTGGAAGAATAACTACTTCCTCGTTTTGCCTTGCCCTGCCTGTTTCAGAGGTAAAGGGAAAGAGAATCATAAAGTGAGTCCTTACAATGAATACGTAATCTCAAGGACCCATATGGCTCATCAGTGGGCTTCTTACTATTGGTAACTCCAAAGAGGGGTGATATGGACACAGAGAATGAAGGAGGACACACTAGATGAAAGTATTCATCAAAATTCCCCTATGGTAATTCAAAATGGAAATGGAAAAAAATAATAAAATTAGCCATGGCGAGCCATGCCTCACTCAGGAAAACTGAAAATGAGCTACTGTGAAAACATCCTTCCAGAAACCATGTACAGTGTAGCAAGCAACTCTGCGTGAGCGTGCACTATGGGAAACTTAGAGTCCTGAATTCAAGTCTTCAGGAGACCTAAGCAACAGACTAATTGTGCTTTATGAATACTCAGCTTCAGAAACCTCTAACCTCTCAGTAAGTTGACAGTACAGGATAATCGTTAAGAACATGAATAACAATCTGGAATCAGATTGCTCAAGTTTGAATTCCCACCTTGCCATTTCCCAGCCATGTGCCCTCGCACAAGTTACCCAGCTTGTATCTCAGTTTTGCAACTAGAAAATGGGAATGTTATCATTAATATGGCAAGCAAGTAAAATTTTGCTCAAGATTGTTCAAAAGCAGCTGCAGCAGTAAATTGACAGGGAACTGCCAGAAATTCAGGCCAGGACAGAACATATTCAGAACAGGACATGGAACCAGGGATATCACTGCTGACGTCAGATGGATCTTGGATGAAAGCAGGGAATACTAAAAAGATGTTTACCTACATGGTTCAGCAATTAAGTCCATGAACTTAGTTGTTCTAAGTGCTACATACCTCCATTGGGAAGCCATGCTCTGACACCAGCACCTAGTCCGCCCTTCAAAGCAGTTTTAGAGCTCTTTCTGGAATGGTCATAGTGCACGGTGGCATGGTATCAATTTCCCAAACTTAATTGTATGGTTGTCTGTGAAGGAGATGTTAGCCAGTAAACAAATAACTGTATTGAAACATCCTCCCTACTCACCTTATCTGGCCCTCAGTGAGTTTTTCTTTACCCAAAGATAAAGGAAATATTGAAAAGAAGATGTCTGGATGACATTCAGGACATCAAGAGTACTACGACGACAGCTCTGATGGCCATTCCATAAAAGAGTTACAAAATTGCTTTGAAAGGTGGATGTCAGTGTATAGCTTCTCAAAGGGAGTACCTTAAAAGTGACCCAGTGATATTTACCAATGAGATATGGAGGACTTTCTTTAGGACAAGTTCGTGAACTTAACTGGCAGACGTTGTATGTCTTACTGACTACACAAGGCATTTGACCATGTGGATCATAATAAATTATGGATAACATTACAGAGAATGGGAATTCTGGAACACTTAATTGTTTTCATGAGGAATCTGTACATGGATCAAGAGGCAGTCATGCAAACAGAATGAGGGGATCCCTATGGTTTAAATTCAGGAAAGCTGTGCATCAGGATTGTATCCTTTCACTATACCTATTATATCTGTATGCTGAGCAAATAATCTGAGAAGCAGAACTTTATGAAGATGAACAGGGCATCAGGTTTGGGGGAAGATTTATTAACAACCTGCGTTATGCAGATGACACAACTTTGCTTGCTGCAAGAGAAGAGGATTTGAAACACTTACTGATGAAGATCAAAGACAACAGTCTTCACTATGGATTTCACCTGAACATCAAGAAAACAAACATCCTCACAACTGGATCAGTAAGCAACATCATAACAAATGGAAAAATGACTGAGGTTGTCAATAATTTCATTTTACTTGGTTTTATAACCAACACCCATGCAAACAACAAAGTCAAGAAATCAAAAGACACATCACATATGGAAAATCTGCTGCAAAAGACCTCTTTAAAGTGTTGAAAAGTACAGATATCAATTTTGGCAGTCCGTAGTACTTTGGACTGCCAAAAGGCCAAACAGATCTATTCTAGAAGTACAATCAGAGTGCTCCTTGGAAGCAAAGATAGCAAGACTGTGTCTCATATACTTAGGACACCTTGTCAGGAGGGGTCAGTCTCTGGAGAGGGACATCATGCTTGGTAGAATGGAGGGTCAGTGAAAAAGAGGAAGACCTTCAACGAGATGGACTGACACAGTGACTGTGACCATGGGCTTAAGCACAAAAATGATTGTGGACATGGCAAAAGACCGGGCAGCGTTTCATTCTGTTGTGCACAGAGTCGCTATGAGTTGGAACCGACTCAACAGCACCTAACAACAACAACAAGTTAAACCAGTATTTATAATTGCTTGGGGCAGTGTCATGCATATGTTAAGTTCTATATGACCATTCAAAACCCTGGTGGCAGAGTTAAGATTTATGACTCCTAAAATGTCAGCACTTTGAATCCATCTGGCATACGTTGGAAAGCCAGTGGGCCAGCCCTACTCTGTCCTTTGGTGTCACCATGAGTTGCAATCAACTCATTTGCCTGCAGTAACCTAAGAAGGGCCTCATACTTTCAGATTTATTTATAACCCATCAGCTATATATTTAATATCCAGCCGTGGGCCTGGGACCATCTTTTGAGAATCCATTTAAAGGTCTCTAGGGTCGCCCTGAGTAGGATCCGACTCGACGGCACTTGGCTGGCTTGGCAATGCTGCCTACTCATGTTACAAAGAAGAAACTAGAGTCCATGGAAAGGAAGGAAATTGCCCAAAGTAACATTAGTTAAACAGTGACAAAGTTAGAAACAGAAGTCAAATCACTGCTCTATCAACTACCTTTCTGCCTCCCTAACCCTTAGTTTCAAATATATGAGACACTTACTACGTACGACCTTGTATACAGTTCATACTAGTTAAAGATGGCATCTGTACACTAGAATCATGTGTTACGTGTGAGACTGTGGTTATCATTTACATTGTTTATTTTACAAACCTTTTAAATATGGTTCTCTCATGTGTGTTCCTAAATTAAGTCACAAGATTACTATTTCCTTTCATTATACATTCAAAAATAATGACCTTGTAGTCAAATAAACTGAACATGCTAAAAACAAAAACAAAAAAATCCTAAGGCAGTTTTATTCCTTGCTGTAACACTGCAAAAGCTCTCTCCCTAAAGAGGAACTCAGACAATAGTTTAATTGCAATCTTGAGTTCCCATTTCAGGATGCCCGCATCTTTTAACTTTATTGTACTGCTAATATTAAATTATTAAGAATGTATACAGCACAAGAATTAAGCATGAAAGCCAGCTCAGTAGCAATGAAGTATAAAACCAGAAATGGCTTCCTAATTTCTTTGCCAATTAAAGAAAAATACAAGTAAGTGAAGAGCTTGGCCTTTCGAGTTTTTTAAAAGACATTCATGAAAATAAGCATAGTGAATCTGTATTGGGTATTCCCAATAATTAGGAAACCCTTACAAGACTCATTTGTTGAAAACTAACAGAGATTTGGAGATACTTCCTAAACATAAAGCCTGCCACTTTGAAAAAGTGTATTTAATTATTGTATTTATCACAGATAAAGATCCAGTGAACATTTGTGAATGTGAAGGAACCGATTGCGAACTCGTCAATTAAAGTCCTTTTAGAAATTCATTACAGACCATGATTATCTTTTTGAAGTAAAATTCTATTAGTTTATCACAGTCATTACTGCTGCTCAGGATGCAATGGATGTGAAAGGCACAAATCACGTGTCTCTTTGTATGGAAATACTTAACCTCAATAGTTGGTGCTTATATAGAACCAGAAATAAGTACAGTTCAACAGTGAGCTATCAATGGGATACTATATACAGGTATACTTTGTTTTACAGTGCTACACTTTACTGCACTTTGCAAATATTGTGTTTTTTAGATAAAAGGTTTGTGGAAAATCTGCATTGAGCAAGTCTTTTGGCTCCATTTTTCCAATAGCATGTGCTGATTTCATCTCTCTGTTTCACATTTTGGTAATTCTGAAAATATTTCAAACTTTTATTATTGTTCTTATTATCACTGTTGTGGCGATCTGTAATCAGTGATCTTTGACCTTACTATTGTAATTGTTTTGAGGCATCCCAAACTATCTCCTTAAAAGATGGTAAACTTAATTGTTAAACGTGGTATGTTTTCTGACGGCTCCCCCAACTGGTCATTCCCCAGTCTCCCGTCCTTGGGCTTCTCTATTCCCTGACACATGACAATATTGAAATTAGGCCAATTAATAACCCTAAAATTACCTCTAAGCATTCAAGGGAGAGTGTCATGTCTTTCACTTTAAGTCAAAAGCCAGAAAACATTAAGCTTAGTGAGGAGGGCATGTCAACAGCTAAGGTAGGCTCAAAGCTAAGTCTCTTGGACCAGTTAGCCAAATAGTCAATGCAAAAGAAAATTCTTGGAGAAATTACAAGTGCTACTCCAGTGAACACACAAACTATAAGAAAGCAAAATAACTTTATCGCTGATAGGCAGAAAGTTTTAGCGGTGTGGATAGAAGATCAAACCAGCCACAACATTCCCTTAAGCCAAAACCTAATCTTGAACAAGGCTGTAACTGTCTACAATTCTGCAAAATCTGAGAGGGGTAAGGAAGCTGCAGAAGAAAAGTTTGAAACTAGCAGAAGCTGGTCCATGAGGTTTTAAGAAAAGAAGTCATTTCCATAAGATAAAGTGCATGGTACACACACGACCTGCATCACTGTGTTTCTCCAAGTCCAGTCTATTCTTTGTGTGAAGAGTTGGCTTCAGTACTGGTTTTAGCTCTGGGCTAGCAGCAAGTCCAGGGGCCGTGCTCTCAGGGTACCTTCCAGGTTGTTGGACCATTAATTCTGGTCTTTAATAGAGTTCTTGATCTGCACATCTCTTTTTCTCATGCTACATTGGGGACTCTACATTGTGTCCCCTATTAGAGCTGTCTCTGGTGGTGGCTGGGCACCACCTAGCTCTCCTGGTCTCATGCCGATGTCGCTTCCCAATCATATGGGTCCTTCTGTCTCCTGGGCTCATTTTAACTCACGTCTTTGATGTTCTCAGTCATCATCTGTTCCAGGTGGGTTGGGGCCAACTGATGTTCCTCAGGTGGCATCTTGCTGGATTTTAATATCCCGGACACCTCTAACCAGTCTGCAGTGTGGGGACAAGTGCTGGTTGAGTGGATGCTGGAAGGAGAGAGTGAAAAAGAAGAGTGTGCCATTACAGCAGGAGGAGAGCAGAAAGAGTTACAGAGAGGCAGATACCATGGATTTTGTACGGAAAATTGAACTTGGATTATAAACTTTCACTTAGTCACACACAAAAGAAATATTTAAAGAAAGTACAAGTGCTGATGTGGAAGCTGTAGCAACTTATTCAGCAGATCTAACTAAGATGGTTGATGAATAATAGATTTTCAATGTAGGTGAAACAGCCTTATATTGGAAGAAGATGCCATCTAAGAGTTTGATAGCTAGAAAGGCGAAGTCAGTGTTTAGCTTCAAAGCTTCAAATGACAGACTGACTTTTGTTAAGGGCTAACGTGGCTGGTGACTTTAAGTTGAAGCCAATGCTCATTTATTCTGGAAATCCTAAGGCCTTTGAAAATTACGTTAAATCTACTCTTGCCTGTGCTCTACAAATGGAATAACAAAGCCCGGATGACATCATATCCATTTACAACATGGTGCACTGAATATTTTAGGTCCATCGTTAAGACCTACTGCTCAGGAAGAAAGATTGTTTTCAAAATATTAAAACCCTCTGACAGTGTACCTGGTCACCCAAGAGCTCTGATGGAGATGAACAAGGAGATTAAAGTTGTTTTCATGCCTGCTAACACAACACCCATTCTTTGGCCCATGAGTCAAGAGGTAATTTTGATTTTCAGGTCTTCCTGTTTAAGAAATACATTTTGTAAAGCTACAGCTGCCACAGACAATGATTTCTCTGATGGATCTGGTCAAAGTAAATTGAAAACCTCCTGGAAAAGATTCACCATTTTTATAGATGCCATTAAAAACATTTTATGCTTCATGAGAGGAGATGAAAATAACATTAACACTAGTTTGGAAGAAGTTGATTCCAGCCCTCAGAGATAACATTGAGGGTCTCAAGACTTCAGTGGAGGAAGTAACTGCAGATGCGGTAGAAATCACAAGAGAACTAGAATTACAAGTGAAGCCTGAGGATGTGACTGAATTGCTGCAATCTTGTAATAAAACGTAATAGATGAGAAGTTGCTCCTTACAGATGAGCCAAGAAAGTGGTTTCCTGAGATGGTACATTCTCCTGGTGAACATGCTGAAATGACAACAAAGGATTTTGAAAATGACATAAACTTAAATTGATAAAGCAGTGGCAGAGTGTGAGAGGACTGACCCGAATTTTGAAAGAAGTTCTACTGTGTGCGCAATGCTATCGAACAGTATCACGTTACAGAGAAATTTTTGTGAAAGGAAGAGTCATTCAATGCTGCCAACTTCATTGTTGCCTTCTTTTAAGAAATTGCTACAATCCTTCCAGCTTTCAGCAACCACCACTCTGAACAGTCTGTAGCCATCAACATCGAGGCAAGACCATCCACAAGCAAAAAACATTATGATTCACTGAAGGCTCAGATTACAGTTAGCATTTTATAGCAATAAAGTATTTTTTTTAATTGCAGTACATACCATGCTCGCTGAAAGTGAAAAGGACTTGAAGCATCTATTAATAAATATCAAAGACTATAAAGCCTTCAGTAGGGATTACACTTAAAAATCCTCAGAACTGGCAGTAAGCAAAACTATTAGAAATAGAGAAAAGACTGAAATTATCAAGGATTTCATTTTACTTGGATCCGTGGCCAACACCTATGGGAACTCCAGTCAAGAATTATCAAAAGATTCATTACATTGGGCTACACTGCTGCAAAAGACCCCTTTAAAGTGTTGAAAAGCAAAGATGTCACTTTAAGGACTAAGGGGTGTCTGAACCAACCTGGTGTTTTCACTTGCCTTACACGCATGCAAAAACTGGACAAAGAATAAGGAAGACCAAAGAAGAATTGATGACTTTGATTTATGGTGTTGGTGAAAAATCTTTAGTGTTCCATGTACTGCCAGAAGAACAAGCAAAACTGCACTGGAAGAAGTACAGCCAGGATACTCCGTAAAGGCATGGATGTTCAGGCTTTCTCTCGCATACACTGAACACGTTATCAAGAGGGACCAGTTCTTGGAAAAGGACACCATGCTGGTTAAATTAGGCAGTCAGCAAAAAAAGGAAGATCCTCAATGAGATGGACTGACACAATAATGGGCTACAATAATGGGCTCAAGCACAACAATGATGTGAGGGTGGTGCAGACCCTGGACATGCTTTGTTCTGTTGTACATAGGGTCGTTACAAATTGGAACCAATTCTAAAGGCACCTAGCAACAATGACAACAAAGGCAATATTTTTTTGTCTTATTGGGCCCTGTGGTAAATTGATGCACTGATGGTGCTCATTAATCTATACTCCCTGCAAAATGACTTTGCAGCTCTTTCCATCAAGAGGTAATTTTTTTCCTCACTCCATGAATGTGAGTTGGCCCTGTGTCTTGCTTTGACCAACAGAATGTGGTAGAAGTGATGACATACCTGTTCTAGCCCCAGACCTCAAGAAGTTGTACACCTTTGGCTATCTGAGCATTAATCAATAGTTATTCTTTTACGCTACTAAGTTTGTGGGTGATATGTTATTATCAATAGCTTATATTGATAAATTATGTATATTACTTAACTTAAGTGGGGCAATGACTTCATGGAAGTGGGTTTGGTTTTTTGGTTTATGAGGGGCAATACAGAAACCAAAATCTAAAACATGGCACCACCTTTGGGGCTGGGTGACACACTAGAAAAAATGGGAAAAAAAAAACCTCATGATAAAGACTTAAAAAAATGATGATACAATTGTTGTTAGAGATTGAAAACATGCCAGCCTGTGTCATGCAGTAGTGGCTGCCTCCTGTTCATCTGACCTATGATTCTTGGGACCTTGTGTTATCTGCTTATCTCGAAATCTTGGAACTCCTAGATCTTCACAGCCTGTGAGCAGAGTCCTGCTCTCCAACCTATTGCTCTTGGGTTCACAAGCCCCTGTTGTTACATGTATCAGCTTGCAGTCTTGCCTGGCAATCTTGGAATTCATCAGTATCCACAACCTCTGAGCAAGAGCTCTGTGTCCCAACTTTCTGATCTACCATTGTGAAATTGGAAACAGATAACTTGTATTCTAGATTTCACAGATGAAGAAAGAGTTTTGGATTTTAGACTTGAAGTCAATTTATAACTTTGGCTATGATATGATGAGGTGACTGTGTCTTATATGTACCCAAGACATGAATTTTGGGGGACCAAAGGTAGAGTGTCATGCACTGAATTGTGTCCACCAAAAATACCTCTCAATTTGGTTAGGCCATATCCCTTGTATTACATGGTTGTCCTCCATTTGGAGATTTTCCTGGGTGTTATAAATCATAATCTCTGCCTGTGATTAAAGAGAATTAAGGTGGGATATAATACTTTTTCTCAGGTCACATCCCTGATCCAATGTTGTTTTAGTTCAATAGTGCTGGCATAACATAAATACCACAGGTGGATTGCTTTAGTGAAGAGAATCTTATTTTTGCACAGTCTAGTAGGCTACAAGTCCAAATTTAGGGCATTAGCTCCAGGCAAACTCTTTCTCACTCTGTTGGCTCTATAGGAAGGTCCTTGATCTGGGAGCATCTCAACACAGGAACATCAGGTCCAAAAGCTGTCCTCTGCTCCTGACACTGATTTATTGGTGGTATGAGGTTCTCCAACTCTCTGCTTATTCCATTTCCTTTTATCTCTTGTAAGATAAAAAGTGGTACAGGCCACATCCCAGAGAAATTCCCTTTACATTGGGTCAAGCATGTAACCTTAGTGAGGATATATACATCCCCCAATCCTCTTTAATATAATCCAAACTTGCCATATTAACCACAGGAAGAGAGTAAGATTTACAACATATACAAGAATTACAATCTCAAAATAGAGGACAGCCACATAATACCGGAAATCATGGCCCAGCCAAATTGCTACACACATTTTTTGAAGGACATAATTCAATCCGTGACAAATGTAAAGAGTTCCATGGGGTGTGGCCTGCACCACATTTATCTTACCAAAAGATGAAAGTGATCAGAGAGCTGGGGACCTCATATCACCAAGAAAGTAATACTAGGAGAAGAGCGAGTTCTTTGGACCTGGGTTCCTACACAGAGAAGCTTTTAGTCCAGGAGATGATTGATGACAAGAACCTTGTTCCAGAGCTGACAGAGAAAGCCTTCACCTGGAGCTGAAGTTTTGAATTTGGACGGCTAGCTTACTAGATTGTGAGAAAATAAATTTCTCTTTGTTAAAACCATCCACTTCTGGTATTTCTGTTACACAAACACTAGATGACTAAGACATAGCATCAAGATAAAAGCTTCCAGGAATATTGAGTGCTGGCCCACAGCATATTGATGTGTTCAAAGTTGATATGATTAAGTCTAGTGACAACAACTGCCTCACAATGTCGTGGGTATGACTTTTTTCAATGGAACAGATTTGGATTCATAGGAAACCCACAAAGACCCTAGGAAGTTGTACTGACAAACAGTGCTTCCAATCTAGATTAAAAACAAAAGGCAAACCCTCTGCCATTGAGTTGATTCTGACTCATAGCATCCCTATAAAACAGAGCAGAACTGCGCCACAGACTTTCCAAGGAGTGCTTGGTGGATTCGAACTGCCGACCTTTTGGTTGGCAGACTCAGCACTTAACCACTATGCCACCAGGGTTTCCAATTTAGATTAAATGGGGCTAAAAAGTTCAAAATGCACAAGATCTTTGAGACTTCAACTGTCTGTGATCAGGAAGCAATCTAAGAAAGTTGCTGAAACGGTGTATCTTCCAACACTCCCTTTGGAAATGGCCAAGGATAGTGGACAAAAAAGAATGCCTGAGGTGTTCTAAGAAGATAGAGCCAAGAGCCATGGAGAACAATAAGCTGTAATACTCTTGCAGTGATCAGAACCTGACTGTAATCAAGGATCACTCCTTCTCCCTGAAGTAGGGGAACTTAACATCCGTATCCTCAGATTTTAGAAGTGTTATAGATCAGTAGCTATTATATGCCTCCCATTCCTTTTTGAAGGGGGATATTATGGTTATTTTATCCCTGTCTCATCATTGTACATTGGAAGTGTGGCAGGCAGATTAACTTTTTGGCAGGGGTGCATACATTTTGTATGTGGGAGGGATAAGGACATCTGGGGAGGCAGATAGCAGATTATGGTGGCTTAAGTTCACTGATATCCCTCACTAATAGACTCTCCATATTCATACAGAAACCCTGTTGGTATAGTGCATGCTACAGCTGCTAACCAAAAGGTCAGCAGTTCAAATCCACCAGGAACTCCTTGGAAACTCTATGGGGCAGTTCTCTGTGCTATAGAGTTGCTGTGAGTTGGAATCATCTCAGTGGCAGTGGGTTTGGCTTCAGTTTCATAGTCATACCTCTTACAGTGTGACTTTGCAGTTATTGTCATTAAAGGGTGAAATTTATTTGCGCACATTTTGAATCTGAGATGGCACAGTGATTTGCTTAGGCTAACAGAATGTGGCAGAATTGATGGTTAGTTCCATTTGTAGACCCCACAAGGCCTTAGACACTTCCACTTTCCCTCTTATAACCCTGCCATGCCGAGAACCAGCCTGTATTGGTCTGTTGGAGGATGGCAGACCATGTGAGAGAGCCCATCTAAGATCAACAGAGCCTCCTATCTTACTCACAGCTGGCTGAAGACACATAAGTGAGTTTAGTTAAAAGAAGTGCCTAGCTAACTCATGGGTTCATGAGAAATAATAAAGTGTTATTGTTTTAGGAATAATAAAGTTTTATTGTTTGAAGCCACTGAATTTTCCAGTGGGTTGTTGTGCTGTTACAGGCAAAACAACACAGGCCCTTGTCCACCAAGTAACCTGGAAGAAAGTAACTTTGTGTCTCCTCCCTGTGGTCATTAACTTGCCAGTAAACTAAAAATTGGTTTTAGAGCTGGAGCATCTTAACCCATCAAAGGAGCTGGACCTTGCACTTGAACTTTCAATTGTGGGTCAGCCTTTAATTTTATAATTAAAAATGTAAAGGATGTTGCTACCTGGATTGGTACGGGTGGGTGGATAAGGAGAAAAAGAGGGCAGGTAAATGTGACTCGGATATAAAATTGAAATTTGCTATGTTAATATTGTGGTCTTTTATGAGTTGCTGTTTATGATAAATAATATTGTGTGAATTATATGAGTATACAGAAATAATCTCACTTGAACATTTTGGATCAAAATGTGAAAGTCTGACCATTTTTTTACTTTGGTATGATCACATATTCTGACATTCTTAACTTTCATTTGCAAAGGTGGACTGACACAGTGATGATAATAAATTTGTATCTATTGAAAGGCTTTTAAGAAATTAGGAGTTCAAGACTAAACCTTCCCAGAACACTAGTTCTCATGAAAATGAAGCATTAAAGACAAGTTTTAGACAACTGTGTAGTATTCTGTTTGAGCTACTTTATCCTTATACCTTTGTATTCACTGGAGGGACATGGGAATTATTTCTTGCAAGTAACTGGGGTTTGAGTGGCAGTGATGAAGACTGTCTGGACTTACTTTGTGGCTGTTTTTGAGAAACAAATCAATAGGGGGAAAAGGCAAACAGAAAACAAACCAAACTCATTGCCATCAAGGCAATGACAACTCACAGTGACCCTAAAAGACAGAGTACAACTGCCCCATAGGGTTTCCAAGGAGTGCCTGGAAGATTTGAACTCCTGGCCTTTTGGTGAGCAAACATAGCACTGAACCCACTATGCCATCAGAGCTTCCAAGGTGCAGGGGACAAGGTTGCTAAATTGGGAGTGAGGGGGACCACACTGTAATTTGAACACATGGTTTGGTGTTCTCAGCACACAGCATGGTGAAATAAAATCAATAGAAAAGGAGAAATACTGATAGCACAAAAATACGAATGAAACAGTAAATAGTGACCCCCAAAAGCCAAGGGCACTGCTATTGAGTCAGTTCCAACTCATTAGTGACCATATAGGTCAGAGTAGAACTGCCCAATAGAGTTTCCAAGGAGCAGCTGGAGGGTTTGAACTGCTGACCTTTTGGTGAGCAGACATAGCACTTAACCACCGTGCCACCAGGGTTTCCATTGAATTAATAAGTTGTCAAATTAAACCAGGTAAAAACAAACAGTGATACAGAATCCACATGACTTTGTCGTGTGTTTTTGAAAAAAGTTTTATCACAGAAGTGGCTGGTAAGCTCTGTGTCACCCTGTGCTTCCCCAAACACTCATGTGGAATAATTCCTACTCTGAGAATCCTGAGTTTGGTCTTCCAATTTTTCACTAAAGAGAAGCAGAGCAGCCTGCCTTCAGGTCAGCTTGCGACACCCTTTTCTTTGGAAGAAGTATGGATACCTTCAAAGATGTCCGGAAGTTGTGACATAGGAACCAGCTAGCTGGAAATGGTTCCCACTGGGCTATGACAGTTTGAATATTTCAAAAAAAAGTATTCTGGTCACCTGGAACCAGTGGTCTATGAAAGGCCTAAAGTCCATGATGTTGCTGAAAGGTGACATAATGTGTACAAGAATCAAGCTGTATATAGTATGTTATTAGACTGGGGCACAATACAGCAAATGAATCATTGTAGCTTGACATTAACCCCTGCCAAAACTTGTGAGGTTGCAATTCTCAGAAAAACTCAGTATGAATACCTTCTGTCTCTGAATATTAAATCATAATCTTCGTGCTTCTCACCCACTGAGAATCTGAGGGGAGGTATTACACAGGCACTTAGGCACCACCAGATTTTTCATATTATAGGTGAGGATGAGGCCTTCTGAATGTTGTGAATGCTTCAAAACCCATGAAAACCATCTGCCAGCAATACTTTAAATGTAGGCGTCTGTATTATGTAAATTCTTTCTGAATAATGATGTAAGATCCATATATGTATATAGATGTAAATATATATATGTTATGTCATCCTCTGTGGACGTATCACTTGTACCTGCGCCTTTGTTGTGATATGCAAAGACTCCATTTATACCCCCATTTAAAAAAAAAAAAAAACTAAGGGTTTTATTCAGTAAAAATGAAAACTGTATGATGCAAGAAGAGAGTTGTTCTGTTAGAAAACAGTGGTTAGCAAAGTGACCAGGAACTTACACTTGTCTCAATAATTATTGGCAAAGTGGCTATGAAATAAAGTATTAAGTGAAATTCCTAAGAGAGGCATGATGTAAACAAACAAAACTATTTAAAAATCTCGAAAAAGGGCAGTGATTCAACAAGAATTCAGTTGGTCAGCCCCACAGACTTCCACCTCATGAGGAGAGTATTGCTTGCAGTTGGCCTCTCTGCTAGAGGACTTGGGGACAGTCATCTGAAGGGAGCTGGCAGGGCAAGAAGTAAAAGTATGAAGTATGATAAAGACCTTGTTTTGCTTTAAGGAGGCAGAATGCTGTAGGCAGCTAATTAATTCTTGATAGTGGTAAGAAAAACACGTTTCTTGAGTGCCTAGAGTTCTTGGAACTCATCTGTCTTAGCCATAGTGCTGCTATATAACAACAATACCATAAGTGGATAGCTTTAAGAAAGATAATTTATTCTCTCACAATGTAGTCAGTTACAAGTCCAAATCCAGTGCATCAGCTCCAGGTGAAGGCTTTTTCTCTCTGCTGGATCCTTGTCATCCGTCTTCTCATGATCTAGGAGCATCTCAGCACAGGAACCTCAAGTCCAAAGGATGCACTCTGCTCCCAGCACTGCTTTATTGGTAGTAAGAGATTCCCCAACTCTCTGCTTGATTCTCTTATATCTCAAAAGAGACTGGCATAAGACACTATCTAATTTTTTAGAATCCCATCAACATAACTACCAGTAATCCATCATAGTTCACCACAGTGATAGGATTTACAACACAGGGAAATCACAAAAAGTTGTGGACAGTCACACAGTATTAGGACTCATGGCGCAGCTAAGCTGACAGATATTTTGGGGGGCCACAATTCAACCTATGATATCATTCCTAGCTCCACCCTGGGGATGGAAGGGCAATACTGACTGATAGAGAAGTAAAAAGGCTCTGTTGGAGTCTCAAGGTCAGAGCAGCTAATAGAAATTTCGAGGGAAGCTTGTGGTCATGAACTAAATACTTAACATGCTCCACACCAACTCTCAGGGAAATGGGAGAGTGAAGTCACTCTGCTAGAGAGGATTCAGAAACTAGAGCAGTTGGGGAAAGGTTTAAACTGAGATGATGGAGATCAGCACTCTTACTAAGGACGAAAGTGTAAGGGAATCTGATATGGAGCAAGGGATTAATATCAATGTCTAAGTTGTGTTAGGAGAAAGTAAAAAAATGTCTTTAAGAAACTTCAAATTCTTGAAGGTTTCAAGGTCAAAAATGAAGACTCCCATAGTTTTGTGACCTGAATATTTCTTTTTCCTGAAGATGTAGGTGTACTTTGCTGGACAAAAGAATAAACAATCAGTGAAAGAGGAAGGACTTCTGAAATAGGTGTCTAGAATCTTAATAATTGGGTAAAAAAAGAAAAAACCCACTACTGTCGAGTCAATTCAAACTCATAGTGACCCTGTAGGGCAGAGCAGAACTGCCCCACAGAGTTTCCAAGGAGTGCCTGGTGGATCTGAACTGCCAACATTTTGGTTAGCAGATGTAGCAGTTAACCACGACATCAACAAAGGTTCCTAATAGTTGGGTAGGACTCTGAAACAAACAAACAAACAACAACAACAACCAAAAAAAAAGAGAACAAAATGGGTGAAAGTAGTGGGAGGTACAAATGCTGATTTATGAAGCACTATAAAACCAATCTGACCACTAGGAGGTATGTGAACAAGCAGACAACTTGTATGGTCATATAAGGAAGGTCATGCAGAGCTTCAATGTCAAGTGTAGAAGTGTAGAAATAATTAGTATACTGTATTTGCAGTTTTTGAGAGATGTAAAGAAAGGTGTATTTTGGAAGATTAATCTGCTCACAATAAATAAGACAGGAAGAGTGAGAGATTGACAGTTTGGTACAAAAAAACCTAACCAGTTGCTGCTGAGTTGATTCTGACTGCAATCCAACTCATGGCAACCCTATGTGTGCCAGAATAGAACGATGCTCCACAGGCCTTCAATGGCTGTGAGTTCTTGTAAGTAGATCATCAGGGTGTTCCTCCCAGGGACCAGTGGGCAGAAGGATCTAAACTCTAGATGATGAGAACGTGAGCAAGGGAAGGGAGGTTGGTGAGGAAGGAACAAACTAGAAACTGTTAAGAGCAAATGTTTTTCTTCATTTTTTATTACAAAGGTATTACATGCTCATATTAAAACCTTGAACAATAAAGACAAACTAAAAATCAATACATGTATTTGTGTGATCATTGTTAAAATAGAAGTGATATTTCAAAATTCTAAACCACTAAAAGGAATCACACATATTTTGACAAATCTAGCAAAAACAAAAAACCAAACCTGCTATCTTCGAGTTCATTCCAACTTATAGCGACCCTATAAAACTGAGTAGAACTGTTCCATAGAGTTTCCAAGGAGCGCCTCGCACTTTCAAACTGCCGACACTTTGGTTAGCACTTAGTCACTACACAAAGAAAAAATAAGTAAGATGACAAGAAAAAAATGAAGTATTTTAAAAGTGTGGAAACCCTGGTGGTGTACTGGGTTAAGTGCAACATCTGCTAACCAAAAGGTCAGAAGTTCAAATCCACCAGGCACTCCTTGGAAACTCTATGGGGCAGTTCTACTCTGACCTACAAGGTCACTGTGAGCTGGACTCAACTTGATAGCAGAAGTTTCAAAAGTATGATAAGCAGATGAAGTATAAGTGTGAATTACAAAGCAGACATTCTCAGACGGAGTTACAAAATTCTGATTATGTGCTATTTTGGAAAGAAAGCAATACAGAAAAGTTGAAAACATTACATTGGATAAAGATATATTAACAAAAATAAACTAGATTTGGTAAAGAAAAGTCAAGCCAAGAACATTAAATGGGATGGAGAATGTATTTTTATACTGTGAACAAATACAATTCAACACAATCCAATAGAATAATGAAACCTCTTGCACTGAAGAATTTCAAACATATAAAGCAAAAGAAGTCAGGAATAGGAGACTATGACAAAACAATGAAGTGGGACATTTTACCTACTTTTATCAGACAATTTAGATCAAGTATACAAAGAAATAAAGCATGTAGAAAATTTGAATAACAGTAAAATTAATATGTAGAAATATGACATAAAATTACCCCCAAAGAAAATACATATTTGCTTCACTTGTCCATGAAAATATTTGTAAAAATTAATCACATATAGGACACAAAGAAAATATTACAAGTAACTTAACGAAGGATACATTTTACATCCATGAGAAAAGTAGTAATTAAGAGAAAAAAAGAGCACAGAAGAACATCATTTAACAGTTAGTTAATTATTCTGAAACTTATCAGTACTTGTCTAAGTGATTCTTGGATTAAAAAAGAAAACAAAACTGAAACTACAGTTGAGGTGACAAATAAAGGACAATGAAAACACTGCATATGAAAACTGAGATATAATCAAATTTTCAGAGGACATCTTACAATTTAAATGTATTACATAGAAAGCAAAAAAGACTGACTACTAAACTAAGCATTCACCTAAGAATCTGGAAAGAGATCAAACAAGCAAATAAGGTAGAAGGAAAATACTAACAAATAAAAGCAGAAAGCAGTGTAAGACACACTTGATTTAAAAACAAACCTAGTTCACTGAAAATAAAATATAAACCTATAGAAATGTCCTATCAAGGGAAACAATAATAAAAAGAATATAGCCATGTATGTGCAAATTAAGACACACTGAAAATATTACATGAAAGTTCCAATCAATACATTTGAAAAACCAAATGAAATGGATGACTTTTATAGGCAAATTGACAGAATAGACCCAAGAGGTGGAAAACTTGGATGGGTATCTATCAAAGAAATTAAAAGAGGAGTTAAGTTTCTATCCTAACCTCTAAACAAGTACCAGCTTCTGTGTAAGTTATTTACATTGCAGAAAAAAAAATCAAGTTCATATCAAAAGAGTCGCTTTATCCTGTTATGGTATAAGGAAAAGAGCATCACACAAAGGAAAACAATCAACCCAAGTTTCCCAAGGGGTGTGCCTTAACACACTTGGTGTTCCGTGGATGAACTGTATGTGTATTGTAGTGTTTATCTAATAAGACCTTACCGCAACCAGGCAGAGCTTGGAAAACCAGTTTCCTCTGGCCTTACAATCTTGTCCATTTACCCCAGTGTGCAACGATGTGAAAAGGATACAATTCTAAAGGCACTTTCTACTATAGAATCTTATATCATGAACAAAGTCAAGACATAGCCAAAGCATGACTATCATGTCAGTTTTATTCCAGGAATGCAAGAACAGCTCAACATTATGAAATCTATTAATGTGATTCACTACATTAATAGATTAAAGAGAGTAACCATATTGTCATCTTGATACGGATCTTGGCAGAAGCCAGAAAAAGCACTCTTTATCTATTCCCAGTAAAACTATATACCAGTCAAGAACAGGACATTTCCATAACCTGAAAAAGGGCATCTATCCTAAACAGTGGCAAAAATTATACCACAGGGCAAAACAATGAGGCGTTTTTATTAAAGTCAAAAACAAGAGAAGGATATCTGCCCTTTATTAATCAACATAAATGTGCATTATTCTGGAAGTCATAAGGTCTTTACCAATGTGCTGAAAGAACAAAATTGGATAAAAACATTCCCAAGAAAAGGGCAAATGTTTCATGATTTATAGCTGAATATGGTTGTGTGTCTAAGAATCTGGGATAATCAACTGATTAACAAGTGCTATTCAAGCTAGGAACAACAGAAATAAGTTAAAAAGTAGTTTCTATACCCTATCAGTAATAAATTTTTTAAATTCAATATCATTCCTAAGATCAAACAAGAGTATAAAACATCAAAGAATAAACTTAACAATTGTTTAATACCTAAATGGGGAATAAAATAAAGATAAATGAAGACACCTTGCTTACTGATGCAAAACTAAACAGCATAAATGTGTCAGGTCTTGACATTTTACTCAAAAGGTCTAAGACGATTCCAAGGGGAATTTTTTGTGTTTTAAGTGAAAGTTTACAGTTCAAGTCAGTTTCCCATACAAAAACTTACACACTTTGTTATGACCCTAGCTGTTCTCCCCACACTGTGACAATATACTCCTTCTCTACCCGCTGTATTTCCTGTATCCATGGAAGTAGCTCCCAATCTCTGTTTTCTCATCTCTCCTATGCCCATTTAGTCGCCTGTATCTAGTTAAGCCAAGAAGTACATTCTTCACAAGTATCATTTTATGTCTTACTAACCATTCCCCTCTTTGAGGAATTGGCTTTCCAAGATGACTTTTTAGTGGAAATTGAAGAGCTGATTCTAAAATTTCATCTGGAAAATAAAATGCATAAGAACAGCCAAAAAATTCTATAAATAAAAAGAGAACTATGAAGGAGAAGCAGCCCTGTAAGATTTCAAAACTTATTATAGTGCCATAGTATTTAAAACAGTAAGATATTAGCTCAGTAATAGACAAATATTATAAATTGGAGAGAAAAGAAATACACCCATATTGTTCATTATAAGAAGGGAATTCCAAATCAGTGTGAAAATAATTCAACTCAATCAACAGACTTTGGGAAAACTGGCTATCTCTTCTGAAAAAGTAAATTTAGATCTGTATTTCCTTTCCACCAAACACACACCAAAAAGCAATTATGGATGGATTAAAGTTCTAACTCATAAAAATCTGTTAAGAATTAGAAGAAAACATGACAATATCTTTATAAGCATGTGGTCACAAACCTTACCTAAATATGAGACAAAATCAAGAACTAGAACGATGAAGGTATGTCTATATGAATAATTAGACATTCTTTATGACAAATGTCACCAAGAATTGAAAATATAAAGGACAGACATTTACAATACATAGCAGACAAAAGGATACCAGTTCTGAATATCCAAAGATCTTCTATGAATCAATAAAATAAAAAAATACAAATGGCACATCAGAAAATAGGCAAAAGGTATGAACAAGCAAAAGGAAAAATAGTACATGTATGAAAAGATACTTAGTCCTTCTAGTGACTAGACCCAGATTCATTGCCACTGACTTGATGGCAACTCCTGGCGACCTGGGGTTTGTTTATCAATGAATATAACATTTGATTTTCCTATATCACCAAGAACATATTAACTAAGTTGAAATGAACATTTTCTTCTTTTGAAAACAACACACTAAAAATGGAAAACACAGAAAATAAGGAGTCAAAACAAAATAAAAATCAAGTACATTCCCACCAGCCACAAATTATTAAGAAAACATAATAAAAGTTGAGCTCACCAAACGGAATTGATAGTAATGCTTAGTTAATGTATACTGTCTCATTGATCCATGCATTGCCTTCTGTTGTTGTTATCCACTTATTCTTTAACTTTAATAATAAGCATATAATTTTAAAATAATGAATGATATGATTTTAATTATCTAATGATAAACTTGGGCACTGCAGTACTGATAATAACTGAAACACACCTACATGACCTTCCCCTGCTTGACCCTTTCCCCACCCTTAATGACCAGAAGCCTGAAATTTTTGTTTGATATTCCCTAGCTTTTCAATAAAACTGATTTTATCCCATATATATATAACCAAACTTGTTGCTGTCCAGTGAATTCCCTGTCATAGTAGTCCTATATAGAGGATACAGTAGAACTGCTCCATAGGGTTTCCTAGGAGCAGCTAGTGGATTAGAACTATAAGCCTTTCAGTTAGTAATTACAGCTCTTAACCACTCCACCACCAGGGCCCCATCCCACATATAAACAAGAAACCACTGCCATCAAGTCGATTTCAGCTCATAACAACCCTATAGACAGAGTAGGACTGCCCCAAAGAGTTTCCAAGGAGTGCCTGGGAGATTTGAACTGCCGACTTTCTGGTCAGCAGCCAGAGCACTTAACTACCATGCCAACAGGGTTTTCATCCCATATATAGGTAGACCTAAATGATATGGTATTTAGTTTTACTTGTTTTTGAATAACATAAAGGAAAAAATAAAAACCAAACCCCCTGCTGTTGAGTTGGGTCTAAATGATAGCGACCCTAGGGGTCAGAGTAGAACTGGCCCACAGAGTTTCCATGGAGCACCTGGAGGATTTGAACTGCTGACCTTTTGGTGAGCAGATGTAGCACTTAACCCACCACGCCACCAGGGTTTCCAAACATCAAAAAGGATAGACTCGACGGCACTTGGTTGGCTACTATATGTTGGCTCCCTGGTTGCACAAACTGCTTAGAGCTCAGATGCTGAGCAAAAGGTTGGCAATTTATATCCACCAGCCAGTGTGGAAAGGAGGGAACAGGTGTTCATTAAGAGGATTCTAGAAGTAAAGAGTGGAAAGGAAGAGTGTGCTGTCACACTGTGAGGAGAGCAGATAGAGTTGCAGAAAGGCAGGCATGCAAAATTGACTTGGATTGTATACTTGCACTTAATCATAATTAAAAATCTACCAACTGCTCCTTAGAAATCCTATTTGGCAGCTCTACTCTGACCTAAAGAGTTGTTATGAGTAGGAATTGACTCAAAGGCAACAGTTGTTCATTATTATTATCATTCTTTTCAGACTCTTTTAACATTAGAGAAGTAAAATTTTCCCATATTATTATGTGTAGCTGTAGTATACTGTTTCACAGCTGTGTAATACGCCATTGTGTAAATATGCTTTGATTTAGCCATTTTCCTTTTGGGACTTTTAACATTTTAATGTAGATTCTTCTCATTATTGTTCTTTGAGGACATTTATATCATTTCCTCTCTACAAAATTTGGGAATTATATATATACCTCGATGTGACCTCTTCCTCCCATTAATGATATTTTGTGAGTGTAATCTCTTGTCCATAAATATTCTTCTATGGCATACATTTCAATGTTTGCATAATGTTCTATCAAATAGTTACAAAATACTTGAACCATTTCCAATTGTTAAATATTCTGGATTGCAATTCTTTGCTATGATAAACATTATGATATACATATCCTTTGGCTCAATGATTCTCCTTTTAGAAATTTATCCTAAGTAGTACCTGAACAAAATTTGCACACAAATATGTACAAGGCCAACATGTAGGACAATGCGGTCTGTGTTCTGTACCACCTGCACCACCTATGTGATCATCATAACAGCTTTTACAATACCAAAAAAGACCTGAGAAGAACTTAATGTTCATTAACAGGAAATAGATTAAACTACATATTAAAATTATAGTTTCACGGTTATGGACTATGGAGAGAGACTCAAATCATTAAGTGGGGCAAAAAAGGTAAAACAGCAGTATGATTACATTTTTGTAAAAGAAAACTGAGCATACCAGGGAAGGAGTCTGGAAGAACCTTCACCAAAACTTTATGGTAATTACCTCTGAGTATTAAGACTTCTGGGGATTTTTTCCTCTTTTCTTCTTTTTTTTGCTTTGCTTACGTACATTTTGAAGCATTTTCAACAGTAAAACTTGGTTCCCATGCATAATAAAAATGATGAAGAAATAATTTAATGCATAATTCTTTAAATATTCACGCTAAATATAAAACACTTCCATAGTATAAGAATTTTTAAGAAAACAAAAATCATATAAACACACACACACAAAACCCACAAGCCTTTAGTACCTGCTGTTTAACTGCCGATTAGGTAAAACTGATAGAAAAGCATTAATTTTACCTAAGCCACAAGGTTACAGTAGAGACTGAATGATAAAATAGGTCCTTCAGAGTCACCATAAATGTGGCTTCCCTTACCTTCCAGACTCTCACCACACCCTATGCTTTCTTTTGCTTCACAATACTGACAGCAATTCCTAAGCAATTTTATACTGTATGTTTACCCCAGCAGATTTTAGGCTCCACTAAAACCTGCCTGGCACACAGTTGGCACTCCATTTTATTGTACAATATTATGAGATCTTGTATACAAGTAGTCTTTTCTCCTGTTGCCATCAGAATCGATTTGTATTCACATGTAATAAATGGACAGTACTCTGTGAACTACAAACAATTTGCTATGGGTGGTATTGTGATTTTAATCTTTGTTATTACTTTTTATTATCATGTAGATGATTCTAAATCTCTAGAGATTCATTAAAAAAAACACCCAGTGCCGTCGAGTCGGATCCGACATTGCCTAACCACAATTTCATTACATAGCTTTAGTGCTTGTCACACCAACTAGTGGTGTAAGTAGCAACACTGATGGAGGTACGTGGTGGAAACTGAGACTTGGACAGCCAAGTAGTTAGTTGTCTAGATCAACATGCTGCAAGTTAAAGAGCCAGAGTTACTGTTAGTCAGATACAAGGCAGTGGGCGGGAATCTTGGAACTCAGTGATAATTTGAAGAAGTGAGTCTTAGAGATCATAAACAAGCTAATGCTAAGTAACGTAAATAGTAAGGTACAAAGAAAGTCAATGGACATATTAAATTCTAAGCACCAGCACTTCAAACATGAGCTGTGTATATCACTCTAAAGCAAAGGGTATTTGAATTCAGTGCTCCCTTGTATTCTCCCCATCAAAACTAAAATTGGTGGATCAGGGGGGTTTTGTGCCTAGTTCTGCATACATGACCAAGGCAGTGGTACTAATGAGTTGAGAAATAAAATCTGTAAATACAAATAGATTCTGATAGCAACAGGAAGAGACTACTTGTATGTAAGATCTTATAATATTCTACAGAAAAATGGGTGGTCATCAAGCTTTGGACCCTGTAACTCTCACCTTGATTTTCAGTGCCAGACATTATAGTGTAAGATTAGACTCATGGACTTTGGAAGACAGTTAGATTCAAATCCCAGCTCTGTCATTTAACTATTTTTGTCCTCTGGACAACTTATTTCACTTCTCTTCCAGTTTCCCCATCTGTAAAATAGGAAAATGACTGTACCTACATCAGTAGGTTATTATGAAGTTTAAATTAGTTAATGCACATTAAGACCTTAGGACAGTGCCTGGACACAGCAAATGCTATATTGTTACCGATATTCCCCAAGGCGGGGGGGGGGGGGGAGAAGGTCAGATACACTGTACATTCTTTGTCTACAATAATGAACAGTCCCTACAGTTTTTCTCATTAAAATTTTCACTTGCACTTAAAAACAGCAGACTGTATAAAAACATTAACAAAGTAGAAAAATTTATCACAGCAATGCCATCTGTGTTTATCCCATAGACATTGATTTATGAAGATTGCAAAGTTGTAGAATATATCTATACATTTCCTAATAGAAAACAAAAAAATGACAACTATTAAGCTGCAGTAAAGTTGGTTGATAAGATCTGGCCTATAAGACGAAATATCCATTGTAATTGTTTGTGAAGCTAATTCTACTAGAAGCAGGGAATAATAAAATTCAAAGAATTGGCTGTGGAAAGATCTGAATACAGGAAGGCTCGGGCACGAGCAAACTAAATTTAAAAAGCCTAGACCTGGGGAAAGGTTGTAAAGTCTGGACTATGGAACATGTTAGAATACCTGGATATTGCAGAGACTGGAAGACCTGAATACCAGAAGGCCGGCACACTCCACACGATGGAAGATATGGATATTGAGCCCTCTGCTGGAAGACTGGGTAGCTGTTGGAAGGCGTGAAGACACTGGAAGACGAGGAGATGCAGGAAGGTGCAGAGATGCTGGAAGACATCCAGATGCTGGAAGCCCTGGAGGTGCTGGAAGATCTGGAGTTGTAGGAAGGCATGGACTTGTTGGAAGACATGAATTTTCTGGAAGACCTGGTCTTGTTGGAAGACATAAATTTCCTGGAAGACATGGATTTCCCTGGAGATGGAAGACATGGATTTTCTGGAAGCCGCAGATTTGATGGAAGACAAAAATTTCCTGGAAGACGTGGACAGCTTGGAAGACCTGGATGCCACTGGAAGATGCCGATTTTCTGGAAGACATGGATTTCCTGGAAGAGGGAAGACATGAATTTTCTGGAAGCCACAGATTTGGTGGAAGACACAAATTTTCTGGGAGACATGGATAGTCTGGAAGATCTGGAGGCCACTGGAAGATGTGGATTTTCTGGAAGACATGGATTTCCCAAAAGATGGAAGACATGGATTTTCTGGAAGCCACAGATTTGATGGAAGACATAAATATTCTGGAAGACGTGGATAGTCTAGAAGACTTGCAGGCCATTGGAAGACACGGATTTCCCAGAAGATGGAAGATGTGGATTTTCTGGAAGCCATAGATTTGATGGAGGACAAATATTCTGGAAGACGTGGAGTCCACTGGAAGACGTGGATTTTTTTTGGAAGACATGGATTTCCCAGAAGATGGAAGACACAGATTTTCTGGAAGCCACAGATTTGATGGAAGACATAAATATTCTGGAAGACCTGGACAATCTGGAAGATCTGGAGCCCACTGGAAGACGTGGATTTTTCTGGAAGACATGGATTTCCCAGAAGATGGAAGGCATGGATTTTCGGGAAGCCACAGATTTCATGGAAGACAGAGATTTCCTGGAAGACATGGATGGTCTGGAAGACCTGGAGGCCACTGGAAGACATCAATTTTCTGGAAGACATAGATTTCGCAGAAAATGGAAGACACAGATTTTCTGGAAGCCACAGATTTTATGGAGGACCTAGATTTCCTGGAAGACATGGATAGTCTGGAAGACCTGGATGCTGCTGGAAGATGCAGATTCCCTGGAAGACATGGATTTCCCAGAAGATGGAAGACAGGTTTCCTGGAAGTCATGGATTTGTTGGAAGATCTAGATTTTCTGGAAGACTGGAAGCCACAGGAAGACATGGATTTTCTGGAAGCTACAAATTTGATGGAAGACCTAGATATTCTGGAAGACACAGATAGTCTGGAAGACCCAGAAGTCACTGGAAGATGCAGATTTTTTTCTGGAAGACATGACTTTTTAGGAAGACATGGATTTTCAGGAAGACCCGAGTTGTCCAGAAGACCTGGATTGTTGTTGGAAGACGTGGCTTCTCTGGAAGACCTGGATTCTCTGGAAGACACGGACTTTCTGGAAGACGTGGATCTCCAGGGAGACCTGGAGGTTACTGGAAGACATGAATTTTCTGGAAGACTTGGATTTATTGGAAGACCTGGATTTGGTGGAAGACGTAGATTGTCTGGAAGACCTGGATGTTTTGGGAAGACATGCATTGACTGGAAGACCTGGATTCCTCTGGAAAACATGGATTGACTGGAAGATGTGGATTTGTGGGAAGACGTATATCTTTCTGGAAGGCATGAACTGACTGGAAGACATAGGTTGTTGGAAGACTTGGATTTTTCTGGAAGACATAAAACAGTTGGAAGATATGGACTGACTGGAAGACTCAGCTTTCTGGAACACATAGATTTTTCCGGAAGATCTGGATTGATTGGAAGATCCTGAAATTACTGGAAGACATGGATTTTCCTGGAAGATTCGGATTTTGTGGAAGATCTATAGTTGCTGGAAGACTTGGAGGTCATTGGAAGACAAGGATTGTCTGGAAGCCTGGGAGCTCCTGGAAGATCAAGATTGGCTGGAAGACCTTGAGATTGTTGGAAGACTTGGAGTTGCTGGAAGATCTGGAGTTGCTGGAAGACCTTGACACTGGCATCAGTGGAAACCCTGGACATTGGAGACATTTGAAGAACAGGATTTTGGAGATATTGGAAGTCTTGGATTTAGGAGACATTGGTTACTCTGAACATTGGAAACTCCAGAGACATTGGAATACTGAAAGCTATACACACTGGAAGCTATGGATATTAGAAACAATGGAGGACACGTACCTTGGAAGCCCTAAAGATTTTAATATATGGGCAATGAAAGACCTAAACATCAGAAATTCTAAAATCAGAAGCCTTAGAATTAAAGATGTTGGAAAACCTAGATACTGAAATATTCATATTAAAAGACATAGAGTATGGAAGAACTGTTATGATGCTGGAAGGCTAGGATGTTGGCAGGCGTTGACATGAAATGATCTGGATGTTACGACTTTTACTCATTTAGACATTGGGAATATTGGAACACCTGAATGTTGGAAGATCTGGTTCTCAAAGATACTGAAACTTTGGTACTGGAGGAATTGGTTATGACAAGACATTGTACAACCAGGATTTGGGAGACATTAAATGATTGAGGACCTAGACATAGGTGTAGAATACACTGGAAGAAGTAGATTTGAACGCTATGAAATACATGGACTCTAGAAAACCTGCATATAGGAGACACTGGAAGCTCAGGACTACAGAAAAAGACTTGGAAGTTAAACTCTGGACCCTGAAAGAGCTAGAACTAGACTGACTTTTTGAGATATTGGATGACCAAAGCTTTTAAAAACCCAGTCTTGGAGAGATTATAAAACAGGAGCACTGGAGATGCTATAAGCCACAGATTAGGGGGAAAAAAGTTACAACATTTACAAAATCTGGTGATTGGAAATGTTGGCTATTGTAGAGCTGGAAAAACCTAATGCTGGAAGCAGTTTTGAAAGGCCTAATAGTAGAGTTACTGGAAGGTCTATAGATTGGAAGACCATGCTGAAAAACATTAGCAAATTTAAAATATCTAGATATTACATTAAGAGACTTATCATAGAATTATTCTAACAACAGTCTTTATGACTCTAGTATCTCTTCAACTAAAAGGAGACATGAGGTAAAACTATTCCAGGAGGATTACCAAAAGGAAGCAGAGAAACTCAAGCAAAAGCAAGTAGTTTGAATGCATTCAAATCAAATCAATATTCATTGTCTCAGTGAACTGATCTTCTGGATCTTCATGGGTTGACAAAATGAGAGTGGGGTTTATCAAAGAATAAGCAAGGTCAAGGCTAGAGGAATGATTTGTCTCTGGTTCAAGGCTCAGTACACTTCTGATAAAAGGCCAAACAGTAGATACTTAAAACTTTGCAGGTCATATTATCTTCATTGCAAGTACTCAACTCAGCTATTGTAGTGTAGCAGCCACAATAGGTAAATGAGTGGATTCAGCTTTATTGCAATAAAACTATTTTTAAAAATATATAAGGCTGATTTGGCTTAAGAACTTCAGTTTGCCAAGACCTGCTCTAGATTCCAAATCTAGGGTATGGTAAACTTAAGCACACTGCAGGCCAGCATTTACTTTCAAAAGAACACATAGAGCACTTTGAACCCCACAGTACATAAATACACTATGTAATTTGATAGTACTTAAGAGAGAAATCTAGCAAGAACCTAAGAATGAAGTTTATGTTTTCAAAGACCCAAACAAGGCACCTTTTATCCAGAGCCACAATCAAGTGGGTTGCATTCAGAACCTCATCCAAGATAGCTGGCATATAGTGAAGGCATCCTAGTTTAGTAGGCTGGAGATTTCTGAAAATAATTAGAGAATAAGCCCATTCCTACAGACTAGGCACGTATGAAATGACTAGGGAAGACTACAGCTTGGTAGGCTCATCCCAGGTACCATAGGCTTCAGGTACTAAGTCTAATTTCTGATCTCAAGTGACAAATTCAGGGGACCAATGCAAGGTTGAATTGTAGACTGAAGGTCCCTAGTGTTTCATCAGATAGGACTGAGAAAGATAGCAGCTGTCACACATATTACATAAAAAAAAGTAAACAAAACAAGTTAAGATACACCAAGACTAGGCTATAATTTAAATATCAAATAGTGGGATATAAAGACAATAGGTGCCATTCAAAGTGTTGGAGCGAGGACATATCAGAATCAGAAGTGTACACAAGGAAAATTAATCAGGCAGTCAGTTACTGAATATCAAAGACTACTAGATATATACTAGAACACCAAGACTTCTAACTAAAACATCAAAAGAGTTGCATGTGAGTTACCAGGTGATACCTAAATAAAAACCAAACACCAGTGAGTCAATTCCACCTCAAAATGACCCTATAAGGTAGAGTAAAACTACCCCATGGAATTTCCAAGGAGCATCTGGTGGATTTGAACTGTCAACCTTTTGGTTAGCAGCCATAGCTCTTCACCACTACACCACCAGGGTCACCATAGTGGGGACCAAAATTAAGGCAGTAACAGTTCCACCACTAAACAGACACAGCATCAAATTAACAATGGCTAGTTAGCATTCTGAATACCAGTATTTTAAACTCCTCAAGTGCCATCACAGTGGACATGAAATACAAAAAGTTCCAAAGCTAGTTTTGGGGAATTGCCTTCACCTAATAAAGCCAGCATTATATTAATACAATGTCTCTCCAAAGCAGCTGAGCTAATAACTTGGTGGCTGAAGCAAAGTAGGTCCTAGATAGCTTTATCATTATCTCCTGTATCACAGAGTGACTGAATTATCTTGAAAGTGGAACCAAGTGGATGGATTATGTTCTAAAGGATAGGATTACAGCAAAGTTTAAAAAAAAAAGTATTGTCTCTAATTATTATATAAATATCATGCAATGAGAATTACATTATAAATATAGCATAAAGAATCACTGCAAGTCAAGAAGTAACTTGGGGAGGAAGGAATTTCTGTTTCAAGTACCTCTCAGAAATAAGCAAAGAGAAATATTAAACTCAATTTTTATTCCTCCCCTTTAAAACCATCATGCATCCCCTATTTTGAGAAAAACTAGATACCATATTAAAATATTAAAATTTTATCTTTAAATTTTCAGTGACAAGTTCAAGTGATCAAGGTTGAGTTGATTCTAGCTATATAATTCATATTACTGTTAATAATAATAGCAACAATTTATTGAGCATTAACTATGTGCCAGGCACTGTACTAATTATGTATATTTAATCTCATGGTAAAGCTATAATGCAGGTACTTCAGACCTCATTTTACAGATTAGAAACGAAATCTTGGAACGACTAAGAACATGTTGTTAGTCACACAGCTGGTTGGGAAGGACAAGATTTGAATATGTGTCTATCTGCTTTTGGTATCTGGGCTCCATGTGATTCCTCACCCCAGTAGGATTATCCTGCCAGGACTAAGTACAGCTACCCAAAGAGAAGGAATCCTCCATCCAGGACAGACAAGAAGTCAGTGGCAAAGCCCTCACTCTAACTCCCATGTCCTTTTCCTGATAGCACTCAATAACACCACTGCCCTTCATCAAGAGCCAAATCTAAGTGTTTGCAATGATGAGCTAATTACATCCTTGGCTCTGTGCAGCAATGCAAGAAAGACCGAAGTGCAATGTCCCCAAAACATTAGGTTCTCGTTTACTTTCTCAGTAATTGTTACTTATGCTAATAAAATGCATTAGTTATTCCTTCATGTATTTTCTGTTTGATTTTATGATTCTCCAGAACATGACCCTCTGCTCCCAGCACATTGTTAATTATGTCTGACATGTTACATAAACAATCATAACACACTGACATCAAAGGCCATTAAAAGTCATAACTACGAAAAGTTCAGCGATAAATGTAGCTCACGGCACAAACACTGTTCAGGCAAGCTTTTGGACTGTATATGCTGCAGAACCCTTTAGTAACAGTCAAGTGGCCACAGCCATGTCATCCAGAAGTATAGTTCAAAGACCCTTCTCTGTAAAAAATTTTTAACAAACAAAAAGCTCTTTGGCCAACTTTCTCCCAACTTCATCAGTCTGGGCTGTCCTTTATCTCCACAAATCAGAAGGAAGTTTCCATGCATTTCATAATATTGAGTGCAAGAATTTACCTGATCCATCTGACAATACAAAGATTATCTCCACACTAACTATGCATAGAAAACACCAAAGGAAATTTCAGTTTTTTTCAATTTAAAGGACTCTTCTCAGCCTAAAGAAGATGAGACAAAACCACGCACGTCCATGGAAATGTTGCCGTTAAGTTCTGCCTGTACCTTACAGCTGGTAGAAAACATTCACATCCTCCTGTAAGTTCTGCTGACTTACTAAACGCTACCATATTAACATAGTCTATCCTCTACTCTCATTGATGCTATTTCTTAGATATGAACTGGATAGTATCTTAACCTAGACAAAAAAAACATTTTTATTTATCAAGCCAAAATCTAGGCATTCCTACCCTACAGGACAGAGAACAACTGCTCCATAAGGCTTACAAGAAGTGACTGGTGGATTTAAACTGCTGACCTTTTAGCTCTTAATCACTGTGCCGTCAGAGCTCCAGGCATCCCTAGGACAACTAAAATCAAACAGTACTTAGCTCATTATTTTATTATTTTATATTAAGAGATTCTATCTGATGCTAGGAAACCCTGGTGGCATAGTGGTTAAGTGCTACGGCTGCTAACCCAAAGGTTGGTAGTTCAAATCCACCAGGTGCTCCTTGGAAACTCTATGGGGCAGTTCGACTGGGACCTATAGGGTGGCCATGAGTCAGAATTGACTCAACAGTAATAGATTTGGTTATGGGGGGTTTATCTGATGCTAGCAAGTAAGTCCAGGTGGTGCAATGGTTAAATATTCCATTGCTAGCCAAACGGTCAGAGGCTTGAACCCACCAGTGGCTCCACAGGAGGAAAGACCTGGTGATCTGTTCCAGTGATGATTACAGCATAGAAAACCCTATGGGGAATTTCCATTCTGTTACACAGGGTCACTATGAGTCAGAATCAACACAACAGCACACAACAAGTTGAAATCACTGAATCTAAAAACTGAATTTCACTAATTGTGGCTAAATAGAAATAAAAAAATGTTGAGGCAGTACTCTCAATGTATGGTAAAAGTACGAGTAAAGTTCATTTTTTAAAGGCGTATTAAACAACTGATTATACCAATGAAGAGATCACTGCTAGCTACCTCAGCATTACTAAAAATAAGCAATTTATATATGAAACCTTGAAGCATTCACCATACAAAGTTCTCTACTTTGGTTTATGGAAAAAATAGATATAAAACATTTAAGCATCTTTATACATGCTATCTATGCAGTAGTATTTTTGCCAAACTCTATAACCCAGAAATAAAAAAAGCAATTCTCCTAGAAATAGGCAGTCGCAGGAAGTACTCTCTAGTTTTGTTTTCAAGAAGCTGATGCTGTGTTTCCCTTCTTCCTCTGGTATCTAGGATTAACTTCCATGTCTGGGAAAGACTAAAACATGGTAAAACTTGAACTACAAGCACAAAGCTCAAAATGATAAAAACACAATATACTACTACTACTACTAGCCTTTTTTTCCTCTATGCAAGAACTCAAATGAAACAACTAGCTGCTGTCAACTCAACTCTGAGTTCTGGCCAACAAAGGACTTAACCAAACCTACTGCCATTGATTCTGAGTCACAGCGACCCATAGGTACTCTCAAAATCAATCAATGAGGTTAATGAACCTTTCTCTCCAAGTAATAATGCTGGAGACAGAAGGGCTCTAGAGAACAATTGGTTCTATTCACTCACGAGATAAGGAAAGAGTAGACTGACTTGAAAGAGACCATCTGTTGCACTAGTGGCAGAACTAAAACTTGGAATCAAGGTTTCTAAGCTCCTGGACCCACTGTCATTCATGTCAGAGATTCTACCATAACTGTGTTTACCCTTAGAGCAGTGGTTTGCAATCAGCTATGGCTATGTCAAGAATCTCTAGAGGAGCTTCTAAGATATACAGACCTCCACACTGGGGAAAAAATTCCTAGACTCACCCACTGCAAATTACAATTCAAATGGGCTTGGCCTATGCTTTCTACCAGACCAAATTCAATTTACTACCTGGTGCCATTTTTGACAGTGGATTGTTAAAGACAACCTTTTCTCATGATTGCACATTCCAAGCTGTCTTTGTGGTTTTTAAAGGGATACAGGTTTCTTTTTGTCAGTGCATTATCTTTCTTTCTTTCTCTCTTCAGTTATTCTGCCCATCGTTATCAGCACAATGATGCTAGTGCTCTGCTGCTGGCACACTGAGCAATTAATACAGAACCAACAGTGATGTTCATCGAACTCCCTGCCTCTCATTCCCTAGAATAACTGCCCACCTGAGTTCCAAGCAGCCAAAAGAACAGGCTGGTTCATCATGTGTCATTGCCAAGAATTCAGAGAATGAGTTGTCAGCTCCTCATCTCTGGCTTTGGGATGTTTTTCCCTCTGCTAATTCAGCCTGAAGAAGTCCAAACATCCACATGTAAGATAACAATAAAAATAACTCTGTAACACAGCTGTTTCCAATAAAGTAAATATGTGGAATGATGAAGGGACTCAAAAACACTCAATCTGGCAACGGCGATGTCTCCACCACCTTTGGGAAACAAGGATAAGCAACATCCCTTTTCTGGAGGATATTCAACTGTTCAACTGGGAAGGCCCGATATGAGAACAGACAGTATCTACAGATATCAACATTAACAGCTTCTCTTCCTTGATTAGGTAATGAAGGAATCCCGCTAACTCATTATAATAACAGATGAACTGCCTTCAGAGACTAGCCAACAGCTAATTTCTGCAATTACTGCAAAACAAATTAACTTAGACCAAACTAGTTAAAAGGAAAGGGCTTTGATCTTTCCTTGGCTAAGTGAGCCAGTGAGGTTTAATCAAAATTAAAATAAATTTCAGGAGCAAGAGTACAAAATCAAGTTGTCAAACAAACTAGAGCAGCCCTAAGTACTACAGATGAGTTCCCGAAACCCTCACCATAGGGGGATTTGTACTGGAGGAATTTAAGACCTTTTAGGAAAAAGAGAGGTGGGGAAAGGAGTATTCCAAAAGCCCAGACAAATGGTTAGTTTGCTAAAATAAAACTCCAAGTAAAGTGAACCTTAATGGTACTTTACAAGTGTTACACAGTGGCTATCAGGCAATTCATCTCTGTTTCTCTGTGATCTGAAAGTGAAGATAATAATGCATGCATGAAAATGGTGGTCCAGATAGTAGGAACAGAACAGAGAGAAAAGAGGATTTATGTGTGTGTGTGTGTGTGTGTGTGTGTGTGTGTGTGTGTGCGCGCACAGATAAGTAAACTCAGTCTTCTGTTCCACAGTGTCAGAGCTGTCAGAGTCAACACCCCCAAGTTCAGCTGTCTGTATGCTGGATCTCGACTTCTTGTTTGCAGAATGGGATTTGGGTGACACGCCTGGATGGCCCACCTCTTCTTCCCTGTTGCAGAATGGGATTTGAATGACATGCCTCAATGGTCCAGCCTCTTCTTCCCTGTTGAAGCAAGCAGAGAGAAAAGACTTACTGGCCTTTGTTTGAAGGTTTCTTATTAGCATTTTATACTGTAGCAAGCAATCATGGGAGCCTTGCCTGAATGCTAAAAGATATCCCACAGAAGGGTATCTTCCCTCTGAATCATCACAGCAATTTGGTTTCCACAGTGGACGTTTCAGCATTCTTGGGAGTCCTAGATATTCACTTACCGTGGCCTCTTCCATCAACTTGTGATGTAGTCACATCTCTGAAATATCTTTTAACTATCATTTGAGGGTGAAAGTCTACCAGTTCTACTACCTCACTTGACTCAATGTCTTCAAATCCCTCGCCACCCAAATGCTTTTGCAGAGGTGACAATATTTTCAATTTCCTCTACCACTGGAAAGGAAACTTTCAGAATTAGCTACAACCTCATTCCAAAGTTTCTGCCTGGCTCCTTTAAGAGTCATCTGTTTAATTGCTCTCACTGCTTCTCCTGTTCTTGTTAAAGCATAACAAATGGAGAAATTTTACCAAGCTACTTTCATGGTAAGCTCTGGTGTCTTCTAAGATCTGCAAGGTAGTCAAATACACACAGAATATCAGATATCATGAACAGTTTCAGCACTTCCAGGTGCATGGGTTGAAACAATGGAGTTGTATGGGGAGGGGGAACGCAGATGACTTTAACAGAAGGATCAACATTGAATGCCAGACTTTTATCAGTGTGGGACAGTATCCAGAACCAGCAACACTGAATTTTTTTTTTTCATTTAAATATTGTTTCACTTCAGGGACAAAACAGTTAAAAAACAGTCCAAAAAGACTTTCTGAGTGATCCACATTTGATGGTTTCCCTTCACGAAAACGCAAACCTGGGTGCTACATCTGCTAACGAAAGGTCAGCAGTTCAAATTTGCCAGGCACTGCTCAAAAACTCTATGGGGCAGTTCTACTCTGTCCTATAGGGTCACTATGAGTCACAATCGACTCAAAAGAAGTGATTTGGTTTTGTTTTTTAAAGGCAACAGAATAGTGTTTCTGTCACTCTTTTTCTTAAGTGGGCAACATGGGTTTCAGCAGGAAGTCGCCAGGAACACTGGCAGACAGCAAGACTTTGAGTGTGCCTTTTCTAGGCTCGAAGCCTTGGCTCTTTTTTTCATTCTTGGTGGTAGATGTACAAGCGGGCAGGCGCTTCCAGGATAGGACTGTTTTCATCAGCACTGAAGACCTGTTAGGCAAACAGCCTTTGCTTGTATTAGCTCTTTCAAGTATTCTGGATGCCTGGCAACAGCTTGAGGATACCCAATTTCTGGCAGCCACAGCATTTCTTCAGTTGATCAAATCACCCATTACTGGCAATGAATTCTCTTAACTTTTCATCCAGATTGAAATGAAACTTGCATTTCTGTGATGTTTGCTGGTGGATTAGACATATGGAGAGAGGCCTAGTCAGTGTTTTCAATTTTGGAAGCCACAAATGCACATCTCTTTCCATTTTCTCTAGTTTGACATTTTGAGTTATGCATGATTTTCTCAATGATTTTGGTGTGCCCCTTGATGCGCTAGCCTTAATAATGTTCTCATTTTTTTCACCCTATGAACCGTAAATTCATTCATACCACCAAAAAAAAAAAGAACACCCGACAGCAGTATTGGTTTCACTGTTATCCTCTTATCAAGCATTTGAAGTGTTATGTCACTGAGTGGCACACAATACTTATTTATAATGTTTAAGAAACAAGTGATAGCATTCACAAGACGAATAAAAGGAGCAAAGCGGCTTTCTGTATGACTACACATATGCATGATCAATGGCTGCAGAGGGAACAAGAGGCAGAATCACAAGGATAAAAGCAAGTGACTCCAATGTTGATCTTGTCACATGAGATAGTCGGCAAGACAAACATGCTGGTGACATGAACTTGCACGAACTTGCTCCAAAACTTGCAATGGTGCAGACTAAGCAAACTCCTAATTTGGTACGAGAAGGACTTGCAGTTGTGAAGGGGTCACGGAACCCAGAACTCAAGGCCAAGGCTATCACTCCGAGATCAGAAGCTGAAATACCACCACCTAAAAGAAACCAGACACAGAAACAGAAAATGAAGTCGGGAGCAGAGGCAGTCTGCATAAGAAGTAGATAAGCTGGTAAGGAAAATAAAAAATTGTAAACAATAGATGTCAAATTGCCTGTGGAAAGATTATATCCATTTGCACACCCAGTGATGGTGGGTGAGAGTCTCTGACCGCCCATGTGTTCACCAACACAAGTAATCCATGGCAATCAGGTGCATCATGAGGTAGCTCATTTTTGTTTTACTTTTCTTAAACATCTGGCCAGATGCTGAGCCACTTCTATTTCCTTATCCTTAAATCACCTGCTTATAGCCTCTGCCTGCTTTTTAATTTTGGTTTTTTCTTATGGATTGAAGGAACCCTGGTAGAATAGTGGTTAAGTGCACAGCTGCTAACCCAGAGTTCTACAGCTTAAACACTGCAGCTCCTCTGTAGGAGAAAGATGAGGCAGTCAGCTTCTGTAAAGATTTACAGCCATGGAAATTTGTGCAGCGATTCTACTCTGCTCCATCAGGTAGCTGTAAGGGAATCAACTTGATGGCAGTGGCTTTGGTCTTTGCTTGCCTTTTGCCATGAAGTTATTTAAAATGGTTATGTAGTAAAACGTTTCATGCCTTGTTTTGAGAAGTCTTCTCCTCCATAACATAGTAAAAATTATGTTCACAAGTTTTAGTATTTATATAGCTTTCTGTAGCACATAAAGGCATTGAGAAAAGGATGGACTCCTCAAGCAACAGTGTTGGAATAGCTGACTATCCATCTACAAGAGTGTCTGAAGGCCTCTCTCAACGACATGACAGTTCTACAGTAGAAAGAGAGGGGTTCTAGCCGAGTCAGAACCCCAAGCTGGCCAGATTGGAGGCTTGAGCTGATCCTAGTTAATGCCTCAGCTTCTCATGGGGTCAGCAAAGCTTGGGTGGGGCATGTTTCCACATAAATGATTACTATACATTTTGGTGGCTTATGTGGTTTTGTTCTGCTTACAATTCATACTCCCAACTTGACTGACTACCAATACCATGTTCTCAGATCGTTGATTTTTTGATAATTGCTTCTACTTAGTAATAGTCACAGAAACCCCTGGTGGCATAGTGGTTAAGTGCTATGGCTGCTAACCAAAAGGTTGCCAGTTTGAATCTGCCTGGCACTCCTTGGAAATTCTAATGGGACAGGTCTACTGTGTCCTACAGGATTGCTATGAGTCAGCACTGACATGATGGCGGTGGGTTGGGTTTGGTATTAAAAAAATTGTTGTCAAGTTGATTCCAACTGATAGCAACCCTATAGGCCAGGGTAGAACTGGCCCAATGGGTTTCTACAGACAGACAAGTGGATTTCAACTGCCGACCTTTTGGTTAGTAGCTGTAGCACCAAATCACTGTGCCAACAGGCTCCAATTAGATGGGATTAAGTAATTACTATTGACTCTGTTAGATGCAATGATGCCACTGTGGTAATACAGACAAATATCCTTTTGCGGGGTAGCTGAAGCAAATATACAAGTTACCAGTAATTTGTTCTAGGGCAAAATGTTGAATCTTATTGAATCCAAGTGGTTGGTATATAGGCAGTCATGCACTCTTTTTTCTGTTCCCCTTTTGGTTTGAAAATTCTCTTAATAAAATTCTGTGTATGTGCATACAGGCATGAAGGGGTAATTCCAAGTTTCATGGCTACATTTTAGACACTATTCCATATGCACCAGTGGTGGTTCGAGATAAGAAAGATCATTCATGCAAAAATGCTTCAAATGAAATATTTTTCTCATTTTAAGTCAACTGATTAAATACTGAGACATTATAAAGTCTGGGAATCCCAGTGTCAGTATAAAGGCAAGAAACTTCATTTCCCAGTCTTTTCTTTCTCCACCATGTTTCTTTTCTTTTTTAAAATTGCACTTTAGATGGAGGTTTACAGAACCAGCTTCTCATTAAACAGTTATATGTATTATATTGTTTTATGACATAGCTTAACAATCCCACAACTATCGACACTCTGCCTTCTCACCCCTGGATTCCTATTACCAGCTTTCATGTCCCCTCCTGCCTTCTAGTCCTTGCCCCTGGGCTGGCCTGCCCCTTTAGTATCCTTTGGTTTTATGGCCCTGTCTAACCTTTGGCAGAAGGGTGATCCTCAAAAGTGACTTCGTTACTGAGCTGAAAGGGTATCTGGGGGCCAGACTCTCAGTGTTTCTCCTGTCTCTGTCAGGCCAAAAAGTCTGATCTTTCTTTTTGAGTTAGAATCTTTTCTACATTTTTCTGCAAGTCTTGGCAGGACCCTCTGTTGTGATCCCTGTCTGAGCAGTCAGTGGTGGCAGCCAGGCACCATTCTAGTTATACTGGACTCAGTCTGGTTCCCATCAATTTTTAGGAAGAGATTTATAGCAATTTTACCTGAAACCAGGTTATCTGAACCTGGGGACAATTCAACATCATAGCCCTAATAGAAACCATTCTCTATGCCACAGGACAGATGGACACATGCGAAAGTGAATAAGCATGGAAAAGTGACAACAGTCCTGGTTAAAGTATCATTCAACCAACTTCCAAACAATAGAATATATCTTTATCCTTAAGATTCACTTTGAGTCTGAGTTCCATCCTGTGCCTTCTGTTCCTACTAAAGATATGTCACTTTTTTTAAGATGCTAGATCCAATTTATTGTGAAGACTTCAGCCTCTGAAATATACTCCCTGGTACCTTTCAGTTCTGCTAATTGTGTAGAGAGTTGAAGCAGTTAGAATGCTAATAAATAATGGTGTAAACAAGTACACCTCTTCTCAAGGAACTTTTCCAGACTACTTTTATCTACAGGATTGAGAGCAAGGGCATAATACTTTTGGTCCTGGCAAGTTCAAGAACACCCGGCATACTCTGTAAGAAAAAAGTAGACTGGGTGTTCTTGAACTTGCCTGCACTGCTGAGTGCACAACAGGGCAGGAAGATCACAGGAGAGTTTTTATATCAGAATTCCAACCGCGATTTCATCTTCTCTGAAATCTCTCATCCTCACTAAGTTTCCAAGTACATTTAAAGGATGCTGTAACTACAAGGTATAAAGAATGCCATACCCTGTGAGGTATGGATGGGCAGGACTAAGTTGCACACTGTTTAAGAGCTATGGCTACCAACCAAAAGGGAGACAGGTCAAATGTACTGGGTGCCTAGGAGACCCTATGAGGCAGGTCTGCTTCATCCTGCAGAGTTGCTATGAGTTGGAATTGGTGCACAGCAGTGGGTTTGGTTTGTCTTTTTTTTCAGAACGGGGGGGTTGTGAAAGTACATTTGGTCTTCCAGAGTTAGCTTTTCCACAAGCTGCTTACAGCTGTCCTTTTCTCCCTTCAAATATCTTCTCTCATGCACATGCTCAATTTGCAAGCTCAAAAAGTATAGACCACTACGAATCATTTAACATGTTTAAGAATAATATACAGAAATGGTAAACAAAGAAGTCATTCAACTGTCTTTTGAGATCAAAGAGAAGTTGACCCCTGACACATGACGTAGTCCCCATGTGCAAAGAGATCAGACCATTGTGAGCACTGGCTGATTTCAGGAAGTAGACCCTTCTTCCTAGTCTGAAGTCTGAAAACTGCAGAAATCGGTTCAGCATCATAGCAACACTGAAGCTTCCACCCTGACAGATCTGACTATACATGAGGGATACTGGTTGGGAATTGAACCCAGATCTCCCACATGGAAGGCAAGAAGCCCACCACTAAACTACAACTGCCCTTTAAAGAGCAATCATAGAGCATTTCAAACATATGATCAGTAATTTCAGACTGCCCTGAACTCATTTCACTCAATCAACTCACACTAATGAAAAGGTAACCATGTATAAGGTCATGTGATAAGACGAATAAACACTAGCTAGAGGTCATGTCCTGATCTCAAAGCACTTACTGTATTTTTGTTTATTTAGATTTTGCAAATAATGCACCCATGTAAACAATGCGCCCACACATATAACTCATGAATTTCAGCCTCACTCACCTGTCCTCCTATATTACACACAAATCGTATTGTCTGTTCCTTTTCTTTGATCTCCTGTCTATGTGTGTATAAAAATAGTCCCAAATGTTACCTTTGATCATAAGGGTACAGTAAAGGGATAAGCCACAGTTAAAAAGTCACAGTTGAGTTTGGTGATGCCTCAGTAATTGGAAATAAACAATGAAAACTGTTTGTGTGTTTTTCATTAACTTAAGTTGATAATCACAGCACGTGAGCTCAACAGCTGAATTCAAAAACCTTACCAGATCGTCTTAAGTAAAAGCATTAGGTTATGTTAGGTCTGCTTCTTTGTTATTTCTTCTTAGTGTCAATTGAAGTCAGCAACATGCTAAAAAACTGGCATACATGGATGGAGTCAAGCTTTTGGGACCTACATTTGCTGATGTGGCAGAACTCAAAATGAGAAGAAATAGCTGCAAACATCCATTAATAATGGAATGTGGAATGTATGAAGCATGAAGGACATCATGCTTGGTACAGAGGAGGGTCAGTGAAAAAGAGGAAGTACCTTCAATGAGATGGGCTCACACAGTGGCTGCAACCATGGGCTCCAACATAGCAAAGGCTGTGGGGGATGGTCCAGGAACGGGTAGTGTTTCGTTCTGTGGTACATAAGGTTGCTCTACATTGGAACCAATTCAAAGGTACCCATTTTACAGAAGAGGAAACTGAGGCTCAGAGAGGGTAAGTGTCCTAGAGCACACATTTAATTAATATCAAAGCCTAATATTCATAACCACGCCGTCTTTTTCCAGTTTGCACATACTTAACTGTTACAATGCACTTAAAACTGTTGACCTTAAGTTCTTTTCCTGTAATTCTTAACCGTGCATCATCCTAGCACAAGATGATTCTGGGTAAATTATAAAGGAGGCCTCCAGCGTTACAAAATGTCATGTGAAAATAAAACACCCAATTGACTCACAGGTTCCAATACAAATTGTGAGTGTATGAATTTCTGCAATCTGAATTTCATTTTTGCTTCATATATTCATATGAAAGCAATAAGAAACAAAGCTTTGCTAGTCCAACTGTTCAGTTAAATTTTCACTAATATTAGCTAAACATACTAAACAAATTTCAATCCTAATCTTGTGGAGACTCACACAGATTGCTGATTATTTTATTTACAGTATTTTGTTACAAATCTTTTGCTAGGAAAAATCTTATTACCTAAATTCGCACTGCACATATTCCACATTTTAATGGCGACCTCTGGGTTGAAAATTGAATTGTAAATTCTAATATGAAGCGAGCAATCATACCCCAGTTTCATTCCTCCAAATGAATACTGTAAATTCACACATTAATTATTTTCTTTATTCGAAAATTTTAATATTAGGGTAGAAATTCTTAAATATTTGTGCCGTAAACAACTTAGAGATATAATGCTGATACGTATTGCCAAGCCAAGTGATACGTTTTATGTATTGCTTTTTTTGCTCTTTTGTTTTGGTATTTTAATCTTCGACAACAAAGACAGATACAAAACATCTTCTGTGGTTCACTAGATCGTTAATTAAAATGGACATCCTTATGTTCTTAATAATAATAATCTATTTTTCACAGTAAAATTCCATGGGAACCATGCATATTTCTTACTCCATCAAAGAATTTTTTATCCCTCTGAAAATTCGCCAAGTCAAAATGGAGTCTATGCGACAATAGTGTCCTCTGCTGGCGGCAGCCTGGAATAGCTAAGCCCGCGCCAACAAGGAATGCGAAAGCAAAGAGGGAACTGGAGTCCCCGCCTGCCGAGGACACTCTCCCAAACTTCTTTCACCATAAGCGGGGTGTAGACCTAACAGCTCCTCCAGAGAAGTAAATTCCTAGCAGACCAGCAATAAGCCAAGTACCGGGACAAATTCCTTTTTCTCCTGATTTTTTTTGGGGGGCGGGCCACGCCCAAGGCCTCCAACAAAGTGTTTTCTGGAATTTTTTAAGAACGCACAACAGATTTGACCAAATGTTCCTTGAACGCCTCCGTTAGCTCTTCCTCTTTACCTCGTCTGTCACTGGCCCATTTAGGAGAGAAGGAAGCAAGCACTTAGTGAAGGAACTCTGTAAGGAATCCAGCCATCCGGATCCAGGGGCTAGACCAGCCCAACCTGGAATCCACTCAACCGATCTCTTAGGCCGGGGGTTGAGGGACCACTTGTCACCTCCCTTATCCGCAGATCAGCAAGCAATAGAATCAGAAGTAAGTGTCACCTTTAGCACGCCTAGCTGAGTGGGTGTCTGCCTGCTCGCCTGCAGGGTTCCATAGGATGTGCAGAGGAGACGCAGGGTGACTTACTGAGTGCGATCCTCATTAAAGGTGCCGGCGTGATGCACACGGAGTCGGCACCGCCACAATGTGCGCCTGGCGCTAGAGAACTACCGGGCATCTCTATTCGCGGAGGCATCCTTCCTCTTGCAAACCTGTTCTAAACATTCCAAGTTCACATTTTTTAAAGCTTTTAAGTTATAGAATGGGTTCCTGGGACCTAATGAGAAGAATGAAGCTTTCCTTGGTGCCTCACTGCTGTAAATTTGGGAGGTTCCAGTGTATAAGAAACTGCCCGCAGGGGTCTTTCCGAACTGCACACAGCAAACCGCTCTGCCCGGCGAGCTAAGCGGTGGGCTGCGCGCCTGGCGCCGCTTACCCGGTTCCGGCAGCTGCAGCCGCGAGCTCGTCTCCCGGCTCCCCAGCGCTGTCTCCTCCCCAGGTCGCCGGCTTGTCGTCGCCCCGCGCCCCCTCGGATTCCGCGTCCTTCCTTCCGGCCGCCTGCATAGCCGGCTGAGACGCGGTTGCCGCCCCGCCCAGGGCCTCCCACCAGGGGTCCCAGGGGAGGGGAGGGCAGAGCTGGCCTTCGACCCAGCCACCGAGTGTAGGGGGGCTGCCAGAGTGGCACCAGGCAGCCCCGCAGGGTTCTGGGTGCTCAAAGTCGCCGATCGCACAATCTTCCACTCAGAAGTCTTACAACTGAAGGGAACATCCAGTCTGGCTAGGACTTAGCATCTGAAGAAAGCCAACAAGCAATTTAAGTACGGGTCGACAGTTAGTACCAGGAGTGCCAGCTAACAAGTGCCCACACAAAGAAAGCCCACTGAAGCCTGCCCTGCTGATTGCCACAGGTGCTCGCCAGAAATGTTCATGGGGATATAAAAGAGCCTGCAGAGAAGGTGGGGCTTCTGGCGGGGACACTGCCCGGAAGCCAGCCAGGTCCCCTGGAGCGCCAGCGTGGAGGGTTCTGTCTGTTGTTCCCACCCAACCCTTCCCAAGACCTCAAATTTCCCTGAAGCTTTGAAACAAAGGGGAAAGTGTCTGTCCACACGTTACTTCGGATTTCTTATCAAGAATTTAAAACTGTTCGACCTAAAGAAACTGGCAGCTCAGAATGCTTCAAAGAAAGAAAAAAAAACCCAAAGAACTGGTGCTAGAGAACGGACGGGAACACGGCTGTTTCCCCGTGTTGAAGTGCACTGAAGCCACCAGGGGAGTGGAGACGTGTATATTCCCTCAAATTCTAAAAGACTGACTTTTCTTCAGGAGTCCTGTCTTCATAGCTTTGCCTATTTATTAAACCTTAATAAATGAGTAAGCAGTGGAGCCTATAAATACGTCCAGAAAGGTATTATTGCTAGAACAATCCTGTTTACAAGAAAAAAATGCCAGATTTAGCAACTAAAAATACAGGACTTCCAATTAAAATTGAATCTCAGATAAACGATGAATAATTTAAATGCAGATGTGTCCTGTGCTGTATTGGGAGCACACTTACACTGAAAAAAACAGATTCATTGTTGATCTGAAACTCTAACTTCAGTAGCTTTCAGATATTTTATCTGAAAACTCTAAGCACAATGCAGTGACTAATTCTTTTGTCTGTAATTAACAAACATGTCTATACTGAGAGGTAAGCAAAAAAAACAAAAAACCTGCATTTCTACATGAGATAAAAATTACTACATTGAACTATATGAAAATAATTCTTAAAACTTATTTATGTTAATTGGGATTATCAGTCAGATAGTAAAGACTCTTTCTGTGGTGTTAACAATCTTGACCACCGATCCAGGAGCTCCTGGGTGGCACAAAGGGTTACGCACTCCACTACTAGCCAAAGGTTGGCGGTTCAGACCCTCCCAGGGGTGGCTTGGAAGACAGGCCTGGCGATCTGCTTCAGAACGTTCGGAACCATTGAAAACCCTATGGAGCAGTTCTACCCTGACACCACTGGGATCACAATGAGTGGCAATCCGGCTAGCAGCAACCAAGGATAAGAACATTATCAATCTAGGGACCTGCAAACCACTGTCTTCAGGCCAAATCATGTCTGCTGCTATTTGGGGTATTGTTTTTTACATTTTAAAATGATGATAAATTTAAAAAAAAATAGTATTTTGCGATAAGTCCAAGTTAGATGATTAAATGTCAGCGTTCATAACTAAAGTTTTATTGGCACACAGCCACACCCAGACCGTCTCAGACCACAGCGGCAGAGTCGACTAGTTGGAACAAAATGAGCCACAACACCTGAACTGTTCATTAGCCATCCCTCTGCGGAATCCCTTTGCAGGCCTCTAACACAGATGAATTCTTTACTTGTAAAGTGATTGTTACTAGCTTAATGCTGAGTTAGAAAACCTAAGCACTGCCATCAAGTCGAATCTGACTCATAGCAACCCTATAGGACTGAGTAGAACTGCCCTATAGAGTTTCCAAACAGCACCTGGTGGATTTCAACTGATCTTTTGGTTGGCAGCTGAAGCACTTCACCACTAAGCCACCTGGGTTGCCAAAGCAAAGCCACTGCTCTAGAATCAGTTCTGACTCCTAGCGACCTTATAGGACCAAGCAGAACAGCTCCATAGAGTTTCAAGGAGGAACCGGCAGATTTGAACTGCCAACCTTTTGGGTAGAAGACGTAACACTTAACTACTACGCCACAAGGGTTTTCTTCTATGCAAAAGGAAAAGACCATGTTCTCACAGATGTAAAATTTTCGTAATAATGTTTGAATAAGATTTGTTTTAATAATATAGGTTGTCTCTGCTTTTTTAAGACTTCTAATCCTTTGTCAACTGCTTCTGTGCCTCACAAACCAGGATATGGGTGTGGCTCCCACTAAAAAGGAGCCCTCGTGACATAGTGATTAAGCCTTAGGCTGCTAACTGAAAGTCACTGGTTTGAACCCACCCGCCGCCTGGCGGGAGAAGGATGTGACAATGTGTTTCTGGGAAGATTACAGCCTCAGAAGCCGTGTGGGGAGGTTTTACTCCGCCTTACAGGGATGTTGTGTGCTGGAAAGATTTGAGTCGAAAGGAACCCAGTCTATTTTGACTGTTTTGACTGCCACCTAGTGGCGAAATGTATGAGTGAAAAACCAAAAAACCTCACTAAATGGCTATAAACTACAGCATTTTGGACAATGATGATGATAATAATAATAATAGCAATCTCTGACATTTGAGTAGCACTTTTCAGTTTCCACATAAATCATTTTAATTACTTCTTGCCTATTTCAATGCTGAAATGCAAGCCGATCTTTTCTGAGTGAAGAAACTGAGCGAAAGAATAGCATTGGCTTATTCGTGGTCCTTGGAAACTCTATGGGCAGTTCTACTCTGCCCTGCAGGGTCGCTATGAGTCGGACCCAACTCGATGACAGTGGTTTTTTTTATTCAAGGCCCTACAGGTGGACTGTAACCCACAGCCACGCTCCAATGGCTAAACCTCACCCCACTGACCTTAGGTTCCCTTATTTCAACATCTTGTATTGGACCCCTTTCACCTCTACTCTGAATGATTTTGAAAATCTCCATTTGCTTTTATTCTAGAAAACTTCCATGGATAGTCTTTTTAAAAAAACATCAAGCATTCAAAATATCCCCCTCTCCAGACAAATAAATTCTAAGCAGACAAAGAACATTTTTTTCTAGGTAAATGTTTAATTAATGCTTGTTCAAAACCAGATATTGGTTTAGATCCATTTTCTGATGGAAGGTGTGTAAATTGGTCAGAAGATAACTAAGGCTTAAACCCCAGAGGCCTCTGTGATAAGTGGCAGAACACCTGCCACTGGCCACTTTAAAATCCTTTTTCTGATTAAGACATGTAACAACAGTTTTTCCAGTGCAGTGTGATTGCCTGACTTTTAGACCTACAAGACAATGTTTGCATAGAGCTTTGAAAAGGTAAGCACAGAGGTCTCACCAACAGATCCATTTTAATTGCTTGACATCTCAGAAATGTCCAGGGCCTCCTTGTGCGTTTGCAAAGAGATCTTTAAACTAGCAGTGCTAAAGCTCTTTTGAGTAGGGAGATTTGTGGGTTCTTCCAGTACTTTCTAAGGTGTCTTTGTCTTGTAAAAGAGGCCTATGTGCTTAGTGATGACCAAGAACCAGATTAAGTAAACCAAACATTAAGGCTGCCCATGAGGAAGATTTACATTTACCATACGTCCATCTGCTGAATTGGCCAAGTTTGGCAGAGAGAGAGACAGACTATGCCAGACCATGGGCCAGCTGCTAAATGCAGCTGTGCTTGCTGAGCGTGTCAAAAACTGCACAGAAGGGCAAGGCAAAGAAAAGCAGTTTCCACAGCTTTGCAGATTCTGTTCCCAGCTGGGTTGGTTTCTTGTGAACATGCCACAGTGGGAGCACTTTAGGTGTACTTATAGAGAGCCACATTTTCACATGAAAATTTCAACTTGAGGTAGGAATAAGGAAACTAAGGAACCTGTAACATGGGGATGAAATCCATCCATTGCTAGACTGTAAGCAGATTCTGTTGAACCACCGTGCATACAGGGGGACTCCTCCTGTTTGCAAGCTTTGCAGATGATTTAACTATATTATAGATGGAGGAGCTCTGTGAAACTCTCTTGGTTGGACAGATTTCTGAACCCATTTTGCTGGTTGTCTCCAATGCCTTGGCTTCCAGCGTTTTGCTTGGGCCATGTTTAGCTGCTGAGGATGGGCTATGTGTGTAGTTTGTTGAGGTATAGCCCAGCACTTGTTCAAAGAAGAGGTATTGCTCATTTTTAACAGCCCTTGAGATTTATTCCTGGTGTTCCCAGGCAGGCAAGATCCTAAAAGAATGTCCTTAAAAATTCAAAGCACAAGAATTTAATTTGGTCTGTCCTTAAGTTGCTACCTTAATAAACTATTACTGCCAGTACTACTACTAACTACAACTGACACTAGTATTCACTCTTGTTAGGCACTGTTCTAGGTGTTTCTCATATATGAACTAAGCCAATCCTCATTGACTATAACTGTGAGGTATTATTCTCATTCCCATTTTACAGATGTGATAACTAAGGCCCAGAGAGAGTAAGAGATTAGCTCAAGTTTGTAACACTAATGAGTGGTAGAGCCAGGGTCTGACCTCAGGCAGTTTGATTCTGCAGCACTCACTTTTAATTACTATTGACAGAAGACCCTACGCATTGCTTCTCATGCCTACTAAAGTCCGGTGACCCAATTTAACATTCAGTACCTTTTCTGACCTGGCCATATCTTAAATTTTCCTTATACTGTACCATCACTCAGCATATTCCACTATAGCGACTTCAAAGGACTCACTGGTAATGTACCATACCGCCATTTGTGATGACCCTGCCTTTATCAAGCCCTTCCTTCTCCCCTCCCTGTTGAATTTCTAGGAGTGAGAATGAGTGACACAGCTCCAGTCCCCAGCTGAAAGTAAACAGACTCACTCCCAAACCCTCCATCACAACTCTTTGTTGGGACTCCTCTTAGGTCACTGTTTGTCAGGAACTGGACAGTGGTCACATTCACTAGACAGATAACTCACCAAAGAACACTCAGCTCAACCTCTACGTCCCCTATCACACGTTCCTTAGCTTTGCCAAAGAGAATAACCTTGAGGTTCTCACAGCACTTTGTTCTGACCTGAATTATCTACCGCAGTTAAGTTCACCCCAAACCAGTTACCACAGTGTTTATTCTGACTTACGATGCCCCTATAGGTATCAAATTAAAATTACACTCCAAAGGGTTTTCAGTGGCTGAGATTTTGGAAATAGATTACTAAGCCTTTCTTCCATGTAGCCTCTGATTGGATAGATCCGAACCAATCCTGTCACATTTTGGTTAGCAGCCAAGTCTGTTAACCATTTGCATCACCTATGAACTCCAGGCTTACCCCCTAGTGCAGTTACTAGTCTGACTCAGTCTTCCCCTACAAGTTCCTTGAAGACAGACAGTGTTTTCAGACAATTCCTTGCACATGTGCTTGTTGAATGAGTGGATGAATCAATGAGTGAACCTTTTCTTGAATTCCCCCTGCTACAAGTAATCACTCCCTTCTCTGACCTCTAATAGCTCTTTGTTCTTCCTTGCAGTGTCTTTGCTATTTATCTTGTGTTAGAATTATCTATAGACAAGTCTTAGCTCCTTTGTTAGACTATTAGCATTGTAAGGTTGGAAAACAACCTTAAGCATCTCCATGGTCCCATCACCTAGCACAGTTTCTGGTCCACTAAGGATTTTCTAAATGAATGCTTCAGCACAGTGAATGTAGCCCCTTCATGCTGGGCTCAAAGGTAGTGTGAAAGAAGACGGAGTGGAGTTGGAAGCAACTGGATTTGCAACCATTCAGGTTTCAGAGAGCTTTGTGTGGTGGGAAAGGCTGTGACATAAGAGGCCTGTTATTCAGACAACACAGACAAGCAGCCATTGTTCATAACCACCCACAGAAGCATTAGAGGCAACTCAATGTTCTTGGCTTCATCATTGTAGAAATTAGGAGAACAAACATCACATCTTCCAAAAGTAATGGGTCAAAAAGTCTATACATCTCTAAAAAGTACCTTACTTTTTGAGTTCCTTTAATAGTTGTACAAGTTCTAGAAAAATAAATCATGCACACACACACACACACACACACACACTCACACACACACAAATTATCACAGCACCTGATAAGTTGAGAATAGGTTAAAACAGGGCTTCCAATGAGTTTGTTCTGGTTTGAACCCCTGCTAAGGATCTGCATTTCTAACAAGTTCCCCAAATTATATACTTAAGAATCACTTGTATTGTCAAAATGTAGATTCTGATTCAGTATATCTGGGGGTAGAAATGCAAATTCTCAGCAGGGAGCTTGTTGGGAATGTAAACTCTCAGCAGGGGTTCAAACCATACAAAGCAGTTCCAAGCCCAAAATTAATGTCACACTACAAGTGTAAAAAGGTTTTAAAGAGCCATCAAAACATTACAAGGATCATTCCCATGGCATCAATGGACAAATTAAATAAGTAAAAATAAAACTCAGAATGAGGTGCCCTTCATCTGTCTTCTTTATAAGGGAAAACAGAAAAAAAATGCCATTGAGTTTATTCTGACCCATGACTCAAAACTCTTAAGCTTAATGGAAGAAAGAAAAAGAATATTTGCTCAGTATCCACTGTGTGTCAAATACTGTATTAAATGTTTTAGCCTGTATTATCTCTGTTTTAACTCTGAAAAATCATGTGATGTGTACATACCCTAATTCTTTTCCAAAGAGGTCACGCAGCTAATATTGCTCTGCATTGGATCTTGATCCTGTGCTTTCTGTGACCATCCCCAACTTCCCTTGTCATTATTCTGCACCTTCACCACAAGTATGATACTTAGTGGACTTTTTCACAAGTCCTGTTTAAGCTTACCCCTCTCTCCCTCCCACTATCAACATTTCAAATGCTATATGGGCCGGTTAATTGAATTTTAGAGACGCATTCCATACACCTGGGTACAAATGGTCAGCAGTCCTCTCATTCAGCTACCCATCATCAATGCCTATCAGAAATCTGCCTTTGGATCTCTTAAACCTTTTAAGTTATGCAGATGAGTTCCTTTTTTTTTTTTTAAATCTCCTCCAAGCTCAGAGTTTTAGTACCTGATGACAAGAAGCCAGTCCTGGAAATCCTGGATTCCTATCGATCACTAACTCACTTGGTAGCCTGCTGCCAAGCAGCCTGACAATTGCCATCAGAAAATACACAATCTCATTCTCCTGCAGCCTCTTTCATTGAGCCTGTTGTTTCATTGTCAGAAATCTTTTTCCTTGACAGTAGTTACAGTGTTTTCCAAGCTTTCAGAGAAGTGGCAGTGAACGCTGTGAACACTGTGAACACTGACCAAAGGTTTCAGATTGGAGGAAAGTTTGGGACCATCTATGGCACACTTAAGCAACAGAATAGTCACATGCGGATTCTTAAAATACACTAAGAACTTGTCAGAATGGCCCAGGGAAAGTATTTCAGAATTACATGAACATGAAGGAACAATCATTAGGCATGTAATTATCCCTTAAAAAAAATGTCTTTAACATTCGTAATTATGGTTGATTGCAAGAAAATACTATGCTGATTTAAAAAGTTGTTACCTAAATTGAAAATAACAACTCTGTAAGTGTCTTTCCTTATGCAAGGTCAGCTGGACGGTCCACCTCCCTCGCTTTTGCTGCACCTGTGGTTCTCCTTCTCACAGGATCCCAGTGCACGTGACAGGGCCTATTATTCTCTCCCTCCCCTGATCCCTCATTCCACAGAGCCGCTGTGATGGAGCTATCAAAAGAAAACAATGCATGGGATTAAGAAATAATACAATGCGGTGGAGCAGGTGATCTGGCTTTAACATCAGCCTTCCACTGACTCATGCCAGCAGTGCTCAGTCTCTCTATACTTGACCTAACTTCAAAGCGTGTCACTTTTACTCAGTGTAGCAAATACAAGATATTTCCATTGTCATTCTCTCCAAAGTTCATGCAATTATGATTGTGCTTATAAAGAGACTGTATGAAGATGGGTTTTCAGGAAAGCTGTCGTGAGTAAAAAGATGTGATTTCTTTTTTCAAACTTCCCGTTACATTAAAAAAAAAAAGAAAAGAAAAAACAGTAGTTCTGTGTAATGCTTTTCTGTTGAAATAATGTCACTATTCTCTAAAGGTTGCTCTGAAAAAGCTTTTGCTTTTTGTAATATTATATAAGCAGTTCAGAAAATTTTAGTGCTTTTCTGAAAGCACTGAAATGTACAAATCTGAACTGTTTATATAACGTTAAAACCATTTTTTTAGGGATAATTACACGCCTAATGATTGTTTCCTCATGTTCATCTACTTATGAAATACTTCCCCTGGGCCATTTTCACAAGCATTTAGTGTATTTTAAAAATCCACATGTGACTATTGTATTGCTTAAGTGTGCCGTAGATGGTCCCAAACTTTCCTCCAATCTGAAACTCTTGGTCAGTGTTCACAGTGACATTTTCTTCTGTATTTATCACTTTTCACATTTGAAGAAATTTTATCGTCAGCATAAAATGAGTTCACTGGCCAGTGTGAGGCTGGGAGATAATTGGTAGAAGATGCTGTCTCTGCCTCTCCATCAAAGTCTAGCATGCATCCTACGAAAATGCCTGCGAACTAGGGAAATGCTAAGTCTAAATATTTGATAGAGAAGCTAATAAAGCTTTAGCAGTTAGCTCCCTTTCTACATCATGGTACTTTCAAATTAATCCAGAAAGAGGGCACAATCAATGAATTCACGAATTCATTCATTGCACAAACATTTCCTGGACTCTTTCTTACACTGGGCATGTCATCATGCAGGGGGCTAGAGACGGGTAACTCATACACACACAGTGTGAGTTAAAATAACTCATACACAGATACAGAGAGTAATCCTCACAGATCCTATTGTGATTCACATTGTATAAGTGGAAGCAGCAGTCACCAAATCAAAAGACACATTGCACTGGGAAAATCCACTGCAAAATACCTCTTTGAAGTATTGAAAAGCAAAGATGTCACCTTGAAGACTACGTTGCACCTGACTCAAGCCATGGTGTTTTCAATTGCCTCCTATGAGCGTGAAAGCTGGACATTAAGTGAAAAAGATCCAAGATGAATTGATGCCCTTGAGTTGCGGTGTTGGAGAAGAATAGTGAATATACCATGGCCAGCCAAAAGATCAAGCAGATCTGTTCGAGAACAGTACAACCAGTGGGCTCTTTGAAAGCAAAGATGTCAAGGCTGCATCTTACATACTTTGAACGTGTTGTCAGGAAGGATCAGTCCCTGGAGAAGGACAGCATGCTTGGTAGAGTGAAGGGTCAGCAGAAATGAGGAAGACCCCCAATGAAATGAATCGACACAGTGGCAGTAACGATAGGTTTAAGCATAAAAATGATTGTGGGCCTGGCACAGGACCAGGCACTTTTTCATTCTGTTGTACGTACAGCTACAGCTGTCAAGAGTGGCAGAACTGACTCAACAGCACCTGACAACAAGTGGAGCTCAGAGAAGTAATTTGCCCAAGGTCACACAACATAGACAACTTTAACTTAATCTGAACCTCAGGGAAGTGGCATTTGGTCCAAAATCTTAGGCTAAAGGATGATAAGTCCTCGGGACACTGTAGACCACAGGATTATTACAAATTTTCTCTTATTAACTCTCCATTGATGGCACTTGGCTGGCTTGGCTGCCTTGACAACACCCTACCACCACAGCAGTGGCACCAAAATCGGCCCTTTGTGGTCACAGGATCTCAGCATCTCTTTTTCAAGCAGCTCTTGGATAACCCAGTGATGCAAGTTTTCAGGACCTCAAGACACAATTCAGTGGAGTCTGACTAAAACACCTCAGATTTTTAGTTCATCGGCAACCCTGTTTCAAATTCACATCCAGGACTCTCACTTGGCTAGGCAGGCACCCATCAGTGGCTCAGAGAACCAAGGGGGCTGTCAGGAAAAGGAAAGAGCAGCTTCTCTCATTGTCTGTGGCTCATGCTAGAACCTAGCTACAACCTAGCGATCTACTTAGCATGTGAGGATGGCAGACCTCAGTGAGGGTGACCCCCCGAAATTTGAGAGTAAGATTAGAAAATGTAGTATGTGATAATAGGAATCAAACTGCCTTCTCAATGTTTCCTTCCTCAATCCCCTGAAGAGTTTTTGTGGCGGTGATTGTTGTTTTAATCCACCCTCTAAAACAAAAACAAAATGATGCTCTTAACCCAGGAGATGATCACATTTTGTGAACTTCTTTTGCTCTCTGAAAACAGACCAAGAACTATCAAGTGTCTCTTGGAGGTCTGGTGGAGTGCAGTAAGCTGATTTCAGAAACTTAGATAAGAAGGAGAAGCTGAGACAGAATTAATTTAGTTACTATATCCTGTCTGTTGGCTTGATTTTCAAGAACTGAAGAGCTAAGGATAAGTCTCTTTTGCTCTTGAGGGCTGGTTGAGGGCCAGGGCTAAGCTTGTTTTACATTCCATCCCCCATCATTCCAGCAGTGTGATTTCTTTGCAGTCCCATCACACATGACCCTACAGAAGATTTTCACAGCATAGAAGAAAGGTCATTCTATGAGTCATGTCAATCAAATTAGCTCATACACACCCATCAAGAGGAAACCAAAAAACGAAATCCAGTGCCGTCTAGTCGATTCCAACTGATATACTATAAAACAAGAGGAGAACTTCCCCGCAGAGTTTCCCACAAGCACCTGGTATATTCAAACTGCCACACTTTGGGTTAGAGCTGTAGCACTTAACCACCACCCCACCAGGGTTTCCCACGGGGAGGAGGGAACAGCATATTTAGAAGATCCTCATGTGGATCTAATGTGTGTCTGAGGCTGAAGACCACTAATTAGGGCTTTGAGCCTGCTGAGAATTTGCACTTCTAAAAAACAACAACAAAAATTTGGCCAAAGACCTGGTTTCGAGGGATTCACCCTTAGAAGGTTTCTAAGGAACTAGAACTCAGGCCAGGTGTAGCAGGAGTGACTCTCTACACTAGGACTATCCAATAGAAACATAACACAAGCCATGAATATAATTTTAGATTTTCTAGATACTGTGTTTTTTAAAAAGTGAAAAATAACAGGTAAGTTATTATTACTATTATAATGATGGTAATTAGCTACAAAAAAAAAATAAACCCCACTGTGGTTAAGTCAGATCTGACTCATAGCTACCTTATAGGTCAGAGTCGAACTGCCCCACAGAGTTTCCAAGGAGTACCTGGCAGATTTGAACCGCCAGGCTTTTGGGTAGCACACATAGCACTTAACCACTATGCCACCAGGGTTTCCACTGGCTGCATACCGTACATTAATGTGTAATTATAAATCTACAGATGTTCAGAGAAAGTGATGATAACCACCAGCACAGGTGAATACGGAGAGAGTCAGGGAGTGGAATTTAGATGAAGTGGGATCTTGTCCTATTCTTAGCTGGGTTCCTAGACGAGTCTTCTGCTTATTTATTTCTGAGTAACAAACCAGCCTCTGAAAGCAATGGCTGCAAACCGCAGTTTATTGCTGTCTGTCACAGTTCTGAGAGTTGCTAACCAGACTCAACTTGAATGTTCTTGTTTGGAGTCACTTTTGTTGCTATAGTCTGATTTGAGCTGTGACAGTTTGTATAACACTCTGTTTAATCAGATATATACAAAATACTATCATTTTGATATATAATCAATATAAAAATAAGAATGTGTTACTTCATGCTTTTATCATACTAAGTCTTGGTATTCCAGCATCTATTCTGCATCCAGTCTCTGGACTGGATGGCACAGCTCTAGAATCTGCCAGTACCACAGAAGCATATTGGCTTTTACCTCCCAACTGGCTACCGTTCCTAAATAGCATTATGTGCATCCATCAAGCTGTTTCAGAGAGTCATGGAATTTCAGAGCTGGAAGGCCCTGTAGATGTTCGGTTCGAATCCTTTGTCTATTAACAAGGTACTTGAGGCCGAAGGGTGAAAGGTTTCCCCCAGATTACACTGATAATTAGTGGCAGCACAAAGACTCTGGAATCCTAGCCTTTCTCACCAGCCTAAGAGAGATTGGTAGTTGAAAAGATGTCCTATGTCCTGGTTTTCTCTTTTGTTGGTTAGTAAAGAAGAATTTTCTCTCATTCTAAAAGAAACAAAGAAACTGATCTCCCTTTAATGTTGAATAAAACAAAATTATTTTACCAACAAGCCAAGCTTGTATCATTCAGCCAAATTTATCAGAATATTTGCATTTTGTGTTAAAAGTTAAAGTAGCTAATTTTCAGTCAATTAATATTTGTTTGGGGTGTAGCTCGCTTTGAACTGCTTGTTTGATGCCCCCTCAATTGTTAATTTTAACACATAAAGAATGAAGTAGTTAAAGTGACAAATTAATTCAGCAGGCTCTCCATTGAGTAGAGTGATTGATTTCTAGAACAATCCCCACATCTGGTAGGAGCAATCAGACACTTCATTAACAGACTTGCTTTAAACAAAAGTGTGTCTGGGGTGTTACAGGACACTGGATGGTTACATATAATGTTTTCATCTCTCATCTGTTTTTGGAGCAGGGCTTCAAACCTGTTCATTTCAGTTAGAACCCATGTTGAGTATTTGCATTTCTAGCAAGTTCCCAGAAAGCTATACCTAAGAATCTCCTGGGGATCTTGTTAAAATACAAATTCTGATTCAGTATATATGGGATGGATACGTAAATTCTTAGCAGAAAGCTTCCTAGAACTGCAAATTCTTCTCACCTAAAACACAGTAATATATTTTTTTCTTTCTCTTAAACTTGTGCTTTAAGGGAAAGTTTACAGCTCAAGCTAGTTTTTCATACAAAAATTTATACAAATATACCTATGTGACCCTAGTTGCTACCCCTATAATGTGACTGCTCATTTCTCCTTTCCACCATGGATTTCCTGTATCCATTTAACCAGTTCCTGTCTGCTTCTGCCGTCTCATCTCACTTCTGGACAGGAGCTGCCCATTTAGTTTCATGTATCTACAAAACACAATACTTTTTTTCCTTTTTTTTTAAGAAAGAAATGTAAATTCTCAGCAGGAACTCAAAGTGGATTGAACCAGTTCAAAGCACTGTTTTTGAGAAGCAAGACTCAGCAAAATCCACTTAAATACTAATAACCTGCCTGATACTCAAGAAGTTGTGGTAAAAATAAGCAAACAAACAAACAAAAACCACACTCAGTAATTGTCAGCACGTGGCTTCCTATCCTGCAGCTGTGTGTACTAGAGAGAGCCATAGGTCAATGTAAATTCATTTGGGTCCTCTTTCATCCGTTTAATTATTCTATCAGTGGTTTGTATTGTGATTAACCTAGAGACAGTTCTGCCCCACTGAATGTTGGTTTGCCACTGCTACACTACATAACTGAGCAAACAGCCAACACATAGTTCTATACCACCACATACACATTGGTTCTCTCCCCAAGACAATGCACCGTGCTAAGCACTCAAAGGAACACAAAAATAAAGGAGTTATGACCTATTCCCTCAAGATACCTAGACCCATGGGAGAGGCAACATACAAATAAATAGGTAAAATACATGAGAAAACCTAAGTGCTCAGGGGCAAGAACTAGGAAATATTTTGAGAGATACTGTCTCTTCTTCTAGATTTGTATCTGGTAAGATGACAGGTAATTGTCATTAGACGTGTGTGAGAAAAGGATAAATAGATGAGAGAGGGAGAAGAAAAAGGCTGCTTCGATAGGCTCTAGTACTTGAAATCAGGGCTTAAGGAAAAAGCTACAGTCTTATCAGGTCCTACAAGGCTATTCTTTTCTTTTTCTTCATCTTCTTTATTCTTGTTCGATTGCAATACTGAGAAAATCTTCATTTGCCCAGAGAAGTAATGCATTCATATTTGTCCAATTTTCTATTATCCAATAGAATGGATTGAATTGTATCCCCCCTAAAATGTGATGAACTTCTGGACCTTGTACTTACGGATGTAATCCTGTTTGGAAATAGTTTTTTTTTTTTCCTTTATTATGTTAATGGAGTCATACTAGACCAAAACTCATGGCCATCAAATACAGTCTGACTCATAGCAATCCTATGAACAACAGAATGAAACACTGCCCGGTCTTGTGCCATGTCTACAATCGTTTTTATGCTTAAGCCCATTGTTGCGGCCACTGTGTCAATCCATCTTGTCGAGTGTCTTCCTCTTTTTCACTGAGCCTCCGCTCTAACAAGTATGATGTCCTTCTCCAATGACTGATCCTTCCTGACAACATGTCCAAAGTATGTAAGACACAGTCTTGCCATCATGGCTTCCAAGAAGCACTCTGGTTGGGCTTCTTCCAGAACAGATCTGTCTGTTCTTTTGGCAGTCCATGGTACCTTCAACATTCTTCTCCAACACCACAATTCAAAGGCATCAATTCTTCTTCTGTCTTCTTTGTTCATCGTCCAGCTTTTACATGCATATAATGTGATTGAAAATATCATGCCTTGGGTCAAGCACTCTTTAGTCTTCAAGGTGACATCTTTACTTTTGAATACTTGAAAGAGGTCCTTTGTGGCAGATTTTCCCAAGGCAATGCATAACTCTATGCTAGTGTAGGGTATATTCTAAACCTAATCCCTTCTGAATTATAGAAAGGCCAGAATAGATACAGAGACTTACATACAAGGGAAAGGCAACAAGGAATGCCAAAGATCAATCCCCACCAGGCATCAGAGCTAAGGCACAGGCTCACAGAAGAAATCAACATGGCCGAGACCCTGATTTGAACTTGCACCCCGGAACTGTGAGAAAATAAATTTCAATTCTTTTAAAGCCACCCACTTGTGATATTTCTCTTATGGCATCACTAGGTAACTAAGGCACCCAATATGAGTTAGGTGGGACTTTTTACAAAAAGAGTGAAGGACCTATAGCTTTGCTAGTCAGTAATACATTTACATAACATTCAAATATTTGCATGGAGAAAACAAAGAGCTTTTATTCCAGGGCCTGACAGAGCCCAGTCAACCCAGAAGAACTCATGCAACACATTGTGAAGATATAAGCGAATGAGAAAAGGCCTTCAGCTTGCCCCACAATTGAAACAATTGACACAGTGAAGGATTACAGGTGCTAGGGACAGCAATGTGTTTCTCAGCAAGAAAGTATAGGGGCCTTGTTCTTTCTACCTACTCCTCTTGATCTTAAAGCTGACAAGATTTTGAGGGTTTGCTACTCAGTAGGCAGAGCTGGAAATATCAGAGATCACTGAAGAATTTGTTTCTTGCTTATAACTGAAAGGATGATAGGGAGCATTTGAAATATGCCTTGCAGGATGCAGTGAGCTCTGAGCAGTCAGAAAAGGGACTCTGTAGGCCCAGACAGTGGCAGGCAAAGGAGAATGGTGCAAGAGAAGGAAAGGCTAAAGACCTAACCAAGGATAGTCCACACTGCCAGATCACTAACTCTGGCCAGCCACACTTCTGGCTGAACTGCACTTCTGTGGGTCAAATCCAATGTCCTGTTCCTAGAATGGAACCCCGGTGATGCACTGGTTAAGAACTCAGCTGTTAACCAAAAAGTTAGCACTTTGAATCTACCATATGCTCCCTGGAAACCCTCTGTTCTACAGGGTCACAGTGAGTTGCAGTCAACTAGGTGGCAACCTGTTTTATCCCTAGAACAATCATCACCAAGGGTTTGGGGCAGGGGGAGGAGAGGATGATGCAGCAAAAGGGAAGAAACAATTGCAAACATCTCTTCCCTTGGCTAAGTTCTTCTCAAAAAGCCATTTCAGCTCCTCTTTGTCTCTATTAAGCACTCAAAGAATAATAGTAACAGAGGCTGTGGCGTAGATGTATTTTCTAAGCTGCTGTAGAGAACTGGATAACGGAGCTTTACAAACAAGACATTTTAAAAGTCCTTAATCTCAAGAAGTTTAACAATATTCAGAAACACAAGTTTGAAGGAAAAACATGAAATGCAAAATACGTCTGCTACATTGATAAAGCATTAATGGGTGGTAATAAGGCTTCAGTTTAATCTCCTCAGGAAGCCTTTAATGTCCTGTGTCAAATGCAAAGATAATCTTCTCATTTCCTTTGAAATTCTGCCTCAGCGCATTGTTCATCTAGTCCATGGAAAGATACTGAAGCCCCTTCAACATGTAATTTTCCTATTCAATGGGAAAACCAGTTGAGGTTTTATGGTCTTATTTTATGTCACATACACGTCATGTTGGACTTACATTGATCATTTTTCAGATTACATAATCCTCTATCAACAGTTGTTACTAAAGGTGCAAATTTAAAAGACAGTTCAAGTAGGTACCCACAGATACCACTTCTCTTCCTCATTCAGTCACTTCCGTCCCTCCACTCTCACTTTTTCCTGTAATTTGTAGAATCAGAGTCTACTTCTGTCCTGGAGACAAGCCAGACACTGCATGCTTCCCTCTTGATTTGTGTCAGGCCATTAACTCAGCCTCAATTTTCTCCTCTATTCTGGCTCCTAAAGTCTGCCTAGGGAAAAGCAATTTTGAACTCATTGCATTGGATTAGTACCTGCGAGCTTCAGAATCAAACCATTTTGCTCTGCAAGCTGCAATGTCTCTTCCCCTATTACTATTTTACAAATTATGCCAATTTTGTTATCTTCAAAATGGGGGAAAAGGAAATGTTTCACAAAAACTCCCATACCCGTTAATCCAGAATGATTAGAGAATTATTTTAGAAAAATTTCAATGGCATAAAAGTTCTATATTCCTTTAATTATGGCTATATGGGAAGTATCATCTGGACCACTGCTTCATATTTGAAATGTTATAGGCTTATCAGTCAACTTAAAGTTATTTTAGAATTGGTGAAACCACATTTTTTATACTAAAAAAAAAAATCAGTTCTAATAGATTAGAACACAATTCAGCGGAATTATTCTTATCTTGATGAAGTGTATCAAAAGATGCCTGCGAATTCTGTCCAAGGAAGGGGGAAGTTTGATAGAATCTCTAGTGCTACTAAATGTATTGGAATGATAAGTGCCACTCTTACTAAATATGTGAGATATTGTTTCCCACATCCAAAAAGTCACTTGGGATTTTTAATAATAGTACATCACAGCTGTATATTTCATTAAGTTTTATAATGTGTGTTTTTGTGTACTTTTTCACTTATACTAAAAATAACTGTGAGATAGGCAGAGAAAATATTATTGTTCTCACATTTCACAAATGAGAAAACTAATAATAAGATGAAAATTACCCAACTAGTAAACGATAGTAACAACTACACTATGCAAACAAGGACTACATGAAGAAGAATACAGCATCAGGACTGGAGGAAGATTCATTAATAATCTGCATTATGCAGACGGCACAACCTTGCTTGCTGAAAGAGGACTTTAAGCATTTACTGACAAAGACGAAAGAACACAACCTTCAGTATAAATTACACTACAACGTAAAACAAAATACCTCACAAATGGACCAATAAGTGCATCATGAGAAATGGAGACAATATTGGATCTCTCAAGGACTTCATTTTACTTGGATCCATAATCAATGCACACATAAGGAGTTTTCAAAAAATCAAAACACAGGCAGGATCAGGAAGGAAGAGTAGTCAGATGCTTCCTGTGACCCCTCTTATAACAGAAACCTAAAAACGAGAAGAATCAGTTATAAATCACATTGTAGGAACCCCGAACATCAAAGACAAATTTGAGAAATTGGACTGAGTGGCAGGAGAGAGAAAGAAGTTTCAGAAGCAGCAAGTGGCAGCCAGACCTGACTCAGCAGGAATTGCCACCCCAAAGGTTGAATTCACTGATGCCGACACAGTAAGGCAAGCAGTGGCGTTCATGGTCCAGCTTTTGCATGCATACGATGTGATTGAAAATACCACAACTTAGGTCAGGTGCATTTTAGTCTTTAAGGCGACATCTTTACTTTCCAATACTGTAAAGAGACCCTTCGCAGCAGATTTTCCCAATGCAATGTGTCTTTTGAATTCAGAATTAATGAGATTAAAGATAAAACACCTGACACCAACATATTTGATGAAAAATCAGATAAAAGAACTTTAAAACATGAAGAAACCATAAGAATTCCTGGGACTCTATCAAGAGGAATAACCTATGAAAGACTGGAGTACCAGAACAGGAAAGCATAACAGAAAATATAGAGGGAATTGTTGAAGATTTATTGGCAGAAAATTTCCCTAATATCCTGTTATCTTTGAGCTGTCAGTAAGTTATCATATTTATTGTTATGTTTACTTACTGTGCCCTAGCTTCTTGTTTTGTTTTGAAATCCCAAGTAGGCTTGTCATATTAGGTAGTTTATTGATGCCTTTGAAGCTCTAACATATTGTCACCAGGTATCACTAGGTATGTGAACCCAGAGGTCCATTTATTTTTCTTCTTTGAATTCAGCTTAGCTATCCAGGTAGTTGGTCACCAAGTGTGTGGTGCAGGCTCTCACCTACAGTCCTAGATTTGTAGGGTAACTGGTGTAGGCACAGGTATCTGGCTGCATGCACTGAGCAAGGCAGAGGCCTGACTGCACTTATTGATGAAGATCAAGGACCACAGCTTTCTGTATGGATTGCACCTCAACATCAAGAAAACAAAAATACTCACAACTGGAGCAGTAAACAACATTGTCATAAGTGGAGAAAGGATTGAGGTTTTCAAGGATTTTTGACATCTAAAAAAGAAGCTCAATAAAGACATGGAAGATCTAAAGGCCATACTCAACCAACTCGATCTCATAGACAGATACAGAACCCTCTACCCAACAGCAGACAAGTATACTCTCTTTTCCAGTGCACGTGGAACATTCCACAGAATAGCCCACATAGTAAGCCATAAAGCAAGCCTTAACAAAATACAAAGCACTGAAATATTATAAATCATCTTTCTAATCATAAAGTCACAAAAATAGAAATCACAGAAAAAGCATGTAAAAAAATTAAGCACACGGAAATTGAAACACACCTTGCTCAAAACTACTGGGTTAGGGAAGAAATTAAGGACAGAATGAGGAAGTTTGCAATATCAAATGAAAATAAAAACACGTCCTACTGGAACCTCTGGAACACAGCAAAAGCAGTGCACAGAGGTCAATTAACAGCAATAAATACAATAAATAATTCCAAAAATAAGAAAGGACTCAAATCAAAACATTAACCATACAACTCAAACAAATAGAAAGAGAGCTGCGAAACAAGCCCTCACACATGAGAAGAAAGCAAATAATAAAAATGACAGCAGAATTAAAAGAATTAGAGGATAGAATACAACTGAAATAATTATAAAGACCAAAAGCTGGTTCTTTGAAAAGATCTAAAAAAAAAAAAAATCATTAAACCACTGAACATAGTGACAAAAGAGAAACAGGAGAGAAAGCAAATAACCCAAATAAGAAATGGGATAAATAATATTACAACAGAAACTGAACTTTAGATAATCGTAACAGAATACTATGAAAATCTGTGCTCTTACGAACTAGAGAAGCTGGAGGAAATGGACAAATTTTTACAAACACACTACTTACCTACACCAACACAGACAGAGGTAGAACAACTAAAGAAGACTATTACAAAAGAGATTAAAAGGCAATTTAAAAATTACCAACAACAACAAAAGCACTGGTCCTCATGGCTTCTCTGGAAAATTCTTTGCAGAATTTTCAGCCTTCCAAACTTTCAGATAAGAGTTAACACAACTGTTACTAAAGGTATTTCAGAGCACAGAAGAGAAAGGAATACACCCAAACTTATTCTATGAAGCCAGCATAACCCTGATACCAAAACCACATAAAGACACAACCAAAAAAGAAAATTGTTGACCAATATCCCTCATGAACTTAAGACACAAAAATCCTCAACCAAATTCTAGCCAACAGAATTCAACAACATGTCAAAAAAAATAATTCACCATGACCAAGTGGGATTCATACCAAGGATGGTTTGACATTAGAAAAGCAATCAATGTAATCCATCACATAAATAAAGAATCCACAAAAGACAAACAAACAAAACAAAACTGGAACTAATAAAAGAGTTCAGCCAAGTATCAGGATACAAGATACACATACAAAAAATCAGTTGGCTTCCTCTACAACAACAGAGAGAGCCCTGAAGACAAAGCCACTGCATCTATACCATTCACAGTAGACTTCAGGAAAGTAAAATACTTAGGAATAAATCTAACTGGAGGTGGAAAAGGCCTATACGAATAACACTGTAAGACTCTACAGCAAGAAACCAAAAAACAACTTGTACGTAAGTGGAGAAACACATCTTGCTCATGAGTACAAAGACTCAGCATTGTAAAAAATATGTATTTTACCTGAAGTGATCTGTAGATACAATGCAATCCCCATCCAAATTCCAATGGCATTTTTTAAAGAGATGGAGAAAGAAATAACCATGTTCACACAGAAAGGCCTCACACTACCTAACTTTACAACCTAGTGTAGTATGAAGTAGTCAGAACACCTGGTACTGGTACAACAACAGATGTATAGACCAATGGGATAGCATCGAGGGTCCAAACATAAAATCATGCACCTATGAATGCTTGCTATTTGACAAAGGCCCAAAGTCAGTTAACTGGGGAAAAGACAGCCTCTTTAACAAATGATGTTGGCATAAATGGATATCAATCTGCAAAGAAGGGAGGAAGAGAGGAAGGGAGGGAGGGAGGGAGGAAGGAGGGAAGGAAGAAGGAAAGAAAAGGAGAAGGGAGGGAGGGAACAAGAGAGAGAGGGAGAGAGGAAGGGAGGGAGGGAGGGGGAAAGAGAGAGAGAAATTGAGGAAGGAAGGAAGGAAGGCCCATACCTCACATTATGCAGGAAAACTAACTTGAATTGGATATCAAAAACCTAAGTGTACAAGGTAAAATAATGAAGATCACAGAAAAAGAAATAGGAACAATGCTAGGACCTTAATGCATAGCATAAACAGAATACAAGACATTACTAACAATGCACAAACTGTAGAAGAAAAAATAGATAGTAGAGAGCTCCTAAAAATGAAACACATGGTCATCAAAAAATTCACCAAAAGTGTAAATAAACTTAGATACTGGGGACAAAAATTTGGCTGTGACAAATTGGGTCAGCATCTAATCTCTAAAACCTAAAAGATACTGCAAAACCTCAAAAACAAGAAGACAACACAATTAAAAAAGGGGCAAAGCATATGAACAGGCATGTCACTAAAGAAAGCATTTACACAGCTAACAGATACATGAGGAAGTGCTTACAATCATTAGCCATTATAGAAATCCAAATGAAAACTATAATGAGATACCATCTCACCAAGCATGGCTACCATTAATACAAAAGTCACAAAACAATAAATGTTGGAGAGGTTGTGCAAAGACTGGAGCACTTTACACTGCTGGTGAGAATGTAAAATGGTACAACCTCTTTTGATGCTGATTTGGTGCTTCCTGAAAAAACTAGAAATAGACATACCATACGACCTAGCAATCCCACTCCTTGGAATATATCCTAGAGAAATAAGAGATGTCACCCAGAAGTACAGGGTAGAAATGAGAAGCACACTATCACAGAGCAGGGAGGGCAGCTAGGGTTACATAGAGGTGTGTGTGCAAGCTTTTGTGTAACAAATTGACATGGATTGCAAACTTTCACTTAAAACACAGTAATACATAAATATAAATATATATATAAATTACCGACTCAACAGCACTTGGCTGGCTGGCATTTAAAAAAACACTGGACTGAACTCAGGGACACAGTGCGACCATATGATGTATGTACTTTATGGTTTTATGCATTTATACATTTATAGGATGATGTCCTACTGGTCTCTTTCTAGATGGGAGAGGAGAGGGTGAAGAGGAGGGGACAAGAGATTAAGAGGATACAGACAGCAAGTATAGACTGAAAAGGAGGAGTGTCCTATCACGGGGCAAGGAGAGCAGAAGGAGCTGCAGGTAGGCGAGCATGCAGATTTAATTTGGATTGTATACTTTCACTTAATCACAAGAAGAAAAAAGAAGTGATGCCACACATCAATGTACTCTGCAGCACTGGTCAAAACAGCAAAAAGATGGAGTCAACCTAGGTGTCCATCAGTGGATGAATGCAAAAACAAATTATGGTGTATTCACACCATTGAATGCTATACAATGATAGAAAACAAGAATGAACTTGTGAGATATTTCCTAACATGGAGGAATCTGGAAGAACTCTGGTAGGAATCTGAGTTAGTCAGTTGCAAAAGGACAAATATTATATGAGACCAGTATTATAAGAACTCAAGAAAACGTGTAAACATAAAAGAATACACTCTTCAATGGTTAAGGGGGGGTGGGGAAGGAAGGAGAAGTGTATTCCCTAACTAGATAGCAGACTAGAATTACTGTAGGACAACACACAATAATAAAGTCAGCACAACTGGACTAAGCCAAAAGCTAAGAAGTTTCCTGAATACAACTGTCATGGATTGAACTGTGTCCCCCCAAAAATATGCATAGAAATTTGGCTGAGTTATGATTCCCAGTACTGTGTGATTGCTCTTCATTTTGTGATTTTTCTATTCTGTATGAAAGAGGGTTAGGGTGGGACTGTAAATCCCTTTCTAAAGTCACTTCCCTGCTCCACCGTTACAGTGGTTCCCTGGAGCATCGTTTGCACCACATTTTATCCTTTTATCCTACAAGAGATAAAAGGAACGGGAAACAGAGAGCTGGGAACCTCACACCATCAAGAAAGCAGCACCAAGAGAAAAGTGTGTCCTTCAGACCTGAGGTTCCTATACCAAGATGCTCCCAGATCAAAGTCTGATGCAACATAAGGACTTTCCTTCAGAGCTGACAAAGAAGGAAAGCCTTCTCCTGGAATGGACATTCTGAATTTGGACGTGTAGCCTACCAGACTGGATAAGAATAAACCTTCCTTTGTTAAAATCATCCACTTGTGGTATCTCTGTTAGAGCAGCACTAGCTGACTGAAAAAACAGCCAAACACTTTGAGGGACAGAGTAAGGGATGGGGATGTGTAGACCATGGCTTCAGGGGATACCTAAGTCAACTAGCCAAGCCATGCCAAGTACCGTCAAGTCGGATGCGACTTATGGCATAACAAAATTTATTAAGAAATTGTTCTGAATCTCACTTTGGTGAGTAGCATCTGGGCTCTTAAAAGCTAGCAAGCAGCCACCTAAGAAGCAGCATCCACTGGTATTAAACCACCTAGAGCAAAGGAGAATAAAGAACACCAAAGACATAAGGAAAATGTGAGCCCAAGAGACAGGAAGGGCCACATAAACCCGAGATGGGAAAAACTGGACGGTGCCCAGCTACCAGCAACAACTGCCTTTATGGGAAACACAACAAAGGAGGAGAAAAGCGGGGTGCAGAACTTGAGCTCTAGTAAAAAGACCAAACTTGATCTGACAAACTGGAGGGTTCCTAGAAGACAGGGCCCCTGGACTCTCTTAGCTCAGAATTGAAATCATTCTTGAAGTCAGCTCTTCAAATAAAGATTAGACAGGACTGTAAGACATCAAAGGATACTGGTGAAGAGTGTGTTTCTTTTCTTAAGTAGGTACATGAGACTAACTGTACAGCTTCTGTCTGGAGGTGAGATGAGAGGGCAGGGGTAATGGAGCTGGTTGAATGGACATAGGAAATACAGGGTGGAGACCAGGAATGTGCTGTCACCATGTAGGGAGAGCACTAGGGTTACACAACAATGTGTGTGTAAGTTTTTGTATTACAAATTGACTTGAATTGTAAACTTCCACTTAAAGCACAATAAGAAAAATGAAATCAAAGGGCACATTTCATTGGGCAAATCTGCTACAAAAGACCTCTTTGAAGTGTTGAGAAGCAAAGATGTCACTTTAAGGACTAAAGTGCTCTATCATTACCCAAACCATGGTATTTTCAATCAATCTCCTCATAGGCATGCAAAAGCTGCGCAGTGAATAAGACAGGAGAACTGAAGCCTTTGAATTATGATATTGGCAAAGAATGTTGAACCACCAGAACAATCAACAAATCTGTTTCAGAAGAAGTGCAGCCAGAAGTCTCCTGAGAAGCAAGGATGGCAAGACTTCATCTCATATACTTTGGATATGTTATCAGGCAGGAACTGTCCCTGGAGAAAGACACAGTGGTTGATAAAGTAGAAGGTCCACAAAAAAGAAGCCCTTCAATGAGACGGGTTGACACAGTGGTTGCAAGTAAAGGCTCAAACAGATCAATGATTGTGAGAACAGCACAAGATCAGACATTGTTTCATTCTATAGTACATAGGGTTACTGTGAGTTGGAACTGTACCACTCCTAGGTCAAGTGTTGTCTGTCACCATGAAAATGAATGGGAATGATATACTTTTGTTACCTTATGACTACTTGACTTCCTCCAAACAAGAAGTGTATCTTCCTGAATATTTCAATTAAATTTTAAGCTCATATTCATTAAAACAAATGTTTTAATAGAGCAGTTCCATTCTGTCCTGTAGGGTCACTGTAAGTTGGAATTGACTGGATAGCAATAGGGTATGTTTGTTTGTTTGTAACAATAAGTAGAATATGAAAAATTACAGGTCAAAGCCCGGCTAGAAATCTAATCTCCCACTTACAAAACAAGAGTAATGTGTATGTTGCATAGCAACCAGATTTCTCGCCCATCAGATTTTGAGTCAGAAACAGTCCTGCTCAAAGATGGCAGCCAACCATACTACTTTGAATTTGTGTCTCTCTCTACAATCCTTGTTCACAGTCTAATCTCATGCATCAGACTCCTCAAAGAGCTCACTAAGCCTCTTCTGAGTCTGCTATTCCAGGGCTTCAACAGTAATTTTTTCTCCTTCTGGCTGTTGTTCTGGATGATTTAAATTATAAAAATTTGGGTCTGTTCCAGTTTTGCTTTGTCAGCCATGACTGAGCCAATTCAAACTTGTCTGAAGCTCAGTGACAGTGATTACATTCTTCAAGTTGAACAACCATCCTCACTTATCCATTTCATTTTCAGTGACATTCAGCTGCTGTGTTAGGACAGATGCAATTGCAAGGCAGGTCCTAGAGGAAGTCCAGTCCCAAGAAAGGAGTTTGATGATGCAATTACTGTAGTATATTTCTAGGTGGGGTTGGAGGAGGTGAACACAGAATACCTAACCCCTGGCTCTATGGCACTTCTAACCATGAATATGGTACAATACAAGCAAAGTCTTCACCAGCTTCTCCCAGGAACCACATGGCTCTTCTTTCCAGAACATTGCTAATTCCAAAGGGTCTGTTTTCTTATCTCTATAAATGCATTTGTAGCGGTTGCCTCATTTGTCGTAATTTTCAGTTTAGCCTTTGTGTTAAATACTAATAGCATAATTCAGTGTGTGTGGTCACTGTGATGTGTTCTGAGTATATAAACCCACCAAGAATGTGAATGTTCTCAAACGTGTTTTAACACTGGATCATGCCCTCATTCAACTAGATGAGGTGTCAATCCCAAATGCTGATCTTTAGTCATGTCTTCTTTACATTCTCTTGGGGATTATTACATAGTTATTTATATACAAAATATAGCACACCCTTCAGTCCATGTAGTAAACAAATTCATTAGCTAAAATCTAGAGGAAGGAACAAAATCAAATTTTTTTATTTTTAAAGTGAAGAGATCCTCCTTTCCTCCATTTTAAGGCAATGTAGTTCTTTTCTAACATCAGCAGGGGGAATTTTTTTAGATGATTTAAATTATAAAGAATGTTTTAACCTCACCCTTTCTTCATCGAGAACAATATGATTAATACAATTCCTCAATCCCATTTCAAGTCCACTTTCCCAAATTTCTTTGGACTTGGTCTTCCAGGCACCACATAAAATGACAAGCAAATTATCTAGGGACATGTAGAAGAAAACCAGATACCACAGCTCTCAAGAAGAAACAATACATCAAATAATTTTGTATCCTCCACTGTGTTCCTTCTTGTGTCACCATAATCTAATTTTCAGGGAATTAAATCCTTTTGTTCAGAGCTTTAGCTATTCTTGTAGCTGTTGGTGAAGCAGCATTGGGATACCTTCCCATTGGGTTTTGACTCTGGAAACTCCTATAAGTAAATAATGCAATCTGACCATCATGTCAAGTGGTGAATTAGGGTCGAGGGATCAGACTACACCAGAAATTTTTTGCAAGGCTCCTGGACTGTTGATTTGGACTTTTGAAATAGGTACACAAGGGTCACAGAAGCCTCAACATTATCAGATGAGGAAGGCTGAGGGAGACATAGCTAGGCAAAGGGAAGAAGAGTTCCAAGATACAGAGGAGCTATCCTCAAAAATTAAAAGCGCTATGTTAGCAGGACAGGACTTGACCCAAAGATCAGAACTTGCACCCTGGGAAGTCAGATTTCAGGCCAACAGGAAGAAGAACAATCTAATCAAGATGGCCAGAGATGAATGGGCTACCTCAAGGAACACTGAATGTCTCAGTCCTGGAGATGTTCAAGCAGAGAAAAGAGAAGAGGTTTATTAGGGATTTAAAAACTGAGCTAATGTATCACTTAGAATTATCATCTTCCTTCCTCTTGTTCCCCATCTCAGCTGAGGTTCCCAGGAAAGCACCAGGGGTCTTCCTGTACTAGAAACAAGGGCATCACTGAGCTCTTCACCACCTTCGCTGATAGGGTAGTTTCTCTTCATTGGTCTGGGACTGTAATAAGGATTTCAGGCACTGTAGAAAGTAGCTGGAAAACCTTTCAGCTTCAACCGAAGTAGCGCTTGACCGCCAGACTTAAGTCAGTTCAGTTCCAGGTGCCTACAAAGATAGCCCTCATTCATCTGGTTCTGGAAGCCCCCACCCTGCTGCAACACCCTCCTCACTCTTTTCCCTCTTTCTTACACACAGGCATCTTTACGCCTGCACATGCACCTCTATGTGTCACCTGTCAACTCACCTCGGTAGGTTCCCTGGTAATGAAAGCCCCTCCAAATGTATGTGCCCAATGGCAATCCTCAAATCTCCTTTAGCACAAACAGTTATCCAATCAGCATCCGTAGCCCTTCACCAGTCTTGATCTAGGTTGTACTCATTCTCCCCAAGCCTGGTTGTTAGGGAGCTGGCAGTCTCTGCTCTTAACCAATCACTGAGCAGATGTTGTCTCTTTGCTATTGGATTACAAGTCTGTAGTCCCTGATGTAGCCTGAACCCAGTGTGCAAATTCAGGTGCAAAAAGTGCAAACATGTTCCAGCCACTTCACCACTTACATTCTGACACCACACAGTCACTTTCCCATTTTCCAGCAGACATATGCAAACAGACTATCATCTTAGTCACAAAAAAGCAGCCTTATTCTGGACACTATTTTTGAAAGCTAAATCCCCATTGTTTCCTCTGCCACATAAAAAAAAAAAAAGTCTTCAAAAATTGACATTTCCAGCTCTGACTACAGTAGCAAAACCTCAAAATCTTAGCTTCGAGGTCAAGGGGAGCAAATGGGGAGACAGCAGCCTCTACACTTTCTTGCTGGGAAAGACATCTCTGTCCCTAAACACCTGTAAGTCCTTTACTATGTCAATTGTTTCAATTGCTACACAAGGTCAAGGCCTTTTCTCATTTGCTTCTCTCTTCGCAATATGTTTGCATGAGTTCTTCCAGAGTAACTGGGCTCTATGCAGGCCCCGCAATAAAAACTCTTTTGTTTTCTCCATGTAAATATTTGAATGTCATGGAAATGTCTCACTGACCACTTACTAGAAAAGCTACAGGTTCTTTATTCTTTTTTGTAAAAAGTCACACTCGACCCACATCAGGTAATGTAAAGTTGGACAAGAAAGAAAACTTTATTTCTCTGGGCAATTAAAGTAGAATAAAGAACAAAAACCAAACAACTCTGTGGTAGAAGCTAATATTGTAACATTAATCCTGGAATCCCAATTTCAGATGTCAGAGTTTATCAAAACTGCCTGTCTTTTTTCTCTCTCACACCTACTGATCCCTTTTCCTGGGTTCAGTCAAATGTTTTGTATCAATTGAAATGACCATATGATTTTCCTTTTGTGTCCTGTTAATATGGAAAGTTATATTGACTCATTTTTTCAGTACTGAACTATTCTTAAACCAGTTTCCTTTGGCTGTATTCCAACCCATGACAACCCCATATGTGTCGCAGTAGAACTGTGCTCCATAGTGTTGGATGGCACAGTGGTTTAGCACTTGGCTGCCAACCAAAGGGCCAGCAGTTTAAATAAACCAGCTGCTCCATGGGTGAAAAATGTTGGAGTCTGCTTGCATAAAGACTGTAGACTTGGAAACCTTATGGGACAGTTCTACTCTGTCCTAGAAGATCACTAAGAGTTGGGATTGACTCAGCAGCACCCCAAAACAACAAGAGACAGATTCACACCACCAACCTTTCAATGACTAGCTGAGCACAGACCATAAGCACTTCCCAGGAAAACTGAAATGCCCTAATAACAAATACCTGGCACCTTTTCCAGTATAAATCTGTAAATGTGTTCATTTATGTGTGTGTGTGAGAAAGAGAGAGAGAGAGAGACCTGACATACCCATGTATCACCTCTGATACAGGAACCAAGATAAAGCTGGCATCTGTCTCTCCCAACCCCACAGCACCTTCCTACAGAATCACAGCCTCTTGCCCAATTTACAGACCCTGACAGGGGCGAATGATCTAGAAAATAAGGCAACCATGGGTTTACACGTGCTTATGTACCAATCTGTTGTGAACAACTTCACACAGGTTTCACTTTGAGGCAGTGTGGTGAAATCCACATAAAATTGTACATTACAGATTAGTAAATAAACACAAATAAGCCCACACTTAACTTGCTTATTAGACAACCTGCCTCTGACAGAGGACATTGCCAAGATATTTCCAGTGGCATTGTACTGTGGCCTCATTTGAAGCTCTGCTTTCCCCTCTCTCCATGGCATTATAGGAAACTCATGCAATCATTTAAACCAGCCGCTCGGGATGTAACAGAAAAGTCGCTGACAGGCATTACGGCACATGTAAGACAGCACCGGGGCTTCAGTGGGAGAATTCTCGCCTTCCATGCAGGAGACCTGGGTGTGATTCGCAGCCAGTGCACCTCTCTCTGTCCATTTGTCAGTGGAGGCTTGGTTGTCGCAATGATGCCTAACAGGTTTCAGTGGAGCTTCCACACTCAGGAAAGCTAGGAAGAAAGTCCTGGCGATCTATTTCTGAAAATCAGCCAGGGAAATCTCTACAGATCCCAGCAGTCTGATCCACGAGGTCTCTGTGAGTGGGGGACTGACGCAATAGAGACAAAAACAACATTGGCATGCTGAAAAGCCTTATGATACTTCCTGACTTCATCAAGGTCTCAGTGTGTCACTTTTCCCCCTGTGCATCCTGAAAAGAACAAAAGACTGTTCATCCAATGGAAATCAAAGCTTTGTACCTTACTCAGATAATGGCAGTTTTGAGTACTGCTCAGTCTGGACAATGAGAACACTTCTGTGGCACTCTGAGGTGGTGGGCAGCTGTGGACGTTCCCTCCTCAACCATGGATGTTGTTCCAGGTGCCCTAGAAAAGCACTTGTGACTGCTCAGGACTCAGGAGCTCCTTATTGGCTACACTTTCTCTTCCCTCTCCCCCACCTGCTGGCTGTGGCTGCATCTCCACTGTTTCATCCAGCTGTCTTGATCCAGCCCTTATGACAGCAGCAGGATGCTGGGGTTGTGTGTCTACAATGTGGGGGCACCCATAGGACAACTGCTCTGCTGTCATGGCCTGTAACATCCTCACTGCGAAGCCTAACTCAGGCCCTCAGGATGCCAGGGAGGTGGTGGCCACCTGTCATGAACTGAACTGTGTCCCCAGACATAGGATTCAATTTGGTCAGGCCATGTTTCTCAGTGTTATGTGATTGTCCATCATTTTGTCCTCTGATATGATTTTCCTCTTTTCCTCTATTGATGGCAATGAGGCAGCTAGGTTGGTAAGGCAAGACTCAATCTATGAGATCAGGCTGTGTCTTAAAATCAATCTCTTTAGACATGAGTAAGAGAGAAGCAAGCAGAGAGACATGGAAGATGTCATGCTACCAAGAAACAAGAGACAGGAGAACAGTGTGTCCTTTGGACCTGGGGTCCCTGTGCTGAAAAGCTCCTAGATCAAAGGCAGACTGAATATACAGACCTTCCCCCAGAGCCCACAGGGAGAGAAAGTCTTCCTCTGGAGCTGGCAAGCTGAATTTTGACTTCTAGCCTCCTAAACTGTGAAACAATAAAATTCTTTGCTAAAGCCATCCACCTGTGGCACTCCTGTCACAGCAGCACTAGATAACTGACACCACCCAAACACCAAACTAGGAAAGCGAATAAATAATTTCTCACATCTGTTTCAGTCTTCACAAAAACATGTAACAGATTCTCTTACTCTTCTCTTTTCGTGAAAACTTACTGTCTGACCTCTTACAAATCTACCAAATCATTACAGCACTATCATTACAATCAGAGATATGCTACAACTGCTGGATGACAAACCAGATTTTTATTTCATTACTTTTTGACATAAAATGGCAAGTGTCCTTCCAGTGGAGTTGTGGTTCGTCTTGCTGACTCTCCCGACTACTATATAAAATACTAACCAGCAAAGGAGCTGTATCTCTGGCCTTTCTCTCTTTAAGCCTTTCAGTCAAGACAGGAAGCACTGATACTGTTAAGAGCACACTAAGCCATGCCAAGGAGAAATGCTCCCTCGGTTTGCCCACTGGCAGAGAACACTGCCAGCGAAGGCACAGTTCACACAAGAGCATGTTCCATCTGGAGAGCTCCAGTGTGTCCCCAGCAACAACCACGCCCACCAACATTCCTCCCAGGTCCTCCCACTTCTAAGCCAGGACAAAAGAAACAATGCCGGGAAAACCCTCAAACAGCAATTAAGATGAAGTATGCTATATAATGTTATTTAAGTGCCCTGTGATCAAATTCTAAAAGATAGCTGCGTTTGCTGCTTTGTAAATGCAATGTTACTCAGAAAAAGTGTGTACATCAGGCTGCTGACGTCTTAGCCTTTGGCTTTCTGCCCTCCAGGTTCCTTCTGCCTAATAAATGACTTATGGTACCTAATCAACTCTAAAATGCAATTTATTTTTCAAGTTTAATATCCCTGAACTCAGATGTTACCTCGGAGTTGATCGCATTTTACAATCACTTTCAGCCAACAGGCAGTCGACAGTGAGTTGTCATTGCCTGTACACACTCAAATTGTACATTCACAGCTGCTGCAGGATCGTGACATTAGAGAAAATGTATGTCCAAGTCAGTACAGAAACCCTGGTGGCATAGTAGTTAAGTGCTAGGGCTACTAACCAAAAGGTTGGAAGTTCAAGTCCACCTGATGCTCCTTGGAAACTCTACAGGGGAGTTCTCCGTCCTATAGGGTCACTGTGAGTTGGGATCAGTTCAACAGCAATGGGTTTATTTGTTTATTTGTTTTTTAAGTATGTCGAAGAGAGGTCTCTCTTTCCTATCCTATGGATAGCAAAGCATTACATCATTGTTTATCTATATTTTTTATTGTATTTACATTAAAAAGTACAGTGTCTTAGATGTGACCAAACTTTTCGTATCTTCAGTGACACCCTCCAACAGAATGCAATTAACCACCACTTGCATTTCTTAGGAAACACTGGTGGTATAGTGGTTAAGTGCTACAGCTGCTAACCAAAAGGCTGGCAGTTCAAATCCACCAGGCACTCCTTGGAAATTCTAGGAGGCGCTTCTCCTCTGTCCTACCAGGTCTCAATGAGTCAGAATTGACACGATGGCAATGGGATTGGTTTGATTTGGAAATTGCTGTTTATCCGACTCGACGGTACTTGGCTGGCTGGCTGTTTCTTAAAAGTTTGAGAAGCTTCACAATATACCCCCAGAGATGTTATCCAAAGTTCATGGTGGGAAAATTTCTAAGCACCCATAAAAGATTGCTTCTCAACTATCCTTAGTGTAATATTAATGGCTTTGTACTTTTTGCTGTTTAAAACTAGAAATACCCCAAGTTGGAAACCTAAACACTAATAAAGGTACTAGTTACAGCAGAATACCAATATCCTGGACAGCAGCACTAGACAAATCAATTCTTTTTGATTGTCATGGTTCTAGGGGTTTCTAATGTAAGCTCCAGACCAGCTCTGCCCAATAGAATATTTATGCAAGCCACATATGCAATTTAAAATTTTCTTGTTGGAGCATTGAAAGGTTAAGAACAAAAAAAGTGAAGTTAATTTTAATAACAGGCAACTTCGCCTTGTACATTAAAATACTGTTCTTTCAACATATAGTCAAAATAAAAATATTAATAAAACAGTTTATTTTATACTGCCTTTGAACTCAGGTCTCTTTTACCCTTACTGAACACCTCAGTTCACACTGGCCACATTTCACATGCACAGTGTGGAGCCTGTGACTCCCATATCGGATAGAACAGCTCTAGGCGATACACACATTTAGCAGTAAAACACAGTAATTCCATCCAGAGCATTTTGCTCAAAAATGATCAGTGATAGGAGTGATCGACAGAAACTGAAAGGTGGCAATGACTTCCACTACACTCTGTGCATGTGCACTACAATCAGCTGGTTAGTCCAACAGCAACAGCAATATATTGCTCTCGAGCAGTTCTGCTGGAAACTGTCTAAAACAGTGGTTTTCACTCTAGGCCACTGGTACATGCATTCTTTAGGGACAGTTTGCAGAGAATCCACTTCTGTATTCTCAACTTCCACGCACATTCTTGCCTAAAATCAGACTGCCTAAGAATCTGTTTCTTTTATAGGCTTAAAAGTAAGCATTATTATCCAGTTATTCTCAATACTGATCACTAAAACACGTCATTAACTAGAAAGGAAAACATCTCTTAACTAACAGAGTGCATATTGTCACTGTTGATTCTTTCAAATATAACCAGAATGTTTTCCAATACTACAAAATGTTTACGCTGGCAAAACCTATTCGTAGAAATTGTATACGATCTCTTTCAAATAAGGTACAGCATTGAATTTCAACTAAAACCTGTCTTTTCAAGTGGTGCCTTGAAATAGCTTTTCCAGTTATTGTTTAAGTGATTTTACGTGTTTTACTTCCTATTATTAAAAATAAGATGGTCTCCTAGTTGCCAAATCAGTTTTGTTTTAGCAACAGATACTTTTGTCTTTCATACAATATATTTGAAGAGTTTAATCCTGTGGTCTAATAAAATGAGAAATACAGTTCTGATTTTTTATACATGAGTTTCAGTAAGTTATTCCCAGAACCTCAACCAGAGTTTCATAAAAACATGCACACACATTTACAAAAGGAATACACGTCTATCATCAGGGTCCTTGTTTCATGCTTGCCTTATAATGTTATCTAGATATTGCATTGTTTATACGGGAATGTACATTTTCAGTCAGTCATATTAAATCACAAAAAAAAAGAAAAAAATATGTAATGAGATACCAAATTTTCATTTAATTTGTTATGAAGTGGTACAAGCATCATTACTATTTTAATCTTGGCTTTATTTTGTTAGAAATCTATCAAGTATTATAAATATTTTCATAAAACTGGGTGACCTCAGAGTGAAGCCTCCAGGTCTTATATTTAAAGGATGTAATAAGTTAAAGATATTTTATCAGAAGTATTGGGTTGGCAAAGGCATACTGACCTAAGTATTTTGATTCTCTTCAAGTTCTCTAAGTATATTAGATTAAAAGTAATGCCGAAAAATGGAAGTATAACAAATATAATTAACAGCCATTGGGAAAACCTTGGTAAGGCCATTTTGGTAACTTCCCAGAAACTAAGAAAGCAAATGATTCACCAGTTGTGTGTGTGTGTGTGTGTGTGGAAACACTGGTAGTATAGTGGATAAGCGCTACAGTTGCTAACCAAGAGGTTGGCAGTTCAAATCCACCAGGTGCTCCCTGGAAACCCTATGGGGCAGCTCTACTCTGTGCTATAGGGTTGCAACGAGTTGAAATCCACTCAAGGGCAATGGGTTGGTATACATATGTAAATTTGGGAGTTTCTTTGCTTTTACAAAATAGACCAAATGCCTAATTAAGTTACCTGTCGATAACCAACCCAAACCAAACCCACTACCATCGAGTCAATTCCAACTCATAGTGATCCTGTAGGACAGAGTAGAACTCTGCCACAGAATTTCCAAAGAGCACCTGGCAGATTTGAACTGCTGATCTTTTGCTTAGTAGGTGTAGTACTTAACCACTGTACCACCAGGGTTTACAAATTACTTTCAATGACAGATACTTAGAAAATTCAAAGACTACTGCTGCAGAAGACAGTCTCAGTGAAGCTCAGAGGGAAATTCAGGGAGAAAAAAGGTGTTTAGAATTTTTTTTTTTTAATTATTATTTCTTACATTTCTGTATAGAGAGAAAACTACTATAATGTGATATATGCTAACTTACTCACCAGGGTGGATGGGCAACTTTGCAATGGGTGAAGTTTTAGGGATGTTTCTACACAAACCACAAGTGCTATACTTACTCAACACGGCCAATAGATGACAAATGTGCATTGTCCACAAAGGTTTCTGTCCTCTCTCTCTCTGCGCTCTCTTTCTCTTTCTCTCGATCCATCTCCTCCTACAAAAAGGAAAATAGTACTAATAACAATAGCAGCAACATCAAATGATGACAGGAGGTAATATTTATTTCAGGTCTTTCCATATGCGGGCAACAGGAATAAGCCCTTTTCATCTCTGATAGTTTCCCAAATGACCTTGGCTGTGAACATGATCTATTCTTCCTTAATATACATTTGACTTGAGGGCAACCTATCATCAAACAACACCATAATGTAACCACGCAATTTGACCATGAAAACCAAGCTCTATACAGTTAAACACATTGGCTCTAGTGAAAACAAGCAAACAAACCAAAAATAAGAGCAGCAGCAGCCTCTGTGATGTACTAAGTGCTGGGCTAAGTGCTCCATTTCACTGAGGATTTATAACAGCTCTAAGAAAAAGATGCTAATGTTACCCCCATTTTACAGGTGAGAAAGCACGCAAATGACTATTCCCAAATCACTGAGCTATTAAATGCAGAAACTGAGCTGCCCACCCAAGTTGCATTGTGTTTGTTTTAACCTTCAATGGCCATGCATTTAACTCCTACCTTGGGTGATGTTTGATGTGTATCTGTCTGTCTATTCATTTTTCTTGATTTCGCTGTGAATATGTTTCTATTTCTGTGTTTCTACATGATTCCCTGCATGTGAGTTTGTATATATGACTGTGTATTTGTGTTTGCACACACCCACACCTGTTCTTGAGATCTTTTGGAGGTCTTTCTAGAAATTGCTACAGCTGTTTTTCTATAGTGTAGTCTGCAGAGGGGGCTCAATAATTTCCACTCTGTCTTGAAGAGGCTAACAGAAAAGCACATTATAAGTCACAACTGCCTTTGAAAATGTGTTTGTGTGTTCTGCATGTCGTTGGCTTTATGGCATGTGTATCAATGTGCGTGTTCTGTTTCTGCCATGATTAAGTATATCTATACATCTACATGATGATGTTGGCACATGGATTTCTGTGTGTGCATTTGTGTGTTTCATGTACATTTAAGACTTCAGTATATCCATCTTCATATACACAGCTGTGAGCATAAGTGTGCCCTTTAGATTTTTGTGTGTCAATGTGTGTATATATTGCCATATGAGGATGAATGTGTGTCTGTGCATTTTCGTGTTTGTGGATGTGTCTGTGCATGAGTGCAGTTTCTGGTGTGTTTATGTCTGTACTGTGTGTACATACATGTGTATGTCTCATGTGGCAGATGTTGTCTGCTTGTATATTTCTCTATGTGTGTAACTGGTATTGGAAACCCTGGTAATATAGTGGTTAAGTGCTATGTCTGCTAACCACAAGGTCCACTGTTTGAATCTGCCAGGCACTTCTTGGAAACCATGGGGCAGTTCTACTCTGTCCTATAGGGTTGCTATGAGTCTCAATCAACTCAACAGCAGTGTTGCTTTTTATACTTGGCTTTGGGTTATCAGTGTACAGTTTCCTGTGCACCTATGTATCTGTATACACAAAAACATTTAGAGATCTGCATATATGCTCATTGAGGGGGATTTGGGATTTGTCATCATCTGAGTGAGTGAATTCTTGTTTTCTCTGGGGCGGTCTCCATGTCTATATACAAAGCAAAGTCAGTGGTACTCCAAAACTAAATTCCCATGTGTACACATTTCTGCAAGAGTCCATGTGTGTAAAATAGCATCTATGGCTGTGTTCTCTAGTCCTAATGCTTACTCCTTACAAACACACATCTGTGTGAGATGCTGCATGTTTGTATATATCTGTCTAGGTGTGAGGCTGGGTATATGTCTGCACCTGTCCGTGCTTGTCTCTGAGTCTCTGGAGCTGTATCTAGATGCTTCAATATTCACACGTGCATGTGTCCCTCCACCTCTGTCTGCATGTGTATGTCAGTGGGAGTAAGCCTGTGTGTGTCTGCACAAGTCTATCTGCATGTGAACGAATGTATTTGGGCAACACTCTGGATGAGTATATCAATGTCTCTGTGTGCGAAGTTCACACATGTGAAGTACATGTGGGGTCTCTATAGGCATGGGGATGTGTGTGTGTCTCTCTCTCCTTGTACATACATCCGTGGGATGTAGGCCCATCTACACCTGTGTGTACATAATAGCTGTCCACACATGCGTCTCTGCATGTAAGTGTCTGTGAAAGTGTTTCAAACTGTGCCAGTGTGGGTGCAGACATTTCTAGTCTGTGTGCACATGCTACTGGGCATGCATGCTGTTCTGTGTATCCATGTGCACCCACGCCTGTAAATATATTTTTGTGCATCTCCATGTCTATCTATGTGTCCATGTAGTGAGTCTGAGTGCTTCTATGTCTGTATGTGTGTGTCTGCCTGAATCTCTGGAAGCCTATGTGTCTGTCTCTGAGGGAGTCTACACAGGTGCAGATTTGTGGACATCTCGGTCTCTGGGCACATGCCTGTGACACTGAACTTACCTGTGGTTTTGCATATGAGTGACCCTGTATACTCTACATACTCCTCGTGTGCTTCTTGATCACATGTGTGTGGGTGTGTGGGTACACACATGTATATGCATGCAACCATATGACTTGTACATTTTATTGTTGATAATATATACTACGCAAAATATTGCAGTGTACGTAGCCAGGGACATACATAGGGACTATCTGTGAGTGTGTGTGTGCGTGTGTGTGCCGTCAAGTTGAATGCAACTCATAATGACTCTTTAGGGCCAAGTAGAAGTGCCCCATAGGGTTTCCAAAGAGCAGCAAACTGCCAGCCTTTTGATTAGCACACACACACACAAACACACAGGTAGTCCATGCCTCACAGCAGGGTTTCATTCTGAGAACTGCTGTCGTATGTCGAATATCTTGTTTATTTTTTCGTAGTATTCATTATTATGGCCTTTTTTGAACCAATATCTTTATAAAGCCAGTCTTTGTACACCTGAGTAACATCAGCAAGTTACACACTGCCACATGGTGTATGGTATATATTACCAGTGATAAAATGTACAAATTTTTTTGTAAGTGGAAAGTGTGGTTTATCATAACTTGAAAGTGTTGTGATTCCAGGACTACATATGTGTGTATAGATGCTTCTCCACATCTCAGAAAGTTTCTAGCATGTGCCTACATATAGATCTGTGAGCATTTGAGTGTGTACCTCTGTCTTGTTTGCAGCTGTGTGTCTGTTTTCACATGTTATGTCTTGTGTTGGGACTCTGAGTTTTATACTCATATTTTTGCAAACATATGACTTGACTTTGGCTGTAGCTGTGTAAGTGTACAGTCTGAGGGGTTCCAACTGTTCACCCCTGTAGGTCTGAGCGTGCATGTGCTGACATGAACACTGCCTGTGTCCCCAGGCTGCCCCACTACACTGGACTCCAAAGTAACTCCTTCCTTCTGTCCCATTCCACTTCTTTCCTTTAGCTCGACAGGCACATACAGGTGCCAGGGGTTACCAGATCCTCACAAGAGGCCTAGGATGCAGAAATCAGTACCATACCCACTTTACAAATGAGAAGCTGAGGATCAGAAAGGTAGAGTGCCTTGCCTAAGATCACATGACCAAAAAGGGGCAGAGGCCACAAATTCAAAGTCAAGGCTGAGTGACATCAAGGCCCTGTTCCTACTTTCTTACTGCTGAAACCCAAAATCCACTGCTGTCTAGTTGATTCCAACTCATAGCAACCCTATAGGTCAGAGCAGAACTGCCCCATAGAGTTTATAAGGAGCTGCTGGTGGATTTGAACTGCTGACGTTTGGGCTAGCAGCTGTAGCACTTAACCACCACACCACCAGGGTTTCATACCACAGGCTGTTTCAAATACCTACTGTGTTCACGACCCAGCATCAGTAAGTGGAGGTGCTGGGATGGGAACCAAATTTGACCGTCTCCAAAGACTACACTGAACCTTGCTTCTTTCCTGAAATACCTCATTAACTTCATAAACGAAAAAAATCAAACCCACTGCTATCAAGTTGATTCCGACTCATAGTGACCCTACAGGACAGAATGTAACTGTCCCACAGTTTCCAAGGAATGCCTGGCAGATTTGAACTGCCGACCTTTGGGTTAGCAGCTGTAGCACTTACGCTTAACCCCTACATCACCAGGGTTTCCCATCTACTTCATGGAATGAAAATACCCTAAAAGGAAGTGTCCCTCATGTTTGACAATGGCAAAAGAGACTCCAAGTAACATCACTTGCTAAAGCTCTCTGTGAGCCCATGGGTCCTGTATTCATATACTGTGACACTAGGAACACTATACTGTCAGGGATTCAACGTAATAGAGTGAGTCGGTGCCTCATGAAGCGAATGGGAACATTATGAGTGAGTATTCAAATGCTGATGCTTTGCTAGGCGTCGTCAGGCTTCCGGAGTATTGTCTAGCAAGCCCGGGTACTGGGAAAATGACGTGCACGATCTGGACAAGCCTGGGTGTTGCGGGGTGTGTATGTGTGTTGTGAATTATGTCTTTATGGATGGTTCTTGTCTACTTTGTGGTATGAGACTACAGCATTAGACTGTGATGACTGTGAAGCAAGTTTCCTGTTCACATGGCGTGTTTCGGTGTAGTGGATTAAGGCGAGGTGCTACGATGTGATTCTGTGTGTTGCAGGTCTGGTTTCTGGTTGTATGGCTGGTCTCTGTGCTGTGGTGTGAGGCTAGGAGTTGCGCCATGAGTCTGGTGATGTAAAGGGACTCTGACTGTTGTGGAGATAATTTTGGGGTTACAGGATAAGTCTCTGCATATTGTGAGTTAATTCTGTGGTTTAGGAATGAGTGCTTATGTTGTAGGTGGACCTTTCCGATAGGAAGGTGGGTCTAGGGGCTGTGGGGCAAGTCTGTGAGTTGTGTGCACTGTTATTAAATTGTGCATCCTAGCAGCAAGTCTCCTGTGGTGCCTGTTTGTGCCCAGTGGGAAACGTGTGTGCTCTCTGAACTGATTCTCTGTGGTATGGAGGGCATTTCTGTGTGGTGTGAAATGGGACTGTGTGGGGTTGTCTCTATGAATTGTACATTCTATGAATCTAGAGCGTCTTGTTTGAGGTCACTGTGCCTTGTGAGTGTGATTCTGGGTGCTCTGAGTGTTATGACTAATTTTTTCACGCAGATGTACATACTACTGAGGAAGTCTAAAACCATGGGACATCTCCGTACATGGCAGGGCATGTCCAGGTGTCATGGGGGTATGCCTGTACATATCAGGATATAAGTTATATGTCAAAGGGTGAGACTAAGTGTAATAGGTTGGTGCTAGATCTTTTATAGTAACTCTTCGTGTGGTGAGCCTGTCTTTCCATGTAGAGTATGTCTGTGCCTATGGTGAGTCTATGTTTTGTTTGGGGGGAAGGGAAACGGAGGCCCTCAGGTGTAGTATTGTATCTACAAATAACTGGCATTTCTGGAAATCATGCTCCAGTTCTGTGCATTATGGAGCAAGTCTGCATGATATAGGCTGAGCCTGGATGGAGCGTGAAGTGGGTCTCAGTGTGGTAAAAAGAGAGTGGGTGAGCAGGGCAAGTCTAGATGTAGCGAAGCTAGTGTTTGCACCAAGTAGGGAAGCCTTCATCATGATGCCATTCTGTGTGTCATGGAGCACGTGTGCATCACTGAGTGTGCACTGACTTGTGGATCTTTGTTTTGTGGAGTATTTGTGTGGCATGGCAAGTTTGTACATTGCATGCTGTATATCAGTTTTATGGGGTGAGTCTGTATGTTGTGAGGCTTATCTGTGTATTGTGGGCTGTTTTATTATCAGAGATTGTTGTGTGGCTGTTAAGAGATTCCATCTGTTGTAGGACAGGCAGTGTTGTGGAGCATATCAGTGCTTTATGGGAAAAATCTGATAGGATTCGAGTCTGTAGGCTGCGATTTAATTCTAGGCAGTTCGGAGTAAGTCTGCATTTGGGGGCAACTCTGAGAATGGTGTCGTAATTCTGGGGCTGTAGGGAGTGTCTGTCCCATTTTCTAAGTACTTTGCACATTACAGGATGTGTCTTTTCGTTGGAGGGCTTGCCAAGGTGCTCTGAGGATAAGTATATGCATACAAGTTCTGAAAATTAAGTTCACAGACTTAATTGTTCTAAGTGCTACATACTTCATTGCTGAGTATCACTACAGTCACCTTCAAAATACTCCCCTTGGGAAGCCACGCATCAATGCCAGCACCTAGTCCACTCTTTGAAGACATTTTTGAACTCTTTCTGGAATGGCTATTGCTCACTGTGATAAGGTGGCAAGTTCATGAACTTAATTGTGTGGTTGTCTGTGAAGGCAGTTTTAGCCAGTAAATAAATAACTGTATTGGAACACCCTCCCTATTCATCTGATCTGGCCCCGGTGACTTTTTGCTTTACCTGAAGATGAAGGAAATATTGAAAGGAAGATATCCGGATGACACTCAGGACATTAAGGGTAATACAATGACAGCTCTGATGGCCGTTCCAGAAAAAGAGAATTATAGCACTTTCTCTAGGATGAGTTCGAAGACTTAATTGTTAGCTTTTGTATGTAGACTGTGTCTAGGTTGTGGGTCAAGGGTGCCTTGTGGGCTGAGGCCATGCTGTAAGGAATGTGTGCTGAGGAACACATCTGCACAGTCTAGGGCAGATCTTGATCCGCTGGGGCAATTTTGTGTGTTCTGGAGCAATTCTGGGCACTGGGGACACTTGTTTTCTTCGTGGGGTATTTGAATGATTGCATTTTGAGATGAATCTGTGCACCATTATGCAATTTTTGTGTGAAAAACCTTTGTACTATAGGGTACACGCTTCCACAATGGGTTGTATCTAGGTATTGTAGTGCTAGTTTGTGCATCGTAGGGAGTGTCTTAGTGTTGTGTGGTGAGATTATGAATTTGCTGACGGATTTGCATTTTGAAGGTCTAGAGAATTGCGATAGGATGGTTACGCAGTCTCTATGAGCCGGAAATGACTCGATGGCAATGGTTTTGGTTATTCTTAGCAGTGAGTTGAGTGTGTGCTCTACAGTGGGACTTACTGAGGATTACAGGGCACACCTTGGTGTAATGGGTAAGTCCATTCATTATAGTTTGTGTTTAAGCATTGTAAGGCATTTCTGTAGTACTATAGAGCAGGACTGGGTTTTGAGGCACATCTGGGTGTTGTGGTAATATCAGATGCATTCTAGGACAAGTCTTTGCAGTCTGTGGAGAATTTTTACACTGTGAGGCAAATTTGGCATTGTGACATGATTTCATGGTCTGTGGTAGGTTTCTTATGTTGTGGAGCAAGTGTGACATACAGAATTAGTGTAAGCATTGAGTACTACATATGCTAGTTATGGGAGGGTCTGAGCATTGTGGAGCTCCTCTACATGTCATAGAATGTTTCTTGGTGCTGTGGCGCACGTCTGTTTGGCAGCATATCTGGTTGTTGTGGTGTACTGTGGGACAATTTTGTTCTTCTGGGGGGTGATTCTCTATGTTGTGGTATGATACTGTGTGTATGTTGAATATCCCATGTGCTGCCAAAAGAATGAACAAATCTGTCTTGGAAGAAGTACAATCAGAATGCATTTTAGAAGCAAAGATGGCAAGATACTTTGGACATGCCATCAGGAGAAATTATGGGGAATGACCTCATGCTTGGTAAGGTAGAGGATCTGTAAAAAGAAGAAGACCCTCTATGAGATTGTTTGACACAGTGGCTGCAACTGGGTTAAGCATTACAGAGACTGTGGGCATGGTACGGGACTGGGCAGTGTTTCCTTCTGTTGTACATAGGTAGGGTCACTATGGGTCACAGTGACTCGATGACACCTAACAACGACATCAACAGGGGTGAAAGTCTGCACTGTAGGATGAGTTTGGAAGTTGTGTCAATTTCTGTGTATTGTGGGGTGTGTCTGTTTTCTGCACTGTGTCTTAGAACTGGTGGAGAAAGAGGGCTGAGCTTGTGTAGTTAAAGATGTGCCCACAGTTTTTGAGGGATTTCATTCACTGTGGAGTGTATGTTTTGAGAAAAGTTTGTAAATTGTTATGCTGAAGAGTCTCTATCTTATGGGGAATATCTGTACATTGTGGAATGTATACAAGGGTTGTGGGGGAAGCTGTGTATGTTTCAAATGAGTGTCTTTAGTGTGCTTTATGCAGTTTTGGATGTTGGGGATGAGTCTGTACATTGTAGGGAGAGCTCTATGTTGTGGAATTTTGTGCACTGTTTGGGGAATGTCTTCATTGTGAAGGCTGTCTGGGCATTGTCTGGGCACTGTAGCACACATGTAAGTTGTAGTCAGATACTAAGCAAGGGCAAATCTGTGTGTTGTGTGGCTGAGGGGATGGTGCTGTGAGCTCTAGGATGAGTGTGAGTGTTGGGTGCAGACTTGGGAACCATGTGGTGAGTGTGGTGGGGTGAGTCTTTGTTCTAGTAAGTCTGTGTGTCGTCGATTGTACACTGTATAGGCTTGCACACTGTGATGCAATTCTGAGCACTGTGGAGCAAGTCAGCTAACTGTAGGCCAAGCTTCGGAGCTGCAGTTCCTTTCTATCTACTGCAGGGCAAGTGTGGATTTTCTCAGGGTGATTCTGGGTGTTATACAGCATTTCTTTATGTTTTATTATGACTTTGCAGATATTTATGGCAGATATTTATGGAGTCTCTGTATTATACTGGAAATCCTGATTGTGTAGTGGGTTAAAAGTGCTACATCTGCTAACCAAAAGGTCGGCAGTTCAAATCTGCTAGGCACTCCTTGGAAACTCTATGGGGCGGTTCTACTCTGGCCTCTAAGATCGCTATGAATATGACTCAACTCGATGGCAGTCAGTATATATATATTTTTAATATACTATGAATTTGGGATTCTGTAAGGTCACTGTGAGTCTGAATCAACTCAACGGCACTGGGTGGTGGTGGTAGATGGGTCAAGTCTGTGTTTGGGTGAAAGTCTGGGATTTGTGCAGTTATTATGTTGTAGACCAAAAATGGGTGCTAGCTATATCTTGAATAGTGAGTCAATGCATCCTGTGTGTTGCGAGCAGAGTCTGCATCTTGGGATGCGTCTGTACATTGTAAGGCATGGTGAGGTGCTGTAAATCAGGTCTGTGTGCTGTCGAGTTTTCTGTTTATTGTATAGTACAAGTCTTGGCAGGATGAGACTAATGTACTTAATGGATTGAGTCAAGAGGTTTGGGGTTAAGTCTTCATTTTGTGGAGCCAGTGTGTGTGTGTTATGTGCATAGTATGGGCATTGTGAGGGCATGTCTGCTTGATTATGTGATCCTACACATTGCAGATCATGTCTATAGGGTACAGGGAAATCTTTGTGTTGTAAGGAAGCCTGTGTGTTGTGGAGCAAGTCTAGATTCTGTAGCATGATTAGCTGCATTATGGGGTGTCTGTGAACTGTGGGCATTTGGGGGTATTCAGATGATGTATGTGGGTTTTGATAAGACTTTGCATATTGTGGAAACCCTGGTGGTATAGTGGTTAAGTGCTGCAGCTGCTAATCAAAAGGTTGGTAGTTCAAATCCACCAGGCGCTCCTTGGAAACTCTATGGGGGCAGTTCTACTCTGTCCTATAGGGTTACTGTGAGTCAGAATTGATTCAGTGGCAGTGGGTTTGGGTTTGGGCATTGTACTGGCATCTCTGTGCTCTGGGACAAGTTTTCCCTTTATAGCACTTTCTAGGAGTTGGCGGTGAGGGTGCAATATTGGTGGAGTCCCTGGATAATATGGCACGTCTGTGTATTTAAGGATGCAACTATTCTTCATGGTAGAGGCTTAGTGTTGTGGAATGAACCTGTACATTATGGAGTGATCTTCTGTGTTTGGGGACAATTTCAAATGCTACTGAACAAGAATTTTAAGTGTGGCATGAATCTTGGCTTGGCTCAGCATTTTTTTGTATACCTTGGTATCATGGGACAGTCTGTGTGTTGTACGCTGAGTCTGTAGTTTGTGGGGTGAGTATGTTTATTATTCTTGATAATTCAATGTATTTAAGGAGATTATTTGTACACTGCAGGGTGAGTCTGGGTATTGTGGGGTAACATCATTTTGGGGTGAATGGGTCATAGAAAGCATGTGTGCATAGTGATGCCGTTCTGTGCATGGACCAGAGAGTCTTCTGTCGTGGGTAGCACATATAGGTTTTGCGGAGTTGTGGCATTATGATGCAGACTACATTGGGACCCATATCTGTGAACTTTGGAGCAAATATCTTCATTGTGTCTGGGTTTTATGGTATTGAGTCTCTGAATTGTAGGAGTTCCCCGAGATACTGTTATTGGCCTTACATTATATGGTAAGTCAGTGTGTTGCGAGGCCCATCTGTGTTTTGTGTGGCATATCCTTGTGTTATGAAACACGCTTTTGTGTTTTCAGGCATATTTGTATGTTGTGGAGTATATCAGCGTGTTTTGAGGCATGCCTGCGAGCTGCAGGGTGAGACGGGGTTTCCTGGGGCAAGTGTTGGAGTATCACAAATCCGGATGTCACTGGGCATGCCTCTGTTGTGTGGCTTTGTTGTCAGCACTTTCTGGGTGCTATGAAATAAGGCTTGGTATTGTAAAGGCAATAAGCTGTGGTGTGGGGCATGTCTGGGTATTTCCGGGCTGGTCTCTGCAATGTAGAGTGAGTATGGGTGTCAAGGGGATAAGTCTATGTATCGTAGGGTGCACCTGGACGTTCTGTAGCAAGCTTGTAAATAATGGAGCATATCTGGGCAGCACAGATGTTTTTTGTGTTGTTCAGAATGTATGTGTGCTGGGAGTCAAGTTCTGGTACTGTATAGGCCTGAAAACACTTTGTTGTTCCAGTCTGTGTGTTGTGGAGAGGGTCTGTGTCTTTGAGAGCTTGTCTGTGAGCTATCAGACCACTGCAGACCTTGCTGTGATGTGTGAGCTTAGTATTGGTGTCATAGAGTGAGTCTGGATATACCTGCATATTACAAGATTTTTCAGTTTATTGTCAATTTTTCTGTGTGTTATGAGGCCAGTCTTGGTGTCACAGCGTCAATAGGTTGGTTTACACGGTGAATTTCTGTGTTTGGTGAAGACTGTGCTGGATGTGGAGTATTTCCATATGTTGTAGGACTAGTGTGGTTTGTAAGGCAAGCCTAGCTGTCAGGAAGTGAGATCAGCTGATACAAGCTGCTGCTGGTATCATGGGGTTACCGTGGGTGGTTGTGCAGTTGGGTTTAGTTAAATGGAATAGATAACTGGGTTTTGCGGGGCAAGTCAAGGGGTCCTGGGCAAGCCTGGATCATGGTGGGCTGAACTGGAGTATTATTATGTACATCCAATTTATGTAAAAGGAGTCTAGGTGTTGTGCTCTTTCACTTGTACATCGTGGGTTTTTCTCTGTGTGTTGTTTATTGTATGTTGTCTTTGTGTTGTGAAAGCAAGGTCTTTGCAGAACCAGTGTGTGTTGTGAGGAGAGTATTATTATGATCTGGAGACTGTAACTGTGCTTTGAGGCCAGTCTAGGTATTAACAGGAGAGTCTGGGTGTTGTGTGGAAAATGTGGGTATTGTGGAGCATATCAAGGTGTTGTCTGTGTGCCATCAACCATTTTGTGGGCTCTGAGAAAAGTCACACTGTTGTGGAGACCCGCAAACATTTTGGTGAGCTCTTCTCTATGTTGTATGGAGAGCCTAGACATCGGTATGTCAGTCCTATTGTGACAGGACAAAGCTGGCTGACATGGAACAAGTCTGCTTGTCGTGAGGCAGCTCTGGGTGACATGGGTGATTCCAGTTTTGTGGGGTGGGTCTGGATTTCATGTGCTACTCTGGTTGTTGTAGAATCTGAGTTGGTGTGTTACAGGGAGACTACGTGTTACAGCGTGAGTTTGGATATTGTAGGACATATCTGCGCAGTGTGGGAGTTTGCATGTGTTCTGCTTAGCCTTTCTGTGCATTTTCCCCTAAGTCTTGATGCTGTGGAATCAAATATGTATTTTGCAGAGCCAGTCTATGGTGACAGGAGAGTGTGCGCATGGCCATGTATTTGAGGGACATGGAGTGAGGTCAGTTGTCATGCGTGTGAGTCTGTGTGGTAAGGGCAAGGCTGGGTATTTTACAGTAAGTCTCAGGGACTTTGAAACAGTTGTAGTTGTAGGGCTCGTCTGTGTAGTATCCACCACGTCCATATGCTGAAGTAGAGAAGGAAGTGTTATGTGGGGTTAGTTGTTAAGTTGTGGGGGGAAATTGTGTATTTTGGAGCATATCCATATACTGTGGCTCCCCTTTGGGTTATTTCAGGGAAAGTCTACAGGAGGGCAGTTCTAGCTGTGATGGCCTAAGTCTCTGTGTTGGATGAGTCTGGGTGCTACAAGACAAGTCTAGATGAAGTGGGGTGTGACTGTGCTTTGTGACTTTTACATGTGACTCCCAGCTGTTCTGTCTCCTATGAGGCCAGTTTAGGTTTTGCAGAGACGAGAAAATGTTTTATGGGGCCAACCTCTGTGTTGAAGGTGGCCTGTGTAATCCAAGTGTCATGAGGCATGTCTGTGTGCTGTGGGTTTTATTCTTGTGTTGTTGTAAACATCCATGTGTGGCACGATCGTCTGAGGCTTGTGGTGTGAGTTGGCGTGACATGGGGTGGACCATGGGCAAGTTTCACTCTTCCACTTGTCAACATAGGTGTGGTGGCTCATATGTGTGCATTGTGTTTTTTTGCATTGCCCATCCTTTCTGCACGCTGCTGTGGGGGAAGCTGTGGCAGGTAGGAGTCATTCTGTGATTGGAGTCTTGGAACAAATCCAGGTACTATCTGCTAAGTCTGTGACTGTCAGGGAAGACAGACTGTGGACTGTGGAGCACTTCCACGTGTTCTAGGGCCAGTCTGGTTGGTGGGGGAAAATATAGGCAGTGTGAGTCCAGTGTGAGGATGTCTGAGTGTGGTGGAACATGTCTGTGGGTTAGTCGGCATATACCGTATGTGCATTTTGAGGTTGCTTTTCTGGGTACCATCTAACATGTCTGTGTTCTGTGAACTAAGTCTTGCTATGGTGTTGATAGTGTCTCAGTATGGTGAGATGTTTTATTGCATGAACACATGCATTGTGGGAAGAATCTGGGTGGTGGAAAGCTAGTCTGTTGCTTGCAGCCAAGTTTATGTGATTCAGTACAACTTTGTGTGGAGGAAACATCTATATGTTGTGGATTGTTTCCAGGAGATCTGAAGTGAATTCTTCGTGTTGTGGGCCCAATGTGGTGTTCTGGAGTCTATAGTAGAGTCCATAACAGAGCACGTACATATATGCTACTTTATGTTTAGCTGAGTTGGGATGAATCCTTATGTGGCATGGTGAGTATGTGTCTCATGGTATGTTTATGCACTAAGCTGTGTATCCACGTGCTGTGTGGTAAGACTAGATATTAGGGAGATGCTCTGGTGTATGTTTCTAGGTGTTGTGGGCTAAGCACAGTCAGCATGAGTGTTGTGAGCAAGAGTGGTGAGTGAGTTATGGTGTGCTTCTGTTCTTTACATGGGATAGTCTATGTCTTATGGTTGATTCCAGTTGCTTTAGGTTGAGTCACAAAGGACAATGGTAACAACAGCAACAAGGTCAACTAACATCATTAATGTACTTGAACCTCATAACATCCCCATGAGGTAGGTACTGTTACTAATATCATTTTCAAGCTAAGACAACTAGGAACCAGAGAGTTAAGAAACTTTTCCAAGGTCACACAATCAGTGATACAAGTGTAATTACAAGCCAGACAATCCGAGTCCTGATCTCAAGCTTCTAACCATTATGCAATACTCCCCCCTTTGTATCGTTATGTACTCTATTTAGCAGCATGACTCTGGGGCTTGTAGGGTAGAGTATGTCTTATATTGCAGAGCACCTCGGTATTGTACAATCTCTCCAAGTATTGTGTGCTTATCTGTACATTCTGGGATGGGTTTTATGGGGGTGAGGGGCATTGTTTTGCATCAGGTTTCAAAGGAGTGCTAAGACTTTCCATTGTGGGCTGACCGTATAAGTTGTGGGCTGAGTCTGACTTAGGAAAGATGTGTGGGTGCCTGACAGAGAACTGCAGATGTTAAAGTGTATGTCTCCTTTGAAGAGAACTATGTGTCCAGTCCCTGCACTACGGTCTGTCCCTGGGCCTTGTGAAGCCCTGTTGCTGAAGTGGTTAAGCACTCAGCTGCAAACCCATCAGCTGCTCCTTGGAAACTCAATGGGGCAGTTCCTCTCTGTCCTATAAGGTTAGTATGAGTCAGAGTCCACTCCACAGCTTTGGGTTTTGTTTTGCTCTGCTTTGGTGGGCCTTGTGGCATAAGTGTGGATATTTCTGCATGACTTATCCCAAACAGGGGATAAGTCTGTTCCTGATGGAGGAAGTTTGTAAGTCTTGAGGCAATTCTGTGAGTTGTGGGGTGACCAGGCATGCTAGAGGAAGTGTCTGCCTACTACAGGTCATCTCTTGCTGTTGTGAGGCCAAGATCGACATTGCGGAGTGGGCCTGTACATTGTGGAGTATCTCTGTGAGTTGTGTTGTATGCGTGTGCACATACATGTGTTTGTTGTGGACTTTGGCTGTGCATTTTGGGGCCTGTCTATGCTCATACAGAATGTCTTCATGTTATAGCAAATGTTTATGTGTTGAAGGCAAGTGGACATTTTGGTAGAAAGAAGTCTATGCATCATAGGAAGGGTGTGTCTTCTGTAATACTGAGCACTGTGAAGCTTATCTGTACATATTAAAGTATCATCAGGTGTCTTGGAACAGGTAATATGTTCTTGAGTGCTCTCTGTATCCATGAGTCAAGTCTTAGCTTTACAGGGAAAGACTTTGTGTATGTATGATGCAATTCTATGCACTGCATAGGGTGTCTCTGCATGATGGGATGTATCTAGGTGCTAGAGAGCAAGTTTGTGTATTGTAGAGCATGTTGGGCATTTCTTGATAAGTCTGTGCACTGGGGTGACTGCATTGGGGGCTCTAGCGTGTTGTTAGATGAATCTGGGTGTTGCTGTGTGAGTCTTAGTGTTGTGATACAAGTGTTAGTGTTCTAGGGTGGTTATTTGTATTTGTGATGAAGGTGTGATGTTGGCCAAGTCTGTGTGCAATGGAAGAGTTTGTGTGTTGTGATGTGATTCTATAAATTGTATAAGGAAGGCACTGTGTGTGTACATACTGCGTTTGTGTGCAAGGCTGGCCAAACATTGTTGTGCACACCTATGCTTTGTAGGACAAAGTTATGTGCAGATTGTGAGATGACGGTATTTGTTTTGATGGGATTCCAAGTGTTGTGGATGTGTCTTAGAGTGCAGGGTGAGTCTAGATACTGTGGACCAAATATTGTACTACATAGTTTGATTTTCAGTGATTTGGGGCTAGCCTTTGCCTGTGTCAGTCTGGGCACTGTGGGGTGGGTGTTTGCATGGTGAGTCTAGGGTCTGAATGCAGATCCATGTGCTACGGGATGAGTTAGTATGTATGTGCTATGAGGAGATAGGAGGAGGCTGTGTTTAGGAGATCGCTCTCCATGGAAGGACTTAACAGAGCAAATTCACGGGGAGGGTCACGAGTTTGTGTGTGTTTTGGGGTAAGCAGGATTTATGGGCAAGCTGGAAGATGTGGGGCATGGATCCATCCACCATGGAATGGGATAAGTTAATGTGTCGTGGGGAGACTCTACTGTAATTGTGGGAGCACTGAACTAAGGAGCATGTTTCGCAATTGTAGGTGTGTCTACATGTTATTCACATGTTATGTGTGGTAGAGTATGTGTATAGGGCATATCTCTGAATTGTAGGCATATGTGTATAGGTGTACGGGTGTATTGCACTGTTCATCTATGCCTTGTGTGGTGAGGCTGAGTGTTACGTCTTCAATCTAGGGGTTGTAGGATGAGCCTGTACAACAGAGATAATGCCTAATTGGGATGTAATTCTGTATGTTGTAAGGAACAGCTGGTTCAGGGTTCTCTCTGTGCCCTGTAGGGTGTGGCAGCATTGTGGTGGGCTGTCACTGTGTTAGCAAGTGTTTCCAGATGTTCTAGAGCTAGTCTATACACAGTGCAGTGAATGTTTGTGTTGTATATGGATTATAGGTGCTTGGTGTAGGGACTTTCTGTATCAGCAGTAGTGGTAGTGGGGTGGGGTCAAAACTGAAAAACCAAACCTAGTGCTGCCAAGTTGATTCCGACTCAAAGCAACCCTGTAAGGCAGAGTAGAAGTGCCCCATGGAGTTTCTGAGGAGCATCTGGCAGATTTGAGCTGCCAACCTTCTGGTTAGCAGCTGTAGCACAAAACCACTATGTCACCAGGGGTGGGGTAGGCTGGTAGTAATATAAATTAGCAATTGTAATAGTTTCTGTGTACCAGGAACTGTGCTAAGCACTTAACATATCTCAACTTACATAATCCTCACAATAGTTCTTTGGAGTAGACACTAATATCTTAATTTTGAGGATGAGAAAACTGAAGAACAGAGAAATGTACTTACCCAAGGTGATACAATAAAAAACAGGTGGAACTTGTACTCAAATTCAGGTCTTCTGTGTCCAGAGGCCATGCTCTTAACCAGTGCACAAGCTGTGTCTTTGCTATACACCTGAGTTGTAGGTAAATTATGTGCTAAGGCACGTCTGTGCACTATGATGGGAATCTTCACATTGAAAGAGTAATATGGTTGTGTGTCTACATGCTGGGAAATGTTTGCATGCATTGTAAGTGGGGTAGTGGAGAGTAAGTTTGTGTTATGATGCAATTCTGGGGAAAGTCTGTCAGTAGTTAGGAGAGTCTGTGTGTACTGGAGAGAGTCTGTGTGTGCAAGAGTGCTTACGTGTAATGGCGAATATGGGTGTACATGGAGAGTCTGTGAGTACCAGAAAGAGGCTCTTTGGACTGAGGAAGTCTGGCTGTACCTTGAGAATATGTGTATACTCGGCAGTCTGTGAGTACTGGGGAGAAGCTGAGTGCACTGAGAGTCTGCACATACTGGGAGAATGTGTATGTGCTGGGAGAGTCAGAGTGTACCAGAGATAGGCTGTCTGTACAGGGGAGAATCCGGGTGTAGGGAAAGAGTCTGCATGTATTTGGGAGAATCTGTGAGTACGGTGAGCATCTTGGTGTACTAGGAGAGTCTGTGTCTCCTGAGTCTGCATGCAGTGACAGAATCTGTGTGTACTGGTGACAGTCTGCGTGTGCTGGGGAAAGTATATGTACACTGCTAGGGAAAGCCTGTGTGTTCTGGGGAAAGTCAGGGTATGCTGGGAGAATCTTGTGTACTGAGAGTTTCTGGGTGTTCTGGGAAAATTTGTATTTCATGGGAGAGTCTACGTCTATAGGGGAATGTCAAGGTCTACTGGGACAGTTGGAGTATTTTGGGGATACTCTGTGTATCCTGGGTGAATCTAAGTGTAGGAGAAGAGTTTGCAGCGAAGAGTTTGCACCAGTACAGGTGAGAGTCTGGGTGTACTAGCAGAATATGCATGTAGTAAGGGGGTCTGCATGTACTGGGAGAGTCTTGTGTACATGAGGGACTCTATGAGTCGTGAGGAAAGTCTGGGTGCACCGGGAGAACCTGCATCACTGGGAGAGTTTATGTATACTGGGGAGGGTTTGAGTGCAGTGAGGACAGTCTATGTATGTGTACTGAGAAGAGTCTAGGTGTGCTGAAAGAGTCTCTACACATTGAGAGAGTCTGTGTGTACTGAGGAGAACTGGGTGTACTGGGAAAGTCTATCACTGAGAGAATATGCATGTATTGAGTCTGCATGTACTATGGAGAGTTGCTGTATACTGGGAGAGTTGGTGTGTACTGGACAGAGTTCAGTTTTCCTAGGAGTGTTTGCATAAACTGAGAGAGTCTACGTGTACTGGAAGAGTCTGGGTGTACTGAGAGTCTGTGTGTACTGGGGATTCTGAATATACTGGACAAGTCCATGTGTAATGAGGAGAATTGGATGTACTTCGAGAGTCTGAGTATACTGGAAGAGTCTGTGTGTACTGGCAGAGTCTGTGTGTAGTGGGGAGAGACTGCGTATACTAGAAGAGTCTCTGTGTACTGGGAAGAGCCTCGGTGTAGTGGGAAATTCTGAGTATATCTGGAGAGTGGATGTACTCAGAGAATATGTATGTACTGAGAGTCTGTGTGTACTGAGAGTCTGAATATTGAGGACAGTCTGGGTGCCCTGTGAGAGTCTGTGGGTACGGACAGAGTCTGGGAATACTAGAAGAGTCTGGTGTACTTGCAAGTCTGGGTGTTCTCAGAAAATGTTTGTGTGCCACTGAGTGAATCCATGTACAGTACATCAAATATGAATGACACTGGAAGTGTCTGTGGGATTTCACAAGAGTTTGTGTCCCATACAGTGAGTTTGCGTGTTGAAGAGCAATGTCTATGCTCTGCGGGATGTTTTTGCCCTGAGGAAAATGTGTGTGCCCAGTGGGGAGTACGTGCTCTTCAACTAAGTGTGTATGCTGTGGGCAGACTCTGTGAGCTCTCTGGAGGGGGTGGGGGACTTCTGTGCTGAAAAGATTGTGTGCTAGGATAATCTGGGGGATAGACTAAGTTTGTGTAACATTAAACAGGTCTGTTTCCCAGGGAGAATGAGGGGTGAATATTTTGGTTTGAGAGGATATGTGTCTCTGACAGATTCTGGTTAATATGTGTTTGTGTTATTTGGCCAGTATGGGTATTACAGTATGAGCTGTTTATATTGTGGTACAAATATGTTTATAGGAAAGTGTCTCTTAGTATTTACAAATAATAATAGGCAACACTTACGTAACTGTTACTGTGTGCGAGACACAGTTCAAAAAGTACTACTATTGTCCCATTTTACATCTGAGGAAACTGAAACTGAGACAAAGAGCATTTAAGTAGTTTTCTGTAGTCACAGAAGTAGCAAGTGATGGAAGTTTGAAACCAAGCAGTCTGTCTCCTGTATCCACACATTTATGAATCCTCTACCCCTCACCAAGTCCTGAGAGTATCAGTGTCCTCAAACATTGGGAAGAGTTCATGCCACTTGTAGGCTTATTGAGAGCAGTTAGTTTAGGAGAAATAACATTAGAGTGATCAAGGCCTTTCAAGTATTTAGAATGCAATGTTCTGTATAACATAATGATGGCCATTTAGATCAGTGGGAAATGGACATCACAGGTGTAGAATACCTCCTTCAAGACTGTAGCCCCAACACTCATCCCCTGGGCCAAGGTCAAAAGCCAGTGGGGAAAGAGGCTTGCTGTTAGGGAAAGGGAGGATCTGCAGTGAGTAGTTTTAATTATCAGAACTTTCTGTGAACCATATGTAACCTATTTCCCACTAAAAGATGTCTTATGCCTTGAGTCTTCACCCTACAGTGAAATAAAGATGTAGCTCATTGGAGTATGTCATTATCTAGAAGAAATGGTGGCATTCACTGGGACTTACCCCAGCGCTTTTAAATCCCCACATCAGACTACTGCCAGCAATGGGCTGGCTCACATAATTCATGTGTACTCCCAATATACTTCTTACATTTCCCTCTTACACCATTCTAGAAAATTCCAGGAGCTGAGTCCAGGAAGCTTTACCTGTCCAAGTACCTGAGGAGTAGAAAAAAGAGGTTGAAGGAGGAACCTTAGGGCTCGCACTAACCCCAGGGTATTTCTGTTGGTTGTGTTAATACACAATCATCGTGTCAGGTGTGCCCCAAAAGACAGCAAATTGAGAAGAGTGGTTTTATATATTTGGATCCCTCAGGTTTTGTTTGTAAAAAGGATCTGCTAAGAATGAAATTTTTAAATATTTAAAAATGTAAAAATCCTGAATGGCCTAAAATTTTGTCCTAAAGTACATATGCCTGTAATTCTTGAAAGTCATAAGCTCAAGTCTAATGCTCTAGTATACTGCAGGAAACCAGGTGTGCTTGGTGTGGCATGTAACCACCTTGGTAGAGAGACAATGGCCGACCTGTGGACAGCTACGCCCTATCTAACGGGAGAACAGTTGTTGCCCTTTCAAACCAGTGGAAGAAGTCTGGCTTATTCAATAATATGAAGCTGAAACAATTGCTGACCTATTTGGAAAAAAAGCAAAATTAGATCATACCATCTACCAAAATGAATGCCACGTGGATTAAAGAGGTAATCATCAAGACTGAAACAATGAAATGACTAGGAGAAAAATACAGATGAAAATGCTGGTCAAAAGAAAGAAACAAATGTCAAAATCAAAAGCTCATAGTTGTGGATATCTAAAAATGCAAACCTGCAAAATATATTTTTAAAAAATCGACATAAATGATTTTTTTAAAAAAGCAATAGACAAACAGCAACTGATAAAGAATGTTTATGGAACCACATGCAATAAAGAAACATGTATGGGGGGAGCTTAAACTGGTTCATACCATTTGATCCAGAAATCCTATGTCCAAGAATTTAGCCTAGAGGGGAAAAACCAGAAAAGCACAGAGAGATTTATATGGGAAAATAGTTCCTAAATTCTTTATAACAGCAAAGACACACATATAATCATTCTATTATAAGACATCTGGCATTTAGTGGGATACTTACATGATCTAAAAATATATATATCCACAAAACAAGGCATTCATGTGGGATATTTACAAATACAGAGATCCTCCTTTATTCTGTTTAATGAATAAAGGAGGTTAAAAACTGTATGTACAAACGATATTTATTTTGTACAGATGTGTCTATGTATTTACCTGCATATGTTCAGAGAAAAGGGACTGCAAACAGTAGTAATTATTCCTACTGTCGTTAGGTGCTGTTGAGTTGGTTCACACTCATAACGACCCATAGGGCTTTCGAGGAGTGGCTCGTGAACTCTGACCTACTACGCCATCAGGGTTTGATAATCCTCAACTATGGGATTATGGGTAATTTTTATAGTCATCTTTAGATTTTTCAAAATTTTCTACATACTCCTGAGACTTCTATAAAAAAGGGGAGAGAGAATTTCTCACAAGGTATTTTAATAAGTGCTACAACAGCAGTGGGGAGCACAGAGAAGAAAACCTAGGAACAAAGACAATGAAAAGTGAGCACTAGAAAAGTGAACACTGGATGTACCAAGAGATGCCAAAATAGGATCAAGTCAAACGAGCCCAATGTGTAAGACATACACAAAGGCTAGTGGTATCATTTGCTTGTTTATAGGTATGCAATGCCTTAAACAAGATGGAGACCTGAAAATTTTTCTTCACTACACCGGAGAATGGTCACATGTCTCTGGATGCGTCAGTCATTCTCTTTGCCGCAGTGCTCTGCTCAACGGTCCCCTGCAAAATACACTACAAGCCTAGAAAATAGTCCATCTTGTGGACTTCCTTTTAAAATGTTTCATTCTTATTTTTCCTCCCTGACTGCTAGTTTGTTATCTGACATAAATAAATCTACCCATCATCTTTCTATTTATGTTTTTTTCTCCTTTCTTCCTGCTGGCGTCAAGATATTCTGAATAGCTAAGAAATGAAAAAAAAAAAAAAAAAACAACACTTTTTTTCTTTTCTTTCTTGAAGAAACAGCTCTATAAAAACAACTTCCAGGTAAAGGAGACATGAAAAGTTACACGTTTACAGGCACATTTAAAAAAAAACATAAAAGCTTGGTTGAAACACAGAATCAGAAAGAACATTCTGTCTTTACCATCTTAAATTGATGTCTAAAAATAGATTTTTTTTTTTAATGAAGGCATAATCACAATATTCATTATTTCTTTTTACAGAATTTGTCTTCCCAGGACCAAATTTTAATCTTTTCCATTCCATAAGTGTTCATCTCTCACACAAGGCAATCAATACGACCATTACATGCTAGCTATTTCTCATGTTCCTTCCAGTACAAACATTCAGTCACATGATTTGTTTAATTACCAAAAAAAAAAAAGATACAGTATCCTTTTCTCCATTGCAAAATAACATTTTTCTCATGCTCTCACCACGCTTACTGAGAAAAGAAACCAGATTTGAGAGCATTTTGAACCTAAATCCACATCTAATCCAAATATCATAAACCTGAGAGACTGTGCTCTGAAAGTAATTTTCCATTTTACTTACATTTCTGTTACATCTTATTTGGGGAAATAGCTTAGCAGAATCACCAGAGGAAGGTTCTATATTTTCTTCTTGCAACTCATTCACCTTTGAAGAAACAAGCATTAAACTACAAAAGTGACTGTGGGCTATTCACAATTTAAATCATCCCTTTTCCTATCACCACTGATTAGAAAATGAAAATTCCTACACACTTCTTTATTATTCTGCTTCATCCCAATGTGTCACTTGCTTTCAAAATCACAGCTTGGAAATCTATTTTGCAAAAGATTTCTCAGCTACTCACCAGCTGCGTGAACTCTGCCTCTCTACCAGCTCTGTGGCTGTCGCACTGCTGGGTGGGGTGGAAAAAAAGCAACAGCAGCAACAGCCACTTAAAAATGAGCTGTGCTCTGAAGAAGGGATTAGCCCTATGGATAGAAATGCAATGTCTTGGAATCAGGCTCCAAAAGCCTCCAAAAACATGAAATAATACTAAATATTAGATTTCTAAAAGTGCATGTTCATCAAAGGACAGATTTTAATAGCCAAACCTCTGATCCAAAACACACTTAAATAGCCCTGATTTCCAGTGCAACCCCTCCAAGACCATAGGCTTTGGCTCTCCCGTCTCCTAGCAACAGTCTCATTAATATATTTTTCCCCCTGCAGTGGTCCTACTAGGCATCAACGAATACCAGCAAGGTGTATACTCTGGTAAGGAACATTACCATGTTGTTGTTCAATATGTGTTCTCCTCTGCTAAGTGACAAGGAAAGTGAGGAATTCAATAACAAGGTCTCCAGAGGAAGATTTCTGACTCAAATGCCATTCCACAGTGAAAAGCAGAGATTATTCTAGTCTCCTCCCGGGGTGCAATGCTTCTCAGTAGATCTCTACCCGGATGATGGACCATAACAACAGAGGTCTACGCTCTTCACCAATCCCCAAATTACCCATAGCCCCGCAACTAGAAAGTGGAGCCCTAAACCATGGTTGCTAGTCACTGTGCTCAGAGAAAAATAATAATACACAGAATTCATCTGTGTCCTTAGCCTTGTCATCATCACCTCCACCCATCAATAGAATTACCGGGGACACACGGCAGAAAGATTAGATGAAAAATAATCAGAATTAAGTGACCCATGTATCTAGAATGATTAACGTGGAAAACACTACGTTAGGAAGTGAGATACAGAAAATATTTTGTCAAGGAAGAGCTGCTTAAAATGAAACCAAACCCTCTGCTGTCGATTCCAACTCAGAGAAGCCCTACAGGACAGGCTAGAACTGCTCCATGCAGTTTCCAAGGAGTGCCTGACAGATTTGAACAGCTGACCTTTGGGTTACCAGACACAGCACTTAGCCACTACGCCACCAGGGTTTCCAAGAGCTGCTTATACAATGTGTGTAATATGATCACTTTGTTATGTTATATATATTGGAATAAGTGTATATAAAATAAGGCCTGCAGGATCTACACCAAAATGTTAACTTGATCATGTCTGGGTTGGCTCAGCATGGTGGAGTTTGAGAAAGTTTAAATTACTTTTCTTCTTGGTTATCTATTTTATAGTTTTCCTGCAATTAATATACATCCCTTAGGTTATTACAAGAGAGCCATTAGTTAACCTCACTACCATGCATTGAGTCTCACTATAACCCACTGCTGTTGAGTCAGGTTCAGCTCATAGTGACCCTAGAGTTTTGAGATTACAAAAATGCATGAAATACAGTTTCAAAATCTAGCAAACTACCACCTACAAAACTTCCCTATGGTTTCTGCATGACTCGCAAAACTGTGGAAATCCTAGTGGCGTAGTAATTAAGTGTTACAGCTGCTAACTGAAAAAGTCAGCAGTTTTAATCCACCAGGTACTCTATGGGGCAGTTTTAAGCCACCCTCTAGTGTCACTATGAGTAGGCATTGACTCAACAGCAGTGGGTTTCATTTGGTTTTTACAGAACTGTTAAATTTCTGTATATGTTACAAAACAAAGGTATTGGATTCTTTTTCCTTTCATCAATTTGGATAACACTTATTAAGCAGGATTTTTAGCTACTTTGCCAAAAAATATTGGACTGCAGTGAGTGGGACAATTTTATTTTATTTTATTTATTTTAATGTGCACAACTCGGCTAGTGATATGTAGTTACCTTTATGATAAAATGTTTGTAACTTTTTACTTACCTACAAATTTGTTCACTTAATTGAGAAAGTTTAAATTACTTTTTAGATTAATTTTATTTTCACCAGATTGGAAACTAAAACACCTGACAATTCTGTGCAAGACCAAAACACCAAAACAAACTGATTGCCATCAAGCTGATTCCAGCTAATAGCAACACTGTATGACAGGGTAGAATTGCCCCATAGAGTTCACAAGAAGCACTTGGCATGTTAACTGTCGATATTTTGGTTAGCAGCTGTATAGGAGCTAGAGATCTTAGCCACTATACTACCAGTGTTTCTGTCCAACGCCAGATACTCTGGAATTAAGTGGAGCACTCTAGACACCCAGGGAGCCCTAAGATATGACATAGGGTTGTCAGACTGGACTACGTGCCACAAAATGGGAAACTTACTCCCTCTGGAACAAGCCAGCAAACACTGAGCACCACTCCTACTGACCCATCACTTAGGCAGACTGCAGTTTCTGATGCCTTTTTTGTTGTTGTTATTGAGGAGGCGAGGAAAGGGCATGAGCCCACAAATACGCTGAACTGCAGAGCTGAAGTAGACATTGTATAGTGCAGCAGAGACACAGAGCAGGGGATAGCGACATTTTGAGAGCCTGTCTGCTAACTGAGGTCACCACTGATCCTCCACCTTATCTTTTCTGAGCTCTACCATGGACTCTGCTGTTTTACGGCAGGAAGGACAACTTAGCTGCCACGCCATCTTGATTGGCTGGGAGGCAGTCAATAAACAAGAGGCCTCACCATGAGCTAATTCCCAACCTGAGAAGCAGTGCAAGTTCATAAAGTGCTTTATTAGCAGAAAGATTGTGTTTAGAAATGTTGCCTTATGGGTAGGGCCCGGTCGAGGATGGCAGCAAGGCTGTAACCCGTCCCTACTTTGAACTACATCACAGCATCTGGGGATGCCTCAGAAGGTGTTTCTGTTGTCAGCTAGAAGGCAAGGCCTGTCATACCTGATGGCCTGAGTGATTATGGCAACTGTCAGACAATCCCTAGCTTTTTAAAATAAGACTGCCTGGGTAAATAACTGCTGAGCATCCCAGCAGTATCTCTTCTAGCCTTTGCTGACCCACATCATAGGGTCAGTTGACGCCCCCCAGTGGCTCCTTGCCAGCCAGGAGACAGAGCCTGCCACCCAAGAGAGTCCACTGGGGCCAGTAGCTACAGTACACAGAGGCAGCTGGTGACCAACTCCCTTCTCAAAACTATGCCTCAGGTGCTGTTAACACAACACCACAGAAAATAAAGAGCCTCTAGATGTCCCAAAGGCAACAAACCATTGCTAGCCACTGAAAGAAACAGCTCACCATTGCTCCAGAAAACTCACTAAATAATCTAAAAACTTCCCAGATGAAAAAGGTTTTCTAAAACTATCAAAGGTCAAGTACAAAAGAATTAAATACAGAGCCCACCTAGAGAACAGACACAGTGCACCAGAGCAAAATGAAAAATTAAGCAAGCTATTCCAACTGATGGAACATGAATGATCTGAAATCCAGCAGATCAACAACAAAATTACAGAATTAGACAATTCAATACAAAGCCAAAAGAGGTGAAAGAGGAGATGGAAGTCAGACTTAGTGAACTTGACGACAGAGCAAATGATAACAGCATTTATGAGGGCAAATCAGAGAGAAGAAAAAACAAAAATGAAGAAGTATTAAGAAACATGTGAGACTCTATTAAAAGGATAATCTACGATTAATTGGAGTTTCTGGAAAGGGAGGCATAGCTGAAAACACAGAGAGTATTGTCGTTGAGTTGCTGACAGAAAACCTCCCTGAAAGTATGAAAGAAGAGAACATAGATATCCAAGATATGTATTGAATGCCACAAAAACAAGACTCCAAAAGAAAGACACCAAAACATGTTATAATCAAGCTTAATAAAATGAAACATAATACAGCAGCTCTTAAAGGCAGCAAGGCCTAAAGGAAAGCTAAAATTCAGAGGAAAACTCTGTATGTAGGCTTTCATCTGAGTTCTCGGTAGAAGCGATACAGGCAAGGAGGCAGTGGGATGACACATTCAAAACCTTAAAGGAGAAAAATTTCCAATGAAGAATTATATATCCTGCAAAACTGTCTTTCAAATATGAAGATGAAATTAAGACATTTGCAGATGAACAGAAGATTAGAGACTTTGCAAAAACTAAACCAAAGCTACAAGACATACTGGAAGAAACTCTTGCTTAGAAAAGCAAAACCATTAGATGCATACTTAAGGAAGCAGTGCAGGACACAGTATCCAGAAACCTAGTCAGTTAAGGAAGGCACAAAAATCAATCAAAGCTATGAGATTAAAAGAAGGGAACCAGTGATCACATCATGAAAACTATGAAAGCATGATATTAAAAAGAGGGATATACAGCAGTAGTTATAGCCTTTCAGATGGAGCAGAAGTTAAAATGATGCTTAAACTTAGAATATTAAGGAGGACCATCAGGGTAGCCACAAAGCACAGTAACAATGCAACGTATCAGAAAAAGAAATGTAATACAGGAGTCTCAACAAACACAAAACCAACACTGAAAAAGATGAAAAGTCAACCAATAAATAAGAAACACCCAGAACAGAGTATTAAGAGCAGATACAAAACACCAACACAAAAATAAATACATCAAAATGACAGCTCTAACCCTATCAATGATTACACTGAACATAAATGGACTGAATGCTCCAATAAGGACACAATGGATGACATCCTGAATCAAAAGACATGAGTCGTCTGTATGTTGCTTACAAGAAACTAAACTTAGACTTAAACATATGAACAAACTAAAAATTAAAGGATGGAAGAATATATACCATGAGAACAATATACAGAGAAGAGCAAGTATGGCAATACTAACCTCAGATAAAATACATTTTAATGTAAAGTCCACCATAGTGGAAAAGGATGGTAACTGTTTATTGCTAAAAGATTCAGTACACAAGCAGGACTTAACAGTGTTAAATATTTATGCACCCAATACCAGCATCTAAATACATTGAGCAAACACTGACTATATTAAAAAATGAGATAGAACACTCCACAATAATAGTGGGAGACTTCAACATGCCACTTTCAGTATTGGACAGCTTATCCACAACAAAGCTCAGAAAAGACACAGAAGATCTTATTGTCACAATTAACCAATTACATCTCATCGACATATAGAAAACTTTTCATCCATCAGCAGGTAAGTACACCTTCTTCTCCAATACACATGGAATATTTTCCAGAATAGACCATGTGTTAGGACATAAAGCAAATCTCAACAAAATCCAAACCACTGGATTACTGAAAAGCATCTTCTCAGACCATAAAGCCATAAAAATCTAAATCGATAGCAAAAAACCATAGATAGAAATTGGAACTCATGGAAACTGAAAAATACCTTGCTCAAAAAGCCATGGGCTATAGAAGAAACCAAGGATGAAATAAAGAAATTTATGGAATCAAATGAGAATGAAAACACATCTTACCAGAACCTATGGGATACAGCAAAAGCAGTGCTCACAGATGAATTTATCTCTATAGATGCACATGTCAAGAAGGAAGAAAGGACCCAAACCAAAGAATTAATCCTAAAGCTTGGACAAGTAGAAAGAGAGAAAAAGAGGAACCCATCAGGCACCAGAAGAAAACAGATAACTTAGATTAGAACATAATTCAATGAATTAGAGAATAGAAGAACAATTGAAAAATTAAAAAAAAAAAAAAGCTGCATTTTGGAAAGATTAACAAACTTGACAAACCATTGGCTAAACTCACATAAGAAAAGTAGGAGAGGAAACAACCTGAATAAGAAATGAGATGGAAGATGTCACAACAGATCCATCTGAAATCAAAAGCATCATAACAGAATATTACAAAAGACTGTACTCTAACAGATTTGAAAATCTAGAGGAAATGGAAAGTTCCTAGATTCATATCACCTACCAAAATTATCACAAGGAGAAGTGGATCAACTTAATAAACCCATCACAAAGGAAGAGACTGAAACAGTCACCAAAAAACTCTAGTCAGGGGTAGAGTCAACATGGCAGACTAAACACACATCTCCCTAAATCCCTCTGGAAACCAAGGCATGAATTGATAATTAAACAGAGGCTTCTGGACACCTAGCGAGCCCTAGGACATGGCATAGGGCTATTTGGTCTACATACCATTGAGCATGAAACTTCTCTTTCACAGACCTCCACCTTTGTTGAGTACCGGCTCTCATGGACTGAAGGTAAATCGCAATTTTAACTTTTTTTGTCCTCTGTCTTAGCTGGCGGGAGGGCCTGAGGTGACTGGAAGCAAGGCTCAGATACACTGCTGTTGAGATCCATGAGCGGAGTCACCACATTTTGAGAGTGTGGCCTTGGAATCTGTGCAACTCGGCACCTCTGACCTCTCTCTCTCTTGTAATCTCCCAAGTTCTGCCATTGAATAGCCTTTTCCAGGCAACCAGGGGAGCTTGTGGGGGATGCCACCTTGATTCACTAGGGGTCAGATTCTCCCATACAGAGGCCTCAGCTGGACCTAATTGCCAGGCTGGGAGGCAGTGCCTGGTTGGAGAGCACTTTTCTGGCAGACTTTGATATAGAGGGGCTTTCTTTGCTAGCTGAGAAGAGGACTTACACACCTGAAAGCCTGACTAGTTTGGGAAACTGTCAGATACCTTTTACTTTTCAATAAAGAAATAACTGCAGTGCATCCTGATGGCTTCTATTCCAGCCTTTACTGTCTTACATGTTAGAGTCAGCTGATGGCTCCCCAGTGACTCTATAAGTGGAGGTGTTTTGTAGCCAATCAGGAGGTGGAGCCTGCTACCCCAGAGATTCCACTGAGACAAGTCACTGAAGTACATAGAGGTGTCTGGTGATCAACTTCCTTTTCAGATAGATTCTGTTAAAGTAACACCAGAGAAACAAAACAACCTCCAGATGCCCCAAAAGCAACAAACTTTGTACCACAACATTAGGAAAAATTCACCTACGGCTTCAGAAGGCCCACAAAGGAAAGAGCCAAAGAACTTCCCAGATGAAGAAGCCTTTCTGAAACTGTCAGACGGCAAGCACAAAAGGATTATATAGAGACCCCTCCTAGACCTCATACAAAATGCAAGAGAGCAAAATGAAAAATTAAACAAGCTGTTCAATCTGATGGAATACCAGTACTCTGAAATCCAACAGATAAAAAACAAAATCAAAGACATAGAAACTTCCATTCAAAGCCAAGAAAACAGAATGGAACAAATGGAAAATAGACTTTCTGATTTGGAAGACAGAGCTAATGACTCCAGCGTCTATGAGGAGAAACAAGAAAAATGAAGAAGCATTAAGAAGCATATGGGGCTCTTAATTAATTGGAATTCCTGAACAGGGTGAGACACCTGAAAACACAGACAGCATGGTTGCTGAGCTGCTGAGAGACAACTTCCCAGAAATTATGTAAGAAGAGACTATAGATATTGAGGATACATATTGAATGCCACTCAATATAGATCTGAAAAGAAAGACTCCAAGACATGTTATAATCGAGCTTAACAAAATGAAACCTAAGCAGAAACTCTTACAGGCAGCAAGACTCAAAGCAAAGCTAACATTCAGAGGGAAACCCTGTAGGCTTTTGTCAGACTTCTCAGCAGAAACGATGCTGGCATGGACACAGTGGCATAACACATTAAAAGCCTTGAAGGAGAAGAAATTCCAACCAAGAATTATATATCTTCAAAAGCTATCTTTCAAATATGAAAATGAAATGAAGACATTCGTAGATAAACAGAAATTCAGAGACTGTAAAAACCAACCAAAAGCTACAAGAAATACTGAAATAATCTCTTGCCTTAGAAGAACAAAACCACTAACTTCATATTTTAGAAACAAATACAGGACACATCACCCAGAATCCTAATCAGTTAGGGAACAGTCCAAACTCAATGAAAGTTATAATAGTGAAAGAAATGATCCAGTGATCATATCATGAAAACTATGATGTCACCATATTAAAAAGAGGGATGTACTACAGTCGTTATAGTCCTTCCAGGCACAGAGAAAGTTGATAAGAATGGTAGTAATTGAAACTGGGTTTATAAATAGTTTTCTAAGAGGGTAATAGGGGTGGCTGTAAAGCACAATGAAGATGCAACATATCAAATCAAGAAACACAAGAGTCTCAAAAACCACAAAACCAACCCTGAAAAGGGTGGAAAATCAACTCACAAAGAAGAATGTCCCAGAACAGATTAATAAGAACAACAGAGAAAACATTAACACAAAAATAAACATATCAGAATGGCAGCACTGAACACATACCTATCAATAATCACAGTAAATGTGAATGACTGAATGTTCCAGTAAGGAAACATCAAGTGACATCTTGGATCATAAGACACGACCCATCCATTATGTTGCCTACAAGAAACTCACCTTAGACTTAAAGATAGGAACAATCTGAAAATTAAAGGATGGAAGAATATATATCAAACTAACCATGAACAAAGAAGAGCAAGTGTGGCAATTCTAATCTCAGATAAAATAGATTTTAATGTGAAATCCACCATCGTGGACAAGGATGGACACTATTACTGAAAGTTCCAATACACAAGCAGGACTTAACAATATTAAATATTTATGCACCTAATATTAGAGCACCTAAATACATCAAAGAAACACTGACTACACTCAAAATGGAGATAGATCACTCCACAGTAATAGTGGGAGACTTCAACACTCCATTCTCAATATTGGACAGATCATCAAGAAAAAAGCTCAATAAAGACACAGAAGATTTTATTGCCACAACTAACCAACTAGACCTCATAGACATATACAGAACTTTCTATCCATCAGTGGACAATGACACCTGCTTTTCCAGTGCACACAGAACATTCTCCAGAATAGACCATGTGTTAGGACATGAAACAATTCTCAACGAAATCCATACTACTGAGTTAACGGAAAGCATCTTCTCAGATCATAAAGCCACAAAAGTCCAAATCAGTAGCAGAAAAAGCACAGATAGAAAGTGGAACTCATGGAAAAGGAACAACACTTTCCTCAAAAAATCATGGGTCATAGAAGAAATCAAGGATAAAATAAAGAAATGTATGGATTCCAGTGAGAATGAAAACACTTCCTACCAGAACCTATGGGATACAGCCAAAGCAGTGCTCAGAGGTCAGTGTATCTCCATAAATGTACACATCTGGAAGGAAGAAAGAAACCAAATCAAAGAACTAACCCTACAGCTTGAACTAGTAGAGAGAGAACAACAGAGGAACCCCTCAGGCACCAGAAGAAAACAGATCATAAAGATTAGAGCAGAACTAAGTGAATTAGAGAATAGAAGAACAATTGAAAAAACTAAAAAGACCAAAAGTTTTTTTGAAAATTTTTATAGAGGTATAATTTATATATGGTAATAACAAATACCAAATGTAGTATAACCATCCAAATCAAGATATTTAGAATATTCTAGCACCAAAGGATTTTACTTGAAATCCTTCCCAAGTCAAAATCTTGCCGAAGATAACCACTACTCATATTTCTATCACCATAGAATGGTCTTGCTGCTCTTGAATTTCAAGTGGAAACCCTGGTACTGTAGTGGTTAAGTGCTATGGCTGCTAAACAGAAGGTCAGCAGTTCAAATCTATCAGGCACTCCTTGGAAACTCTATCGGGCAGTTATACTCTGTCTATAGGGTCACTATGAATTGGAATCAACTCAGCAGTAGTGGGTTTGGGGTTTTTTTGAACTTCAAGTAAATATTGTTCTTGTTGTTATTAGGTGCCACTGAGTCAGTTCTGACTTACTGTGACCCTGTGTTCAACAGAACTGAACATTTCACAGTCCTTGCCATCTTCACAGTTGTTCCTGCGTTTGAGACCATTATTGTAGCCACTGTATCAATCCATCTTTTCAAGGGCCCTTCTCTTTTTAACTGACTTTCTACTCCACAAACTATTATGTCCTTCTCCAGGGACTGATACACCCTGACAACATGTCTAAAATATGTAAGACATAGTCTCACCATTGCTTACATGGAACACTTTGGTTGTACATCTTCCAAGACAAATATGTTTATTCTTTTGGCAGTCAATGGTATATTCAATATTCTTCTCCAACACCAAAATTCAAAGTTATCAATTCTTCTGTCTTTTTTACATTTTTAAAAATATTTTATTGTGCTTTAAGTGAAAGTTTACAGTCCCAGTCAATTTGTCACAGAAAAACTTACACTCACATTGCTATGTAACTCTGCTCCCCAACAGTGACAGCACACTCATGCTTTCCATTCCGTGTTCTCCATGGCTATTCAACCAGCTCCTGTCCCCCTCTGCCCTTTCATCTCTCATCTGGACAGAGTTGCTCAGTTAGTCTCATGTATCTTAAAGAAAGTAGCACACTCTACGCCAGTATTACTTTATGTCTTGCAGTCCAGTCCAATCTTTGCCTGAAGAATTGGCTTCACAAATGGTTTCAGCTTGTGCTAACAGTGATTCCAGGGGCCATCAATTCCAGAGACTCTCCAGTCTGTTGCACCAAGTGTGTTATTTTTAAATAGGGTTAGGTTCTGCATATCATTTTTCTCCTACCTTCCCAGGGACTCTGTTATATTCCTGTTATGTCAGGCATTGGTGATGGCTGGGCACCGTTTAGTTCTTCCAGTCTGATGCTGATGTAGTTTACAGATTATGTGGCCCTTTCTATCTCTTGGGCCAATATTGTGCTTATGTCTTTGATGTCCTTCATTGTCCTCTTCTCTAGGTGGTTTGGGACTAACTGATGTTTCTTAAATGGCTGCTTGCTAGCACAACACTATATTGAAAACCTTTCTCATGCCAACTGACCTAGATGTCCCCTGAAACCATAGTCACCAAACTCTTGCCCCTGCTGCTTTATTCTTTAAAGTGTTTGGTTATACTAAGGAAAATTCTTAGCTTTTCGTTTAGTCTCATTGCACTGACTTCTCCTCTATTGAGTGTTGTTCCCTCCCTTCACCTAATTTAATTCTTATCTACTGTCTAATGAGTGCCCCACTCCTTCCCTGCCTATCTTTGTAACTGTCCAAAACTTCTTTCTCCTGTGTTTTAAAGCACTTCTTGAGTCCTTAAATAGTGGTCTCCTACAGTATTTATCCTTTTTCAACTAATTTCCTTCAGCATAATGCCTTCCAGATTCCTCCATGTTATGCTTCCAAAATTCATCACTGTTCTTTATCATTGCATAGTGTTCCATTGAGTGTATGTACCATAGGTTGCTTATCCATTCATCTGTTGATGGGCATCCAGGTTGATTCCATCCCTTTGCTGTTGTGGACAGTACTGCAATGAACATTGGTGTGTATATATCTATTCATGTGACAGCTCTTATTTCTCTAGGACATATTCCAAGAAGTAGGATTGCTGGGTCATATGGTGTTTTTTGGGGTTTTTTTAAATTTTTTATTTAATATAACTGAGCGAAAATGTACATTCCCGTATAAATTTACATACCCACCTATATGCAGCTTCCACTGCTCTCCCTACCCAGTGACAGCACACTATTCGTCTGCTCGACACATGTCTCATTCTCCCAACAGTCTCTTGTTTCCCCTCCTCTCCACCCCCTCTCCTTCCTCCAGCCAGAGGTCAGCAGGATGACATTCTATAGATGTATAGAACCATGAAGTACATCCAATATATGGTCACTGCATCGCCAAGTCCAATCCATTCCTCTCTGAAGCACGGACCTTCATTATGATTTATGGTCAAGGGCAACATCAGGGCAAGGGTCCATGCTCCCAGTGGAACCCCGAAACCACTGGACCACCAATTGAGGACTTTTAGTGGGGATCTCAGGGTGCACACCTTTTTATTCTTGTGTTGCCAGTGAGACTCAACTTAGTGAGCTCCATCGCAGCTATCACTGGTGGTGGCCGGGCACCATCCAGTTCTTCCGGTCCCAAGTCGATGTAGGCACCCACTGATGTGGGTCTCTTTGTCTTCTGGGTTGTCTTTTCCCCATGTCATTTTGGTCTTCGGTGAGCATCCGTTCCTGTGCCCTCGGATAGCAGCTTGGCAGCTTTTAAGACCCCAGACGCCACTCACAAATGTGGGGTGCAGAGAGCCCTCTTAGCAAAATGCTGGTTGTGCCAATTGGCCTTGATTTCACCTAAGAGCATGGTCTCCCGCCCCCTACCCCAGCTACTCTATCCTTGCAATATTGGGTTAAGATGAAAGGAGTACTGATGTTATGTTTAAGTCCACTTAATGTTGTTCTTGTTTCTAATGTGTGCTATCACCGCTTTCACCCAACCAGATACCTAGCAACTATCTAATCTAAACCCTCCCCCCTTTCACCCTCCCCTCCCTTGCAGCTGTCAAAGAGTCTTTTCTTCTACACACAAGTCTGTCTATGAGATCTTATCCTACAGGTCTGATACAATATTTGTCCTTTTGTCACTGATTACTTTCACGCAACATAATGTCTTCCAGTTGAAACCAGGTCATGAGAGGTTTCCTGAAGTCATTGTTGTTCTTTATCATTGTGTGGTGCTCCATTGAGTGTATATACCATAGTTTACCTATCCATTCTTCTGTTGTTGGGCATCTGGGGTTGATTCCATCGTTTTGCTATCGTGGACTGTGCTGCGATAAACATTCTGGTGCATGTGTCCGTTGGTGTGAAAGGCCTTGATTCTGTAGGATATATTCCAAGTAGTGGAATTACTGGGTCAAATGGTATATCGATATCCATTCTTTTAAGGAAGCGCCAGATTGCTTTCCAAAGAGGCTGGACCATTTTGAAACCCCACCAACAGTGTAGGAGAGTTCCACTTTCTCCACAGCCTCTCCAGCATTTGTTGTTTTGTGTTTTTCGGATCATGGCCAATCTTGTTGGGGTGAGATGGTATCTCATTGTCATCTTGATGTGAATTTCGTTAATAACTAAAGATCGTGAACATGTCCGCATGTGTTTTTTGGCTGCCTGGATCTCTTCTTTAGTGAAATGTCTGTCCATCTCCTTTGCCTATTGCTTAAATGGATGATTTATCTTCTTGTTAATATTTTGTAGTATCTTATAGATTATGGAGATCAGGCGTCGGTCTGACATAGCGTTGCCAGATATTTTTTCCCATTCTGTAGATGTTCTTTTAATTCTATTAATAAAGTCTTCAGATGAGCAAAAGTGTTTAATTCTTAATAGATCCCATTTATCTATTTTCTCTTCTGATGATTGTGGTTTATTTGCCAGATTTTGGAGTCTGTCCATATAGTATATTAAAACTTCCATTGTTGTTCCTACCTTTTCTTGGATGAGCGTTATTGTTTTAGGTTTGATATTTAGGTCTTTTATCCAGTTGGAGACGGTTTTTGTATAAGGTGTAATATATGAATCCTGTTTCAGTTTCTTGCAGATGGATATCCAATTTTGCCAGCACCATTTGTTGAAAAGACTGTTTTCGCCCCAGTTTAATGTCTTAGGGCCTTTGTCGAATATCAGTTGTTCATAGGCAGATGGTGTCATCTCTGGGGTCTCAGTTCTTTTCCACTGATCGATCTGTCAGTTCTTATACCAGTACCAGGCTGTTTTGACCACTGTGGCAGTGTAATATGTTCTAAAGTCAGGTAATGAGAGGCCTCCCAGTGTGTTCTTCTTCTTCAGTAGTACCTTGCTTAACCGGGGCTTCTTCCCTTTCCAAACAAAATTGGTGATTTGTTTTTCCATCTCATTAAAAAATGTCACTGGAACTTGTATTGGGATTGCATTATATAAATAGATTGCTTTGGGTAAAATAGAAGTTTTCACAATGTTAAGGCTTCCTATCCATGAGCAGGGTAGGTTTTTCCATTTATCTAAGTCTCTCTTAGTTTCTTGTAGTAAGGGCTTGTAGTTCTCTTTATAAAGGTCTGTTGTTTCTCTGGTTAGATTAATTCCTAGGTACCTTATCTTCTTAGGGGCTATCGTAAATGGTATTGATTTGATAATTTCTTCCTTAACAGCCTCATTGTTGTTATAAAGTAATCCTACTGGTTTACTTATGTTTATCTTGTATCCTGAGACTTTGCTGAACTCTTCTATCAGTTTGAGTAGTTTTAGTTTTTAGCATGAATGGGTGTTGGATTTTATCAAATGCCTTTTCAGCATCAATGGACAAAATCAAGTGATCCTTGTCTTTTGTGTTATTTATGTGGTTAATCACATTAATTGTTTTTCTGATGTTGAACCAGCCTTGAATTCCTGGTATGAATCCCACTTGGTCATCATGGATTATTTTCTTGATATGTTGTTGTATTCTATTGGCAAGAATTTTGTTGAAGATTTTCGCATCTAGATTCAAAAGTGATATTGGTCTGTAGTTCTCTTTCTTTGTTGGGTCTTTCCCTGGCTTAGGTATCAGGGTTATGCTGGCTTCATAGAATGAGTTTGGGAGTACTCCATCCCTTTCTATACTGTGAAATAGTTTCAGTAGTATTGGGGATAACTCTTCTCTAAATGCTTGGTAGAATTCTGCAGTGAAGCCACCTGGACCCAGACTTTTTTTGGTTGGCAGTGTTTTGATGACCTTTTCAATCTCTTCCTTTGTAACGGATTTGTTAAGTTGTTCTGCTTCACAGTGTGATAATTTGGGTAGGTGGTATGAGTCAAGGAATTTGTCCATTTCCTCTAGGTTTTCAAATTTGTTACAGTATTGTCTTTCACAGTATTCTGTTATGATATTTTTTATTTCTGTTGCATCGGTGGTGACAACCCCCCTCTCATTTCTAATTTGGGTTATTTGTTTCCTCTCCTGCTTTTCTTTAGTAAGTTTAGCCAGTGGTTTGTCAATTTTGTTGATCTTCTCAAAAAACCAGCTTTTGGTCTTTTCAATTTTTTCAATTGTTTTTCTATTCTCTAATTCATTTAGCTCTGCTCTAATCTTTATGATCTTGTTTCTTCTGGTGCCCGAGGGGTTCCTCTGTTGTTCTCTTTCTACTTGTTCAAGCTGTAGGGTTAGTTCCTTGATTTGGTCTCTTTCTTCCTTCCAGATGTGTGCATTTATGGAGATAAACAGACCTTTGAGCACTGCTTTGACTGTATCCCATAGGTTCTGGTAGGAAGTGTTTTCGTTCTCACTGGAATCCATGAATTTCTTTAACTCATCCTTGATTTCCTCTATAACCCATGTTTTTTGGAGAAAGATGTTGTTCAGTTTCCAAGAGTTCCACTTTCTATCTATGTTTTTTCTGCTATTGATTTCAACTCTGATGGCTTTATGATCTGAGAAGATGCTTTGCAGTAATTCAATGGTATGGATTTTGTTGAGCATTGCATTATGGCCTACCATGTGGTCAATTCTGGAGAATGTTCCATGTGCACTGGAGAAGAAGGTGTAGTTGTCTGCTGATGGGTGGAAAGTTCTGTATATATCAATGAGGTTTAGTTGGTTAATTGTGGCAATGAGGTCTTCTGTATCTTTACTGGGTTTTTTTCTAGATGATCTGTCTAGTATTGAGAGTGGAGTGTTGAAGTCTCCCACTATTATTGTGGAGTCATCTAACTCTCTTTTGAGCGTAGTCAATGTTTCTTCGACGTATTTCAGTGCTCTGATATTAGGTGCATAAATATTTAATATAGTTAAGTCTTGCTTGTGTACTGAACCTTTCAGCAATAGTGTCCATCTTTGTCCACGATGGTGGATTTGACATTAAAATTGATTTTGTCTGAGATTAGAATTGCCACCCTTGCTCTTCTTTGTTCATTTTTAGCTTGATACATATTCTTCCAACCTTTAATTTTCAGTTTGTTCCTGTCTTTAGGTCTCAAGTGAGTTTCTTGTAGACAACATATGGATGGGTCATGTCTTTAGTCCAAGATGTCACTTGATGTCTCTTTACTGGAGCATTCAGTCCATTCACATTCAATGTAATTATTGATAGGTATGTGTTCAGTGCTGCCATTGTGATATATTTATTTTTATGTTGATGTTTTCTCTGTTGTTCTTATTAGTCTATTCTGGGACGTTCTTTGTTGTGAGTTGATTTTTCACCTTTTTCAGAGCTGGTTTTGTAGTTATTGAGACTCCTGTGTTACATTTCTTGAAATGGTATGATACATCTTTGTTGTGCTTTACAGCTGCCCCTATGATTCCCCTTAATAAACTATATATAAACAAAATTTTAATTACTACCAGTTTTGTCAGTTTCTTCTCCATCTGGAAGGACTATAACAACTGTAGTACATCCCTCTTTTTAATATGATGACACTATAGTTTTCATGATGATCACTGGATTGCTTCTTTCCTTATCAAAGCTGTGATTGGCTTTGGAGCCTTCCCTAACTGAGTACAGTTTTGAGTAGTAAAGTCGTTCTAATATTAAAGTTAGTGGTTTTGTTCTTTTAAGCCAGAGCCAAGAACTTCTTTCAATATTTCTTGTAGTTTTGGTTTGGTTTTGACAAAGACTCTGAGTTTCTGTTTGTCTGGGAATGTCTTAATTTCATTTTCATATTTGAAAAATAGTTTTACAAGATATATAATTCTTGGTTGCAAGTTCTTCTCCTTCAAGGCTTTGAATGTGTCATGCCACTGTCTCCATGCCAGCATGGTTTCTGCTGAGAAATCTGAAGAGAGCCTACAGGGTTTCCCTCTGAATGTTAGCTTTGCTTTGAGTCTTGCTGCCTTTAAGAGTTGCTGCTTATGTTTCATTTTGTTGAACTTGATTATAATATGTCTTTGAGTCTTTCTTTTGAGATCTATATTGGGTGGTGTACGATATGCATCTAAGATGTCTATATTCTCTTCCTTCATGATTTCTGGGAAGTTTTCTTTCAGCAGCTCAGCAACAATACTCTCTGTGTTCTCAGATGTCTCACCCTGTTCAGAGACTCCAATTAATCGAAGGTTGTTCCTCTTAATAGAGTTCCACATGCTTCTTAATGTTTCTTCATTTTTCTTGTTTCTTTTTTCTGATTTCTGCTCATAGACACTGGCATCAGTAGCTCTGTCTTCCAAGTCAGAAATTCTTTTTTCCATTTGTTCCATTCTGTTTTCTTGATCTGTTGGATTGCAGAGTACTGGTGTTCCATCAGATCAAACATATTGCTTAATTTTTCATTTTGTTCTGCTGCATTTTGTATAAGGTCTAGAAGGGCTCTGTATATAATCATTTTTATTCACTTTCTGATGCTTTCATAAAAGTTTCTTCATCTGGAAAACTCCTTGGTTGCTTTGTTTGGGAGCCTTCTGAAGCCATGGCTGATTTCTTGTGTGCCACAAGTGTCTGTTGCTTTTTGGGACCCATGTGAGTATGTAGAGGCTGGAAGAGGTACTGTGAGGATGGACTGCAGATGTTTCTCTAGGCTGTCTTAAAATGTAAAGCAAAAGATATCTGACCACTTCACAACTCAGTTAGGTTTTCAGGTGTAGAAGTCCCTCTTCTCAACTGGCAAAGTAAGCACCACTATATGCAACCCCAGATGATACAAACTAGTTCAGAACACAGCAAAGCTACTGCCCTGTTGGCCTCTTCTGACAGGGCCTAGCCTTAGCCGACACTGTGTCGAGTACCACTTTTGTAATAGAAAAGCGCTCTCTTGTAGGCAGGCTCTGGCTCCCCAGCTAAGAATTAGTTTCAGCTGCGGCCACCGTATCCAAGATGGCGCCATCCACACAGGCAGCAGACAGAAGGGCTAAAGGTGCCGAGAGGTAGTGATTCCTCTGCTTCTGTTGCAGGACCCCCAAAGCAGGTGGCACTACGTAAATTATTGCTTTTCTGTCGGAGAACCACTGTCCTGTTTGCAGGCACTGGCTCCTAGGCTAAGAATGAGGTCTCGCTAGAATCTCCATATCCAACATGGCATCCTGCACACTGACTGGGAAACTCCGTACAAACGCCGCTGAGGCAGATATAAAACAACAGGCTCAAAGTGGCTAGATTAACAGAGTCCAAGCCTGGCTCTCAAAATATGGGAATTTCACCTGCCTGTCCCCCCAGCAGCGTGTCTGAGTCTAGCCACTAGGCAATACCCTGCTCTGCCTGCCGGCCAAGAGAGAGGAAAAAAATGTCAAAATGGTGCGTTTACTTTCAGTCCATGAGAGCCAGGGATAGCCAGGAGCGGGAGTCAGCGTAAGAGAGGAGGTTTTTCGCTCAGTGGTATGAAGTCCCAATTAACAGCCTTGTGCCGTGTCCTGGGGCTGATGAGGTGACCAGAAGGCTCTGTTTGATTATCAATTCAGGTCTTGGTTTCCAGAGGGATATAAGGAGACGTGGGCTTAGTCCGCCGTCTTACTCCGCCCCCAATATGTTGTTTTTATTTCTAGTTTTCATAAGAAACTGCCAAATCAATTTCCAAAATGGTTGTACCATTTTACATTCCCACCAGCAGAGTATAAGTATTCTAGACCCTCTCCCACATTTATTATTTTCTATTTTTTGGATTACTGCCAGCCTTGTCTGATATCTCAGATGGTGTTTCACTGTAGTTTTGATTTGCATTTTTCCAGTAGCTAATGGTCAGGAGCACTTCTTCATGTATCTGTTAGCCACCTGAATAACTTTGGTAAAATACCTGTTCATATCCTTTTCTGATTCTTTAAATTGGGTTATTTGTATTTTTGCTGTTGAGGATTTGCAGTATCTTGTAGATTCTGGAGCTTAGACGCTGATCAGATTTTTCACACCAAAAAGACAACCTACAGACTGAAATACGTGTAGGTTGTCATTTACTCTTTTGGTGAAATCCTTCTATGAGCATAAGTGTTTGGTACCAGTTATCTATTTTCTCATCTGGTGTTTGTGCACTGTTAGCAATGTTTTGTGGTCTGTTTATGCAGTGTGTTAGGGCTCCCAGTATTGCCCCTGCTTTTTCTTCCATGATGTGTATCATTTTAGATTTGATATTTAGGTCTGTGATTCATTTGGAGTTAGTTTTTGTGCATGATGTGAAGTGTGGGTCTTGTTTCTTTTTTTTGCGGATGGATATCCAGTTATAACAACACCATTTGTTAAAGAGACTGTCTTTTCCGCAGTTTATGGGTTTCCAGCTTTTGTCATGCATTATCTGCTCATAGGTAGATAACTTTATGTCTGGATTCTCAATTCTGTTACAGTGGTCTATGTATTCTTTTTCTTTTTTTAATCAGGACCAGGCTGTTTTGACTACTGTGGCAGTGTAACAGGTTCTAAAGTCAGGTAGTGTGCGGCCTCCCACTTTGTTCATCCTCTTCAGTAATGCTTTACTTACCCAGGGCCTCTTCCTTTTCCATATGAAGTTGTTGATTTGTTTCTCCATCTCATTAAAAAATTAGCATCAGAATTTCGATCGACATTGCATTGTATCAATGGATCCCTGTTAGTAGAATCAGCGTTTTCACAATGTTGAGTCTTCCTACCCTTGAACGAGGTAGATACTTCCACTTATGTAGGTCTCCTTTGTTTTCTTGCAGTAGCGTCCTGTAATTTTCTTTGTATAGATCTTTTACATCTCTGGTTAGATTTGTTCCTAAAAGTACTTTATCTTCTTGGGAGTTATTGTAAATAGTATTGATTCAGGGATTTCATCTTTGATTTCTCTTTGTTGGTGTAAAGGCATTCAACTGATTTTTAATGTTTGTCTTCTATCCTAGTACTTTGCTGAACTCTTTTATTAGTTTCAGTAAAAAAAATTTGTGGACTGTACAGGGTTTTCTGTGTATAAGATCATATCAACTGTAAATAGAGAGATTTCTATTTCTTCCTTACCAATTTGGATGTACTTTATTTCTTTTTCTTGCTTGATTGCTCTGGCTAGAACCTTGTCATTAATTGAATTTTGTTCCCCCAAAAACTGTGTGTAGAAATTTCGCTTGGCCAAGACTCTTGGTATTGCATGATGTCCTCCATATTGTAAATCTTGCTTCTATGGTGTTAATGAGGTTTGATGGGCAGAAGTTGTATTGGTGGGGCAAGACTCAATATGCTGGAGCTAAGGAGCTTTGGAACACTTGCTTGAGCTGTGCAGACATGGGAGGCAAGGCTTGAGGAGCCAAGAGGCCGAAGACCCAGAACAAAAGCCTAAGAGACAAGGAACACAGGAAGTAGAGTTGCCACAGTCTCAAAGGGTAGAGTTGCCTCTCAGATGTATTAGGAAAACAGGGCTAAAGCCGAGGGAGCACAGTTATCATTCCAGTTGGCCTGGAAGGCACTGCTGAAGCTGAGGGTTGAGGAGCCTCCACTCGGAATCTGGAGAGTGCACCAATACCTAGAGTCTAGAGGACAGGACCTTTATGTAAATGGTCTCAGAGAACACAGAGCTGTTTGTCTTGATGGTTGTTCGAGGCTAAAAACATCATGAAGTTTGTTGTTGTTAGGTGCTGTCAAGTTGGTTCCAACCCATAGTAATCCTAAGCACAATAGATTGAAACACTGCCCGGTACAGCACCATGTCCCCATTGCTTTTATGCTTAAGCCCATTGTTGCAGCCACTGTGTCAATACATTTCATCAAGGGTCTTTCTCTTTTTCACTGACCCTCCACTCTACCAAGCATGATATCCTTCTCCAGGGACTGATCCCTCCTGACAACATGTCCAAAGTATGTAAGACACAGTTTTGCCATCTTTGCTTCCAAGGACCACTCTGGTTGTACTTTTTCCAGAACAGATCTGTTTGGTTTTTTGGTGGCCCACAGTACATTGAACATTCTTCTCCAACACCACAATTCAAAGGTATCAATTCTTCTTCTGTCTTTTTTGTTCACTCTGCAGCTTTCACATGCATATGATGCAGTTGAGAATACCATGGCTTGGGTCAGGTGCACTTTAGTCTTCAAGGTGACATCCTTACTTTTTAATACTGTAAAGAGACCATTTGCAGCAAATTTTCCAAATGCGGTGCATCTTCTGATTTCTTGACTGCTGCTTCCACGGGGGGGTTGATTGTTGAACCCAGTAAGATGAAATCCTTGACAACCTTAATCCTTTCTCCATTTTTGATGATGTTGCTTACTGGTCCAGTTGTGGAGATTTTTGTTTTCTTGATGTTGAGTGCAATCCATACTGAAGGCTGTGGTCCTTGATCTTTATCAGTAAGTGTTTCAAATCTTCTTCACTTCCAGCAAGTAAGGTAGTGTTGTCTGAGTAACACAGGTTGTTAATGAGCCTTCCTCCAATCCTGATGTCTCATTCTTCTTCATGTAGTCCAGCTTCTCAGACTATTTGATCAGCATACTGATTGAAAAGCTCTGGTGAAAGGATATAGTTCTGATGCACACCTTTCCTGACTTTAAACCATGCAGTGTCCCCTTGTTCTGTTCGCATGACTGCCTCTTGATCCATGTACAAATTCATTAAGAACACAATTAAGTATTCCAGAATTCCCATTTTATGCAATGTTAGCCACAATTTGTTATGATCCACACAGTCAAATGCCTTTTCATAGTCAATGAAACAGAGGTAAACATCTTTCTGGTATTCTCTGTTTTCAGTGACATCAGCAATGATATCCATGCTACCATGTGTTCTTTTAAATCCAGGTTGAATTTCTAGCAGTTCCCTGTCAATATACTGCTGCAGCTGCTTCTGAATGAAATATAGCAAAATTTTACTTGTGTGCTGTGCTAACAATATTGTTTGACAATTTCTGAATTCATTTGGATCACCTTTCTTGGGAATAGGCATAAATATGGATCTCTTCCAACTGACTGGCCAGACAGCTTTCTTCCAAATTTCTTGGCATAGACAAGTAAGCACTTCCAGTGTTGCATCAGTTTGTTGAAATGTTGCATTGATAGTTCATCAATTCCTAGAACTTTGTTTTCTTGACATTGCCTCCAATGTAGCTTTGACTTCCTCCTTCACTAACATTGGTTTCTGATCATATGCTACCTCTTGAAATGGTTGAACATCAACCAGCTCTTTCTCGTATAATGACCCTGTGTATTTTTTCCATCTTCTTTTGATGCTTCCAGTGTTATTTAAAATTTTCTCCATAGAATCCTTCACTACTGCAAATCAAGACTTGCATTTTTTATTTCAGTTATTCCACCTTGAGAAATGCAGAACGTTTTCTTTGGTTTTCTATCTCCAGCTCTTTGCACATGTAATTACAATACTTGATCTTTTCGAGCTGCCATTTGAAATCTTCTGTTCAATTATTATCTTCATCATTTCTTCTTTTTGCTTTAGCTACTTGATGTCCAAGAGCAAATTTCTGAGTCTCTCCTGACATCCAATTTAGTCTTTTCATTTTCTCCTATCTTTTTAATGACCTCTTGCATTCTTCATATATAATGTCCTTGATGTCACTGCACAATTTGTCTGGTCTTTGGTCATCAGTATTCAATAAATCAAACCTATTCTTGAGCTAGTCTCTTATACTCAGTTGGGGTACACCCAAATTTGTATTCTGGCTCTTGTGGACTTGTTCTAATTTTCTTCAGTTTCAGTTTGAACTTACATATGAGCACTTGATTGTCTGTGCCACAATCAGCCCCTGAACTTGTTGTGACTGAGGACAGTGATCTTTTCTGTCATCTCTTTCCAAAGACATTTTCAATTGGATTCCTGAGTATTCCATCTGGAGAGGTCTATGTGTTTGTCACCATTCATGTTGGTGAAAAATGGTACTTGCAGTGAAGAAGTCGTTGGTCTTGCAAAATTCTATCATGTGATCTTCGGCATCATTTCTATCACCAAGGCCAAGCTTTCTAACTACTAATCCTTCTTTGTTTCCAACTTTTACATTCCAATCATCAGCAATGATCAGTGCATCCTAATTGTATGTTCGATTCATTGCAGCCTTCAGAAGCTGGTGAAAATCTTCATCTTTGACCTTAGTAGTTGGTACGCAAATGTGAATGATTATTCCTATTAACTGGTCTTCCTTGTAGGCATATGGATAGTGTTCTATCACTGACAGCATTGTACTTCAGGATAGATCACAAAACATTCTTTTTGATGATGACCACAACACCATTCCTCTTCAAGTTGTTATTCCAGGCATAGTAGACCTTATGATTGTCCAATTCAAAATAGCCAGTACTAGTCCGTTTCAGCTCACTAATGCCTAGGATATTGATGTTTATGCATTCCATTTCATTTCTGATGATTTCCAATCTTCCTAGATCTACTTCGTGCATTCTACATTGCAATTATTAAAGGATGTTTACAGCTGTTTCTTCCCATTTTGCATCATGCCACATCAGCAAATGAAGGTTCTGAAAGCTTGTTTCCATCCACAGGATTAAGGTCAACTCTACTTTGAGGCTACTTTGAGGAGACAGCTCTTCTCCAATCATCTTTTGAGTGTCTTTCAACCCGTGCTACTCCTCTTCTGGCAATATATCAGAGAATATTTCACTGCTGTTCATAAGGTTTTTGCTGGCTAATTCTTTTCAGAGGTAGACTGCTGGGTCCTTCCTAGTCATTGTTAGTCTGGAAGGTCCACTTAAACCTGTCCACCATGGATAACCCTGCTGGTATCTGAATACTGGTGGCACAGCTCCCAGCATCACAGCAACATGCGAGTCCCCCATGATACCACAAACTGACAGACACATGGGGCATTTAATCAATATGGTCAATAAACAGTGAATTAAAGTTTAAAGAGTATATGAAGGATCCCTACCCCTGGTGACACACAGAATCTTCATAAATATAAATATAAATCTATATTTAAAGCTGTGAATATATAATAGCTTATTATGGAGGTATATGTATTGTGTGTGTGTGTGTGTGTGAAAAGCTGTGCAACAGTTTACCTCTATAAAAGCACTCATCACACTCTATTACAGAAGACTGTCTTTCCCAGCAGCAGTGAGCCCCTCAGGAGCTTGGTTGACATTTTGTTCCTCTGTGTATTCCCAGCACCCAGGATGAAGTCTGGAACTTTTGCTGAATGAGTAAATAATCCATTCAGTGTTTCTATGTTCTTATTGGCCATGAGTCAGAAATGACTCAACAGTAACCTATTATATCTTCATATCTTTCTTTATGAACTTTTGTTCTTTTAAATAGAGTTATTTGTCTTCATATTACTGAACTCCATGAAGTTTTTATATACCTTGAATAGAAGTCCTTTGTCTTTTTTTTTTTTTTTCTTTTAATTGTGGTAAAAATATATACCACCAAAAATTTGCCATCTTAACCATCTTTAAGTATACAATTCAGTGACATTAATTACATTCAACATGTTGTGAAACCACTACAACTATCCATTTTCAAAACTTTTCATTGTCTCAAACAGAAATTTAATATCCTTCTACCAATAATTACTCCTTCTCCCCTCTCCTTAACCTCTTAAAGAAACAAATCAAATGTGTTTCTCTCTAATCAATTCCAACTCTTATCAGCCTTAGAGGACAGAGAAGAACTGCCCATAGGGTTTCCAGTGCTGTAATCTTTATGAGGGAACCCTGGAAGCAAAGTGGTTAAATACTATGGCTGCTAACCAGAAGGTCGGCAGTTCGAATCCACCAAGCATTCCTTGCAAATTCTACAAGGCAGTTCTGTTCTGTCTATAATGTCACTGTGAGTTGGAATTGACCCAGCATCTGTGGGTTTGGCTTTGGTTTTGAATCGTTACAATAACAAACTGCTACGTCTTTCTCCCTTGGAGTAACTGGTAGGTTCAAACCCCTGACCCTTTTGTTAGTAGCTGAGCACTTAACTACTGCATCACCAGTGCTCTTTTCTGTCTCTTTGCAATTACCTATTCTAGATATTACATGCAAGTGGTGTCATACAATATTTGTCTTTTTGTATCTGTGTTATTTCACTTAGCAAAATGTTTTCAAGGTTCATTGATGTAACACATGTCAGGACTTCCTTTCTCTCATGGCAGAATATTACTCTATTGTGTGGACACACTGTATTAGGTTCAACCATTCATCTGCTGATGACCATTCAGGTTGTTTCCACTTTGGGGCTATTGTGATAGTTATGCCATGAACATCTTTTGTACAAGTTTTCTTTTCGATACGGGTTTTCAGTTCTTTGGCTGTATATATAGAAGTGGAATTTCTACATCATGGGGTAGTTCTGTGGTTAACATTTTAACAAACAACAAAACTATTTTCCAAAGTAACTGTAAAATTGCACATGTCAATCAAAAAAATATGAGGCTTCTAATTTATCTGCCACTTCACTATAAAACGAAACCCACTGCTGTTGTCATGGATTGAATTGTGTCCCCCCAAAAATACGTGTAGCCACATAGCTGGGCCATGATTCCCAGTATCTTGTGACTGTCCTCCATTTTCCGGTTTTCCTATGCTGTATGTTTAAAAGATTAGGATGGGATTGTAAATCCCTTCATAGGATCACCTCCCTGCTCCATTGTAAAGGGAGTTTCCGTGGAGTATGGCTTGCCTCACCCTTAATCCTTTCATTCTACAAGAGATAAAAGGAGAGGGAAGAAAGCAGAGAATTGGCAACCTCACACCACCAAGAAAGCTGCACCGGAAGAAGAGCGTGTCCTCCAGACCTGAGGTTCCTGTGCCAAGACGCTCATGGGACAAAGACAGATGCAATACTAGACTTTCCTCCAAAGCTGACAAGGGATAAAGCCTTCTCTTGGAGCAGACATCCTGAATTTGGACTTGTAGCCCACCAGACTGTGTGAGAATAAACTTTGCTTTGTTAAAGCCATCCACTTTGTGGTAGTTCCGTTACAGTGGCACTAGCTGACTAAAAGAGCTGTCAAGTCAACTTTGACTCATAGTGACCCTATAGGACAGAGAAGAACTGCTCCATAGAGTTTCCAAAGAGTGCCTGGAGGATTTGAACTGCCAGTCTTTTGGTTAGCAGCTGTAGCACTTAACCACTACACCATCAGGGTTTCCCTCTTTACCATAATGTCTATAAATTACTCTCAAATGCTTGTTAAAAAATCATATATCTGCATTTATCTTTCCATAAACCAAGTCCAGCAATATGTTAATACATTTAGATGAAATATTTGTCAGTATTCACTACATTAGTCTTCAAGCTTTTCTGTTAGTTTGAAGTATTTTAAATGAAAAAAAATGAAGTTAAATTCAGAAAATAAGGAAAACACATTCAGAATAAAATATTACACAGTAATTATATTTAAAGTTAAAATTTATATATGATTTGGAATTAATGACAATCAGATTTATAATGAATCAGTTTAAGAAATGGCTAGCTTTCATACTGAGCAATCGAATGATGAATATTTGCCATGCTCCATCTAGTGGTTAACATTCTGACCTACCATGACTCTAAAGGATTTCCAGTGTAGTGGAATTCAACAATTGACCTATTAAATAGTACTATATTTTATTGCAACAAATAAATAATGATATTTTCCTTTACCATATATCAATGTAGTTAAAGGTTATTCCCTCAGTTATCGGTATTTGCTCTTGCTTATTGCAAGCTAATCTAACACTGGAAAGTGGCAAGACAGACAGTCTTGTGGGGAGTGGTCACAAGGTCATTTCTCTTTACCTCCCTATTTTTCCAGGTAACTTCCAGAAGGCAGTTTTTCATGACTCTCTTCCGTTACTGTGAGACATGGGATTTCCATCTAGCCCCATCCCTTATGTTACACCTTCAAGGTACAAACCACTTAAATGCAGTATAAAAATATCCATTGCATGACAGCGTGACTCACTGCTCAAGTCACCTGTATCTAGTTCATCTGGTTTGCTGTCATCCTGTGGAAGAAGGATGTGGGGAGCTGACACCTTGCTAATCTTGATTAGAGTGACTGTGTAATAATGCAGGTTCAACTTGGGCTCACTGTCTTTTCACCAGCTGAAATATGATAGATCCACAACTAAAGCTAACAATTCTGCTGCTTATACACTGTTTGATTCCTTGATCAGGATACTGCCCTTTATCAAAATCAAAGGGATAAAGTTAGACTTCTCTACCCTTTTCTGACTTGAGAACCCTTTTAACAGTAATATAAACTCTTTAAAAATCATTTCATAACTTTTATGTGACATTTTAGAACATCGGTTTTAATTACAGCAATGTATTACATGACTTGTTAAATTTGAATAAACTGAAAAATATGTATTACTTGGGAACATGTTGACCTTCACCTCACAATGTACAATATGACTAAGAAGCAAAAATGACTACAAACTTGTGTAACAGTTAAGGTGAAAGAATTAATATAATGGCTCTCAGTTTTAGCTGATTAATAAAGCCGTTGAGTGACTAAGTCATGGATGTAATCAGTTAATCTCTACTGACCACTTGGAAACACTCAAAAGATTACAGTTTCAAAAGTGAAATAAAGACATCCATTTCTAAACAGAAGTAATTACCACCATTAAAGTTTCAATCCCCCAGAACAGCTACACAACCACTCAGAAATTTGTTACACCAACAGCTGAAAATTTTGTGCCAAAAGAAAGCATTTAAAAAAACAAAGAAACACTGATGCTGTCAAGTCCATTTCAACTCACAGTGACCTTGGTGGAGTATTACTTAAGAGCTCACCAAAAGGCCAGTGGTTTGAATCTACACAGCTCTCTTTGTAAACTGTATGGAGCAGTTCTACTCTGTCCTATAGGGTTGCTATAAGTTTCAAAGCAAGACAATGCCAATTAATAATTTAAAACAGGGCAAAAAGAGGCAGGGCTAAGATAGTGAAGTAGTCAGATACTTCCTGTGATCCCTCTAACAAAGAAAGGCAGAAGAAAGCAAATGAATAGATTAATATGACATTGTAGGAGTCCTGAGCATCAAAGAGAAAGCTGAGAAATCAGATGGACTGAGCAGACCTGACCTGGTGGGAACTGGCGCCGCACAGGCTGAGGGTCAATAGCAAGCATGATGAGGGAAGTGGTGGTGTTCAGAAACTGTCTCAGTGGAAGACACCAAGTGGTGGAGAACCCACTCAAACCTCCAGAATCCATGGAACAACAGCATTTGAATGTCAAATCTAAGTGGCTTGTGTCTAACCTACCACAAGGATCTAAAACTCTCCTTCATGATAAACTTCTCTCCCTTTATCCCAGCACTTCCCCCTCCCTTCTCTGCACTGCACCCAGCTCCAGAGACTGATACATTACCTGAGCTGGAAGTAGGACTCTTTATGTGTACCCTGAGCCATTCTCTTAGATTTGGTGAGGAAACAATTTAATAAACAAGAGGGAAAAATAATAATAATCTACCAGCTCCCCTAAGACGGAAGCTCAGTGCAGAAACTGTTCATTTGCCTAGGTACAGGCATAAGAGGACATGCCTTCCTAACAGACACTCATGGATGGCTGTCAACCTCCTGATTTTCTCAGCATGTACACCTAGACACCCGTGCCTATACCAATAACTCTTCATTATCTAAAGAAAAAAAAGATCTTTCTATATGCTATCTACAAGAGATACATCTTAGAACTAAAGAGAAAAACTAAAACTCAAGGGATGGAAAAATATGTATCAAGCAAAAAGCATTTTAAAAGAGCACAGCAATATTAATTTCTGATAAAATAGACATAAAAGTGAAAACTGCCACAAGGAAGGACACTACATAATGATTAAAGAGTCAATATGTAAAAAGATATAACCATATCAAATATTTATGCATCAACGATAGGGCTCCTAAATACAGACAAAAAAAAAAAATCTGATTGCATTGAAAACAAAAGCAGACAGCTGCATAATAATAGTAGGAGACTTCAATTCACCTCTTTTGATGAAGAACAGAAAATCTAGAAAGAAGCTCAATAAATACAGGGAAGATCTACATGCCATAATCAATCAACTTGACCTCACAGACATATAAAGAAGACTCCACTCAACTGTAGCCAAGTATACTTTTCTTTCCAATGTGCATGGAATATTCTCCAGAACTGACCACATAATAGGCCATTAAGCAATCCTTAATAAAATTCAAAGTACTGAAATATTACAAAGCATCTTTTCAGACTTTAAAGCCATAAAAGTAGAAATCAATAACGGAAAAAGGATGAGAAAAAAAAAATCAAACACATGAAAACTGAATAACACCTTGGTCAAAAACTACTGGGTTAGAGAAGAAATTAAAAATGGAATAAAAAAAATCACAATATCAATGAGAATGAAAACACATCCTACAATAACCTTTGAGACTCAGCAAAAGCAGTGCTCAGAGGTCAATTTACCTCAGTAAATACACACATCCAAAAAGAAGGGCCCAAATGAAAACATTAACCCTATAACTCAGGTAGAAAGAGAGCAGCAAAAGAACCTCTTGGGTCCCAGAAGAAAGCAAATAATAAAAATGAGAGCAGAATTAAATGAATTAGAGAATAGAAAAAGGACTGAAAAGATCCAAAGCTTTTCTTTGAAAAGACCAACAAAATCAATAAACCATTAGGCAAACTGACAAAAGGAAAACAGGAGAGGAAGCAAATAACCCGAACAGGAAACGAGAAGACGGCTATCACAAAAGATCCAACTAAAGTTTAAAATATTATAACAGAATACTATGAAAAACTGAACTCTTAACAAATTTGAAAACCTAGAGGAAATGGATAAATTTCTAGAAACACACTGCTTACCTTAACTAACAAAAAAGAGGTAGAACAACTAAATAAATCTGTAAGAATAGAAGAGATTGAAAAGGTCATTTTAAAACTCCCAACAAAATAAATCCTTGGTACTGCCAACTTCACTGGAGAATTGTACCAAATCCTCAGAGAAGTTAACACCAATATTGCGGAAAGTATTTCAGAGCATAGAAAAGGATAGAATACTCTCAAATGCGGTCCATGTAGCCAGCATAACCCTGATACCACAAAAAAGGAAAATTAACAGACCAGCATCGATCATGAATTTAGATAAAATAGGGCAGAGAGTTTTGGTAAATCGTGACTTACTGATTACAAACTGCATATGCATTATTCAATCCATTATTAAATTCTGTTGATTCAACCTCATCAAAAGTCCTTAAATCAGTCTACTCAATTTTATAACTTCCCTAGTCTAAACTACCATCATCTCCGGCATAAATAATCCCAGCGTTCTCTTGTTTCAGCTGTGCTCTATGCCCAATTTGTTCACACAAGCAGCCAGGATGATTTTCTTAAATACAGATTTATTGAGGCATACTTTCTACAGAGTGAAATTCACCTACCTTAAATACACAATTTAATGAGTTTTCAAACATGTATACAGCTAAGTAACCCACATACCAATCAAGATACAGACATAACAGCTTAAAAATTTCCTGGTGGACAGCACTGAAAAGGGCGGAGTAGGAAGTCTTAGAGCTCCTCTCCTCTGCAAGAGCAGTTAATGAGCCGGCGGCAGCTGGCAGAATCAACTTTTTACTGAAACCTAGAATCTAGCTGAATGATGACAACAATCAGAATAGAGCTTGAGTAAGGAGGAATAGCTGTTCTGCATATGAGAGCTCTGTGGCATTAATTACTCATGTAGCTGATCAGGGCAACCACGAGGATGGCAGCCTGCACTCCAGGTGCGGGTCACTATTACCAGAGGGAGCAATTGTGGTTGTGGGTTTCAACCTGCGGAGGCTTACTCAAACACCTGTTCAGTACTTGCCTTTGTTTCAGCCAGGGCTTCGAACCCGTTTGTTCAGGTTCGAACCCCTGGTGAGAATTTGCATTTCTACCTAGGTCCCAGGAAGTTATACCTACAAAATCAGCGGAGGATCTCGCTAAACCCTGGTAGCTTTGTGGTTAAGTGCTACATCTGCTAAGCAAAAGGGAGGCAGTTTGAATCCGCCAAGTGCTCCTCGGAGCAGTTCTACTCTGTTACATAGGGTCAGTGTGAGTCAAAATCGAGTCTATGGCAGTGACTTTGGTTTTCGGTTTGGGGATCTTGTTTAAACTGTAGACTCTAACCATTATATCTGGGGTGGAACTGCAGTTTCTTAGCGGGAACTTGTTAGAAACTCAAATCACCAGCAGGGATTCCAATCAGAACAAACCTGTTGGAAGCCCTGGTTTCACTTAACTTAGAGAATTACCAGGGCTAACGAAGCTACTTCTATGGCTTTCACTGAAGGCATTTAAAGGTCCAAGTATTGACCACAGCAGCCTGGGGCTAAGGGCAACAGAGAAAATAAGCAATTTATAGCCCGAAAGGACTGGAAAAGAAGGGGGTGGCAAAAGAAATACGGAGTAGAATATGGCCTTTAAAAGTTCCTGCATATACTGAGGCATTGAGAAGGCTATCCCCATGCCAAGGGCTGGGTGCCTGCTCAGAAAAAGCCCTGATAAAAACCCTATACTTTCATTCTAGCTGGTCTCAGACTGCAAGCAGGAAGTGAAGGCCTGGGGAATGGTGACAGGGATTTGGGGCCTGATTCTGGGACTGCCGTTTGGAAAAATGAGAACAGCACCACTGAGCAACAGCAGGTACATGAACACACTCAACAACCAAGCCACACTTGCCACTTGGACAACAAGGTGAGCTGCTCAGGACCCATTTCAGTGGGAAAACAGGAACCAGTTTCTGGAGCAGGTCCAACAGAATGAAGAACTATTCAGCAAAACTGAACTGGAGCCACATTCCTCTGAGATTGTATCCTGAGCTATTGATGTTCCCATGCCTGTTGTTGTTAGGAAAAAAATAACTCTTAATTTCTCTTCATTTGGGTGAGAAAAGAAGATAAGGGTGGAGGTGGCATTTGTAATCTAATGCCTAGGGAATCTGAGAATATAATGCATGTAAGTAATTTTCATTGCATAAAAGAACAGCAAATTGAATTTTCCAGCCATTTGTCTCTAGCATGGCATTGTCCCAGCATCAGTACAGCATTTAAAAAAAAAATCACAGAATGTCACCTAGGGAGCTCAACTTTTTTACTGAGAATTTGGATGAAAGTCTAATTCCTAGCTAAATTCAAAAGGAATTCATTATAAGGAGAGAAGAATGCCCAGAATTGGGATTTGTCCTTAACTGAACTAGAAACATTAATGAATAAGAATGGGGAGAGGGGAGGAGGAAAACTCAAATGAGCAAGAGAGTAAATGAAGAAAATGGGAGGGCTCTCTTTAGCCTGCCTTTCTCCACATTAAACATCCAAAACTTCCATGGCCTCTTCATCATGTGGGACACATTTCCAAACTTTTCACTATTCAGAGTGTCCTTCTTGGAGATTCTCTACTGTGTCTTTCAGAGAATGCTGCTAGAAAACTTAAATAAATAGCGTAGATTCTGCCTGGAGGAAACAAAAAGCTAGTGTTCTTACTTCTACTGATCAAAAATAATTCTGAACATATAGCAAAGCATGGAGTCATAGAGGAAGCCAAATGTTGTACTAGGTGCTGTGGTCCAACAGGAGATGATGCAGTCCGAGTCCCTACCTTGAAAGAGTTTGCAAGTTTAATGGCAGGGAGAGACCAATAAGAAGGAATCAAACTAATAAACATGGATGACAGATTATGATGAGTGCTACAAATGAAATAAAACAGAGTAATATGATACCCAACCCACTGCCATTAAGTAGGATCCAACTCACAGTGATAGGTAATATAAATAGAGCTACTGGACACACAGGGAGTCCTACTTTTCAGAAATGGTAACTCTGAGAGGATGACATTTGAGGTAAGACCTGAATGACAAAAACTAAGGATATATTTTGGAGACAGAGTCAACAAAATATTACTACTGCAATAAGGAGAAAAAATAAATCTGTGGTGACCATTAATTAATGGACATAAGCAATTTGTGGGTTGTAGTGCCAGGTTATTCATGGAGAGATGGAGGAAGAACAGATTTCAGGAAGGAGGTATGAATCAAAAACTATGTTTTGGAAATGCTAAATTTTAGATCCTAAGAGGCAGGACCAAGACGGTGCAATACGTGCTTCCTGCCATCCCTCTTACAAAAAAGACCTGAAAGGTAATAACAGAACTGATATTGTCCCAAACCAACCCCAGAGTCCTTGGTTTATGAGTGGATGAACTACAATGCTAGCTCAATTGCCAAACAAGGAGGGGTGTCTGAAGTCACAGCAATGGCATTGACTGGGAGGAAGTGGGATCCTGAAACTTGGGATGGGGACATATGGGCAGATAATCAGGAAGCTGGAGACACTGAGTCCCTAAATTCCACTGAATCACTCCTGCCAATAGAACTACACCCATCTGAAGAGATTACTTCACATTTGTCTGCTAAACCACCTTGCCAACAAAAACCATTAAGACCTCTACTCCAATCTGATAATGAGATTAGCCCTAGTCCACCTGCCTCTAAGGACCCTTGCCTGAGTCACTAGCTAGGGCATTACTTGAGGCAGATGCTTTACAAGAATACAAGAACTGCCAATTAAGTTTGTAAACTCATCTTAGAAAAAAATGCTACATACCTCACTGCTGAATATCACTATGGTCACCTTCCAAGTGCTCCCCGTGCTCCCCTTGGGAAACTATGCACTACTGCCACTGCCTTGTCCACCCTTGAAAGCAGTTGTGGAACTCTTTTTATGGAACGGCCATCAGAGCTGTTGTCATATTGGCTTTGATATTCTGAATGTCATAAAAATGTCTTCCTTTCAATATTTCCTTTACCCTTGGATAAAGAAAAAAGTCACAGGGGGCCAGAACAGGTGAGAAGGGAGGGTGTTCCAATACAGTTATCTGTTTACTGTCTAAAGACTCCCTGACACACCAACTGGACAATTAAGTTTGTAAGCTTGCCACCTTGCCACCATGCGCAATGGCCATTCCTGAAAGAGCTCCAAAACTGCTTTGAAGGGTGGACTAGGCACTGGTGTCAATGCATAGGTCCCCAAAGGGAGTACTTCAGGGGTAACAGTAGTGATATTCAGCAGTGAGGTGTGTAGCACTTAGAAAAATTAAGTTCATGAATTTAATTGTCGGACCTCATAATAGTGAATGTTCTCGAAACAATTCCGCACTACCAGTTCTGGCTTCTAGAGCCATAACTAGACTTAAGTCCCAGCAAGCCCCTGAAGGTGAAGTACAAAGTATGACCCAGAAGGAGGGGATGGCTACTAAGAGTGTGGGATAATGGTGCAAGAAACATAAAGACGAATCAGTCTGAGCTTGATATGGGTCCACTAAGCACAGATACTTCATTCAACGTTTCAGCTTGAGAAGTTAGGAAATGATCTGATAGTTTCTTTGGGTTTCTGAAGCATGGATTATGAGGTAGCCTATACTAAATCAAGTTGAAGTAGCAGACTAATCTTCGTATAATGTTGAAAAACGTATCCAGAGGTTTAGGGAAATTGTCATGCTGAAGTGGATTTATCAGTTTAGACCCACAGAGCTACATATGGAGTGCCCAGAGGACACACCTTTTACCACAACTGAGAGGAACGATTCTATGAAGGGAGCTCCAGGATCCCTGAAAACTTCTCTGATTGCTATTTTATGTAAATCAAATTAGACAGTAGGAACTGTCCTAACTAAATTAAGCCACCTAACTGCAAAGTGACTGACTGGACCTCATGGTAGCAGAGGCCAAGTTGCTGCATTCAATTGACAAAGACAAAGTGGGCATGGTTGGAGAAATGGACAGCAGAGTCAAAGCAATAATCAAAATAGTCTGACTTGCATGGATTTATGACATTGGCTCCTTGGTCATGGTGTCCCTAGGAGCAAAAAGAAAGAAAATATACTAAATATTTACTTGATGTATACAAATGGATGAATTCTAGGTCAGACGAAGAGCAGTCTGACTCAAATCACCAGAATGAAGAGTTACAGTTCCTCAGTGAATTCCCAGACTTGAGTGACTTTAAAGACCTAAAACCTTTTGAATGAAGGGGAGGCCAGTTTATCCTAAGGAAGGATTCCGGTGCACTGCCAAATATTTATACTGTTAATCTCTCTCCCAGCCTTCCCCAAAGGGATCTGTAGCCTTTTGAGAGAAGCTGTTTATAGGGGGAAAGGAAATAATCAAAGTTTTGTTGATCACTGGATATTGGCTTTGAACTGACACTAATTCAAAGAGACCTGAATCTTCACTGTGGCCCCCCAGTTAGAGTGGGGTTATGTGATGGTCAGGTTATTAATGGAGTCTTGGGTCCAACCCATCTCACAGGATATCCAGTGGATCCCTGTATCCATCTTGTAGTGACTTCCCCAGGTCTAGAATGCATAATTGGTATTGATCAACTCAGAAACTGGCAGAAACCCCACACTGGATGCATGACAAATGGAGTAAGTGCTGTTATGGAAGGAAAAGTCAAGTTGAAGCCATTAATACTGTCACCACCTAGGAAAATAGTACACCAAAAGCATTATCACATTCCTGGGGATGTGACTGCAGGTATTTCTGCCATCATCAAGAACTTGGAGGATGCAGAGCTGGTGATTCCAATGACATCCCCAAGCAATTAGCTTATTTGTTCTGTACAAAACACACACGGATCTTGTAGAATGATAGTGTATTATCAAGAATTTAACCAGGTGGTGACTAATTGCAGCTGCTGTTCCAGATATAATTTCATCACTTGAGCAAATTAATACCTCTGCTGGTACCCAATATGCAGCTATTGATCTGGCTAATGCCTTTTTCTCCATAGCTGTTTCAAAGTGCCATCAGAAGCACTTTGCCTTCAACTGGCAAGTTCAACAATACACCTTTACTTGCCTACCTCATGCTTCATCCAGTTCTCTAGCCCTACGTCATGGCTTAGTCCACAGGTATCTTGTGTACCTTTCCCTTCTACAAGATGTCATGCTTGTCATTTATACTGATGACATTATGCTGAGTGAATCTAGTAAGGAAGAAGGATCAATGACTCTGGATTTATTGGTCAAACATTTGTAGGCAAGAAATTGATTTCACAAAAATTCAGGCATGTTCCACCTGGGTGAAATTTTGAGGGATCCAGTGGTGTGGGTCATGCTGAGATATTCTTTCTAAAGAGAAAGATAAGTTATTGCATCTGGCTACCTCCACAACTGAAAAGGAGAGACAGCATCTAGTGGGCCTCTTTGGATTTAGAGGAAAAGTATGTCTCATTTGGATGTGCTACTCCAGCCTGTTTATCAAGTGATTTGAAAAGCTGCTAGTTTTGAGTGGAGTCCAGAACAAAAGAAGGCTCTGCAACAGGTTCATACTGTTTGCAAACTGCTCTGCCACCTGGGCCCTATGGTCCAAGTGATCGACTGGTGCTTGACATGCCATTGGCAGATAGAGATGTTGTTTGGAGCCTTCGGCAGATGCCTGCTGGTAAATCACAATGCAGACCCTTAGGATTTTGGACCAAAGCCCTGCCATCTTCTGCAGATATTACTCTCCTTTCGAGAAAGAGCTTCTAGCACTGTACTGGGCCTTGGTAGAGACTGAACGCTTAACCATGAGACACCAAGTCACCACATGACCTGAGCTGCTCATTGTAAACTGGGTATTGTCTGACCCACAAAGTTATAAAGTTGGACATGTACAGCAGCAATCCATCATTAAATGGAAGTGATACATACAAGAGGGGGCCTGAGCAGGACCTGCAGCCACTGTACATTGCATGAGGAAGCAGCCCTAATGTCCAGGGTCTCCACGCCTGTCACATTACCTTCCTTATCCCAGTCTGCACCTATGGCCTCGTGAAGAGTTCCTTATGATCACTTAACTGAAGAAACTCATGCCTGGTTTACAGATGGTTCTGCAAGATATGCAGGCACCCCTGGAAAGGGGACAGTGGCAACACTGTGGCCCTTTTATGGGACAGTGATGAAGTGAAATACTCTCAGTGGGCAGAACTCTGAGCAGTGTACCTGGATGTTCATTTTGCTTAGGAAGAAAAATGCCAGATGTGTGAATGCATAGTGATTTATGGGCTGTGATCTATGGTTTGGTTGGATGGTCAGGGATTTGAAAGGAAGAGAATTGGAAAATTAGGCACAAGGATTAATGGGGAAAATGTATGTGAGTAGACTTCTCTGAATAAACCAAAAAAGTGGAGATATTTGTGTTTTATGTGAATGCTCATCACAGGGTGAATTCACCAGGAGACAATTTTAACAATGAAGTAGACGATAGGATGATCATTCTGTGGAAACTGCTGATCCCCTTTTCCCAGCTACTCCTGTCATCCATTGCTCAGTGAACAATGTGACCATGGTGGCAGGATGGAGGTTACACATGGGCCCAGCAACACGGAGTGCCACTCATCAAGGGTGACTTGGCTACAGCCACTGATAAGTACCCAATCTGTCAGCAATGGAGACCAACCCCGAGCCCAGTGTGGCACCATCCATCAAGGTGATCAGCCAGCAACCTGGAGGCAATTTGATTACACTGGATAGCTTCCATCTTGGAAAAGGCAGTGTTTTGTCCTTACTGGAATGAACACTTACTCTGGATATGGATCTGCCTTCCCTGCACTCAATGCTTCTGCCAAAACTACCATCTATGGACTTAGAGAATGCCTTATCCAACTTCATGGTATCTCACACAGCATTGCCTTGGATCAAGGGACTCACTTCACAGCAAATGAAGTATAGCAGTCTGTAGGCCCACACTCATGGTATTCACTGGTCTTGCCACGTTCTGCATCACCTTAAAGCAGCAGTATTGATAGAAAGATGAAATCATCTTCTAAAGATAATTATGGTGCTAGCCTGGTGACAGTATCTTGCAGATTTGTGGCAGTGTTGTCCAGGAGACGGTATAAGTTCTAAACCAGCACCCAATATATGATGTTGTTTCCCTCACAGCCAGCATTCATGAGTCCAGGAATCAAGGGGTGGAAATGGGAGTGGAATCACTCACTATTACTGCTTGTGACCCACTCCACTCATAAGGCTTCTGCTTCCTGTCCCCATGACCTTATGTTCTGCTGGTCTAGAGGTCTTAGTTCTAAAGGGAAAAATGTGCCCACCTGAAGATACATCACTGCTTTCATTGAATTGAAAGCTAAGAATGCCACCTGGCCTGTCTGGGCTCCTTATACCTCTGGATCAATAGGCAAAGAAGGCAGTTACCATACTGGTAGATGTGACTGATCCTGATCACCAGGAAGAAATCAGATTGACATTACATAATGGAGGTAAAGAAGAGTATGTCTCAAATAGAGGAGATCCCTTAGGGCATCTCCTAGTACTACCAGGTACTGTGATTAAAGTCTATGGATAACTATGGCAACCCAATTCCAATACGACTACTAACAGCCCAGACCTTCAGGAATGAATGTTTGGGTCATCCTGCCATGCAAAGAACCATGACCAGCTGAGGTGTTTGCTGAGGGCAAAAGGAATACAGAATGGGTGGTGGAAGAAGGTAGTTTCCAGTTGCAGAAACAAGGATTGTAATTGTTAGGAGGATTTCTGCTCTGTATGGGTGCATCGAATATTTTTATTTTCTTCATTTATAAAATGAAAAATGTAAACAAGCCTTGTACATTTTTGGTTGTATGTGTGTTCATTGTATCACGTTAGGTACAAGCACGTATGACTTTATAATTGTCTTATTCAGAGATTATGTCTGGTTTAAGGAGATGCATACATCTTCCAAGTTAACAAGTGATGGACTATGATTGTTTAGATAGTGTGTCCACTAGGCTGGGCCATGATTCTCAGTGTTGATACATGATCAGTCCCATGATGGGGTCTAGTGTTAGCAGCCGAATAAGTAAAAGGGAATTTCCTCAGGCATGCAGCTGTTCTGGTTTTTGGCTTATTCTGCCTTCTGTTCATCTGACCTCTGGTTCTCAGGACTTGAGCCAACAGCTTACTTACTGATCTTGGGATTTCTCGATCTTTACAACTTGTGAACAAGAGCCCTGATCACCTATCTACCGATCTTGGGTTTGCCAGACCCTGCAGCTATGTGGATCAGGAGAAGCCTTTATCTTAACTCACACTCGGAACATTCCAGCTTCTACAATTGCATGAACCATTTCCTTGATAGAAATCTCTCTGTACATATATTTATACACTTTATTGGTTTTGCTTCTCTAGTTAATCCAGTCTAAGATAACGTATATTCAATATTCTTCATCAACATCAGAATGCGAAGTGTCAAATCTTCTGTCTTCTGTATTCACTATTCAGCTTTCACATGCATATGAGATGACTGAAAACAACACGGCTTAGGTCAGGCACTCCTTGGTCTACAAGGTGACATATTTGCTTTTTAATACTTTAAAGAAGTCTTTTGCAATAGATTTGCCCAATGTAATGTTGTCTTTTGATTCTTTGCTGGGTGTTGATTGTAGATCCAAGTGAAATGAAATCCTTGAAAACATCAATCCCTTCTTCATTTATCCTGATGTTTTTTATTGGCCCAGTTGTAAAGACTTTTTTCCTCTCTCTCTGTATATATGTTATATATACATTCATTATATTACACATTTATATATGTGTGTGTGGCGGGGATAGAGAGAGCCCTCCTACTGGTTTCCTACTGGTTATGTTTCTCTGGTACAACCCTGTCCAACACAGTGGATAAAACATCAGTGTCCATTGGCAAATTAACAATCCAAAACTAAGTCTGAAGACAGACAAGAAACAACAGAGTTAGTCCAGGTCCAAAGAAAAACCAGTCTAGAAGAAATGGATCACAAACATAATTCTGAGAATTCAAGGCAGAGACAGAGTGAAAATGAAGGGAGGAAGACATGCATGGGGGCGTTTATAAGAATGAAGCAAGAAGCTTCCATAATCAACTGCCTGGAATATCATCCACACAATATTCAGATAGTGGTGCTCTGGCACAAGCCAGGCAGAAGTAGTGCCTAAACCCAGTAGCTTCAGAAGGGTCTGAAGACCTACTGGTCTGGTCTCTACTAAATGGCTATGGAAGAAGGTCAGCCTGATACTGTCTGGTGTATAATGAGAACTTCTGGATGGAACATGGGCAAGCGCTAACAACATCCTTCTAGGTCATCTACTTCTCATTTTCACATGTAGGGATTATTAAACTTGTCCCCTTAAAGGAAACTCTGAGCATGAGTCATGTGGGTCTAGGTCTCTGAATAGTATCCTACAGGTTAGAAGTATACTGATTTGATTTAATGTGGATATAGATATTCTCACATATAATAAAAAACAGCCAACATTTATTCAGTGTCAGGCACTGCTCTATGAAGTTCACATTATTTAACTATCACTACAACTGTGTGAGAAATGCTGGTGGCATGGTAAATTCTATGTCTGCTAACCAAAAGGGTGGCAGTTCAAATCTGCCAGGTACTCCTTGGAAACTCTATGGGGCAGTTCTACTCTGCCCCATATGGTCACTATAAGTTGGGATTGACTTGATGGCAGTGAATTTGGTTTTTGGTTTTATAACTGTGTGAAGGAAATACTGCTTACAACCCTCATTTTTTAGATTAGGAAACTCAGAATAAGTAACTTCCTCAAGGTCCACAAACACTAAGTGAGACAGCCAGGATTGGAATTGAGGCATTTTGATCACAGAGCCTCTCCTCTTTATATTCTGCTGCCTCTTATATTTACTTCTTGTGGTGTGTGTCACCCTGAATCATCATTGATGCCTGTCTATCTCCTGTAAACACCCAGCGGACAGGAATCTATCCTCATTCACCCTGATTTTTACAGGTCAGGTAGGATCCTTAAGCAACCTTCTAAGCCAGCACCCTCATTTTATTCATCACTCCACTGGCTGGCTTAGTTCTATGGAGTAACACTATTATGGTGATGTACACTGACTTCATATTTCTAGCTCCAGTTCAGAATCCTAAATGGAGCAAAGCATCTCATTTCAAAGGTTAGAGAAAGTCAAAAGCCAGATTACAGTTAAACTTGTCCTTTTGTTCACAGAATAAAAGAACTGAAAATAGATGAACGGGGGCAGAGTCAAGATGGTGGACTAGACATATGTCTCCTTAATTCCCCCTGAAAACTAAGGACTAGATTGACAATTAAACAGAGCCTTCTGGACATCCAGTGAGCCCTAGGACATAGCACAGGGCTGACAATTTGGACTACATGCCACTAAACAGGAAACTCCTTCTTTTTCACTGACCCCTGCCCTTGCTGAGTGTCTGGCTCTTGCGGACTGAATGTAAGTGGTAGTTTCAACTTTTTTTTCTTTCTGTTAGCTAGCAGAGGCTATTGGGCTTAACTGGCAGCAAAGTTCAGCTGCACTGCTGACATGATCAGCAGGCCAGCCAAGACAAGTGCCATCAAGTCAGATCTGACTCGTGGGGATCAGCAGGCAGAAAAGCCATATTTTGAGAACCTGCCTCTGGAATTAGAGCACCGCAGCCCCTCCAACCTCTCTTTCCAAACCTCCACTGTTGATTTTGCTGTTTTGCAACAGGCGGGACAGCTTGTGTGGGATGCCATATTGATCACCCAGGAGGTGGACTTACCCAAACAGAGGCCTCAGCAGGGGCTAATTCCCAGGCTGGGAGGCAATGCTAGCCAAAGAAGCACTTTCCCAGCAGAAAAGCTGTGTTTAGTTCAGTGTAGCCTTACAGGTGGGGCTTGGCAAAGAATGACAGCAGGGCAGTAGCCTTTCTATACTTCGAATCATTTCACAGCGTCTGGGGATGGATATAGAGGTGCCTCTGTTGCCAGCTGGAAAGAAGAGCTTGCACATCTGACAGCCTGAGTGATTTTGAAAGCAGTCAGATAGCTTGTACCTTTCAAAATAAGACTACCTAGAAAAATAACTGTGGTACAGCCTGACGGCATCTCTTCCAGCACTGACTGACCCACAATGTAGAGTCAGCTGATGACCCCCCAGTGACTCAATAAGTAAGGCTGTGTCTTTGCCAGCCAGGAGATGGAGCCTGCTACTCCAGAGATTCCACTGGGCCCAGTCACTGGAGTACGTAGAGGTGACTGGTGATCAACTTCTCTTTCAGCTCCTGTTAAGGCAACATCAGAGAAACTAAACAATCTATAGATACCTGAAAAGCAGCCAAACTTGGCCAGAAACCTAAAGAAAAATCCACTCATGGCTCCAGAAAGCTCCCAAAAGAAAGAAGCAAAGAACTTCCCAGATGAAGATGCCTTTCTGAAACTTTTGGAGGTCAAGTACAAAAGAATATACAAAGACCTCCTAGACATTCTACAAAATTCAGCAGCCAAACCAAGTGTTGTTGAGGAATTCAGCAGACCAAAATGAAAAATTAATCAAGCTGTTCAAACTGATGTACAACCAGCATTCTGAAATCCGACAGATCTATAACAAAATTAAAGAATTAGAAAACACAATTCAAAGCCGAGAGAACAGAGCTGAACAAATGGAAAATAGACTTTCTGACTTGGAAGACAGAACTACTGACACTAGCATTTATGAGGAGAAATCAGAGGAAAAAGAAAAAACTGGAAAAACATGTGTGACTCTATCAAGAGGAACAATCTATGATTAAGTGGAGTTCCTGAACAGGAAGGGACACCTGAAAACACAGAAAGGATTGTTGTTGACTTGCTGGCAGAAAACTTCCCCGAAATTATGAAAGCAGAGAACATAGATATCAAAGATGCATACTGAATGCCACACAATATAGACCCCAAAAGAAAGATTCCAAGACATGTTATAATCAAGCTTAACAAAATGAAACCTAAGTGGAAACTCTTAAATGCAGCAAAACTCAAAGCAAAGCTAACATTCAGAGGGAAGCCCTGTAGGCTTTTGTCTGCCTTCTTGGCAGAAACCATGTTGGCACGGAGACAGTGTGATGGCACATCCAAAGCCTTGAAGGAGAAGAACTTCCAACCAGGTATTAGATATCCAGCAAAACTGTCTTTCAAATATGAAAATAAAATTAAGACATTCCCAAATAAACAGAAACTCACAGACTTTGTAAAAACCAAACCAAAGCTACAAGAAATATTGAAAGAAGCTCTTGGCTTAGAAGAACAAAACCATTAACTCTGTATTTTAGGAGACAACACAGGACACATCATCCAGAAACCTGCTCAGTTAGGGAAGGCATATAACCCAACCAAAGTTATCATAATAAAAGCAGTGATCCAGTAATCATATCATGAAAACTACGATACCATCACATTAAAAAGAGGGGTATACTACAGTAGTTATAGTCCTTCCAGATGGAGAGGAAGTTAATAAGATATGTAGAAGTTAAAATGGGGTTTAAACATAGATTATTAAGGGGGATCATAGGCATAGCCACAAAGCACAATAAAGATGCAACATATCAAAACAAGAAACGCAATGCAGGAGTCTCAACAAACACAAAACCAACACTGAAAAATGTGAAAAATCAACCCACAAAGAAGAATACTCCCGAATACATCAAAAAGATGTCACTAAACATATACTTATCAATAATTACATGAATGTAAATGGACTGAATGCTCCAGTAAAGAGACAACGAGTGACATCTTGGATCAAAAGACACGACCCATCTATATGTTGCTTACAAGAAACCCACTTTGGACTTAAAGATATGAATAAACTGAAAATTAAAGGATGGAATAATATATACTAAGCTAACAGTATACACAGAAGAGCAAGCCTGGCAGTACTAATCTCAGATAAAACAGATTTTAATGTAAAATCCACCATCATGGACAAGGAAAGTCACCATTTATTGTTGAAAGGTTCAATTCACAAGCAGGACTTAACAATATTAAATATTTATGCACCCAATGATGCAGCACCTAAATACATCAAAGAAACCCTGACTACATTAAAAAAAATCAGATATATCACTCCACAATAATAGTGGGAGATTTCAACACTCCACTTTTAGTACTGGACAGATCCTCTAGAAAAAAAGATCAATAAAAGCACAGAAGAACTTATTGCCACAATTAACCAACTAGACCTCATCGACATATACAAAACTTTCTATCCATCAGCAGACAACTACACCTTCTTCTCCAGTGCACATGGAACATTGTCTATAATAGACTACGTGTTAGGAAACAAAGCAAATCTCAACAAAATCCAAACCACTGAATTATTGTAAAGAATCTTCTCAGACCATAAAGCCATAAAAATTGAAATCAGTAGCAGAAAATACATAGATAGAAATTGGAACTCATGGAAATTGAACAACATCTTGCTCAAAAAGCCATGGGTTATAGAGGAAATCAAGGATGAAATAAAGAAATTTGTGGATTCCAATGAGAATGAAAACACTTCCTACCAGAACCCATGAGATACAGCCAAAGCAGTAATCAGAGGTCAGTTTATCTCCATAAATGCATACATCCAGAAGGAAGAAAGAATGCAAACCAAAGAATTAACCCTACAGCTTGAACAAATAGAAAGAGACCAACAGGGAAACCCCTCAGGCACCGGAAGAAAACAGCTCATAAATATTAGAGCAGAACTAAATGAATTAGAGAATAGAACATCAATTGAAAAGATTGAAAAGACCAAAAGCTGGTTTTTGGAAAAGAAAAACAAAATTGACAAACCACTGGCTAAACTTACTAAAGAAAAACAGGAAAGGGAACAAATAACCCAAATAAGAAATGAGATGGGAGATGTCAGAACAGATCCAACAGAAATCAAAAGTATCATAACAGAATATTATGAAAGACTGTACTCTAACGGATTTCAAAAGCTGGAGGACGTGAACAAATTCCTAGGTTCATATCACCTACCAATTAATAAACCCATTACAAAGGAAGAGACTGAAAATGTCATCCAAAAGCTACCAACAATAAAAAGCCCTGGCCCAGATGGCTTCACTGCAGAATTCTACCAAACATTTAGAGAAGAATTAACTTCACTACTACTGAGGCTATTTTACAGTATAGAAAGGGGTGGAGTAGTCCCAAACTAATTCTATGAAGCCAGCATAACCCTGATACCAAAGCCAGGGAAAGAGCCAACCAAAAAGGAGAACTACATACCAATATCACTCATGAACCTAGATGCAAAAATCTTCAACAAAATACTTCCCAAAAGTATTTGACAACATATCAAAAAAATAATTCACCATGACCAAGTTGGATTCATACCAGGGATGCAAGACTGGTTCAACATCAGAAAAACAATTAGTGTGATCAATCACATAAACAACACAAAAGACAAGAATTGCCTGATTTTGTCAATTAAGGCAGAAAAGGCATTTGATAAAGTCCAATACCAATTCATGCTAAAAACCCTCAGCAAAACAGGAATAGAAGGCAAATTCCTCAATGCAATAAGAGCCATTTATACAAAGCCAACTACCTACCTCATCCTAAATGGAGAGAGATTGGAACAATGAACAGGAACCAGACAAGGATCCCCATTCTCACCTCTCCTGTTCAACATTGTACTAGAAGTTCTGGCTACAGCAATTAGACAAAACAAATAAAGGGTATCTACATCAGCAAAGAAGAAATATAAATCTCCCTACTTGCAAATGATATGATTGTATATGCAGAGAATCCTAAATAATCCATAAGGAAACTACTCAAACTGATAGAAGAGTTCAGCAAAGTATCAGGGTGTCATGGATTGAATTGCGTCCCCCCAGTACTATGTACAGCTATGTGGCTCGGTCATGATTCCCAGTATTTTATGATTGTCCTCCATTTTGTGATTTTCCTATGCTGTATTTTAAAGAATTAGGGTGGGACTGTAAAGTCCTTTATAAGATCACCTCCCTGCTCCACTGTAAAAGGAGTTTCCCAGGAGTATGGCTTCTCCCACCCTTAATCCTTTCACCTTACAAGATACAAAAGGAAAGGGAAGCAAGCAGAGAATTGAGTACTTCACACCATCAAGAAAGCAGCACCAGGAGAAGAGCACATCTTTCAGCCCTGAGGTTCTTGTGCCACGATGCTCCTTGGACAAAGACTGATGCAACAGCTGACTTTCCTCCAGAGCTGACAAGGGGGAAAGCCTTCCCCTGGAGCAGACATCCTGAATTTGGACTTGTAGCTTACTGGACTGTGTAAGGATAAACTTTCCTTTGTTAAAGCCATCCACTCCGTGGTATTTCTGTTAGAGCAGCACTAGCTGACTAAAACAGGATACAAGATAAACGTAAGTAAATCAATAGGATTCCTTTATACCGACAATGAGATTATTAAAGACGAAATCACCAAATCAATACCATTTACTGTAGCCCCAAAGAGGATAAAATACCTAGGAATAAATCTAACTAGAGAAATAAGAGAACTTTACAAACAGAACTACAACACTTTACTACGAAAAACTAAGAGAGACTTATATAAATGGAGAAACCTACTCATACTTTGGAAGACTTAACACTGTGAAAATGTCTATTTTGCCCAAAGCAGCTGACATATGCAGTGCAACCCCTCTACAGATACCAGTGACATTTTTCAATGGGATGGAGAAACAAATCACCAACTTTGTTTGGAAAGGGAAGAAACCCCAGATAAATAAAGCACCACTAAAGAAGAAAAACACACTGGGAGCTCTCTCACTACCTGACTTTAGAAACTATTACACTGCCACAGTAGTCAAAACAGCCTGGCACTAGTACAAAAAAAGACATATAGACCAATGGAACAGAGTGGAGACCCCAGAGATGCCACCATCCTCCTATGAACAGCTGATATTTGACAAAGGCCCCAAGACTTTAAATTGGTGTAAAAACAGTCTCTTCAATAAATGGTGCTGGCATAACTGGGTAGCCACCTGCAAAAGTTTGAAAGAAGACCCATATCTCACACCTTATACAAAACGCAACTCAAACTAGATAAAAGACCTAAATATCAAATCTAAAACGATAAAACTCATCCAAGAAAAAGTAGAATCAACAATCAAAGTTTTAATACACAACATAGACAGACTTCAAAAAGTGACAAACAAACCACAAACAACAGAAGAGAAAATAGACAAATGGTAGTTATTAAGAATCAACACTTTTGCTCATCCAAAGACTTTATCAAAAGAATTAAAAGACTACCTACAGAATGGGAAAAAATATTTGGCAACTATGTGTCAGACTGACGTCTGATCTCCATAATCTATAAGGTACTACAAAATATCAACAAGAAAAGGGTAAATAATCCAACTAAATGATGGACAAAGGAAATGGACATACACTTCTCTGAAGAGGACATCCAGGCAGCCAAAAAACACACGCAGAAATGGTCACTATCATTAGCTATTAAAGAAATTAAAATTAAAACAACGATGAGATATCATCTCACCCCAACAAGGTTGGCCATGATCCAAAAACACAAAACAACAAATGTTGAAGAGACTGTGGAGAAACTGGAACTCTCCTACACTGCTGGTGGGATTGTGAAATGGTACAACCTCTTTGGAAGGCAATCTGGTGCTTCCTTCAAAAGCTTGAAATAAACATACCATTTGATCCAGTAATCCCACTGCTTGGAATATATACTACAGATGCAAGGGCAGTCGCATGTACAGATACATGCACACGAATGTTTACTGCAGCACAGTCCACAATAGCAAAAGATGGAACCAACTCAGATGCCCAACAACAGATGAATGGATAAATAAACTGTGTTATATATACTCAATGGAACACTACACAATGATAAAGAACAATGATGATTTTAGGAAGCATCTCAAAACCTGGTTTCAATTGGAAGACTTTACACTGAGTGAAATCAGTCCATGGCACAAGGACAAATACTATATGAGACCCATAATATAAGGACTTGAAAATAGACTCACATACACAAGAAAAGACTCTGACGGCTGGTCTCAGAGGCCACTGAGGCCAATTGGCATAACTAGCCTATTGCTAAGAGAGAGTGGCATCCAGGGTCTTAAAGCTAGCATGCTGCCATCTGAGGTATACCAAAAGGTCCCAACTCATCAGGAACAGATGATCACCAAGGACAGAAACGACATGGGGGTAAGAGAACCCAGAAGACAAAAAGACCCACGTGAATGGGTGACTACATCTAAATGCGCCCAGAAGAACCAGGGGGTCCCTGGCCACCTCCAGTGACAGCCGTAATGGGGCTCACAAAGTTGAGGCCCAGTGACAATACAAGAAGAACTCCACTAAAAGATCACAGTTGACGGTCCGAAGGCCTGGGGGTTCCCCTGGGAGCATGGCCCTGAACCTGATGCTGCCCCTGATCATAAACAACTCCTTGGACAGGAATGGATTGGACTCAGTGACACAAAGTGACCATACCATGTATGCACTTTATGGTTCTATGTATCTATAGGATGTCATCTTACTGGCCTCTTACTAGAGGGTGGTGGAGAGGGTGGAGAGGAGGAGAAGAGGGTACAGGAGATTAGTAAGTGGATATGACTTGGATAGAACAGAAAGGAGTGTTCTGTCACCAGGCAAGGAAAGCAGTAGGAGCTGCACATGCACAGCCATGGAAATTTAAAACAGATTGTACACTTTCACTCAGTCACAAGCAAGAGAGAGAAAGAAAAAAAAAGAAAATAATGAACAACGTATGCAATTCCAAAGTTCCTTTGTCTTTATTTTTGTATTTTCAGTGGAATGCCAACTTCATTTTCACTTGGTTTACTCAGGTGGGTGAACACTGGCAGGACAACTCACAGGCTTAAAGAGTAGAGTTAACCTTTGAGGGGCCAGCCAAGTGACGTCAAGTCAAGTATGAGCTATATCTTGGGGGAAATTATACTTCACTGCTGCAAGTTTTCTTTCTGTGGCAATAACTAGCCTCCTTCAACACCCTTCTAACTGGGGACCCGACCCCTAGATATTCCATATAATTCCTGGTGCATCACCTCAAGTTGAGGGCCTAGGAGGGTGGATGAGAACCCATGCCTATTGCTCAGGATGTTTGCTGCATGATTTCAGAAGGCACCAAAGTGGCTGCCAATTGCCTACAATGCACATTTTGTGCAAATCAGAGAAGGGCACTCCCTCTTGACAGATTGATTAGAAGAAGATGTCCTGCTAGATTAACAAATGAGTAAAGGCATCCCTTCTTGTAGGACATATTAGAAACAAGAACCCTGTCTCAGGCTTACGCAGCCTTGTGGGCCCCTAACTTGTAAACAGAACACATGTTGGATTCCAGGCCCTACTTCCCATCCCTATTCACCAGGTACCTTTGTGCAGTATACAGACTACACAGTCATACACAGCAGTCCTCTGAGTAGCATTGCTACAAGTTTCTTTGTCTGTCTTGGTTTTTTCTCCTGGAACACTACATGACTGATTCAGAGTTCTGTGAGCCAGGAGGCCACCATTGTATCTTATAGTTCTCTACCCTCCCCACAAAGGTCCTTTTCTTCTTTGCATATTTACCAAGTGCCTGCTCTGAGAAAACCGCTGCTTCCCATGTATTCTTATCCATTGTCCACATATTGGCTTATTCATCCCCCTCAAGTTTAGATGTTTCACTCATCTGCTCCAAAACCTTTGTTTTCCCCAAGGACCAAGAACAGAGTTTACATCCTTGCCAGGGGATCGGATGTCTTGTGTTATAGCTTTTATTGTAACCTTGTTATTTTTTTGGTGAGCATGGACAAAACCAAAGGCCTCTTCTTAGACTTATTCTAAGAACTCTTTTACACCTAAGTACTGTGATCTTGGACTTTGGGCCCCAGGATAGCTTTAAAGCCAGCTAAGTGCCTTCGAGTCGGATCTGACTCATGGTGACCCTAGGGGCCAGGGTAGAACTCACCCCCAGAGTATTCAAGGAGCGCCTGGGGGGCTTGAACTGCTGACCTCAGATAGCTTTAGTCATTCAAATAAAACGTAGAACAGTTTGCCTAATAAGATTGAAAGTTCCCTGGAAAAAGTCAATTTCCTCCTATAACATTTCACTCTTAATCACATGGAAAGATGCTTACCTAATGCATAAGAGAAATATAAATTAAAATTACACTGATACATCAGTTTTCAACTATCACATTAAGAGAGTACATATCAAAGTATTTGTAGCATAGCATACCATATTGGTAAAGGAGCAGTGAAACATACATGTTCAAATATTGTTTGTAGGAGTACGAATGGGCACAACTTCTAAAAAGGTAAATTAGCAACATCTGTCAAAAGAAATGACTGTGTATATTATGTATCTCAACAGTTCAACTTCTAAGATTTTTCCTAAAAACATTCTATTCCATTTGCTTAGTTCTTCTACTACCTCATCCGCCTAGAAGTCTGTTACATTCTCTTCTCAAATTCCCAACATAGTCTTTCTCAGGTGATGACACTGTTTCTTCTCTTACTAGCAAAACACAAGTAGTCAAAAGAGAACTTCCATAAGCTCCAACGACTATGTCCCCCTGTCTATTGTCACTTTCACCCATATTCTGTTTTCCTCCTGTCATCATACATGAACTATCAGTGTTAGAGTCATTTCTTCCACCTACACACAGAATGTGTCAGGTGATATCAACACAAAAACACCCCTCTCACAACTCATCACACTTTACATCTCTACTGGGTGATTCCATCGGTATGGAAGCATGCTTTCACTTATCCCATCATTTTGCTTGCTCAGCCCCCTCCAGCTACTGCTTCATTTCTCTGTCCCCTTTCAGAGTAGAGCTTCTTAGAAGAGTCGCCAACACTTGATGTCCCGAATTCCTTTCCTTTCTTTCTTTCTTGAACCCATTCCACTGCCCTTGCCAATGTCTCCAGTAACTTCCACATTGTCATTCCATGGTCATTTCTCAGTCCTATTCTTACCTGAACCATGGTCCTTTTTTGCTACCATTTTATTATGAAAACTTTCAAACATAAAGAAAAATTGGGGGAAAAAAGTCATCATCCACCCATATGCTCATTACCTAGATACTAAAATTAAAATATTTATTATACTTGATTTTCGTAACTCATGTTATTCTTATCATGATAGGCTCCCTTTCTGTTGATGGCATAACGCTTGAGGAATTTTTTTTTTTTAGCTCTAAGAGGTTGAGAAGGCACAGAAGGGAGCTGCGACAGGACAGAAAGCAAGGGAAGACAAAGAATGAGGCAAAGGACTGCCACCTCAAATTGTCAGATTTAAGGAATGAATAATATCATTACACGACCTATTGGTCTTTTGTTCAATTCATATTAAAAATAACTTTTTTAAATCCCAAGTGTAATGAAAAATGAGAGTGCTATCCAAGAGAATAAATTTCACAAGGATGATAATATATCATATGCTATACCTAAAAGATACATCAAATGGAATATAAAGGAATACAGATTTATGAAATTCAATCCCAAATTGCCTGTAATTTCTTTTCATTACAGAACCACACAACTTCAGGCAATAAATGCATCATTTAATTAGAGAAGTAGGTACACTCTTCATTCGGTCAAATAGAACTACAATGGCAGTGTACTGAGTCAGGAATTCAGATTCTCTACAAAGCAGGAGAGGCGCTTTGATTGGGAACAGGAAATAAATCAAATAAGGGAGCCAGGGAAACTGAAAAGGCACTAGGAAAGTTCTTTCTCTCAGACAGAGAATCTACCGGCTTAATTTAACAGAACCAAGGTCACGTGAAAGCTAAGATGGCAATAACAATTTGATTCCCAAAAGGAAAGCTAAACAGGATTTAACGGACTTAAGGGTAAAAAGGTTACTATCTAAGGCCATAACTACAGAAATGAAACTGTTTTCATCAAATTATGCTGAAGGGCAAACAGCTTAATTGGCTACTTGGATCATTTTGTAGGGAAACCCCAAGCATCTGAAACAGAGTTCTGGGAACAAATAGTTTTCTTAGACAAAATATCTCCCGTAAGTATATACAGTAATGTGATGTTATTCCTACTATTAGAACATAGATTGGTACCTCTTCCACCCATGCCAACTACCTCAGTAGGTACATCCCTGATCCAGGCTTTCGTAAGTATATTCTGGTGCAAACACCACTAAAGAATTCATGTATCCCCAGTGAAAGACCCCTGCTCAAGGGACACACATATAATAAAAGTATTCTACATACAGTGATGAGAAGAGTGTAATATATACAACCACATAAACTTGATTTTTATTAAGTGCTAACATTTCTAGACACCCACTTAAGCAAATCTAAAGGAAAAGAAATTTAGATAATGAAACATCTGTTAAGACACACTAACTAAATCTTGCACAGATTATTCATCGGACAAGTCAAGGTATACACAGAAAGACATTTAGAAAGAGGGATAAAAGTTCCCAAAGACAAAAAGTCCCAAAAGACATTTGCTGAAGCAAATGGCCCTTGTCATACCCTGTAGAAAAAATATTTTTAAATACCATTTTTTAACATAGGTTAATAACTTACCTATATTCTTTATAAAGTTTGAGGAAATCAGAAAAAGAATTTTAAAAATCTGTTTCCTAAATGAGTCAGAACTGACTTGAGGGCAGTAGGTTTGGTTGTTTTTCAATAACCTTTTTAGACAATTAGCAATAGTGGTGGCTCAGTGATGAAGATTCAGGTTTGATTCCCAGTCAACACACCTAATGGGCAACCACCACCCATCTGTGAGTGGAGCTTGCAGGGTTTTATGATGTTAAACAAGTTTCAGCAGAGCTTCCTGAATAAGACTTGCTATTAGGTGCCATCGAGTCAGTTCTGACTCATAGAAAACCTAAGAAGAACAGAAGGAAACTCTGCCCCAGTCTTGCGCCATGTCCACAATTGTTTTTATGCTTAAGCCCATTGCTGCAGCCACTGTGTCGATCCATCTCATCGAGGGTCTTCCTCTTTTTCACTGACCCTACACTCTACCAAGCATGATGTCCTTTGCCAGGGACATGTCCAGAGTAAGTGAGACACAGTCTTGCCATCTTGGCTTCCAAGGAGCACTCTGGTTGTTCTTCTTCCAGATCAGATCTGTTGGTTCTTTTGGTGATCCATTGTATATTCACCATTCTTCTCCAACGCCACAATTCAAAGGCATCAATTCTTCTTCTGTCTTCTTTGTTCACAGTCCAGGTTTTGCATGCATATTACGTGACTGAAAATATCATGGCTTGGGCCAGGATCATTTTAGTCTTCAAGGTGGCATCCTTACTTTTGAATAAGATAGACAAGAAAAAAATGCCTGGCAATGTACTTCCGAAAATTATCTGATGAAAACCTTAGGGATCACAACACCCCAATCCGTAGCCAATCACGGGGTGGTGCAGAACTGGGAAGATTTTCATCCCATTGTACATGTGATGCCCAGGAATCAGGAGCCAACTCCATGGCAGCCAATAATAACATCAAAAAAGCCCCCTCCAAAAAAAAACAGTGCCTCAAAACCTCACTGTTTACACCTTGACCTTTCCATACATTTTTAACCCCTTTTTTTTCATTTTGCTCCTCAATAATTAAAAACTCAGGAACGTTTTGTCTAAATATTTGCTATGAAATGACAAAAGGAAAATCAGTATTGAAAAAAGATACTAAGTAAAACTGAAAAGTTGAAAAACCTAGTAAAAAAGAAAATAAATAATACTTGTGATGACTATTAAATCTCCTCTCTGTGCCTGTCTGATTTCATCACCAGCTTCAGTTCCTGCGCCCTGAACCCCATCCTCTGTGCTTGCACTGAAGACATGCTTCCAGTGAGCTGCTCTCGGAGAATGACAGGCCAAGGCAGGGTTACTAAGTGAGGTCCATTCTTGGAAGTTAGCAATTTCTCTGACAGCCAGCTTTGCTTCCAGCGTTCCCCCATCAGCCTTAACAAACTTCATTAGACCTGCACTGAATCTGAGACTTTTCCACCCAGCCTTCCTGCCGTAGCTCTCTCCTTCACAAGGTTCAAGTCTGCATCATTGTCTTTCAGCTCTCCCAGCCTTTTCTCAGAATCCTCCCATTTTCCCTTATAGGCATTTCCTCAAGTACCGTTCTTACACATCTGTTCCCACGTTGGCATCTGCTTCTTGAGAGGCTGAACAGCTAACTCAAACGGTACTGAGAGTGGCCTGAGAAAAGAGGTAGTAAGATGAGGATTGTAAACTGGCTTACTACCTGGTGGGTAGTAACTGGAACATGGATAGTCTCTGGCTTCAGCAAATGCTGAAGGCTTCATTAGAGCTGACTGGGGAAAATGTCACAGCGAAGTGAAATGCTTTTGTAGGAGTGATGATTCAATCACTGGAGAGAAATTAGGATAACAATGCCTACCAAAACAGGAGAGATAGCTGCTTAATCTCTTAGTTGTATTGATAGCCTGAAGAGGATAATGAAGGGTTCTGAACCTCTAAAAAGCAGTTATTTGCTAAGTATGAGAACAAGAGGATCTTGATGGGAACTCACAAAGAGGTCCTTATCTCTTGCAATGAAGGAAAATAAAATTAGTAGCAGCTAAAGACCTACCTGTTGCAGAAAGAGAGACACCGAATGCTCAGCCAAGGCAGGATCAGTTACATGAAGTTTAGAGTCCTAATGGGGAAAGCATGGCACACTGAAATACGAGATGGGAAAATCTGAATGGAAGCCTATGAAGATGTTGGCCGTGCAGTTCTCCTTGAGTCCTCCTGGACTGAAGAGCTAACCTTCCCTTTCCTAATCCAACTCACTGCCATCGAGTAGATTCCTACTCACAGCAACCCTATAAGCCAGAGTAGAACTGGTCCATAGAGTTTCCAAGGACAGCCTGGTGGATTTGAACTGCTGATCTTTATGGTGAGCAGATGTAGCATTAAAAACTATGCCACCAAGGTTTCCTTCCTCTGCCTAGTAAGTTCTAACATCTCTGCTGTTTTATGCCACCTATGGATGAAAGAGCTGTTGTTGTTGTTACATACCATTGACTTGGTTCCAATTCAAAATGACCCTATATACAACAGAATAAGCCACTTTCCAGTCCTGCACCATCTTCTCAAGCCTTGCTATGTTTGAGCCGTTGTTGCAGCCACTGTGTCAATCCATCTCACTGAGGGTCTTCCTTTTCCACTGACCCTCAATTCGCCCAAGCATGGTGTCCTTCTCTAGAGACTCGTCACTCCTGATAACATACCCAAAGTATGCCAGATTAAATCTCATCATCCTTGCCTCTAAGGAGTGCTCTGGCTATATTTCTTCCCAGATAGACTTATTTGTTATTCTGGCAGTCCATGGTATATTCAGTATTCTTCACCAGCACCGCAATTCAAATTTGCCAATTTTTTGTCCAGCTCTCACACACATATGGGGTGACTGAAAGTACCATGTTTTGGGTCAAGCGTACCTTAGTCCTCCGAGTAACAAGCTTATTTTGTAACACTTTAAAAAAGGTCTTCTGTAGCAGATTTGCCCACTGCAACATATCATTTGATTTCTAATAAAATATTAATAAAATTTTAAAGATAAAGAGGCAGACATATAAGACACAGAGACTGAAAATCTGAGAAAGCAAATGAAAGAATGTCAAGGCACACTAGACAGTGGGGAAGTAGAAAACACACAGAAAGTGTTCACTAAAGAAGAAAAGGAGTATGACTTATCCCCAGAGTGCCCTGTAGACAAGAACATTGAAGAAAAAATAAGCAGTAATCAACTACCAGTTTGGTAAAGAATAAAAAGCAAAGCAAAGAATCAACACTAAAAGTCATATTACACAGCAATTTATGCTTTTTAGCTCTCATCCAAACAAACAAACAAATCCAGAGCAGTCAAGTCAATTCTGACTCATAGTGACCCTATAGGACAGGGTAGAACTGCCCCATAGGGTTTCCAAGGAGTGCCTGGTGGATTTGAACTGCAGACCTCCTGATTAGCAGCCATAGCTCTCAACCACTACGCCACCAGGGATTCCCTTTAGCTCTCATAGCTCATCAGTAATTATAATTTAAGTGGAAAATAGGAAAAAACATTCAACTATACGGGACAGAGATATTAACAAGCTATTCTTTTCTTGTCCCTATTAAAGACTCAAGTAATTTCTTTGAGGAACCTCCCAGAACATGCTAGAGAAGCACATTCATTAAAAAAAAATAAAACAAAAATAAATTTCCAGTGATGTTTTCTATTAATTGCAAAATATTTTAGTCTGCACAATGTCCCAAAGTTCAGTCAGTAGCTAATCACCATTTTATATACGATGAAACTGAGGACATGAAAATAAAACTAGAAATTTCTATAAAGTATGACTTTAATGTTGGTTCTTTACTTTGACATTAAATTAATATACAGTCATCCCTATCTTGAAGGAGTTTGGAACCTAATGAGGGAAATGGCAATGGAGACAAGTAGCTATAAATCAAAGCTGGATATGGCAAATCTATAAAAGAAGGTAGCAGTGAGGGCTGTGGGAGTACAGAGAAGACAAGATTCGGTCTCATTTGAGGATAACCCAAAGTCCTACAGTAAGTGACTAAGCTGAATCCACTTTTCTTTACCTTGATTTTTGCCATCTCTATATACTAAATTATATACTGGATTGATATATTAGAAATACGGATAATCCAAAACGGTTTTCAACAAACTGTCTGAACTTGACTTGGAAATGAAGCACTAAGGGACTCCATGTAAAATGGCCCAGCAGACAGCAGGGCTAAGTGGGAAGCCATCTACCCTGCTTCACAGCTCCTAGAGCACTGCCTGGCCCAATAGTGTTCTTTGCTGCCCTTTGCTGCAAACTCATTCCCTTGGGAAAGAGTTACATTCAGTCACTCTGCGATAAAATCCTACCTCGGAGAGATACTAACCATGTAAACCAGTGGAAAAGCCGGTTGCCATCAAGTCAACTCCTACCAATGGCAACCCAAGTGTGTGAGAACTGTGCTCCACAACATTTTCATTGCCTGGTATTTTGGAAGTAGATCACAAAATCTTTCTCCTGAGAAGCCTCTGGATGGAGGCAAACCTTCAGCCTTTTGGTTAGCAGCTAGGTACACTAACTGTCTGCACCACCCAGGGACTCCTGCTAAACATGTAAGACTGCATACTTGCTTTTTCTTTTTTGCTATTCAACACGTACTTGTTGAGTACCAACTATATGCCCATGCTGCTTTCATATAATAGTATGTACACCAAAGCATGGTGGAACCTTTCTCATAACATAGCAGAGCATTTGCATGGACTCTATTGGGCATAATGTGCTTGCAGTACATAGGCACCAACTATAAAAAATTTCTTTTGGTTGTGTCCCTCAAACTGAACGTTTCCTGGTTGCTGGTGTGTTCTACCGAAAGTAAGTGAGAGCAACAATTCCATCACTGTTCAACCTTACAGTGGATATATTCGAAAGTTCCAAATCATGGCAGGGTCCATAAAACGAAGAAGCCAGGTTTCATCATACCACTACTCCTCAAGAATCCATTGAAAACTCTGACTAGGACATCCAGACACCAGCAGCCTCCGTAGTTTAGACACCAGGGTTGGTTTCTACTCACCTCATATTGTGCATAGATGCCAGCACAGAGAACCTGGGCTGCTGTGTATCGGGTATGAAGGAAACAAGGGAAGAAAGAGGATAGGTCTTTATAACTAGATTATCTCTTAGAAAAACCTCTCAACTATTCACTAAAGCTCAGTGCTTGACAGCCTCAAGCCCAATATACCAAAATCAAACCAAACCAAACCCACTGCCATTGAGTTGGATCCGACTCATAGCAACCCTAGAGGTCAGAGTAGAGCTGCCCCACAGAGTTTCCAAGGAGCACCTGGCAGATTTGAACTGCCAACTTTTTGGTTAGCAGACATAGCACTTAACTCACTGTGCCACCAGGGTTTCAAATGCAATATACATGAAGAAAAAATCTGAAATTCCTAACTCTGAAATAGGCGGGTGACCTAGTTTCTTAGGAATGCCATGACAAAACACTACAAAGTAGGTGGCTATAAAGAACAAAAATTTGTTGGCTCACAGGTTTGGAGATTAGAAGTCGAAATGAAGACATTGGTTCTAGGGGAACTTCTTCCTTGTAAGTAGTCCCAGGCATTCCTTGGCTTATAGACAGGCCCATGCATGTAATTTGTCTACACTCCCTGTAAGAGTATCTCTTCTACTCTTTTTATAGAACACTATTCAAGAATCAAAATGACTCCATCTATGGACAGCGAGGAAGGAAATCAGTCATCTATCAGAACAAAGCCACAGGCCGACTGCACAATAGACCATCAATTGCTCATATGCAAATTCAAATTGAAGCTGAAGAAAATTAAAACAAGTCCATGAGACTTATACAACTTTGAGTATATCCCATCTGAATTCAGAAACCATCTCAAGAGTAGATTTGGGTCACTGAACATCAACAACTGAAGACCAGACAATTTGTGGAATAACATCAAGTAATTTATATATGAAGAAAGCAAACAGTTTTTAGAAAGACAGAGAAGACCAAAATTAATGACAGAAGAGACTCTGAAACTTGCTCTCAAACACTGACTAGCTGAAATGAACGGGAAAAAAAATGATGAAGTAAAAGAGCTGAATAGAAAATTTCAAAGGGTGGCTCGAGAAGACAGAGTGAGGTATTATAATGAAATGTGCAAAGACTTAAATAAAGAAGACCTAAAAGGAAGAACACATTCAGCATTTCTCAGTCTGAAAGAGCTGAAGAGAAAATGCAAGTCCCAAGTTAAAGTATTGAGGGATTCTATGGGTAAAATAGTAAACAATGCATGAAGCATCAGAAGAAGATAGAAGAAATATACAGTCACTGTACCAAAAAGATCCAGCTGATGTAAAGCATTTTAGAAGGCAGCATTTGACCAGGAATCAATGGTACTGAAGAAAGAAGTTCATGACAGAAAACAGGCTCTAGGAATTGACAGAATACCAACTGAGATATTCTCACAAATGGATTCAACACCAAAAGCACTCACTTGTCTATGCCAAGAAGTCTGGAAGACAGCTACCTGGCCACCTGACCGGAAGAGATCCAGGTTTGTGCCCATTACAAAGAAAGGAGATTCAACAGTGTCTGGAAATTATAGAACAATATCATTAATACCATGCACTAGAAAATTTTGCTGAAGAGAATTCAAAAAGCATTGCAGCAGTACATTGACAGGGAGCTGCCAGAAATTCAAGCTAGATTCAGAAGAGGACATGGAAAGAGGAATATCACTGCTGATGTCAGTTGGATCCTGGCTGAAAGCAGAGAGTATCAGAGAAATTGAATGACATCAAGGAATTCAGTACGGATTATACTTAAATAGGAAAAAAAAAAAAAAACTCCTCACAATTGGATTAATAAGCAACTCTACGATTTAAAAAAAAAAAACAAAAACAAAAAACTGTAGCCTTTGAGTGGATTCCAACTCATAGAGACCCTATAGGACACATTAAAACTTCCCTGTAGAGTATCCAAATACCAGCCGGTAGATTCAAATTGCCAATGTTTTGGTTAACAGTCGAGCTCTTAAGCATTTTGCTGCGAAGGCTCCAACATAGTAATAAATGATGAAAATATTGAAGTTGTCGAGGATTTCATTTTACTTGGACCCACAGTCAATGCACTTCGACACAGCAGTCAAGATATGAAACAAAATATTGCATTGGCAAATTTGCTGCAAAAGATCTCTTTAAAGACTTTAAAAAGGAAAGATGTCACTCTGAGGACTTTACTTGAACCTACAATCAATGCCTGCAGAAGTAGCAATCAAGAAATGCAATGACATTTTCCCAAAAGGGAACATGTTTTCTGTTTCTCAAGCTGAACGAACTGAAGAAAAAAATTCAAGCCTTGAGTTACAGCACTGAAGAATGCTAAGGAAAGAATATGAAACAACTCAAGAAGTATTCAAAGAAGATGGAAGGAATACACAGAGTAACTACACCAAACATAACTGGTCAGCGTTCACCCATTTCAGGAGGTACCATATGAGGAGAAACCAATCGTACTGAAGGAAAAAGCCCAAGCTGCACTGAAGGCATCGGCAAAAAAGCAAGCTCCATAAATTTACAAAATACTAACTGAGGGTTTGCAACAAACAGCTGCAGCACTGGAAGTACTCTATCTATGCCAAGAAATTTGGAAGACAGCTACCTGGTCAACTGATCAGAGAATATCTACTTTTATGCCTCTTCCCAAGAAAGGTAATCCCACTGGATACAGAAATCATTGGACAATACCATTGCCATCACCCATGAGTAACATTTTGCTGGAGATTATTTGAAACTGGCTGCAGCAGTATACTGACAGAGAACTCCAAGAAATTCAAGCTGGATTCAGAAGAGGACATGGAACCAGTGATATCATTGCTGATATCAGATGGATTCTGACAGAAAGCAAAAATATCAGAAAGATGTTCACCTGTGTTTTATTGACTGTGCAATGGCATTCAACTGCATAGATCAGAACAAATTACGGATAATTGAAGGATGAAACTCCAGAGCAATTATGTTCATGAGGAACCTGTACATAGATCAAGCAGCAGTCATTAGAACTGAACAAGGTAATACTGCATGGTTTAATGTCAGGAAAGGTGTATATCACGGTTGTACATTTTCACCATACCTACTCAATCTGTGGAAACCCTGGTGGTGTAATGCTTAAGTGCTATGGCTGCTAACCAAAAGGTCAGTAGTTCAAATCCACCAGATGCTCCTTGGAAACTCTATGGGACAGTTCTACTCTGTCAATAGGGTTGCTATAAGTCAAAAGCAACTGAACGGCACTTGGTTTGGTTTTTTTTTTTTTTTTCTTTGCTTTTTTACTCAATCTGTATGATGAGCAAATAATTCAAGAAACTGGATTATATGAAGAACAGGGCATCAGGATTGGAGGAAGACTCATGAACAACCTGCATTATACAGATGACACAACCTTGCTTGCTGAGAGTGAAGAGGACTTGAAACACACAGTGATGAGGATCAAAGACCAGTTTTCAGAATGGCTTGTATTTCAACATAAAGAAAACAATAATCCTCACAATTGAACCAAAAATACAAATGACAAATGCAGAAAAGATTGAGATTGTCAAGGATCTCATTTTACTTGGATCCACAATCAACATCCATGGAAGCAGCAGTTGAGAAATCCAAGGACACATTCCACTGGGCAAATCTGCTGCAAAAGACCTCTTTGAAGCACTAAAAAGCAACAACGTCACCGTAACGACTAAGGCGAGTCACGCTCAAATCACGGTGTTGTCAATGGCCTCCCATGCATGTGAAACCTGGACAGTGAATAAGGAAGCCCAAAGAATTGACATCTTTGAATTTGGTGCTGGGGAAGAATATTGAATACACAGTGGACTGCTGAAAGAATGAACAAATCTTGGAAGAAGTAGAAGCAGAGTGCTCCTTGAAAGCAAGGATGATGAGATGACATCTCACTTACTTTGTTCATGTTTTCAGGAGGGATCAGTTCCTGGAGAAGGATATCATTTTATGTAAAGTAGAGAGGGTCAGCGAAATAGAGGAAGACACTCAATGTGATGGGCTGACACATTAGCTACAACAGTGTGCTAAAACATAAGGATTGCAAGGGTGGTGCAGCACAGGGCACCACTTCATTCTGCTGTACATAGGGTCACTGTGAATCAGAATCGACTTGATGGCACCTAACAACAACAACAGAATATTGGAGAAAAGAGGAAACTTAGATGTGTGTTTTTATCCTCACCCTCATGTTTGTAATGATATTAATCTGAAGAAAAGGGTGAAAGTGAAGACAAGCTTCAAAGAGGAGTTACAGTTATACTGACAAAGCTTGGTGAGGCTGAGTGCCAAAAATTTTACCACCGTAATAGCCAATATTGCTCCTAATGACAGTGTGACCTGGGGTAAAAAACATCTTGTGAGGTAGTTCATCCTAGACTATAGGAATTATAGCAGTAGTTTCTTGATCAGTTTCAAGTAGTAAAATTACATCCAGCTGAAGTATAGCATAGTGTGTTAGAAAGCCTACCAGGCAGAGAGTCAAGAGCCACAAATCCTAGCACTGACATTATCATTAACTGTGTTTCCTTGAGCAAACCAGTATTTATGAAACTTGTTAGTACTTATGAAAAAGAAAGGTAAAATTAAACAGACACAACAACTGTTTTGATCAGGACCACAATGCATGGATCTTGAAAGAAGGGGAGAAAAATGTGGAACAGAACTCAATTTCTTAAAATACGCAGCCTTACTGCACCAGTTGAGACTAGAGGGTTCCCTGGGACTATCACCTTGAGATGTTCTTTAAAACTTGAAGAGAAACTATTCCCTGAAATCACCTTTTAGATAAATAACAGATTTGTTCATAAAATAAAAATGCTACCTGTGACTACTTAATTCCTTTAAAAAATCCTCTATATTGAGACCAGTCAACAGTTACTGTAAAACAACCATGAGAAGGTAAGAGGGCAGGGAAACTAGAGCATTGGAAATGAAATAACCAGAATGGAAATAATGAGAATCTGAACACATTGTGATAAATGTAACTACTGTCACTGAACAATTCGTGTTGAAATTATTAAATGTGCTGTGTAATGTTTCACCAAAAACACAATAAGGCATAATTGAAAAAATAAGCAGACATTCATCCTTCAGATAAATCAAATTTTCGGAAGCCATAGTGAGAACTTCCATACAAGTGTGTCCAATAAGTTTTCGGTTTAAGAAGACCCTGTGAATAAGTTTGAAAATATTTTAGGTCCCTGATATTCAAAGAATTGTATAGATCCACCATACCAAGTTAGAATGATCAAATGTTTTAAAACCCACAGTTTGGCCAGGCTTAAGAACAGCCAGAAACCAGTCCTACTTCACCCTGCCACCCACAGAAAATATCCCTCCTCCTGCTGACACACGCAACACACAAAGTGTTTCAGTCCTCCAGGGATGACGTCAGAATTACGTAGAGATGCCTCTCTGGGATCTAAAATTATACTAATATTCTTTTAGTTCTTTTTTTTATCTATAATTGTAGAAAATCAGTAAATGTAACTTGATATACAATTAGCCCCTGGTTTATGACATATTTGAGTTAGGAGGAACCATGCTTAGAATCATCTTGCTTTTTTTTTCCTTTTGTACATCCTACCATTAGTAATGTGTACTACATACAATGTTGTAGTGAGTAATATATTTGTTATCATTCTTAGATATTCAATTTTATGATTTACAGTTCAAGACATGGTTGTGTAAGAGACTGTAGCCTGTCCTACAATGAAGTCAGTGTCTAGAGCTGTTCAACTCATACAACAACTGAACTGCACATGTGCCCCAAAGCCTTAATGTCTCTGAGTTCATTGCCAATTGTAGATCAGTTCAACTCGATGGCAACAAGGAAGAGTCAAGGGTGAATCCACGAGATAGAGAAGCTGTTGATGCTTTAGACAGAAGACAAATCCAGAAGATCCCTATGAGTTTACTGAGGATTCAAATGAAATCATACAGCCTGTTTGAAAACGTGAAGGAAAAGCAAGAAGACTACAAGAAGAGTACTATAATTCCAGCAAGGATCACTTCAAATGCTGGTTGGGCTTACATAAAAATGCAAATGCCTGGAGAAACAGGAAGCACCAAAGCTGAAATTGCCAAAAAGTTCAAGGATGGTCTCAATATAATGCAAAAGGAAGGTAAGAAGCTGTCAAAAAATGTTACAGTGATACCACTACCACCAATGACTTCCTGACTGGGAACACAACAGAGAGTCCCTGACTGAGAAGGAGAAAAGTGGTTGTAGAACTAAGATTTATGTAAAAACAGCAGGCAAAATGGTCTGAAGGAGAGTAGAAGAACCCCAGAAAACATGGCCCTTAAACTCTCTATTAACTCCAAACTAAAAACACCCCCGAAGCCAACGCTTCAGACAAAGATTAGACTGGTCTATAAAACACAAAATAATACTCACAAAGTGTGCTTCTTAGTTCAGGTAGATGCATGACATTAAATTGGCCTGCTTCTGTCCAGAGGTGAGAGGAGAAAGTAGAAAGGGGCAGGAGCTGGTTGAACAGACACAGCAAACACAGTGGAAAGGGGAGTATGCCGTCACAATACTGGAGTGCATAACTAGGGTCACAATAAAATGAGTATAAATTTTTGCATGAGAAACTAACTGAAACTGTGAACTCTCACCTAAACCACAAGAAAAACTAAAAACATTTTATAGTGAAAGGATTAGCTGGATATTTTTATAAACTAAATCAGGGGCTTTGTTATTGTTGTTGCTGTTAAATGTTATCAAGTTGGCTCTAATAGTGACCTTATTTACAATGAAAGAAACACTGCCCAGTTCTGTGCCATACCCACAATCGTTGTTATGCTTGAGCCCATTGTTGCAGGTACTGTGTCAGTCCATCTCTTTGAGGGTCTATCTCTTTTCTGCTGACCTGTCAATTGTCACAGATAGAAATGTGTCCCCCAGAAAATGTGTATAGTAATTTGTCTGGGGCATGATTCTCAGTATTGTGTGACTGCCCTCTATTTTGTGATTTTCTTGTGCTAAAAATCCTAATCTCTGTCTACGGTTAATAGGCTGGGTTATTAAAATCCTTCCTAAGGTCACCTCCATGCTCCAAGAGATAAAAGGAATGGGAAAAAAACAGAGTTGGGGTCCTCATAGCATTAAGAAAGCAATGCTGAGAGAAGAACGCATCCTTCAGACCTGGGGTTCCTGAACCAAGATGCTCTCAGACTAAAGAAAAACTGAAGCAACACAAAGACCTCCCTCCAGAGTCAACAGAGAGACACTGCATTCCCCTGGATCCTACACCCTGAATTTGGACTTCCAGCCTACTGGACTGTGTGAGAATAAACTTTTCTGTGTTAAAATCATCCACTTACAGTATTTTTGTTACAGCAGTACCAGATGACTAAGACACCAAGCATGATGTCCTTCTCTAGGGACTGATCCCTTCTGACAACACATAGAAAGTATGCGGTCTGACAGTGAAGTCCGCAAACTTAATTGCTGTAAGTGCTCCATACCTCACCGCTGAATATTACTATGGTCATCTTCAAGGTACTTCCACTGGGAAGCTATCAAGTGATTCAAGTGATGCTGGTGCCTAGTCCACTCTTTAAAGCAATTTTGGAACTCTTTCTGGAATGGCCATGGTACATGGTGACACAGTGGCAAGTTCACAAACTTAACTGTCTAGTTCTCTGTGAGGGAATTTTTAGCCAGTAAACAAATAACTGTGCTGGAACACCCTCCCAGCTCACCTGATCTGGCCCTGAATGAATTCTTTCTTTACCTGAAGATAAAGGAAATACTGAAAGGAGGAGATTCTGATGACATTCAGGACATTAAGGGTAATATGACAACAGCTCTGGTGGCCATTCCCGAAACAGAGTTCCAAAATTTCATTGAAGGGTAGATTAGGCACTGGCATTGGAGTATAGTTTCCCAACAGGAGTACTTTAAAGGCAACCATAGTGATACTCAGCAATGAGGTATGTAGCACTTTTTCTAGGGTGTGTTCACGAACTTAATTGACAGTTCTCATATGTAAGACGTAGTCTCACCATCCTTTCTTCTAAGGAGAACTCTTATTGTACTTCTTCTAAGACACACGTGTTTGTTCTTTTGGTAGTTCATAGACTATTCAATAATCTTCTTCAACACTGATGCCCTGTTCTTCTGCATGTAGTCTAGCTTCTAGGATTATCTGCTCGACATAATTCATTGGATAGTTATGGTGAAAGGATACAATCCCGACACACACCTTTCTAGACTCTGAACCAAGCCATGTACCTTGTTCTGTTCAAACAACTGCCCCTTGATCCATGTACCAATTTCTCATGAGCACAATTAAGTGTTATGGAACTCCCATGCTCTGCAATGTTATCCATAACTTGCTATGATTCACACAGTGAAAGGCCTTTGCATGGTCAGTAAAGTACAGGTAAACATCTTTCTAGTATTCTCTGCTTTCAGTCAAGATCCACCTATCATCAGCAATGACATTCCTGGTTCCACATCCTCATCTGAATCCCGCTTGAATTTCTGACAGTTCCCCATCAATACACAGCTGAGTCCATTTTTGAATGATCTTCAGCAAAATTTCATTTGCATGTGATGTTAGTGATACTGTTCAACAACTTTCACATCCAATTGGATCACCTTTCTTTGGAATAGGCACAAATATGGCCAGGCAGCTTTATTCTCAATTTCTTGGCCTATAAGACTAAGCACTTCTACTGCTGCACCATTTGTTGAAACTTCTCAATTGATACTCATTTCTTAAATGAAACACGAAAGCAGGTGAAGAGGGAGAGAGATCTTTGCAACACATCCGCAAAGCCTCTCTGAAAAAAAAAAAAAAAAAGATGGCACAGTGTATCCAGAGAATGAAGAAAGGATGTACTCATATGCACTCAGAAACGGTCTACAGAAATGGAGTGATATTTCATGTTCATGGACTAAAAGATTCAATATTATTAAGAAGTTGATTCTTTTGATCTATATGTTCAATGCAATGCCAATAAAAATCACAGAAAGGTTATTTTGTGGATACCATAAAATAACTTTACAATTTATATAGAAAGGCAATAAAACCAAGATAACACAATACTGAAGAACAAAGCTGTAGGACTGAAATTACCTGAATTCAAGACTTACTACAAAGCAACAGTAATCAAAATAATATGGTATTGATGAAAGAATAAATATAAACAGAAATCAATGAGACAAAACAGACAGCCCAGTAATACACCCAGACAAATATAGTCCACTGATTTCACAAAGGAACAGCGGTAATTCAAGGGAGAAAACAGACTCTTCAACAAATGATGCTGGAGCAATTTGACATTGATATGAAAAAAAAAGGAAAAATCTGGATGCAGACCTTAGACCTTTCGCAAAATTGAACTTAAAATGCATCACAGACCTAAATGTAAAATGCAAAATTATAAAATGTCTAAAAGATACCAGTAGGAAATTTGTGCACCCTTCATTTTGGCAGTAATTATTTAGATACAAGACCAAAAGCAAAATCCATGAAAGAAAAATACTTTCAAGTTGCACTTTATTGAAATCAAATCATCTGCTCTGTGAAAGACCCTCTTAGAGGATGAAATGAAAAATCATGGGCTGTGAGAGAATACTTACAAAACACGTATCTGATAACGAACATATCAAAAACAGAAAGAAAACTTAAAATTCAACAATAAGAAAACAAAATGACCCAATTAAAAAGTTGGCAAAATATCTGAAGAGACATCTCACCAAAGAAGATATATTTCTGGCAAATACAGTATTAAAAGGCATTCAACTTCATTTGCTATTAAACTATTTAAAACTAAAACAATGAGATAACACTATAGAACTATTAGAATGGCTAAAAATGTTTCATAATTGACAACATCAAATGCCAACAAGCACGTAGAACAATAAGAATGCAAAATGGTACAGCCAATCCAGAAAATAGTTTGACAATCTCTTACAAAATTAAGCAAGTTTAACTGTACAAGCTAGCAATTGCATTTCCAGGAATTTATTTTTTCACCTGAGTTGAAAATGTTTCCACAAAAGAAGCTACACATAAATGTTTATAGAAGATTTATTCATAAAAACTGAAACTTGAAAGCAGCCCCAAGATGTTTTTGAATAGTGAAGGAATTAACAAACTGTGGTTCATCCATACAATGGGATACAATGTCTGACAATTAAGTTCAAAAACATGCCACCTAGAGCTTACATTGGCAGCACTGTACAAAAAACTCAGTAAGGTTTCATAACCTTGGTGTATCAGTCTCACAGCTGTGCTGTGTTTGTGTCAACATGTGATGTCTTGCTGAGTGGCACTGATTATTGTTGCTTCATGTTTTTTCGTACTGTTGCAAGAATGTTGGAGCTTGAATTGGAGCACAAACAAACATCAAATTTCTTGTTAGGCTTGGTTAAGAGTGGACATGAAATCAAGGACCTGTTATTACAAGTTTATGGGGATAATGCCATGAAGAAATGGCAGTGTAAAAGTGGATTAAAAATTTTTCTAAGAGGAGAGAAAGGATCACTGTTGAAGAGAGGTCAGGGCGGTCAATAACAAGCAGAACTGACGAAAACATTCAAAAATTCATCAAATTGTGCACCCAAATCATTGGCTGACTGTGAGAAGCATAGCAGACTAAGTAAACTTTAATAGAGAAACAGGAAAACCTTCACTGAAAATCTTGACATGAGAAAGATGTGTACAAATATGGCCCTGAAGAAGCTCACCAATGAACAAAACCAAATGAGAGTCGAAGTTTACCAAGACCTTTTGGAGAGGCAAGATAATATTTTGGGTCATGTTATCACTGGTGATTAAACATCAGTGTACCAATGACCCTGAAACAAACCATTGAAGTGCACAATGGAAGTCAGCCAGTCTCCAAGACCAAAAAAAGTTCTTCCATCAGTCCAAATCAAGAATCAAAAGATATTGCTAACCTTTTTTGATATCAGAGAGATTTTTCATTATGAGTCTGTACCAAATGGACAGTTAACCAAGTTTGCTATTTGGAAGTGCTGAAAAGGCTGCATGAAAAAGTTAGATGAAAACAACCTGAACTTTTCACCAACAACTCACAGCTCTTGTGTCATGACAATGCACCACCTCACATGGCACTGTGAGAAAATTTTTAGCCAGAAAACAAATAACTGTACTGGAATGCTTTACCTAATCACCTGATCTGGCCCCCAACAACTTTTGAAATATTGAAAGGAGGACGTTTTGATAACATTCAGGACATCAAAGATAATATGACAGCTCTGAAGGTCATTCTTGAAAAAGAGTTCCAAAATGGCTTTGAAGGGTGGACTAGGCATTGGCATCAGTGAACAGCTTCCCAAGGGAAGTACCTCAAAGGTATCTGCAGTAATATTCAGCAATGAGGTATGTACCAATTATTCTAGAATGAGTTCATGAACTTAGTTGTCAAACTTCATATTATTGAGCTGTCATCCCATGAAAACACATGAATCTTAAATATTGCTAAGTGAAAGAAGTCAATCTGAAAGGATATATACTGTAATATTCCAACTCTATGACATCCTGAAAAAGGCAAAAGGATGGAAAAACAACAAGATCTGTAGTTATATGATTATTAAGGGGGTGAGAGAAGGGAGCAATAGATGAAGCACAGAGAATTTTTAGGAGGCATATACTAAGATGTTGACTAGACCATGGACTGCCAGAAGGAATAAATCTGACTTGGATGAAGTACAGTCACAATGCTCATTAGAAGCAAAGATGGTGAGACTTTGTCTCACATACTTTGGACATGTTATCAGGAGGGACTGGTCCCTAGACAAGGACATCATGCTTGGTAAAAGAAGGGGTCAGTGAATCAAAGAGATAGATTGATACAGTGGCTGCAACAACAGTCTCAAACATATCAACGATTATGAGGATGGAACAGGACCACTCAGTGCTTCATTCTGTTGCATGCAGTGTTGTTATGCATCAATATCAACTCAATGGCATATAACAACAACATTCTAAGACGTACAATTTCAAATGTTACCTTGACAGTTTTTAGCCTCACTGGACCTCAGAGGCCTAACTGATAGTTACCCTGTTCTCACCAGATAAAGTCCCACCCATTCAGGAAGGTGACCCACTCAGCTTGTTCTCTAATAGATTAAATACATCCCACCTCACCCTCAACTTTGGCCCTGGGCTACAGCTCCACCTTCCAGGCCCACTGGGACAGCAACTCTATTCCCTAGACCTTAGGTGCATCATTTTCACAGTCTATTTGAGTGGCAACACCACCCTTAGAAATACCAGAGGCCATGGCCCCACCATTTAAACACCTGAGGTCACGGCCATACCTTTTGAGACTGAAGTAGCTTACCTCCACGTGTTCCTTTTCAGCTCCTGCTTCCTGTGGTCTCTTGGACCAGGCCTCATTCCCAAATCTGCCCTGCTCCCTGCTGGCACAAGTGTTCCAAAACTCTATGGCTCCACCAATTCAAGTGCCTGGGGGCACTGCACTCCACCAGGAGCCTCCTGCACACAAGGTACTCAGCTGTCTCTGTTCACAGCTCGGCTCCTGCTTCTATGTTGCCAGTTCACTGCTGCTTCTCACCATCAGCGACGTCCTTGGTGTTAGCAGTTCTCTTCAGTTCCTTCTGAGACTTCCATCCATTCACAGTTTCAAAAGTGCTTCCAAATTTTAAGTATCTGTTACAGCAGAGCCCTACTCCTAGTACCAAATTATGTTTTAGTCATCTGGTCCTGCTGTAACAGAAAAACCACAAGTAGATGGCTTTAAAAAGAAAAAAATTTATTCTGTCACAGTATAGTAGGCTCTAAGTCCAAATTTAGGACATCAGCTTTAGAGGAATGCTTTCTATGTTGGCTCTTGAGGAGGGTCCTTAACGTCAATCTGCTCCTAGATTGGGAGCTTCGGAGGCACAGGGACCCTGGGTCCTTTCCAAAGGATGCACTCTGCTCCTGGCACTGCTTTGGTGGTGACATGAGGTCTGCCATTCTCTGCCTGCTTCCCTTTCCTTGATAACCCAAGAGATTACCTCAAGGCACAATATAGTCTTACAGACTGAGTCCTGCCCCACCAACACAACTGGTGCCCATCCTCCCTCATTAACATCATAGAGGCAGAATTTAAACATATAGGAGCATCACACACTCCCTGGAATCATAGCCTAGCCAAATTGCTACACACGTTTTTGGAGGGACACAATTTTCTCTTTGACAGCTCCTCATTTCTGCATGTTCAATTGTGCTGGCCCTAGTGGCAGGAAGAGGGTGTTTCCTGCTGCTGTTCGCCCTAACAAATTTCCCCTACACAGCCTGAGGACAACTCATTTTTTGGCTATTACCAGACAACTTTTCTGTTCTACCACATTTTCTCACTGCCCACAGAATTCTCCTCAAATTTCTATTGTCCAAGACTTAAGTAAATAGAGTTTTGGGGTATGGTCAGGTTACACGTACTATCCTGAAGGGGCAAAAGGAGCATATATTTACATTCTGAAGTCATGCCGGGTGTTTGCATGATGGAAGCCTATGGCAGAAGTGCATCCAAAGTTCAACTCTGTACTGGAGGTTCTGTCCAGGGCAACAGGAGAATAAAGAATACATTCATATTGGAAGGAAAACTGTTCTTATTCACAAACTATGTGATAGTCTATGCTGAAAATTCTATTAATCTCAAATAAAGTCTAGAACTAGTCACTGAACTTAGCAAGGTTGTGGGATACAGGGTCAACATATAAAAATCAATTCTATGTGTATGTAGTAGCAATAATAACTGGAAATGGAACTTACAAACTCTGCAATTTAAAATAGAATCAGAAAATATAAAATAGTGAGGGATAAATCTTTAAAAAACTGCCAAATACCTACCTGTACACTGAAAACTATAAAACATAGCAGAGATAAATTAATTAAATAAGTGGGGATATGTACCTTGCTCACAAGTCAGAAAACTTAATATTTTTGTCAGTTCTTCATAAATTGATAAGCAGATTCAACATAATTCCAATCAAAATCCCTGAAAGGCTTTTCTATAGGAATTGAAAGGGCAATTCTGGCATTTCATATTGAAATGGAAAGGACTTAGGGTGGCCAAAACTTGTCACTAGGCAAATGTAAAATTAAAATCACTAGAAAATTATTAAGTGTTGCAGTGACCCTACAGGGTGGAGTTGAACTCCCTTATAGTTTCCAAGGCTGTGATCCTTAAAACAACCATCTTAACAGGAGCAGACCACCACATTTTTCTCCCACAGAACAGTCAGTGGGTTCCTCAGCAACTGCGCACTTAACCACTCTGCCACCAGGGCTCCTTCCAATGTGTACCAATCTCGCTTATGCTGATTCACAAGGGAACAAAAACTAACACCAGAAGAAAGCTACAATGGGTTCTGACCCGGCTGCATGCTATTCATAATGCTTCTCCCCAATTTCCGCTAATACTGCAACTGACTCCACCAGATATCAAATACATAGCAAATCGAGAGTAATCAAAACAATATGGTACACACCCAGAAACTGACAAAGTTCATAAAAAATGGACATATATCAACTTCCTATGTAAAAAATGTACAATCTATTTCTGATCTTCTGATTTGCACAAAAGCTAATGTTTGGACTCTACCTACATAGACATAAATGCTTTCAGATGGGTTTAATGTTGTTGTTGGGTGCCGTAGAGTCGATTCAGACTCAGAGCCCCCTCTGTACAGCAGAACAAATTACTGCCCAGTCCTGTGCCATCCTCACGATCACTGCAGTGCTTGAGCCAATTGTTGCAGCCATTGTTTCAATCCATCTCATTGAGGGTCTTCCTCTTTTTAGCTGACATTGGTTTTGGTTTTTGGTTACAGTGTCCTAGCTCCCTGTTTTGTCTCATTTTGATATGCCCAAATATGCCACTCATGTGAGCTAGTTTGATTATTGGTAACTTGGAAGCTGTAACATCCTGTCATCAGGTGGTTAGAGCTTTATTAGGTATGTGAGCCCAGGAGTCCATTTAGTTTTATTGTATAGATTCAGGTCAGGTGGCTAGGTAGTCAGCCACCAAGTGTGTGGGGCACGCTCTCACCTACAGTCCTAGAAGGGCAGGGATGATTGGTGTAGGCTCAGCTATCTGGTCGCAGTAGGGAGTCATGTGCTAAGCACAGTGAGAGAGGCTGACAGCAGCCCGAGTGTCTGGGAGGAAAGCCTGTCCTTGTTCCCTGGAGTGTATAGGTGGGTTGGTTCTACAACCAGACTATGGATACCAAATGCTGTTAGCTATAAGGACTGGGAAAAACCATTATTCTTGGAAGCCTGTTGTGGGTGGCTAGGTGGCTTGGGTGGAGCTACCCGTCCTCAGGCCCCTGACGTGGGTAAGTGAGGATCCTGTTTAATACGTAGAATGGTGTCAAATGTCACAGAACTTCCTCTGAAGCAGAGTGGACAGGGGACAGGTAAATGGCAGAGAGGTTGTTCTCAAAGGGATGTTTTCTGACATTCATGGTAGTTTAAATGCATGCATTTACCTTTTACCAAATGGGTGCTGCATTTCACTGGTTATGGAGGCCTGAGTAGACTCTTTGCCACTGGGTTTCTTCTGATATGGAAAACATGTCTTCAGTACTACTGCTTGCCTGCCACATTGCTGCCACTAGCCAATTCAGTAGAACACTAGTTCCCATCGGGTCAGGTCTGGCAACTCCTCCCTTGCCGCTTCTAAACCATCTCCCCCTGGCCCCCGCTACTCAGTTTTATTGCTCAACTATGTCTTTGATGTTCAGGGCTCCTAGATTGTCATATTTAATTGATTCACTTGTCTTGGGGGTCTTTGTTGTAAAAGGACCACAGAAAGCATTTGCTCCACCATTTTGGCCCCACCATCCTCTGTAAATTTTTATGAATTACATTTTTTTATGTGTAAAAAAACCCAGTGCCACTGAGTTGGTTCTGATTCATACCAACCCTATAGGACAGAGTAGAATTGTTCCATAGAGTTTCCAAGGAGCGCCTGGCTGATTTGAATTGTCAACCTTTTTGTAAGCAGCCATAGCACTTAACCACTATGTCACCAGGGTTTCCTTTTTATGTATATATGTAATAAAATATATATGTAATGTTTAAATTTATATATAATGTTTCCAACCCCAAAAGACAAATAAAGGTCTGATTTATATAGATAAACCAATTGCCATGGAGTTATTTTCCAGTCATGACAACTTTATAGGACAGAACACAACTGTTTCACAGAGTTTCCAGCTGACAGATTCAAAGTGGTGACCTCTTTGGTCATAAACACCGATCAACCAAAGCTCCTTTATAAAGAAAGTGATAATAAAAGGCAGTAGTATTGAAAACTAAAAAGAAAAAAAAAATGAGGTTTTTGACATACATTAGAACTGACTTCACTGGAATGGAATCGCATCATAAATTAGAGGGCATCCATAAGCTTTCAGTCCAACAAAATGAATAACAGCATCATACACATGCTGAAATGGCCACAAGGCATCAGAATGGCCACAAGGCATATAGCAAAGAGAGCAACAACAGACAAACAGCCATAAGAACTGATCCCAGCTTCGTAACCACGCAGCTGTGTGCATCTGGGCGGGGCCCCTTTCCTCTCCCTGTCTCAGTCTCCTGTGTAAAACAAGAAGTTTGCATCTGATCGATCTCCCGCAGAAAGATTACACATAGAGAAAGCCATATGTTGTGCAGTTCTATTCTGAAACAGATGAAGTTGCCATTAGTCCAAGTCCACCCAAAGGCAACTGGTTAGTTCAGGCTTTTAAACGCCTCTTTTTTTGCTCTAAATAAGATTCGAGGGATAATCTGTACACTTTGAGATCAGCGAAAAGAATTCAATCATTCATAGCCTGAAATGACCACAAGGTGTCAGAATGTGCTCATCTAACACCCAAGTACCCACTCGGTTGCCACGGAGCCAATTCAGACTCAAACAGTCCTCACGAAACAATTCTGCATATTTTGCATTAGACTAATTTTCATATGCTTCACTCATTTTAAGGAGGTAAGTAGTATCAGTGGAATTTACCCTGGTAACAATAGAGAGCCATACTAGAGCTTCTGCCACCCAATACTAACCCTGATCTTCTTCTTGACACTGAATACCTATTTTCTTCACTAAGCCTTCGCATGTGCTGTTTTTGTTCCCAAAGTCCAAATTTTAATTCAAGACATTTTTTTCCCCATAAAACTTGAAAACATAATTCTTCATCCAGAACATAAAATGGGCAAGAAAGGTCCAGATTTTCTAGGCTTAAGAAAAAAAAAAAGGGACACACGTCTTACAAAACATTAAAACACTCTATACTATAGTCATTGAAACAGTGAAATGGTCCGGGACTAAGTAACTCAATTAATGGATCAGAATAGGGTCCAGTCCAGAAGCAGATACTATATATACAGAAATTCAGTATATGATAATTTCTCAATTTAAAATAAGTGATCCCAAACCATCCATATGTTGCCTACAAGAAACTCACCTTAGACTTAAAGATACGAACAAAACAAAAACTAAAGGATGGAAGAAAATGAATCAAGCTAACAATACACAAAAAAGAGCAGGTATGACAATTCTAATCTCAGATAAAATAGATTTTAATGTAAAAGCCACCATCGTCGACAAGGACGGACACTATTTATTGCTGAAAGGTGCAATACACAAGCAGGACTTCACAATATTAAATATTTATGCACCTAAATATTAAAGCACCTAAATACATCAAAGAAACACTGACTGCACTCAAAAAGGAGATAAATCACTCCACAGTAATAGTGGGAGAATTCAACACTCCACTCTCAATAAAATAAGTGATCCAAGGTTTCAGTAAATAGTAACTGGAGAATCAAACTGATTTAGAAAAATAAAATGAACTGAAATCTTAACTGGATGCCATAATGAATTCCAGATGAAGCAAATATCTAAAAAAAAAAAAAAAAATTTTCATAATAATAGGAAGGAACTGTTGTTACTTTCCTTTTATGTGCCTCATGTACTTCTCATGCAGAAAAGAGACCACAATACTTACCTCGCAGGGCCACTGTGAATGCTGAAAAGGCTGCTGAACAGTGTATCAATAAGTATTGAATACATGCTAGCAGTATAACCGAATCTCAATAAACCACCACACCACCAGGGCATCAATAAGCAGAATCTCAATAAACGTTTAGTAACAAATCAATTTTTTTTTTATTAGACTGGATAAACATAGGATTGCAAAGCAACTCATCAATAGCCCCAAATCGCTCAGCATACAGTGGAGACAGAATTAGAACTCCAATCCTCCAAGTTTCAACTCAGTTCTTTTTGCTGTAGTTTCTCATTTTTTTTTAGATTTTAGAGTATCATTTTTAACACTGTGATTTTTCATTGACATCCACTGGATAGCAGTATCTGTTCATTTAGAAATTCTTTAAACCCAGTAATGTTTCAAAATCAGTTTGTATTTAATTAAGCATAACACAGTTCACATACATTAAACAAAGCTACGGTGTATGTCTACCACCTGTCAGTTGGTCATACCGCGGTGGCTCGTGTGTTGCTGTGATACCAGAAGCTATACCACCAGGATCAAATACCAGCAGGGTCACCCCCGGCAGACAGGTTTCAGTTGAGCTCCCAGACTATGAAAGACTAGGAAGAAAGGCCTTGCCATCTACTTTGAAAACTTAGCCAGTGAAAGCCTTATGGATCCCACAGAACATGGTCTGATTCAGCTTATTTCGGACATGTCAACAGGAGGACTGCGTGCTAGAGGACAACATCGTGTTTCAGGAAGAAGAGTACCAGTTAGCTAGAGGGAGACCCCTGGTGAGATGGATTGGCACAACAGCTGAAATGACGGACCCAGACATGCCAGCGTTGTGGGGATGGTGCAGGATTGCACAACATTTCATTTTGTTGTACATCAGGTCACCAGGAGTCAAAGTCAACTCAGCGGCAGCTAAGAACACCACAGTACACCTATGCTGCCTGGTGCAGCCCTCGGGCAGGAACCACTGGACTATGGACAAGGCTCCAGTTTGTTATCCCACATAAAACAAAGTCTGCACAATCAACAGACTGATTGCATCCTGTCAACTAACCCCACCTAAGCCAAAAGTCATATTCCATCTTGGAACAGGAACTTGAATCCTACCGGTAGAGAAGGTGACAGTCCTTTGGAAAAGGGAGCTAGCTGTGTCAGGCCAAAATAGATCCATTCACAGTATCCGCATGGCCACTTACTCCGATTATCAAAAGATTAATTTCTGCTATCGTGGACTGTGCTGCGAGAAACATTGTCATGCATGTGTCCGTTGGTGTGAAACGCCATGATTCTGTAGGATATATTCTAAGTAGTGGAATTACTGGGTCATGATATATCTATATCCATTTTTTTAACGAAGCGCCAGATTGCTTTCCAAAGAGCTGGACCATTTTGCAACCCCCCCCCCCCCACACACAACAGTGTAGGAGAGTTTCCACTTTCTCCACAGCCTCTCCAGCATTTGTTGTTTTGTGATTTTTGGATCATGGCCAACAGCGGCTTCGGTGTTCCCCTGGGAGCACGGTCCCTGGCCCTGATGCTTCCCTTGCCCATAAATCATAACAAAGTTCCACTCTTCAGACACGAATGGATTGGACTTGGCGATGTAGAGTGACCATACATTGGATGCACTTTATGGTTCTATACATCTGTAGGATATCATCCTGCTGACCTCTGGCTGGAGTAAGGGGAGTGGGTGGAGAGGAGGGGAAAGGAGGCTGTTGGGAGGATGAGACACGTATGGAGCAGAGAGGAACAGTGTGCTGTCACTGGGCAGGGAGAGCAGTGGGAGCTGCCTATAGGTGGGCAGGTAAATTTATACGGGAATGTACATTTTCACTCACTCATAATAAAAAAAAAGATCAATTTCCGGCCTTTTCATTTCACTTCAGGAGGAGTGCGTGTTTCCACCTAGAAGGGGCATAACATGACTCCTTGGGCTCTGTGCAGCGTGAGACCAGGGAAGAGATGGTGATGGCTGACAAAGGAGAAGCTGGGAGGGGAACAAAAGGCCTGGGCAGGGATTTGGGGACCAAAGAAGAGAATGGTAAGGGGCAAAAGCAAAGAAAGGATGGAGTGTTCAAGCTAAATACATTTTGAAGACTCTGATTTCTTGAGGAACTATTCTATTTCTATCATGTGTCTAATCCAGTGACTTTATTGACACCCGTTTCTTCTTCTGTGAAATAGGCAAATGATACCTGCTGCCATCACTTCACAGGTCATTTGGGGACCTCTACAGACCTGGAGTGCTACACAAACAGAAGGGACCGCCAAGAGTCAAGGCCTCCCCCAGCCTGGGTTATGTAGACACAGGATATAGAACCACACCTATCCTCACCCTGCTCCAGGATTGTGCTTGCACGGCCAAAGAAAGAACAACCTTTCTTGGCACTACTGTTTGGCATGTAGACAGAAATGTATGGCTGCCAACATGACAGGTGCCACAGAGAGTTGACACAACAGCTTGCCCTTTTCTTTACCCCAATTCACAATTGCTTTTGAGGTTCACAAGCAGGGCAACTGCACTTGGGAGATTTAAGAAAAAGGACGATACAGTTTCCTGGGATAATGAAAAAATTCAGAGTCCTTGCATGGCATAGTGGTTAAGTTCTACCACTGCTAACCAAAAGGTCAGCAGCTGAGATTCACCAGGTGTTCCTTGGAAACCTGATGCTGAAGTTCTACTGTGTCCTATAGGGTCACTATGAGTCAGAATCAACTCAAAAGCAATGGGTTTTTGGTTGTTTTCGATGGTGCAAAAGCTTTAAGCGCTGAACTACTAAGCAAAAAGTTGGTGGTTTGAACCCACCCAGAGGAGCCTCAGAAGTAAGGCCTGGTGATTTCTTTCTGAAAGGTCACAGCCTTGAAAACCCTATGGAGCAGTTTTCTGCACACACAAGGTCACCATGAGTCCCAATCAACTCCACGTCAACTAACATGCATGAAGAAATCTACCCTTCACCTCTAATAGTTCCACTGTCATCCCTTCTTTTTAAATCTTACTTTTATTTGGAGGACCCTCTCATTGTAAGACTGTCCTAGGATGGTCAGCACTCTGAAGAGCATTAGAAGAAGAAGTGAGAAGGACGTGACAGGAGGCTATGGTGACATTTTCTCACAAAAAAAAATACCTTGAAAAAATTGCAACAAAAAGATCACATTGTTAAAACCAAAAAAATAGTTGAGCTTAACTAGTAAAAAATGTCACCATTATGTCTTTCACCATCTGTCTCTCTTGGATCAAAGTGACAACAGCAACTTGAAAGCCTAGATAGGAAACTTTTAGGTGGCCGTGAGTTTATGGCAATGGAGGAGGAACTACTCAGAAAGGGAGGCTGAGAAGGGTGGTACAACTGAAAGAATGTCATCAGTGTCACTGTACAGTACATGTAGAAACTGAATTGGCATGGGTTCTGCTGTGTATATTCTCAACAACAATAAAATAGAATTGGGAAAGAAAAAAAAAAATAGCATCGCATCTGTGAAAATTCCTGGCCCCAAATTTTGAATTCTCTTTGGGGAGGGTTCATGAACTTGGCTTTCACACGAGATGGGCACACAGCACGTCTTTCTGCAACTGACTGCATTCCCTATACCAGTATTTTTTCATTTCCGTTGCTCAAAACTGTGCTCAGCTTCTTGGCAAAATGAGACTCTTAGCCATGCCTCAGAACAACTTTTGCAGCAAGAAAATCACCACTGCTTTTCGAAGCAGACAGCAGAGGTCAGCAAAGCCCAGGCCACTCATCTAGTCCTGGAAAGACACAGGGACCCTGAATGTTCTCCCTGCAAATTTCAAGTCCATTAGCAACCCAGCTTCCCTTGTAAGGGAGGACAAGATAATTGAGAAAAGGTTTCTCCAAGACACAGAGAGTGAGCACTGATTATTTGAGTATTGGTATAATGAGGGCGAACAAAGCCAAGGCTCTCATGATTATGTGGTAAACACAAACAACATAACAGTCTTCAGAAGACATTATTTTCCAGTGAACAGATTCTTCTCCGAATTGGGCAGGAGCAGGTAATATAATATAAAAATAAACACAAAGCATATATATAATATGTATCACACTTGAATAAGAAGACTGCAATTAAGGAAAGCTATTTAAAAGCATAATTGATAATTTTTAAGTAAATATACACTCATAACCAAATGCAGATGGCAAACCCACTATACAGCTGACCCCTGGGCATGAAGAAGAAATAAACAGGAGGTGCATTACACGCTATTAATTATTTTCACTGCTACAGTTGTTTGCTATATAATACAGGTCGAGGGGTTAGCCTAAAGCTTCTCCTAATATATTAGTAAATAAATTTGAGCAGATTTTAATTTGCTAACAGAAAGGTCTAGGCCAGTTGCAAATAACAGTGAGGCTACCTTGTCTCTCTCATTAGCATGCAACCAAGCTTATCTTTCCCATTCATACAAAATGTTACATTTCCATAAAGTGTAGTGTAATTTGTCAGGGAAAAAAAACTCTGTAAACTACATTAGAATAAAGATAGATTTGTATGATGTGGTCATCCTCCTTCGAAGAGTCTTTATGATAATTGTGTCTCCAACACCTGCCTCCAAACGCCAGCCAAATAATACCTCTGTGAATCTTCTTGGTATTAGAAATGACTGGCTATCCATTTCATCTTTATCTATGTATCCATATTTAGAACAATAGCCTTTATTACTGTTCGCTAGTGTGTCTGGGGAAACCACAGTGGCGTAGTGGTTAGGTGCTATGGCTGCTAACCGGAAGGCTGGCAGTTCAAATCCACCAGGCACTCCTTGGAAATTCTATGGGACAATTCTACACTGCCGTATAGGGTTCCTATGAGTTGGAATCGACTCAACTGCAGTGGTTACGTGGGTCTGGTGGGGGGGTGTTTTCATACAGATTACTCTCTCTGCTTGGCAATTTTAACTACTTGGTGTACATTCTACTCTGTCCTATATGATCGTTATGAGTCAGAATTGATGCAATGGTAAGGTATTGGGTTTGGTTTTTTAGTGTACGTTAAGGATTCATGACAGTTTCTGAAAACTGACGTTACAAGAATATAACAAATCATTGCAGTTATGTATTGTACACAATCTGCTTCCAGTTCTTACTTTTCAGTGTCTCCTCTCTAGTGACCCCAAATCATTTATTTGACTCTTGAAGCTAATCACTAGAATTTGTAGGATCTCCCTCTCAGAGAAGGAAGACCCAAAATCTATAGTTTGGAACTTGGAAAATAAATCTGAATTCTCCTGTTTCGCCTTCACGTCTTCCCCCTGCTTCAATAGCGAGGGGACAGCAGGCTCCTAGCCTCCCGGGTGTTGCAAATAAGCTCGCCCTCCTGGTCCCTCCGCAGCTGCACCCCCCCAACCCTCCCATCCCCACCCCCAGCTATAGTCCCTGAGACTCAGATTCCGGCTGCCTGAGAATGAGGTGGGAAGCTTTTCCATTGTTATTGAAGTATGACAGGACGTTCCCTAGAGTTACAGCCCTGTTTGGGGGCAAACAGACTCTCCGATGCCCCACAGCGTTGCGCGAGCCCTCTCAAGGTGTTGTGGGGGCAGAGGAGGCCAGCTGGACTTGCTGGGTTCTCAGATTAGCCTTAAACCCAACGGAACCAGTTGCCGTGGAGTTCATTCTGACTCAAATCAACTCCCTGTGTGCTCAAGGCAAATCGTGCTCCATAGGATTTGTCAGGGCTGAGTCTTTGGTAGGAGATCTCCAGGCTTTTTTTCCAAGGCTCCTCTGAGTGGATTCAAACCCCCAAACTCTGTCATAGCGTCGGTGCATGTTAACCGTTTGTGCCACCCAGGGAGTCTCCGCTTTGCCTCTGTGGTTCAGAAAGAGACGGTGACGCAGGGCTGAAAAACTAATGCCTATTTTTGAACAGGTAAAGGCAACCGATGCTGTGGGCAGTAGACCTGTCAAGACTGCGGCTTTGGAAGGGAGCAGTCCCAAGTTTCTAGTCAAGGGACAGAGTGAATGAATGTTCCACAACAGGAGAAGCACAACTGACAGAAGAAAATCCTGGGTTTACAGGAGAGGGTCATTGAGGGACCTCCGGAGACTTCTCTCAGGCTTTCCTTCTCGCATTTATGTTGACGGCTCAAGTCTATACATTCTTGGTTCTGAGCTCTAATGCCAACAAGTAATACTGATTCAGTGTTTTGTAGTTTTAGAAAATGCTTTGATGTTTATTGTTGAACTAAATGTGCACAAAAAGCCCTGTGAAATTGGTAGGGCTCAGAGAGGTGTACAGTTTGCCTCAAGTCACACAGCAGGGTCTCAGGTACAGGGCCAGTGACTCCAAATTCCAGGCCTCTCCATGACCCCATTCTGCTCCTCCCCAACATTAAACATATTGTTACTGAGTCAGTTTTGTCTCACGGCAATTCCACGTGTGCCAAAGTAGAAGCTCTCTGTAAGATGTTTTGTCTTCCTTTTGTGCTTCAGGTGACTGATTGTTCAGAAGTAGACCTTTAGACCTCTCATTCCACTGAGTAGTCTCGAACCTCTGAAACCTCCAATCTGTTAGTAGCACATTAACTATTGGTACCACCCCAGGACTCCTCCCCCAACATGCTTAACTGCCATCAAGTTGTCTCCCCTACTTGTGGCAACCCCATGTACAATGGGATCAGACTGTTGTGATCTATAGGATTTTCACTGGCTAATTTTTTGGAATCAGATCACCAGGCCTTACCTCCTAGTCTATCTTTGTCTGAAAGCTTTCCTGAAACCTGTTCAGCATCACAGCAACAGACAACACAGCAACATCCAGGGACAGACGGTGGGTGACTAATGCAAAAGGTACTTGGAAGGGAATCAAATTCAGATCTACTTACAAGAGCTACATGCTCTATCCCGCTGCACGGTCACTGCCTCGGGAGCAGCCTAGGAGACTGCAGAGTGACATTGTGACCCTTCTCACAACATTCTCCACATCATCTTCCCCTCTTGGTCTTGATCCTTAACTAAATCCCAAGAAACCCTGTATGGGATGCTTGGGTGGTCTCCGTCCAAGAACAATCCCCATCTCTACTCCCTCCAACCCTGGATTTCTTCCTGCAGAGTGCTTCTTTTGTAGCCAGGATGGGAAGAGGCACCACTGTTATACACAAGACTCAGTTTGAGGAACTGAGGAGGCTGTGAGAGGCTGAAGACAATTCGACTAGGACTCCCTCACTCCTTATAAACCAGATTTGCCCAGGGCCTAGCATAGCACCCTCCAGAGTTGCTCGACATGAAGCTGAAATGCATTAAACTGAAGTCCCACCACCGATGGTGTAGCAAGTCACAAGTTCCCCTGCTATATGACCACAGACCCAACCCTAAAGCTCCCCCTCCAAGAGAAGAAGGAAATTATGACTTCTCTGTCTAGGATCTTTAAAGGGATGTGGAACTTCTGGACAAGCCACTTTGCTCACATCAGTCAACAGACTTTTAGTGGTCTTAAGAAGGAAACAACCGTGATGGACCAAAATATGCAGAACAAAACAAAAGCAGAAAGGATAATGATGGTACTATTTAATAAGTAGAAGAGACACCAATAATTAAATAGGGCTAGGGAATGAAACGCTATTCTACTCAAGAAACATGGGGCCCATTTTTCATAGTCTTCACCTGTTATTTTATTTGGAAATAGAGGACTATATTTTTAAGACTTTCAATCAATACCTTCCTAGAACACCATCATCTTCGCACTGGGTGAGTACAATGACCTTTAAAAAGAAATAACTGCAACAACAGCAAAGGGTACCTCCATTTGTAGTCATACTGGAATCTCTTCAGTGGCGGTCCCTTCTCCACCCTAAGTAGTCACTCACATCATTTCATGTTAAACTAACACGAGGAAATACCTCATGTTTCCTTACTCAGTGTGTCCTGACAGCTCTGTTCCAAATGTTCCTTCCGATAATACAGTCTATATTTTAAAACTCAGACATTTTTTACCTTTTTGGTGATACTCTTCTGTCTTATTCAAAGCAGAAGTTCAGCAACCAGTCATAAGAAATGATAGCAAGAAGTGTGTGTGCCCCCCACATCCCCCCCAAATTGCCCTATTGCTTGATTCCCACTCATAGCAACCACATAGGATGGAGCAGAACTGGCCTATAGAGCTTCCAAGGAGTGCCTGGTGGATTCAAACTGCTAACCTTTTGGTTAGCAGCCATAGTAGCTAACCACTATACTACCAGGGTTTCCATGTGTATGTTAATCTGTACTAATTTCCAACATTTTTACTCTATTTTGTGGGAGGAAGGGAGGAAGAGAGGCAGGGAGGGAGGGAAGAATAGAGGGGAGGGGAGACAGGGTGAGCAAGGGAGGAAGGGAGGGAGGGAGGCAGGGAGGGAGGCAGAGGAAGGAAGGAAGGCAGGCAGGCAGGCAGGCAGAAAATCCCTATTTGGAAGCGAGGGGAAATAAAGGAGTATCAAAAGGCAGTTTCCTTACTCTAAGAAGGTCTCAAGGGTTATTCAAACCCAGGCCAAATTTGGGTATTTTTAATTCCAAATATCTTCCAGCACTTTTGTGTGTGTGTATGTGTGTGTGTGTGGTGAGGAGCAGAACCAAAACAAACAGAAAAGACAGCACCTTGGATTTTAAGGCATCACTTGTATAAAAACCCAACCCAGGGCCATCAAGTCAACTCTGACACATAGCAACCCTTTAGGACAGAGTAGAACTGCCCTATAGATTTTCCAAGGAGTGTTTAGTGGATTTCAGCTGCTGACACTTAACTATTACGCCACCAGGGTTTCCTTACTTGTATGGCCTGCTTTCAAATACTAAATGTCTGCTAACTGTGTTTTGCCAAGGAATGCAGCATTATTTTGAGTCTCACTGGTATTCTCACTGTACAGATAAAAAACTGAAATAAAGCTAGGGAAAACACTGAACTACATGAGCATAGCTAAGTCATTCACTTTTATAGCACAGGAGTAAACTTACCACCGACAAAGGGAAGCCCAGATCACAACACTCAACTAGGGAGCTAAGCAAGCCTTTATGTCGCTGTCATTGGGTGTTCTCACTTCACTTTCAAGTAATAACGACCCATGTGACAAAGCAGAACTGCACTAAGAAGTGAGTGTGTTCTTTCTTGATTATTATTTGTATGGGGACCTAATTCTGTAAACTCAAAGATCCCTGGTGGGCAGTGGTTAAAGCATTCAATTGCTAACTGGAAAGTTGGCAGTTTGAAACCACCAGGGACGCCATAGAGATTTACAGCCTTAGAAGCTATGTAGGGTCACTGTCAGTCACAACCAACTCCACGGCAATGGTTTTAATCTTTGCAGAGCAGATCCACCAGATCTTTCTCCTGAGGAGCTGCTGGGTGGATTTGAAATAGCAACCTTTCGCTTAGCAGTAGAGCACCTACTGGTATGCCAACAGGGCTCTTTTAAACCCAGCCATCGAGGGTAAGGTGGAACTTTTCCCTCTGTTAGATAGTCGCTTAAACTCTCCATCTTACTTTAAATACAGACCAAAAAAAGTGTGATCATTTTAACAGCCAGCATACACAAAGTTCTAAGGCTTTACTTTGTGCTTTCATAAAAACAAAAGTTAATTTTCTGCCTTTGATTATTTCTGTTACAAGAGCTATAAACTAAAAACCAAACCCACTGCCATCAAATTGATTCATAAGAGTCACACACAGTTTGGGAATTAAAAAAAAAAAACAGTGGGGGCAATCAGAAGTGCATCAAATAATAAATCTGACAACTTGCTTGTTAGTTTATATTATCCAAGTCTAAAAGAATTGCTCTCAAACATTATACAATTAAAGATAAAACTAAAGCCAAGTGGATTTTGCCAGTATGTTTGCCTACATTTACATTTCAATAAATAGACAGAAGCATATAGAGTAGGTTATAATTAAAGACACTGCACATAACTAGACTATAGTCAACTATAAAAACAGGAGTCAGGGCTGGAGAAAACGAGACGATAAACTTTCCTGAAGCCTCTTCATCAAACACCATGGTGGCTGCCTTCAATTTAAATGCCAGCTGCCATTTAAAATCCAGAAAGGTGTAGTTGCTGACTGACTTTCCTAATCTAACAAATATTGGGCAAAGAAGAAAATACACAGGTGTTAGTGACATGTACAAAATCACCAAAGGAAAATCTAATGTTGCTTCTATTTTATTGTGGGGTGCCAGAAGTTTTGGGGGTTGCACATTCCCAGCACACTAAACTGTTATGCCACCCTTTATCTTCCCTTGATGCCCAGCATTACAAAATTGAAAATTTTGGACTTCTGCTGAAATATGTCATGCGTTCCATAGACATTTTTATAATTTAGCCCCAAAATATCAAGAATGATTTTAAAGAAATTCCAAACAGCATAAACACAAATTATGTAAAATAAGTACATATTAATAACATTAATATGAGATACAACAATGAAGTCTGTGAACTGTATCGCTCTACGTGCTACATACTTCATTGCTGAATATCACTATGGTCACCTTTGAAGCACTCCCCTTGGGAAGCAATGTACTGACGCCAGCACCTAGTCGATCCTTCAAAGCAATCTTGGAACTCTCTCTGGAATGGCCACTGCACACAGAGGCATTGTGGCAAGTTTGCAAACTTAATTCTATAGTTGTCTGTGAGGGAGTTTTTAGGCAATAAACAAATAACTGTGTTGGAACACCCTCCCTACTCACCTCATCTGGCCCCCAGTGATTTTTTTTTTTTACCCAAAGATAAAGAAAATATTGTCCTGGATGGCATTGTGGACACCAAGGGTAATACAGTAACAGCTCTGATGGCCATTCCAGAAAAAGACTTTAAAGTTGACCAAAGTGATATTCAGGAATGAGGTATGTAGCACTTTTTCTAGGATGAGTTAGTAAATGTAATTGGCAAACCTTACATACCATTACTGTTGCTTCTGTTAGTTTCCATCCAGTGGAATCTGATTAATGGTGACGCAATGTATGTAGACTAAAACTGCTCGAGAGGGTTTTCAACATCAGTACAATTCTTAACAGTGTAAACTTTCAGAAAGCAGATCACCAGGCCTTTCTTCCAAGGTGCCTCTCAGTGGGTCCAAATCACCAACGTTTCTGTTAGTAGTGTAGTACTTAACTGTTTGTACCATCCAGGGATTCACAACACCCAATAATAATGGCTAATAATAACACTAGCCAACATCTATTGGACATGTAATACACGCCAGGGTTTACATATAGCAAGTCATTTGATCTTCAAGAAAATTCCATGAGCTTTTGGGGGGTAATATTATCAGACCCAACTCGACAGCAATGAGTTTGCCTTTCTTGACTCTATAAATGAAATCCAAAGACATCAGATGTGAGTACTCTCATTCTCCAATGTTTCCAACTCAATAATCTCTCTGGAAATCCACTTATGCTTTTTTTCTTCATTCTCAGAGGATGAAGTGTCAAACCTTCAGACTCAAGTCCCCCACCTCATAGCCCCATTCCCTCTTGTTCTCTAGGGAAAACTTGCCTTGTAAATTATCTCACAACTGTATATGGTTTGCTTTGGGTTTTCTTTGGAAATATCTCAAGGATAGGAAAAAGATGAAAGAGTAATATGAAATCGTTGCATTTTCTGAATCTCTTGTCAATGGAGTATCTCCTTGCATATTTCATAACCGTGGATTGTAAAGCCATCCTCAGTAAGCTGTTATATTTGGGAATGCTATGCAAACCAGGGTGGAAGGCAGGTTCCTGCAGAGAAAGTATGATTTTGCCAGATGCCAAGATGTTTCAACACATAAGAACAATTTTTATGTTAATCCTTCATTGCGGGGATCTCCAGATGACAAAATAAAACAAACAACCAAAAAAAAAACCTCAGTGCCATCAAGTTGATTCCAACTGACAGTGACCCTATAGGACAGAGTAGAACTGCAGTTTCCATGGAGTGCCTGGCAGATTTGAACTGTCAACCTTTTGGTTAGCAGATGTAGCCCTCAATCACTATGCTACTAGAGATGATAGTTATCAGAGGCAAAGGGGAAGGCTTCCCCCTTTGCTCCTCTGACTAGAATAAAAGTTGAAACAGAAAAATGTTGTTGTGGTATCCCTGGACCACTGTCTACTTGTCACTGAGAAGTAGCCTAGTAAGAACCTTAAATGTATAGAGATCTCATCTTCAAATCGCACTGCAAAGAATTCAAGGCCTATCTTCTCTCCCTTTTCATAAAGTTATCAAGTTGATTCCAGTTCATGGTGACCCCATGTGTCACATTCACAGTAGAATTGATCTATAAAGTTTTCTTGGCTGTTATCTATCTTTACAGAAGCAGATTGCCAGACCTTTCTTTGGTGGCACTAGTGGCTGGTTAAACCACTAATCTTCAGGCTACTAGATGAATTCAAAGCATTTACATCACTCAGGAATCTTCTGTCCCTTCACAGTCATTTAAAACCAAATCCCTAAGAACCTGCAACGCTCCTTCTTTGGTGAAGCTTTAATGTCATCTCAGAGCCCTCAATTCTATCTTCAGTATCCTCTTGCATTTTAGCCCCTGGTGATTTCCTAAAATCCTTGAAAATCCAGCCATGAATTTAAAATGGTGCTTGCTATATTTTATGTACTAGTTTAGGTGGTTAATAGTTGGATGGTTTTCAAGTTCACAGACACTTTCCCAGATCCAAAGCAATTAATTGCTTCATAGTCTCTCCATGTATATATATATAGAGAGAGATAGATAGATATAGTTTCTTTCTTCCTATAATTATTTTCCCTTAACCCTAACTCTCCACCCCGACATCATAAGTCTATTTATCTCTTACCACAAAATTTCTGAAAAGAGAACACACTCATTGCCCCTTCTTTTCACTTCCAAATCTCATGGAATCTTGGTTCCCTCCATTCTCAATAACCAAGCTAAACTGCAAGCATATTTCCTCCATCTTCATAATTTTCTTCATAGCTTTGAACATTGTTGACTCTTCCGATCTTTTAAAAACATCCTTTTTGGTATCTATGACACTGTGACTGTCTTGTTATGACCTGGACCTTCCTGGTTTCCTATCTTCTCCCACTTTCCCCTAAATAATAGTAATGTTGTTGCTGTTACTTGCCATCAAGTCAGTTGTGATTCACAGCAACCTCACACAGAACAGAAAGAAATATTGCTCTGTCCTGTGCCATTTTCCTGATCATTGGTACATCTGAGTCCACTGTTGTGGCTACTGTGTCTTTCCATAACACTGAAGGTTTACCTCATTTTTCTGACCCTCAGTTTTGCCAAATATGATATCTGTGTCTAGGAATTAGTCTCACCTGATGACAAGTCCAAAGCAAGCAAGTTGAAGTCTTGCCATCCTCTCTTCAAAGGAACTTCCTGGTTTTATTTCTTCTGAGACTGACAAAATAATAATAAATGGTAATAACAGCTAACACTGAGCACTTACTATGTACCAGTCACTGTGTGTGTTTGCATGTATTCATTTAATTCCTACCACCACTCTATGAAATAATGGTGTTACTCCATTTTATAGGTAAGGAAACAGAAGCTCAGACAGTTTAAGAAGCTTTTGCAAGGACACAGAGCTACTGAAATGCACTACAAAGAAGCCTGTTTACAGAAGCCAAGTTCATAGGCAACTTGTCTTGTCTCCCCAAGCAGTGGATCCTTGATTAAAATGATATTTTGTTCTCTAAAAAGATAATAATATAACTAAAAAATCATGAAAAAAACAGTGCCATTGAGTAAATTCCAACTCATAGCTACCCTAAAGGTCAGAGCAGAACTGCCTCATAGAGTTTCCAAGTAATGCCTGATGGATTCAAACTGCTGACCTTTTTGTTACCAGAGATAACAGTGGGCAAAATTAATTGTTCCATAAGAAATAATGGTAAAAAGAAAAGACAATTTACATTACCTTAGCCTAGAAGTCCGACTCAACGGCACTTGGCTGGCTTGGCTAGCTTAGAAGTTATCCAACATTTTGATGTGAGGAACCATTCATATACTTAAAATTTATTGAGGACTCCAAAAAGCTTCTGTTAATATCTCACAATATTGGCCATTTAAAAATTAAAACATAATTTTTAAAAATATCTATTTAAAAGTAAAGAACCACATCACATGCTGGTTGGGTTCTCTAGAAAAACAATACCAGTAAAGTGTATAAATAAACAGAGAAAGAGATTTATTTCAAGGAAACAGCTCATGCAACTGTAGAGGCCAGAACTTCCCAAGTCTGTGAATCAGGATAGGCATTTCATTAGCACTGGCAAGTGCTAATGAACCCAAGATCATCAGGTTGCAAAGCAGGTCTGCTGTTCACAGGCTGTGAAGATACATGAATTCCAAGATTGGCAGGCATGAGTGCAATGCTTCTCCTGATTCACATAGCTGGCAGGGACTGGCAAACCCAAGATCAGCAGATCAGAGAGCAGGGTTCTTGCTCACAGGCTGTGAGGATCAACAAATCCCAAGATCAGCAGATAAACTGCTAGCTCAAGTACTGTCCGAAGAACCAGAGGTCCGATGAACAGGATTCACAACAGACAAAAGCCACAACATTCATTTACATTCAGATGCAGGCCACACACCTAAGGAAATGCCCTTTCAACAAATTGGTTATTCACAGCAGATCCCATCATAGGGGTGATCACATATAAAATACTGAGAATTGTGGCCCAGCCAAAATGACACACAGTCTTGATTATAACAGCATGTTTGTATAAATAACATTTTTTATGAAAAATAACAGTTTCAAAAAAATTAAAGAGGATCAATATAGTGAGAGGTATCCTACAACTCTTCACCTAACAGAAGGAGGAGACTCAGGTTCTTGCACTTCCTGACTCAAAACCTAACTAAAGGGCTCAGTCTGCAGCCTCTCTGACAACACCAGTGGCACCAGGATAGGGAATCTATCAGGACCCTAACTAGCAGTAATGTTCTCCTTTCCTGTCAGGTCTGAGAGTCATTTATTCACCAAAAGACACCTACTGGCGGGGGCAGCATGGAAAGTGGAGAGAACGCAACACCATAAAAAGCAGCACAACCCAAGAAGTGCTCCCTGTTCCCACAGTAAAGGAGGTTATCCTACCACCAAATGCATCCAGTCTGGGAAGTGTCCTTCTTCCCCACTGAAGCCAGAGAATCTCTTCTTCTACCTAGAAACAGCAGGCAGCCAGGTGGCACCTGCAAGGGGAATCCTGCCACAACAAGCTGTCCATCCTGGGAATACTATTCCTATGTGCAGGAGACTCCTTCTTCCCAACTAGAGGCACCAGGTGACTCAGCCTGGAGAAACTCTTTCCTCTTTTGGCAGCAGCAGTGGGGACCAAAGATTTTAAAGCAGCCATCATAAAAATATTTCAAAAAGAAATTTTAAATTCTCAGGAAACAAATAAAAAAAAGGAGGAAAATCTCAGTAAAGAAGAAAAAGTTTTTTAAAAAAGCATCAAATGAAAATTATAAAACTGAAAAATTCAATAACAGATAAAAATTTGCTGGACGGCTCAGTAGTAAAGATGAGTATAGAACCAGTGAACCTGAATGCAGATCAATAGCATTTATCCAGTTCAAACAACCAAAAGAAAATAGACTGAATAAAAAATGAAGCAGTCTCAAAGACTCGTAAGATGATAACAAAAGATCCAGCAAGATCCATGGATACCCAGATGGACAGAATAAATAATGTGTTGCCTAAAAGAGTATTTGTCAGGAGGGATCAATTCCTGGAAAAGGACATAATACTTGGTAAAAGAGAGGCTCAGGGAGAAACAGGAAGACACACATCAAGATGGATTGACATGGTGGCTGCAACAATGAGTTACGCATAGAAATGATTGTGGGCATGGCATAGGGCTGGGCAGTGTTTCATTCTGTTGTACATAGTAGGGCTGCTATATGTCAGAACCGACACGACAGCACCTAACAACGAAGTGAGTGTTTGAGGGAAAACTGGATGAAATTTTGGCAAAATACAAACCTACACCTACAGTTTTAAGAGCTAAAGCCAAAGCTACCTTCAATGAGACAATCTGAACCCATAACAACCCTATAGGACAAAGTAGCACTGGCCCATAGAGTTTCCAAGGAGTGCCTGGTAGATTTAAACTGCCAACCTTTTGGTTAGCAGCTATAGCGCTTAACCACTGTGCTACCACGGTTTCCACTCTAAGAAGCTAAGCAAACCCTAAATGGAACAAGCCTAGAGAAATCAAAACCCACACCCATCCTAAGTAAACTTCTGAAAAACACAAAGAAAAAAAATATCTTGAAAACAGTAAAAAAAAATAAAAAATAAAATGACACTCTCTCAAGGGAAACCACAATTCAATTTACCCGAGTTTCTCATCTGAAACCTTCTCATTCAGAAGCAAGTGCTGAAAGAAAACAAATATCAAGCACAAAATTTATACCTCATGAGAATAAACTTCATGAATGAAGGGAAATAAACACATTGTCAGACAGACAAAAACTAGAAGAATTTACTCCCAGCAGGTCTAGCCTTAAAATTTGACTAAAGGGAGTTCTTCAAACAGAAAGAGATGATAAAGGAACACGACGAAGGAAGAAATAACAGAAAGAGCAGAATATATGTACATACAATAGACTATTCTGTTCCTCATGAGTTTTATACAATCATATTTAATGATTGAAATAAAAATTATAACCATCATCTGACGCCTCCCCCCCAAAACCCCAAAATAGTATTTGAAAATAGAGAGGATAAGGGATTTAAAGGGAAGTGACGTTTTCATTGTTCACTCAAAGTGATATATTTTGATGCCGGTAGACTATGATAAGTCACATATGTAAACTGAAACACTGAGAGAAATCATCACAGAAACAATTAAAAAGCAATATAAATAAATAAATATGGAATCCTAAAAAAGTTCAGCTAATCCACAGGAAAGTAGGAAAAAAGAATCAAAAGAATGAGAAACAGTGGAACTCAACAGAAAACAATAAAATGGCAGATAGAAGCACTAACATAGTTACAATTATCTTAAATGTAAATGGTCTAAATATATCAATGAAAAGAAGGAGGGATAGACTTAATCTTTTACCAGTGCATGATTCTGTACACATCATGCATTGGTCATTTGGAGAATATTGTTCACTGAGTTATGCAGATCTTCCAAATGTTATTTTTCATTATACAATATTTGAAATTCCACATTCCTTAACGTGACCGTAAATTTCATCATAAAACTAAGTATCGACAAGCTGCCAACGCAATGCTAACAATAAAAATTTTCCAAAATCATTCTTTTTACTTGAAAGTTTAAGCTTTTATCACTGTAATCAGTACCATTAGTTGTAGCCTTGAAGTGACAAAGCTCACTTCATTCATTTCAAGGAAATGTCTGCCAAATACTCAAGTCTGAATAACCATCGTTTGTCAGTTGTTCTTTCAAGTAAAAATGATGTTCCACAGAAAAATGATTAGTTGTGCACTCTATCATACAAGTGCTTCTTCTCAAGACAGTTACTGTACTTCCGTATGCAGCAAAGGTGCTTTGTGTCTACTTCGCATTTCATCAGTAGATTATGTTAAAGGCACATGCCTGAGAGTAAATATTTTTTTCAAAATAATCATGTTTATTGCTTTAATGACTTTTTTGGTGAACTAGCATATATGCATGGTTGTATATAGACACACATGTATGTTTTTATGAATAAATGGCAAACAAGAACACATTAACTACCAATACATTCTAGTGGTATTGTCTTGATTCAGGGCAAGGTGCCAGTAGCCTTAAACAACATGACTTTTGTACCTTCAGGGCAAATGTCAACATAGTTGTTCCAGTATAAACCACGGGATTCAAAAAATGGCTGAGGGACCAAGGGTTTCCTTTTGGGTTGAAGAAAATATTCTAGAAATAGATGGTGCTGATAGCTGCCCAGCATTGTGAGAGCACTAAATGACACTGAATTGTACATTTAAAACGGTTACGATGGTGAGCTTTATATCTATTTTACCACAATTATAAAAAAAAAAAAATCCAAACTTGTTAACACAAGATTCTTGGTGACTAATAACAGGCTTATGTTTAAAATTCTAGCATATGATGAAAGCAGCCATTTGGTGAATTTCAACCACATATAAGCTGCTTTACAGTCTCTATTAACTCTCTGTGAGGCGAGCCTTTTTATTTCTATTTTAAAGATGGGAAAACTGAGACTTAAAGCAGTTTTATCCAAGGTCAGACAACTATAAGTGAGAGTTGGAATTCAAATCTGCATCTGACTGACTCTGAAGCCTGTACTCTTAAGTAGGACCTTTGGCTAAAGAATAAGGCCTTGTGGTAGAATTTGGGGGTATTTGTTAGTAGTTGGGGAATGGGAGGAAGGATGGACAGTGAGCCTGTCATCCCAGGAAATCAGCTCACTTGGACATCCTTGAACTATCTGGAAGCCACCAGTCTGCTTTCTGTCTCTGAGGATAGGCCTGCTCCAGATAATTTATAGCAGTGGAATCATGGGGTATTTTTACTTTGGTGTCTCATTTCTTCACTTAGCATAATGTTTTCAAGGTTCATCCACATTATGTCAGGTATCAGAGTTTCATTCCTTTTTTTATTGTGGTAAAAATATATATAATAACTACTAGTCACCTAGTACTGCTCTTACAGAAGTGCCGCAAGCAGATGGCTTTAACAAAGAGAAGTTTTATTGTCTCAAGGTCCAGTGGGCGACAAGTCCAAATTCAGGACATCACTTCCACGGGAAGGCTTTTCTCTGTTCACTATGGAGGAAGATCCTTGTCATCAATCTTCTCCTAGACTCGGACCTTCTGAGGCCCAGGGACCCTGCACTGTGCTCCTGGCATGACTTTCTTAGCAGTATGAGGTTCCCAAATCTCTCTGTTTGCTTCCCTTGCCTTTTTATATCCCAAGAAATTGCCTCAAGGCACAATACAGTCTTACACAACTGCAGCCCATCCTCCCTCATTAACATCATAAAGCATAAACCCAACCTGATTCTGAGCCTTCTGACTCATAGCAATCCTATAGGACTTCCAAGGATCACCTGGTGGACTTGAACTGCCAATCTTTTGGTTAACAGTCATAGCACTTAACCAGTATACCACCATGTTTCCATTAACATCATAGAGGCAGGATTTACAACTAGGGACATCATACAACACCAAGAATCATGGCTTAGCCAAATTAATACACACATTTCTTAGTGGGGAGCACAATTCAGTCCATGACAGTTATTGACAATTTACTTGGTGCCACATACCCTGCTAGCCATCCATGGATGACACATAAATAAACCGAACATCGTCTCTGCTGTCCAAGTACTCACAGGCAGTAAAGGAAATAGTCACCTATCTGGGTAATTCTTATCCAAGGCAGGCTGAGCTCAGTACTAAAACATAGCAACCCCATGTGACAGGGCAGAACTGCTCCATCAGGTTTCCTAGGCTGTAATGTTTATGGGAGTAGATTGCCAGGCCTCTCTCCCTTGAAGCATCTAGACATGTTTGAACTGCCAACCTTTTGGTTACCAGCTGAGCACTTAAACAGTTGTGTCTCCTAGAACAGGGACAAAACCAAAAGCAAACCAAACCCTCTGTCCTCAAGTTGACCTATAATGACCCTATAGATCAGGGTAGAACTGTGCCTGTAGGTCAGAGTAGAACTGCCCCATAGAGCTTCCAAGGAGCAGCTGGTGGATTTGAACTGCTGACCTTTTGGTTAGCAGCTGCAGCACTTAACCACGATGCCACCAGGGTTTCCAGAACCGAAACAGTTTAATTCAAAGGCCCTTTAAAAACAGGTTTTAAATAGTTTAAAAATAAGCGGTTAGGTGAATTTCATTTCTTTTAAATGCCAGAAATGATGTGGGTGGAGACAGGTCAAAGATTAATACAATAATGTATACCAAAATTTAAGTCTACCAACTTAAGGTTCACACTACATGAAATGTGCATGTGTGTGTACATATGTATCATAAGCCCATCCCTACCCGCCCACTTTAAGGAAACATTGTATGGAAGTGATCCAATGCATAAACATAAGAGTTTTAGGAAAGGATTGTCACTAGTGATATGGGTAGTTCATTTGCAATGTCATTTTTATCTTTCTCATGTCCCTGATAATTAAAACTCATTATTTTTTTTAAAAAAGATTGGATTATATCAAGTGTATTTTAGATAAATGAAACACACTATGTCCTATTCACCACATCATCACAGAGCTAATTTATAAGTCCTTGCCTATTTAGTAGATATAAAAGAAAAAAACATTTTTTTTTTCCCAAATAAATACTTTCCCTTCTCTGGCTTAAAAATAAACTCCAATATGATTTATGAAATGTTCTTATTTCTGCAAGGTATTGTGATTTCTGCAATAATGAAGTGTAGTACTTGAAAATCACATTTAATTTACTCGCAGGGAAGCAAGCTAATGCTGTGCGGGGTTGCTGGGGAAACAGAAAAGCTTCTTTAGGTCAGTGTTGTAGCAGCGAAGTACGCCGATATTTCACAATTTATTCATAGTCATAGCTTTAAATTCTTTCCTGATTTTTAGCAAAATATTCCTAATTTTACATTAAATATTCACATACTTCCTTAATCTCGTCTCATTTTTGGTAGCTGATTTGTAAAAGAAAAAAAAAAATCGAGAATTTAAGCTGCTCTTTATCACAGTCCCTGTATATTTTATTTTCCTAAAGCCCAATTCAATAAAAAATTGCATCAGGTTTCAGCTGCAAAGGAGATCGTTTGGGGCAATGGAAGCCCATTTATCATTAAACTTTAAGATGCCATAAAATAAGGGCCCTGGGATTACAATGGCTCTAATTATTCAAGTAATTCACAAAAGCCCTGATTTATGCTAAATACCTAGCTTTAATTACCCAGTCATATAAAGGAAAGGGAGGTGGGTCATAAGATGAGTGTTGGGAAACGGACATATGTCACAGTCGTTGTTAGTTGCCTTCCCAACACTCATTCACCCCCTATCCTTTCTTCTATTCAGGCCGAACTACCTCCTACTACAGAAGCTGCATATGCCAGATATTCACATTGTAATCCTCTCTGGAAGCTATGAAGTGGGTAAGCGATGATCTGCAAATGATGTCTGGAGCTGCGGCAGCCATCTTGCAACCAAGAGGGGAGACACTGCCAATGTGCTAAGGACGACAGAGTAGAAAGTTGGGAAAAAACCCATGTCCCTGATTACACTATTGAGTGGCCTAATTAAGTAATTCTAGAATCATTCTACTTCCGGATGTGAGATACTAAAATATCTTCATTGTTTTAGCTAGCTATTCTGCTATTTCCAGTCAAAAGGATCATAACTGTTGAAAATTTGTTTAATTTCACATGTCTATTCTCTAAGGAAACCCTGGTGGCATGGTTGTTAGGACGGCAGTTCAAATGGGTGAGGTGCTCCTTGGATTACGGAGCAGCTATCCTCTGACTTAGAGGGTTGCTATGAGTCTGATTTGACAGCAGTGGGCTTGGCTTTTGGTTATTCTCCAAAGTCCCAGACTGACTTATTTTTTGATGAACTGAGAATGTAGATTAGAATGTTGGAGCTAGAGAAAACCTTTAGAAGTCATCAGGTCTGACAATTTTAAATTCGGAGGGAGAATGATCTCTGGGAGTTTGTTTTTCCCCAAACCACATATACTCTCTCACTCCACATAATTGCTGTGTAATCACTGCTATAGTACAACGTAGACAGTTCTTGATCAAATCACACCATCATTTGGGATGTAGCAGAGAGAAGAGAGAGACAGACAGACAGAACAGAGAATGAATCATGACATCTGATCTAGTCCAATGCCCTCGTTTTATAGATGAGGAAACCAACACTCAAGGGAGTTTTACAAGGTCACTTCCAGCAGTCCTTAAAAGGAAACAAAGTGCTAAGAGAGCTTTTAGAGGAAGGAAAGAGCACAGTCTCCACAAAGGATGGACAAAAAACAACTGAAGTGATAGGCACTGAACCTGGACTTGAATCATCTGAGGGTTAAACTGGAAACATCAGCAAGAGAAAACTCCCATGCCTACCGTTCAAAGTGGTCCCTCTTGGTTGTCCTCCTGCAGTTCTCCCTTCTCCCCATCATCCCTTTGCTCTTTGGTGTTCCATGAACATGCCTAGCTCACCCAGCTACCCCAACTCCAATGTGGAATGCTCTCCACCTTTATCTTCCAAACTCACAAATCCTATCCATCCTTCGGAAGCCTGGGTGTTGTAGTGATTAAATGTTACATGTGATAACTGAAAGGTCGGCAGTTCAAATCTACCAGGCGCTCCTTGGAAACCCTATGTCAGAGTTCCACTCTGTCCTATAGAATCACTGTGAGTCTGAATTGACTCAACAGAAACAGGTTTGGGTTTTTGGTTTGGATCCATCCTTCAAGATTATTATATGTGTCATATCAACATCACTACATGTTTTCTTTGACATCAGTGATCAAAAACTTGCCATAACCAAGTTCTGCCTTCACAGTTTCATACTCATACAGCAGAGTAGAGGGTTCAAGATTCACACTAAAGTTAAACAGAAGGAATATCAAGTAACACTGGAACTAATGAAGTTGTCAGCAATATATCTGTGTATTATAAAACACTTTCTATCTCTCTGATTTTAAGGGCAGTAGAAAAGGCCCAGAGCAAACAGTATCTTGTTTGCTATGTAGTACTTTGGTCAAAACTTAGAGACAAATTATAGGCAGACAGTAGTGGGCAAAAGATAGAGTAGCAATCATATTGCTGACTTAACAATAGTCAGGGCTGAAAGACAATTGGAGACTATTTGGTCCAAGGCCTGATCCTACACGTGGGGGAAAAAGAGGTCTAGGGAAGTACAGTAGTTAACTCATCATCTAGTTACTCTTTATTTGGTCCCAAGCCCCTCTTTCTTGAGGGAAAAGTTGGATTTAGAACCTCCATGATAACAGCTACATGGAAGTATGAGAACTTGGGGATCACTGCTCCAATTAGCTAAAATGAGTCTGCTTGGCCAAATGCTCTCCATCAAGGAGCCTTGATCTTTCCTCCTCTCTATTTTTTCCAAAGCCTTTTTCTATTTTCTTCTATTTCTCACACTTTGAAACTGATGGCACTGCCATTGACACAGGACATCATTCTATTGTCATAACAAATAAAATTTCAAGTAAAAAATAGCTAATAACATCGTATAGACAGAGCTTCCCAGGTACCTAAAAGACTTCAAGAGCCATGACAGGCAATGCAAAGTGACGTTATTCTGATTTCAATCTTGTGTGGAATAAATTTATATTATACAGATAAAAGCAGATGGTTTTGTAGTAGATCTCAAGTACTTAGAGTCAAGAAACCTGGGGTATGATTCCAACAATACTTCTGGCTTGCTTATGACCTTGATTAACTGTTCTCCTTTTGTAAAATGAGAGTTGGCCTAGACCGACATTTTTTTCAAACTAGTCTCTGCAGATGTATTGGGTGAGATGGCTTATTGGTTGCTAGTAGAATATTCTAATTTTTTGTTTTTATTTACAGGATAATTTATTCTAAAATTTTCATAGGTGTATTCTTTTTATTTTAATTGTGGTAAAAATATACATAACAAAACATTTGTCAATTCAACAATTTTTACATGTATAATTCAGTGACATTGATTGAATTCTTCCTCTGTGCAACCATTATCCATAGGCATATTCCTATAATCAAGAAATGCCCACATTGGTGAGTGGCGTCTGGGGTCTTAAAAGCTGCCAAGCTGCCATCCGAGGACACAGCAAATGGTCCCAACTCAGCAGGAACGGATGCTCACCGAGGACCAAAATGACATGCGGTAAAGACAACTGAGAAGACAGAGAGACCCACAAGAGTGGGTGCCTACATTTACTTGGGACTGGAAGAACTGGATGGTGCCCGGCCACCACCAGTGATAGCCACGATGGAGCTCACAGAGAGGAGTCTCACTGGCAACACAAGAATAAAAAGGGGTGCATCCTGAGATCTCCACTAAAAGACCTCAATTGATGGTCCAGTGGTTTTGGGGTTCCTCTGAGAGCATGGCCCCCGGCCCTGATGCTGCCCTTTCCCATAAATTATAACAAAGGTCTACTCTTTGGACAGGAATGGATTGGACTTAGCAATGCCGAGTGACCATATATTGGAAGCACTTTATGGTTCTATACATCTATAAGGTATCATCTTGCTGACCTCTGGCTGGAGGAAGGGGAGTGGACGGAGAGGAGGGGAAAGGAGGCTGTTGGGAGGATCAGACATGTATGGAGCAGAGAGGAATAGTGTGCTGTCACCGGACAGGGAGAGCAATGGAAGCTGCATATAGGGGGGCATGTAAATTTATACGGGAATGTACATTTTCACTCAGTCATGTTAAATAAAAATTTAAAAAAAAAAAAGAAATGCCATGCTATTTTAGTGCCCGCTTATGTGTTTGTGTTAGTAGTTGAATGGACACTAAGTAGAATACTGCTGCAATTGTTAGCTAGACAAAAACAACACAGAGGTGGACACGCCTGACAAAAGATGTGTTTCTGTCCAACAAAGGCTCTGTATACAGTGCAAGTGTCCTTCTTTAACTAGAAGAAAGGGAAGGGCGAAGGGAATCATCAAACATGTTGTAAGTGTAGGGAGCTTATACATAGTTTTATATGTGTATACATACACATAAATCATGTTACATTATGTATTTCATTACATTACATAGCATGTTTGTTTTAATATCATTCCAAAAATAATTTATGCTGATAGTAAGAGTCATTAAGAATTCCTCCCCTCCCTTTAACAGTGGTTTCCACATTATTCAATTGAAAAGAGAAAAAAGCAGGCTTAGATGATCTCTCTGCCCCTTGTGGCTGTGATAGTCTTGCAAATGTATTAGTAGAATTGACTCAGAGATTCTATTTAGAGCATCCAAGAGAGATGAACTGGAGAAATAAACAGTGCCAATGAGCATTTCCCCCTTTTTAGTATATCATCCGTAAATACAGACTAGAAGAATGGCTTTCTTAAATTTTCTAATTAGAGCGATAGTAAAAAATGCTAACAAAATTGAAGGACATGGCACAGAGTTACGGATGGTCCAGTTTGGGGGGGTAGGTTGTAATTTCTTTGGTAATTATCTTAGTGGCATTCTTCATGAAGGACAAGGGTTTTACACATCACACAGTAAGCATGAAAGAGACTAAAGAGGAAACGATATTTCCCTTATCCATGTCAAAATCTACAGTGCCATCTGACAAAGTTGAGATTATTTTTGTTTGTCTAATTTGTTTGAAAAACTTAGTATCAGAAGCCTTGGAAGAAACACAGTTGTTTGTGAATTATTCAGTCATTCACGTGAGTAAGAGTGTGTCCTCAGTTTTTTTCCTCCTCGTTCATCACGCAGAGACCCTCAGTCTGGTTACATCCCTGATGAGTAAAAATTTTTGTAATGTTCTTCTAAGTGATTGCTTGCAGCATCTTATAGTCTTATCTCAGCTTGTGCAGCTTCTCATTAATATTCTGTACATATGGAAGAGTTTTCTATATCATTGTCCATTAACAAGGAGAATAATCACTCATTCAGTTATCAAGCAGTCAGCAAAGACCTGGCCTTGTGCCCTTAGTGCAGAGAATCATGGGATAGCAAGAAGGTGAAATGTGGTTGACATTATGATAGTTACGTTTTTTATATAATTAGAGTTCTATAACCAAGTTGATCAAAGATAAGCTAAGAAGTATTAAAGTATTTTAGGGCTCAGAGACCACATTAGTGACTCTTACCTCTTAGTAAAATAACAAAAACCATATTTCAGTTGATATATACCAATGAGTATCCTTTTATGACAAACAAGAAAAGGTCATAGTTTACATCCAAATAACATTACAAACTAGCTTTAAAAGGAAAGCAACTTAAATGATACTAAAAAAATTCAAAATTGAAATGGACTGGACCTAAGAGAAAGAATATATAACAGCTGGCTGACTAAACCACTACCAGGGGCCAAAGGTTCAAAATGACTAAGACTAAACTCAAAACAGCCCCGCTCTGCATTTTGTGATCATCATTTAGCTTTTCAGGTAGTTTTCATTTCTTTGCATGAATGTCAGAATCTCTGTAAAAACGAAACATACATATGCACACATTATATCTGAGAGTGTGTATATATATAAAACCAAAAACCATGCCCATTGCCATTGCATCAATTCCAATTCATAGTGACCCTGTGAGACAGAGTACAACTGCCCCACAGAGTTCCAAGGGATACCTAACGGATTCAAACTGCCAACTTTTGGTGAGCAGCCGTAGCACTTAAACACTATGGTATCAAGGTTTCTGTGTAAATACATGCATATACATACATACACACACTCTCACACATTCACTCATGCACGTATACATGTATAAATGCATTGTGTGTATGTGTATATATAAAATCAAAAAACAAACCCATTGCCATCAAGTTGATTCCAACTCACAGAGACAGAGTAGAACTGCCCCACAGGGTTTCTAAGGAATGGCTCATAGAATAGAACTGTCAACCTTCTGATTAGCATCTAAGCTCTTAACTACTGAGAATCTTTCTCTTTTTCTCTGACCCTCTACTTTACCAAGCACGTTATCCTTCTTCAGGGGCCTGGTCCTTCCGGATAACATATTCAAAGTACAGGCAAAGTCTTCGCATCCTCACCTCTAAGGAGTATTCTGGCTGCACTTCATCCAAGATGGATTTGTTCATCCTTTTGGCAGTTCATGATATATTTGATATTCTTCACCAACATCATAATTCAAAAGCATCAATTCTTTTTGGTCTTTCTTACTTACTGTTCAGCTTTCATATGCATGTGAGGTGATTATAGGCACCATGGCCTGGGTCAGGCACACCTTATTCCTTGAAGTGAAATCTTTGTTTATACATGTATACATCGGTACAATACCAGAGGAAGAAAAAAGTAACCAGATTTTTAGACATGTATACTTCTAAATAGGTAATGTGTCCTATTCCAGATAGAGCTAAAACTCAGATTTCAAGGCAGGGCAGTAACTGCTCAACTGTTAATGCCCTCCCTAAGGCATAACATCTTGGGAAAAGGAGTGGCTAGGGGAAATGGATAGGAAAGAGCAAATCCAAAAGTTACAGCAAAAGAAATGATGAAATCTGGAGACTGATTAACCATGAGAATGAAGACAGATTGTGTCCCAAAATGGGGCTAGAGGTGATATTGTTGAGCTTAAATGTAGTCAGTAGTAGTTGTGTGATTTGACATTTTTAAAATGTCAGAAAAAAATATTTCTTTATGTGTAAAATGGGGATAACTATATAGATTCTTGAGTAGGAATAAAATGAACTAATGTAAATGAAAATACTATTTAAAGTACATAATTGAACATAGGGGAAATTATAATGACCCTATAGTCTAGAGTGCAGGGCAACTTGATAAGAATAAGTTTGGATATGCAGGTTATGATGAGCTTGAAACTGTTGGTGGAAAAATTGTTCTCCATCAATTACATGTCTGCTAAAAGCTGGAGTTCAATTCTGCACATACAGTTAAAAGCTGGAATATTAATCTTCTATGTATGGGCGCTTTCCTACAGTATCCTCAAAATCAAAACAAATTGGTATTTGGTAGAGGAGAAGAGAGAGTGATTGATTATATTGCCAGATGTCTCTGAAAACATGCCATGTGCACTAAAGCCTTCTGTCTAAGGTTAGAGTTTCTGTTGCCCACTATTTGTTTCTGAGTCCTTTGAGGTTCTCTCTGGGTCCTTCCAGTATTAACAAAGCAAGAGACAGCACCATATCTCAGGCACAGATTCCTGAGCAGTAAAAACAAGAACACAGAAAGGCAAAAGCTGAAAATTCCTGAGGCTCAGGCCAGAGTGTACTTCAGCAAATAACGCATCCTCACAAAACCTATCATATGACAAGGGATACAGCAGGAATACTCCAAATCAATTCCCCAATGCAATTAGCCTTCAGAACCATTTCTTCTCTTCCAAAGCGATAAACAGACTTCAGATATAAATCCACAAATAAAAGCCCAAACTCTACAGATAAAGATGTGTAAAGGAAGAGTCATAGGCAGTGGATCCTTAAACCTGAGCCAGCCAGCTGTGAAATAATAAAAGAGACCAAAGGAAACTATCAATAGGCGTTACAAGTATCCAAAAGAAACCAGAAAGCAGGCTAGGAAGGGGAGAGATCTTTGCAACATGCACAGGACATATCCACAAAGCCTCTCTGAAAAAAAAAAAGATGGCACAATGTACCCACAGAATGAAGAAAAGGTGGAATAGCATGCACTGAGAAAAGATCTAAATAGATGGAATGATATTCTATGTTCATGGAATGGAAGATTTAATATTACTAAGAAGTCAATTCTTTTGATCTATATATTCAATACAATGCCAATAACAACCCCAGCAAGTTCTTTTGCGGATATCAACAAGCTAATTATACAATTTACATGGAAAAGCAATAAAACCAGGATAACACAATACTGAAGAACAAAGCTGTAGGACTTAAATTACCTGACTTCAGGACTTACTGTTAGGCAACAATAACCAAAATGGCGTGGTATTATCGATGAAAGAATGCAAACACAGATCAGTGGAACAGAACAGAGTCCAGAAATACACCCACACAAATATAATCAACTGATTTTGACAAAGGAGCAAAGGTAATGCAAGCAGGAAATAGGCCCTTTTTCAACAAATGATGCTGGAACAATGAAAAAAGGAGAACAGAAAAATCTGGACACAGACTTTGTACCTATTATAAAATTTAACTCAAAGCTCATCAGAGACCTAAGGCGTAAAATGCAAAATTATAAAACATCTAGAAGATAACAGTAGGAAATTTGGGCACCTTTGGGTTTGGCAGTGACTATTTAGATACAACAGAAACCCTAGTGCCATAGTGGGTTGAATGCCAAAACGCTGACAGTTCAAATCCACTAGGCACTTCTTGGAAACTTTCTAGGGTCGTTATGACTCAGACTCGACTCGATGGCAGTGGGTTTCATTTTTTTTTTACTGTTATTATTTAGGTACAACACCAAAAGGAAGATCTATGAAAGAAGAAAAAGTGGTAAGTTGTACTTGATTAAAATGAAATCTTCTATTCTGTGAAAACCCGGTTAGCAAGGTAAAATGAAAACGCACAGACTGGCAGAAAACATTTACAAAATGCATACCTGATAAAGAACTGGTATTGAAAATAGACAAAGAAAGCTTCACATTCAACAGTAAGAATACAAACTACCCAAATAATAGGCTAAAGATTTAAACAGACCTTTCACCAAAAAAGCTATACATATAGCTAGCAAACATACTGTAATAAGATGCTCAACTCTGTCATTCAGCAACTGTAAAGTAAAACAATGAGACACTACTACACAACTATCAGAATGGCTAAAAATATTTAAAAGCTGACAACAACAAATAGTGATTAGCATGTGAAGCAATAAGAATCCAAAATAAGGGGCAGAACCAACATGGTAGAATAGTCTCCTCAATTCCCTCTGAAAACTAAGGCCTGGGTTGATAACTGAACGGGACACTCTGTACACCCAGGGAGCCCTAGGGCACATCAAGTTGTCAGGTTGGACTACATTCCATTAACAGAAAACTACATCTCTTTGATGAGGCACAGCACGCTGAGCCTTGCCCCTGCTCACGCACCGCTTGGGTGGACTGCAGGTACTGATGCTTTTCTCTCTTTCTCTTCTCTTTTTTTTGTTATCCAGGAGGTAGGGGGGTGGCATGAGCCAGTAAATACTCTGAACTGCAGTGCTAAAGTAAACAGTGTATAGTGCAGCAGAGAGACAGTGCATGGGATAGCCACATTGTGAGACCCTAGCTCCTAACTGAGGGCACCATTGGCCCCCTACCCTCTCTTTTCTGAGCTCCGCCATAGATTCTGCTGTTTTGCAGAGGGAAGGGCAGCTCGGCCAAGATGCCATCTTGGGTGACTGGTATGCAGAGTTACCCAACTGGATGCCTCAGTTGAGAAGCAGTGCCACTCCAAAAAGTGTTTTTCCAGCAGAAAGGCTGTGTTCAGCATACTGTTACCTTACAGGCAGAGCCCAGCTGGGTATGGCAGCAAGGCCGTAACCCCACCCTACTTTGAACTACATCATAACATCTGATGACAGCCAAAAAGGTGCTTCCATTGCCAGCCAGAAGGCAGGGCCTGCCACACCTGATAGCCTAAAAAGAAGAATCCCAAATGGCATAGCCACTCTGGAAAACTTTTACCAAGGGGTGAATGCAAATATTAAAAGCCCAAATGCTATTCTGAAATTTTCAAAGCAGTAAAGAATGTACCTGACATATCAACTTACAAGGGACCTACAGACTAGACATACTCAAAGGAACATGGATATGGATGGGTCTGAAAAACAGGGCTGAATTTGAGTTCCATCTGACAGACGCTGGAGGAAGCCCCAAAACTGTGGGCCCCAGACACTGTACCAACCCAGAACTGGCAGCCATTGCTGAAGGCCACATTTTAGACAAAGATTAGACAGGCATATAAAACAAACAATAACACATGTGAGGAACACGCTTCTTAGTTCAATCACATATATGAGACCAAATGGGCAACTCCAGTCCAAAAGCAAGATGAGAAGGACAGAAACTGGACAAATGGACACAGGGAACCTGGGGTGGAAAGGGGGAAGGAGCTGTCATGTTATAGGATACCAACCAACATCATAAAACCAACTATGTATATATTTTTAAAATATTTTATTGTACTTCAGTGCTAGTATACAATCCAGATTAAATTTCAATGCCCACCTATCTGCAGCTGCTTCTGCTCTCCTTGCCTAGTTATAGCACACTCCTCCTTTTCATTCTATACGTGTGGTATCCTCTTAACAAGCTCCTGTCCCCTTGTCTCCACCCTCTCATCTCCCTTCCACTATATTTAATGAGAAATTAACTTCAGCTGTAAATTTTCACCTAAAGCACAATAAAAAGAAAATTAAAAAATTAAATTAAAGAAATTCAAGTTAAATTAAATTTTAAAAATATTAATTTTGGAAAAAAACAGGGCTAAGTGAAACAGTAAGGAAAAAACTACTTATCATACATCAGCCGATCCTTCATTGCATAACAACAGACACATTAGAGGGATCGTGGGGAGAAGGGGACTAGGGCTGGAAAGGGGTATTAAAGGGGGAAAATGAGCAAATCAACCAGCAGAGTGATTAGGGAATATGATTACCTCAGCCCTCTACACTTGATGTCAAAACCCCTCCACCATACTCCACCCCCCCCAAAAAATTTATCATGGGAAGAAGACGGAATCAGTGACATTATTTAGAAATGATGGAGAATAAAACCAAAAAAAAAGAAAGAAACCCAAACAAACCCAAGGCCATCGAGTGGATTCCAACTCACAGCGACACTATAGGACTTAGTAGAACTGCCTCATAGAGTTTCCAAGGAGCGCCTGGCAGATTTTAAGTACCATCGTTTTGGATAGCAGACAGAATACTTAACTATTACACCATCAGAGTTTCCATGCTGGAGAATGGAGGGGATAATAAAAGCAGGACTCTCTTTTACTTGGTTTTATCTTGTGTTAAATTTCACTACTGAAAATAATCTGAACGTGTGGCCTCTAAATGCCATTATTTCCATCCTTGACTGTGCAGCCAGTAACTTCTCAGTGATTTACAGTACTGCCACCCCACACAAATCATTTCCTCACCCTGGCTAGCTTCTGGCAAACCAGACCCCCCCCCCATTCCCGTTGTCCCCCCCCCCCATCTCTCCTTACCTCACAAACCAGGCAGAGCCTCCAGGCTCTTCTGTCTCCTCACCAGTGGAATAAAGCCTTAATGAGATCATTTGTCCTCAGAGTTCAGTCCTCACCTAGTCCTTAATCCCACCCTCTGCCGAAAAGCAAGTGAGTCTTGGTCTGGGAGGGAGGGATAGATGGAGAAGAGTGCTGAACCTTGGATCTAGTCATCTTACCTTGTTAGTCTCTTTGGTCTTGGTTTAGGGTGACTTCCTCTGCTTCCTTCCTTTTGTGCCTGGAGTTCGTGGTTCTGTTTTTGATGTAACCTCTTCTGTGTTTGTGGTGTGCTCTCCAGGGTTTGAGCTAAGCTCTTCAGTATTTGAGGTGACTCCTTGTTTGACTGCCTTTTGGTCTTCTTCCATATTTCGTGCTGTACTTTTATTGATCTTTTACCGGCTCGTTTCTCAGTCTTGAAGCTTCCGAGAAGTCTACCCGGGTCTCCTCGTCTTCCTGTTTATACACCTCCCTGGAACAATGAAGAGACACACCCTTCAGCTTTGATTGGTCAGCAAGCCACTGCTCTCAGCCAATAGCAGCTAGATAGGCTGTGACATCAGAAAACACCATTATGACACCTCCACAGCAGGAGGAGGATGTTGGGGAGGGTAGATTATTCCCGCTGGAGAAAGGGGTCATCTGTCAACTTCCCTTAAAAAACCTTCCTAAACTGGTCCTCCACCCCTCCTCATTGCTGTATGTTCAGCTCTGCTGGTGCTAATAGCAAGAAGTGGGTGTTTCTTGCTGCTGTTCCCCAATGCCATCCTGCATTCGATCATTCATTCGTTACTTTTCCACCCTCTACTGTTACCTGGATCCCTGACGGTACTTACAGTGGTTTAGAGCTATGGCTGTTAACCAAAAGGCCAGCAGTTCAAGTCCACCAGCCACCACTTGGAAACCCTGTGGGATATTTCTACTGTCTCCTGAAAGGTCACTATGAAGTGTTTTGGATATCTCCTAAATATCAGTATATATTTATATCTAGAAAAACACTACAAAGCGAGTATTTAAAATATCTCCAAGGTAATGTGGCCATATTGATGTTTCTGTGGAAATGTGACTCATTGTGCCACTTACCCATAATAAATTTCCCCTATGCAACGTGAGGACAATTCATTTCTTGGCTATTATCATACTACTTTTCCATTCTACTGCTCTTTCTCAATGCTCATGGAATTCTCCTCAGATTTCTATTGTTCAGTTTGAGACCATCGCTTTCAGTCCTCCACGATTTCAGTGAATAGACTTCTTCCACTGAGTATCCTAGTCTCCTTTCAAACCTGGTGGGGCGTTCCCAGTTACATGTACTGTCTTGAAGTGAGTTTAACCAGGGTAGGGAAAAGGGGGCATACATCTACTTTCTGAAGTCGTACTGACGGTTTGCATGAAGGAAACCTACGGCAAGAGTGCACCCAGAGTTCAGCTCTGTACTGGAGTTTCTGTCCAGGGCAAGAGGACAATAAAGAAAGACATTCATATTGGAAATACATATTCACAGACTACTTTGTAGTGCATGTTGAAAATTCCTAGTCTAGAACTAATAATTGAATTTAGCAAGGTTGTAGGATACAGGGTCAACACACAAAAAATCAGTCCTATGTTTATGTATCAGCAACAAAAACTGGAAATGGAAAGTAAAAACAGTGCAACTAAAATAACATCAGAAAATATACAAATAATGAGAGAGAAATCTTTTTTAAAAAATTGTAAAATACTAACCTGTACACTGAAAGCTGTAAAGTGTTGCAAAGAGCAATTAATTAAATAAATGGAAATACATGTCTTTTTATGAGTCAGAAAGCTTAATCTTGGTAAGATGTCAATTTTTCTAAATTCTTTGACAGAGTCCACACAATTTCAATCAAAATCACAGAAACGCTTTTCTCTACGAGTTGGAAGGATGATTCTGGAATTCCAAATTGAAATGCAAAGGCTTACAGTAGCCAGCAATCATCACTAGCCAAATGTAAAATTAAAATCACTACAAAACAATTAAGCATTGTATTCTAGTTGTTTCATAGGGGCCCTATACTATGGAATTGAACTCCGTCATAGAGTTTCCAAGGCTGTAATCCTTAAGCAATCATCTTAACAGAAGCTGACTGCTGCATCTTTTTCCACTAGAGCAGTTGGTGGGTTCTTCAGCAGCTGAGCACTTACCCGCTATGGCACAAGGTCTCCTTCGAATCTGTATGAATCTAGTTTATGCTGATTCACAAGGAAACAAAAATTAATGTCAGAATACAGGTACAATGGATTCCGACTTGGCTGTGTGCTGCTGATAATGCTTCTCCCAAATTTCCACTAAAGCAGCAATTGACCCTACCAGCTATCATATACATTACAAATCTAGAGTAATTGAAACAATATGGTACATCAGAAATTCACAAAAGTTCAACAAAAATGGGCATATAGAAACTTTATATATAAAATATATGGTATTGCATTGGAAAAATATATACGTCAGCAGTAAAAAGACAATTTATTTCTGATTTGGATAACAGATAAAGTGAGTACTTTACCCCCATAGACAAAAAACCTTTCTGATGGATTTAATGTTGTTGCTGTTGTTAGGCGTCCTTGATTTGGCTCAGATTCACAGCCACCCTATGCACAACACAACGAAATGCTGCCCAGTCCTGTGCCATCCTCACAGTCATTGTAATGCTCGAGCAGATTATTGTAGCCACTGTTTCAATCCATCATGTTGAGAGTTTTCCTCTTTTTAGCTGACCCTCTACTTTACTAAGTGTGACGTCCTTCTCCAGGAACCAGTCACTCCTGACAACATGTCTTGCCATCCTTGCTTCTAAGGAGCATTCTGGCTGTACTTCTTCCAAGAAAAATTTGCTTAATCTTCTGGCAGTCCATGATATATTCAATATTCTTCACAAACACCACAACTCAAAGGTGTCAATTCTTCTTTGGTCTCCATTATTTGTTGTCCACCTTTTACACTCATATGAAACAATTGAAACCACCATGGCTTCGATCAGGGCCATCTCAGTCCCCAAAGTGGCATTTTTTTCTTTTTAATTCTTTAAAAAGGTATTTTACACCATATTTGCCATATGCAATAGACACTTTGTTTGATTTCTTGACTGCTGCTTGCACTGGTGTTGATTATAGATCCAAGTAAAACAAAATCTTTGACAGCCTCAATCTTTGCTCCATTTATCATGGTGTTGTTTATTGGTCCAGTTGTTTTCTTTATGTTGAAGGATAATCCACTAGATAGGCTATAGTCTTTGATTTTCGTCAGCAAATATTTCAAGTCCTCTTCATTTTCAGCAAGCAAGGTTGTGTCATTTGCATAATTAAGGTTGTTAATAAGTTTTCCTTCAAGGCTGATATCCCATTCTTCTCCATATGCTCCAACTTTTCAGATTCTTTGCTCAGTATACAGATTCAATAGGTACAAAAGGTATGGTGAAAGGATACAACCCCGGTACACACCTTTCTTGACTTTGAACTATGTAGTATCCCTTTATTCTGTTCCAATGACTACCTCTCGATCTATGTACAGTTTTCTCATGAATACAGTTCAGTGTTCAGAAATTATCACTCTCCACACTGCTGTCCATAAATTTTTATGATCTATGCAGTTGAATGCCTTAGTATAGTCAATAAAACACAGGTAAACAGAAAGTGAGGCCAAGGTGACAGAGTACTCAGATGCTTCCTCTGACCCCTCTAACAACAAAGATCAAAAAGAACAGATGAATCTATTACAGAAGGTATCCTAGGAGCCGAGAACATCAAAGGCAAAGTGCAGACATTGGACTGAACAACAGGGAGGGGATAGTAAGATTCACCAGACCTGACTCACTAGGCAAAAGCTGTGGCCAGCATGGTGCACTAAGGGTAATGGTTGGAAGACACCCTACCCAGCAGGAGAAACTGACTGGAAAATCCACTGCACCTCCAGAACCAATGAAAAACAGCATGAGGTCATCAAAAGCTAAGTCTTTGTGCATAACCTACCTTGCTCAAGTCTAAGTATTTCCCTTGGGATAAACCTTCTTCCCTTCACTCAGTGCTTCCCTTACTCTTCTGTGCACTACTCCAAGCACTGTAGTCTGATGCCATTAACAGAGCCAGAAGTGGGGCTCCTTAAGTCCACTATGAGCTACTCTTGGAGATTTGGAGAGGGAACAATTTAACAAACAGGAAAAAGGGGGAAAGAAAAAAAAATCTACTCATCCCCCTGAAACAGAAATTCAGGGCAGAAGCCATTCCTTCGAGTAGATTTGGGCATTAGGGGACACACTAATCTCACAGTCACTCAGAGATGGTTGTTAGATCCTTGCCTTTCTTGACAGCTGTAGCCAGATATCTGAGTCTACAGCAATCACCCCTGCCCATCTAGAACAGTAGACAAGAGCCATCATCATACAGTTAGTGAGTGGCTACCTGAAGACCTGAGCTGAATCAATACAAGAAAAGTAAACAGACACTTGGGCTTGCATGTCTAGTAACAGCTTTAACATTAGAGCTTCAAAGGCAATAATAACCAAACTACCACACATCACAAGTCCATTTAGACATTAAAAAAAAAAAAAGAAACTAGAAGACAGTAGGCAAACACAAATAAGTACAACTTACTGGTGGCTTGGCGACAATGATCAATTTCAGATCATGTAAAGAGGCAGACCATTATGACTTTAGAAAGCTTCAAAACAAAGATTCAAATTTCCCAAAGGAAGAGAACTTCCTGGAATTATCAAAGATAGAATACAAAAGGTTTCTACAGAGAGTTCTTCAAGAGATCAGGATGGAGACAAGGTAAAATGTAGCAGAGTATAATGAAAAACTGAACAGGCAGCAAGTAAGCATAGAAGGATAAGAAAATTACTTTAAACATTACAAAATCAGACAACTCAATAGAAAGCCAAAGGAGCAGAACTGAGGCAATGGAATGCCAAATTAGTGAGACTGAAGATAAGCATGTGACATCAATACACTTGAAGAAAAATTAGATAAAAGAACTTAGAAAATTGAGAAACACTAGGAATTATATGGGACACTATGAAGTAGAAAAATATGTAAGTGACTGGGGAACTGGAAAAGGAGGAATAACAGAAAATACAGAGAGAATTGTCAAAGATTTGTTGAAAGAAAACTTCCCTTATACAGTAAAAGATGAAAAGATATCTATCCAAAACACTCATCAAACTCCACACAAGTTAAATCCCAAAAGAAACACATGAAAACATATTACAATCAAACTTGCCAAAACTAAAGATAAGGATACACTTTTAAAAGTGGCTAGGGATAAGTGAAAAATAAACTACAAAGGAAAATCCCTAAGACTAAACTTAGACTATTCAACAGAAATCGTGTAGGCAAGAAGGCAATGGCTTAACATATACAAAGCCTTAAGGGAAAACAACTGCCAGGCAAGGAGTATACATCTAGCAAAAGTCTCCCTCAAATATGGTGGTGAAATTGGGACATTTCCAGATAAACAGAAACTTAGGGAATTTCCAAAAACCAAACCAAAATCGTGAGAAATAGTAAAGAAGGTCCTTTGGTTAGAAAATTAAAAACATCAGGTAACAACCTAAGACTAGAAGACAGAACAGAACAACTGGATGTTAACCAAAATAGGGAAATCACCAAAGACAAAACACTGAAAACAGAGAAACAGAGATGTCCTTATGTAAACACTATAACTAAAAAGAGAGACCCTGAAGAAAATGTAGTCTTAAATCTTTTGTATGAAGAGAAAGTCAAGGTGAAATACAGAAATTAAAGACAGGTTTAAATTCAGAAAAATAGGGGTAAATATTAAGGTAACCACAAAGGAAACTATCAATCCTACACATCAAATATAAAAACTATGAAACATGAAGTCTCAGGAAATACAAAACCACCACGTTGAAATAGATGAAAAGAAAACACGTAAAGAGACTCCACACAGAAAATTAAACAGAACAAAAGAATTGTCTACAACACATAAAAAGACATCAAAATGACTGCACTAAGCTCTTATCTATCAATAATCACAATGAATGTAAATGGACTAAATGCGCCAGTAAAGAGATGGAGAGTGGCAGATTGGATAAACATTGACTCATCTATATGCTGCCTACAGGAGACATACTTTAGATTCAATGACACAAACTAAAATTCAAAGGATGGAAAAAGACATATATCAAGTTAACAACATTCAAAAAAGAGCAGGAGTAGCAATATTAATCTCTGTTAAAACAGACTTTAAACTCTGGATAAGAAAGGGCGTTATATGATGATTGAAGTATCAGTATTCCAGGAGGACATAACCATCTTAAATATCTATGCACCCTATGACAGAGCTCCAAAATACAAAAGCAAACTCTAACTGTGGTGAAAACAGAAGTAGAGGGCTCTGTTACAGCAAGAGGAGACTTCAAAACACCATTTTCATGAAGTGAAGAACAGACCATCTAGAAAAAAGCTCAGTGAAGACGTGGAAGATATAAATGCCATAATCAAATACCTGGACTTCATAGACATATACAAAACACTCTATGAAATAGCAGTCAAGTATAGTTTCTTTTTCAGTGCACATGGAACATTCTCCAGAATTGACCACATATTAGGCTGCAAAGAAATCCTTAACAAAATTCAAATTAATGAAATATTACAAAGTATCTTTTCAGAACATAAAGCCATAAAAGTAGAAATCAATAACAGAAAAACGAAGGAAAAAAATTTTAAATGGAAACAGAAGTATACCTTGCTCAAAAACTACTGGGTTGTAACAAAAGTCAAAGGCGGAATAAAGAAATTCATTGAATCAAATGAGAATGAAAACAATCCTACCAGAACTTACAGGACACAGCAAAAAGCAGTGCACAGATGTCAATTTATATCAATAAATGCAGACATCTAAAAAGAAAAGCCCAAATTAAAGATTTTAGCCTTCAACTAAAAGAAGTAGAAAGAGAACAGTAAAAGGACACCTCAGACACCAGAAGAAAGCAAATAATGAAAATTAGAGGGGGGCAGAGTCAAGATGGCGGACTAAGCCCACGTCTCCTTCTATCCCTCTGGAAACCAAGACCTGAACTGACAATCAAACAGAGCCTTCTGATCACCTAATCAGCCTCAGGACACGGCACAGAGCTGTTAATTGGGACTTCATACCACTCAGCAAAAACCTCCTCTCTTTCGCTGACTCCTGCTCCTGGCTAGCCCCGGCTCTCACGGACGGAAGGTAAACGCACCATTTTGACTTTTTTTTTTCCTCTGTCTCGGCCGGCGGGTGGAGCTGGGTCTTGCCTGGCCGCTGGACTAAGACGTGCTGCTGGGGGGACAGGCAGGCAAAATTCCCATATTCTGAGAGCCAGGCTCGGGACTCGGTTAATCTAGCCAATTTGAGCCTTTCGTTTTATAGCTGCCTCAGCGGGGTTTGTGCAGAGCTTCGCAGTCAGTGAGCAGGACTTCATATTGGTACCGAGATTTTAGCGGGACCTCATTCTTAGCCTGGGAGCCAGCGCCTGCAAACGGGACAGCGCTTCTCCGACAGAAAAGTAGTGATTTTGCAGTGCTGCCTACATTGGGGGCCCTGCAACAGAAGCAGAGGAATCTCTGCCTCTCGGCACCTTTAGCCCCTCTGTCTGCTGCCTGTGTGGAGGACGCCATCTTGGATACAGTGGCCGCAGCTGGACCTAATTCTTAGCTTGGGAGCCAGAGCCTGCCCACAGGAGAGCGCTTTTCTATCACAAAACAAGTACTCAATGCAGTGTTGGCTAAGGATACGCCCTGTCAGCAGAGGCCAACAGGGCAGTAGCATTGCTGTATTCTGAACTAGTTTGTTATCATCTAGGGTTGGATATAGTGGTGCTTACTTTGTCAGATGAGAAGAGGGACCTCTACACCTGAAAACCTAACTGACTTGTGAACTGGTCAGATACCTTTTGCTATACATTTGAAGACAGCCTGGAGAAACGTTTGCAATCCAGCCTCACAGTACCTCTTCCAGCCTCTATATACTCACATGGGACCCAAAAAGCAACAGACAATCGTGGGATACAAGCAATCACTCATGGCTTCAGAAGGCTCCCAAACAAAGCAACCAAGGAGTTTTCCAGATGAAGAAACTTTTATGAAAGCATCAGGAAGTGAATACAAATTGATCATATACAGAGCCCTTCTAGACCTTATACAAAATGCAGCAGAACAAAAGGAAAAATTAAGAAAGTTGTTCGATCTGATGGAACACCAGTACTCTGAAATCCAACAGATCAAGAAGAAAATCAAAGACATAGAAACTTCCATGCAAAGCCAAGAAAACAAAATGGAACAAATGGAAAAAAGAATTTCTGACTTGGAAGACAGAGCTACTGATGCCAGCGTCTATGAGCACAAATCAGATAAAGGAAACAAGAAAAATGAAGAAGCATTAAGAAGCATGTGGGACTCTATTAAGAGGACTAACCTTCAATTAATTGGAGTCCCTGAACAGGGTGAGACATCTGAGAACACAAAGAGTATTGTTGCTGAGCTGCTGAAAGAAAACTTCCCAGAAACCATGAAGGAAGAGAATATAGACATCTCAGATGCATATCATACGCCACCTAATATAGATCTCAAAAAAAAGACTCCAAGACATATTATAATCAAGCTTAACAAAATGAAACGTAAGCAGCAACTCTTAAAGGCAGCAAGACTCAAGGCAAAGCTAACATTCAGAGGGAAACCCTGTAGGCCCTCTTCAGATTTCTCAGCAGAAACCATGCTGGCACGGAGACAGTGGCACAACACATTCAAAGCCTTGAAGGAGAAGAACTTCCAACCAAGAATTATATATCCTGCAAAACTATCTTTCAAATACGAAAATGAAATTAAGACATTCTCAGATAAACAGAAACTCAGAGACTTTGTAAAAACCAAACCCAAACTACAAGAAATACTGAAAGAAGTTCTTGGCTTTGGCTTAGAAGAATGAAACCACTAACTTCATATTTTAGAATGACACACTACTCAATACTCTACTCATTTAGGGAAGGCTCCGAAGTAAATCACAGCTTTGATATGGAAAGAAGCAATCCAGTGATCATCATGAAAACTGTGGTGTCATCATAATAAAAAGAGGGATGTACTACAGTCGTTATAGTCCTTCCAGATGGAGAGGAAGATGACAATACTCGTAGTAATTAAAATTGGGTTTATATATAGTTTATTAAGGGGGTTCATAGGGGCAGCTGTAAACCACAACAAAGATGTATCATACCATTTCAAGAAATCTAACACATGAGTCTCAACAACTATAAAACCAGCTCTGAAAAAGGTGAAAAATCAACTCACAAAAAAGAGTGTCCCAGAACAGACTAATAAGAACAACAGAGAAAACATCAACATAAAAATAAACATATCACAATGGCAGCAGTGAACACATATGTGTCAATAATTACATTGAATGTGAATGCACTGAATGCTCCAGTAAAGAGACACTGAGTGTCATCTTGGATCAAAAGACACGACCCATCCATATGTTGTCTACAAGAAACTCACTTGAGACTTAAAGACAGGAACAAACTGAAAATTAGAGGATGGAGGAATATATATCAAGCTAACAATGAACAAAGAAGAGCAGGGGTGGCAATTCTAATCTCAGACAAAATCAATTTTAATGTCAAAACCACCATCGTGGACAAAGACAGACACTATTTATTGCTGAAAGCTTCAGTAAACAAGCAAGACTTAACTATATTAAATATTTATGCACCTAATGTCAGAGCACCTAAATATGTCGAAGAAACACTGACTATGCTCAAAAGAGAGTGAGATGACTCCACAATAACAGTGGGAGCTCTACTCTCATTACTAGACAGATCATCTAGAAAAAAGCTCAGTAAAGATACAGAACACCTCATTGACACAGTTAACCAACTAAACCTCATTGATATTTACAGAACTTTCCACCCATCAGCCGACAACTACACCTTCTTCTCCAGTGCACATGGAACATTCTCCAGAACTGACCATGTGATAGGCCATAATGCAACGCTCAACAAAATCCATACCATTGAATTACTGCAAAGCATCTTCTCAGATCATAAAGCCATAAAAGTTGAAATCAACAGCAGAAAATACATATATAGAAAGTGGAACTCTTGGAAACTGAACAACATCTTGCTCAAAAAAAACAGGGGTTATAGAGGTTATAGAGGAAATCAAGGATGAATTAAAGAAATTCATGGATTCCAATGAGAACGAAAACACTTCCTACCAGAATCTATGGGATACAGCCAAAGCAGTGCTCAGAGGTCTGTTTATCTCCATAAATACACACATCTGGAAGGAAGAAAGAAACCAAATCAAAGAACTAACTCTACAGCTTGAACAAGTAGAAAGAGAACAACAGAGGAACCCCTCGGGCACCAGAAGAAATGAAATCATAAAGATTAGAGCAGAGCTAAATGAATTGGAGAATACAAAAACAATTGAAAAAATTGAAAAGACCAAAAGCTGGTTTTTTGAAAAGATCAACAAAATTGATAAACCACTGGCTAAACTTACTAAAGAAAAGCAGGAAAGGAAACAAATAACCCAAATTAGAAATGAGAGGGGAGTTGTCACCACAGATGCAACAGAAATAAAAAACATCATAACAGAATACTATGAAAGACTGTACTCTAACAAATTTGAAAACCTAGGGGAAATGGACCAATTCCTTGACTCATACCACCTACCCAAATTGTCACAATGTGAAGAAGAACAACTTAATAAACCCATCACAAAGGAAGAGATTGAAAAGGTCATCAAAACACTGCCAACCAAGAAAAGTCCGGGCCCAGATGGCTTCACTGCAGAATTCTACCAAGCATTTAGAGAAGAGTTATCCCCAATACTACTGAGACTATTTCACAGTATAGAAAGGGATGGAGTACTCCCAAACTCATTCTATGAAGCCAGCATAACCCTGATACCTAAGCCAGGGAAAGATCCAACAAAGAAAGAGAACTACAGACCAATATCACTCATGAACCAAGATGCAAAAATCTTCAACAAAATTCTTGCCAACAGAATACAACAACATATCAAGAAAATAATCCATCATGACCAAGTGGGATTCATATCAGGGATGCAAGGCTGGTTCAACATCAGGAAAACAATTAATGTGATTAACCACATAAATAACACAAAAGACAAGGATCACCTGATTTTGTCCATTGATGCTGAAAAGGCATTTGATAAAGTCCAACACCCATTCATGCTAAAAATTATTAGCAAAATGTTCATAGAAGGCAAATTCCTCAAGACAATAAGGGCCATTTATACAAAACCAACTGCCCACATCATCCTGAATGGAGAGAGACTGAAAGACTTTCCCTTGAGATCAGGAACTAGACAAGCATGCCCACTGTCACCTCTCCTATTCAACATTGTGCTGGAAGTTCTAGCCAGAGCAATTAGACAAGAAGAAGAAATAAAGGGCATCTTCATCGGCAAAGAGGAAGTTAAAATCTCCCTGTTCGCAGATGATGTGATTGTATATGCAGAGAATCCCAAGGAATGTATAAGTAAACTACTCAAACTGATAGAAGAGTTCAGCAAAGTCTCAGGATACAAGATAAACATAAGTAAATCAGTAGGATTCCTTTGTACAAACAACGAGACTGTTAAGGAGGAAATTATCAAATCAATACCATTTACGATAGCCCCTAAGAAGATAAAGTACCTAGGAATTAATCTAACCAGAGAAACAACAGACCTTTACAAAGAGAACTACAAGCCCTTACTACAAGAAACTAAGAGAGACTTAGATAAATGGAAAAACCTACCCTGCTCATGGATAGGAAGACTTAACATTGTGAAAATGTCTATTTTACCCAAAGCAATGTATTTGTATAATGCAATCCCAATACAAGTTCCAGCATCATTTTTTAATGAGATGGACAAACAAATCACCAATTTTGTTTGGAAAGGGAAGAAGCCCCGGATAAGTAAGGTACTACTAAAGAAGAAGAACACAGTGGGAGGCCTCTCATTACCCGACCTTAGAACATACTACACTGCCACAGTGGTCAGAACAGCCTGGTACTGGTACAAAAACAGACAGATCGATCAATGGAACAGAATTAAGACCCCAGAGATGACACCATCTGCCTATGAACAGTTGATATTCAACAAAGGCCCTAAGACATTAAAATGGGGTAAAAACAGTCTCTTCAACAAATGGTGCTGGCAAAATTGGTTATCCCTCTGCAATAAACTGAATCAAGATCCATATCTTACACCTTATACAAAAACCAACTCCAACTGGATAAAAGACCTAAATATCAAACCTAAAACGATAAAGCTCATCCAAGAAAAGGTAGGAACAACAATGGAAGTTTTAATACACAATGAGGACAGACTCCAAAATCTGTCAAAGAAACCTCAATCAACAGAAGAGAAAATAGATAAATGGGAACTATTAAGAATCAAACACTTTTGCTCACCCAAAGACTTTATTAATAGAATTAAAAGAACACCTACAGAATGGGAAAAAATATTTGGCAACTCTATGTCAGACCGACGCCTGATCTCCATCATCTATAAGATACTACAAAATATCAACAAGAAGAAGATAAACCATCCAATTAAGCGATGGGCAAAGGAGATGGACAAACACCTGACTAAAGAGGAGATCCAGGCAGCCAAAAAACACATGCGGACATGTTCACGATCTTTAGTTATTAAAGAAATTCAAATCAAGACAACAATGAGATACCATCTCACCCCAACCAGATTGGCCATGATCCAGAAAACACAAAACAACAAATGCTGGAGAGGCTGTGGAGAAAGTGGAACCCTCCTACACTGTTGGTGGGGTTGCAAAATGGTCCAGCCTCTTTGGAAGGCAATCTGGTGCTTCCTTAAAAAAATGGATATTGATATACCATTTGACCCAGTAATTCCACTACTTGGAATATATCCTACAGAATCAAGGCCTTTCACACCAACGGACACATGCACCAGAATGTTTACCGCAGCACAGTCCATGATAGCAAAAAGATGGAATCAACCGAGATGCCCAACAATAGAAGAATGGATAGGTAAACTATGGTACATATACTCAATGGAGCACTACGCAATGATAAAGAATAACGATGATTCCAGGAAACATCTCCTAACCTGGTTTCAACTGGAAGACATTATGTTGAGTGAAAGTACTCAGCGACAAAAGGACAAATATTGTATGAGACCTCTACGATAAGATCTCAAAAACAGACTTGTGTATAGAAGAAAAGACTCTTTGACAGCTGCAAGGGAGGGGAGGGAGGGAGGGGGAGGGGGAGTGTTTAGTTTAGATAGTTACTAGAAATCTAGTTGGGAGAAAGCGGTGATAGCACACATTATCAAAAAGAACAACATTAAGTGGACTTCAGCATAACTTGAGTACTCCTTCCATCTTAACTCAATACTGCAAGGATAGAGTAGCTGGGACAGGGGGCAGGGGACCATGCTCTTAGGCAAAATCGAGGCCAATTGGCACAACTAGTGTTTTGCTAAGAGAGCTCTCTGCACCCCACATTGGTGAGTGGCGTCTGGGGTCTTAAAAGCTGCCAAGCTGCCATCCGAGGACACAGCAAATGGTCCCAACTCAGCAGGAATGGATGCTCACCGAGGACCAAAATGACATTCAGTAAAGACAACCAAGAAGACAGAGAGACGCACAAGAGTGGGTGCCTACATCGACTTTGGACCAGAGGAACTGGATGGTGCCCGGCCACCACCAGTGATAGCCATGATGGAGCTCACAGAGAGGAGTCTCACTGGCAACACAAGAATAAAAAGGGGTGCATCATTAGATCTCCACTAAAAGACCTCAATTGATGGTCCAGTGGTTTTGGGGTTCCTCTGAGAGCATGGCCCCCAGCCCTGATGCTGCCCTTTCCCAAAAATTATAACAAAGGTCCACTCTTTGGACAGGAATGGATTGGACTTGGCAATGCAGAGTGACCGTATATCGGAAACACATTATGGTTCTATACATCTATAGGATATCATCTTGCTGACCTCTGGCTGGAGGAAGGGGAGTGGACGGAGAGGAGGGGAAAGGAGGCTGTTGGGAGGATCAGACATGTATGGAGCAGAGAGGAATAGTGTGCAGTCACTGGACAGGGAGAGCAATGGAAGCTGCATATAGGTGGGCTGTAAATTTATACATGAATGTACATTTTCACTCAGTTATGTTAAATAATAATAAAGAAAATAAAAAAAGATACCCCCCAAAAAAAGAAAATTAGAGCAGAACTAAACGAATTAGAGAATAGGAAAATGATAGAAAGAGTAAATAAGACCAAAAGCTAGTTCTTTGAAAAGGTCAAAAAAAATTCACAAATCATTGGCCAAACTCAGTAAACAAAAATGTAAAAGGAAACAAATAACTCAAATAAGAATTGAGATGGGTAATATCACAACAGACTCAAGTGGAATGAAAAGAATCGTGGAGAGTGGCTCAGAGGTGGATGGTGTTGTATCTGGGTTCTCTATTCATTTGATAAAGTCTTTGTTTAAAACTCTCTACAAAATAGGAATAGAAGCTAAATTCCTCACACAAGGGATATCTATGCAAAGCCAACAGCCAACACCAGCCTGAATCAGGAGAGACTGAAAGAATTCCACCTGAGAACGGGAACCAGGCAAGGATGCCCACTGTCACAACTTTTATTCAGCATTGTGCTGGAGGTTCTTTATTTACAAAATAAAGAAATAAAGGGCATCCACATTGGTAAAGAAGAAGTATTCTTGTTTGCAGACAATATGATCTAATACACAGATAACCTAAACAAGTCGTAAATGAGCTACTGGAACTAATAGAGGAGTTCAGCAAAGTATCAGGATAGAAGATAAACATAAATAAATTAGTAGGATTCCTTTATACAAGCAAAAAGACCATCAAAGAGAAAATCACCAAACAAATATCATTTATGATAGTCTCCAAGAAGATAAAACACCTAGGAAGAATTCTAACCAGTGATGTAAGAGACCTATACAAAGAAAACTACAAGATCATACTGCAAGAAACTGAAAGAGTCTTACATAAGTGAAGAAACCTACATTGCTCATGGATAGGAAGATTGTGAAAATATCTATTCCATCCAAAGCAATGTAAAGATACAATGCAATCCCAAGGCAAATTTCAAAGTCATTTTTTAATGAGGTAGAGAAACAAATCACCAACTTTGTTTGGAATGGGAAGAAATCTCAGATAAGTAAAGCAGTACCGAAGAAGAGGAACACAGTGGGAGGTCTCACCCTACCTGACCTTAGAACATATCACATTGCTACAGTAGTTGAAACAGACTGGTGCTGGTACAAAAAAGCAGGTATATAGACCAGTGGAGCAGAATAGAGAACCCAGATACAACACCATCCCCCTGTGAGCAGCTGAAACTTAACAAAGTCTGTGAACTGGGGAAAAAAATGGTTTCTTTAACCAATGGTGTCAGGAAAATGGGACATCTACCTGAAAAAAAACTGAAACTAGACCCATATCTCACACCTTACACAAAAACTAACTCAAAATGGATCAGAGACCTAAATGTAAAATCTAAAGCAATAAAGATTATGGATGGAAAAAATAAGACAACACTGGAAGCTCTAATACATGGCCTAAAGAGACTACAACATCTTACTAACAGTGCATAAATAGCAGAAGAGAAAATAAATGGGAGCTACTAAAAATCAAACAGTTATTCTTATCCAAAGACTTTATTAAGAGAGTAAAAGACTGCCTACAGGCTGGGAAAAAATATTTGGCAACCGTGTGTCTGATCAACATCTAATTTCCATAATCTACAAGGTACTGTAATCTATAAACACGAAAAAGACAAACAACCCAGTTAAGCAAAGGGCAAATGGATATGGACTGACACATTTGCAAAGAAGACACCCAGGCAGCCAAAAGACACATGAGGAAATGGTCACAATCATTAGCCATCAGAGAAATCCAAACCGAAACTACAATGAGATACCAACTCACCCCTACAAGGTTGGCACTAATACAAAAAACACAAAACAACAAATGTTGGAGAGGCTGTGAAGATATTCAAACTCTTCTACACTGCTCGTGGGAATGCAAAGTGGTACAACCTCTTTGGAAAGCAATTTGATGCTTTCTTAAAAAGTTAGAAATAGAAAGACCATGTGATACAGCAATTCCACTGCTTGCAATATATCCTACAGGAATGAGGGCTGTCAAACGAACATACACATGTGCACAATTGTTTATTGCAACACTGTCCACAATAGCAAAAAGAAGGAATCAATCTAGGGGCCCATCAACAGATGAATGGATAAACAAACTATGGTATATACACACAATGGAACACTATGCAATGATAAAGAACAATGATGATTTTATGGAACAACTCATAACCTGAAATCAACTGGAAGACATGCTGAGTAAAATCAGTCAGCTGCAAAAGGACAAATACTATATGAGACCACTACCACTACTTTAAGGACTTAAGAAAAGAGTTATGCACAGAAGAAAGTACTTTTTAATAGCTACAAGGGTGGTGGGGAGAGGGTTATTCATAGAATAGATGTTATTGCTAGGTACTGTCAAGTTGGTTCCAACTCGTATGAACAACAGAACGAAACACCACCCACTCTTGCGCCATGTCCACAATTGTTTTTATGCTTAAGCCCATTGTTGCAGCCACTGTGTCAATCCATCTCATCGACGGTCTTTCTCTTTTTCATTGGCCCTCCACTCTACCAAGCATGATGTCGTTCGCCAGGGATCTATCCTTTCTGACAACATGTCCAAAGTATGTAAGACACAGTCATGCCATCTTTGCTTCCAAGGAGCACTCTGGTTAGACTTCTTCCAGAACAGATCTGTCCGTCCTTTTGGCGGTCCATGGTACATTGAACATTCTTCTCCAGCACCACAATTCAAAGGTACCAGTTCTTCTTCTGTCTTCTTTGTTCATTGTCCAGCTTTCTCATGCATAAGATGCGATTGAAAATACCATGCCTTGGGTCGGGCGCACTTTAGTCTTGAAGCTGTAAGACTTTACTTTTCAATACTTTAAAGAGGTTCTTTGCAGCAGATTTTCCCAATGCAATGTGTCTTTTGATTTCTTGACTGCTGCTTTCATGAGTGTTGATTGTGGACCAAAGTAAAATGAAATCCTTGACAACCGCAATCCTTTCTCCATTTATGACAATGTTGCTTACTGATTCAGTTGTGAGGATTTTTGTTTTCTTGATGTTGATGTGCAATCCATACTAAGGCTGTGGTCCTTGATCTTCATCATTAAGTGTTTCAAATCTTCTTCACTTGCAGCAAGCAAGGTGGTGTCGTTTGCGTAATGCAGGTTGTTAATGAGTTGTCCTCCATTTCTTGCAATATATGAACAATTATATATTGTACCAACAATTGCTACCCTTCTATCATCACAGTTTCAAGTTCGCATTCCCTGAGTATCATCATCTTTCTATCTTACTCATGCTTCATATCAATTTTCCTTTTCTGCTACATCATTCTCATCAACATACAAATATATTTTCCAACATTAAAAACAAGAGCAACAACTTTTTTTTAGCCTTCTAGTTACTTACAGTTTCATTTCATTTCTGTCTTTTTACAGCAAAATTCCTTAGGACATGTCTGTTCTTACTGTTACCAAACACTCTCTTCCAATTTTCTCTCTTGAACCAGTATTATTTCACAGTTTTGTTCCGCTATTCCGTTGAAAATGCCTTTCCCAAGTTTGCCCATGACTTCATTGTTGCTAAATCCAATGGTCAAATCTCAGTCCTCATCATGCTTGATCTTCCAAGTAACATATTCATTTGATTTCTAGGACACACCACTACCTGTTTTTTCTGTTAATTAAATAACTGCTCTTTCTCGTTCTCCTTTGTGGTTCCTCCTCGTTAGTCAGAGCTCTGAAAGCAGGAATTCTCCAGGACTCACATTTTTATCATCATGTCTTCTTTACCTACTAGGTCTACCAATTAAGTTCACAAATTCGTCCTAGAAAAAAGTGCTACATAACTTATTGCTGAATATCACTATGGCCACCTTTGAAGTACTCCCCTTGGGAAGCTATGCATTGAAGCCAGTGCCTAGTCCGCCCTTCAAAGCAATTTTGGAACTCTGTCTCCGGAGTGGCCATCAGAGGTATCGTCACATTACCCTCAATGTCCTGAATGTCATCCAAATGGCTTCCTCTCAATATTTCCTTTATCTTCGAGTAAAGAAAAAAGTCATTGAGGGTCAGATCAGGTGAGTAGGTAGGGAGTTCCAGTACAGTTATTTGTTTACTGGCTAAAAACTCCCTTACAGACAGTGCCTGTAAGAGCTGGTACATTGTCATGATGCAAGAGCCATGAGTTGTTGGTTAAAAAGTTCAGGTCATTTTCATCTAATTTTCTCACACAGTCTTTTCAGCACTTTGAAATAGTAAATTTGGTTAACTGTCCAGTTAGTACAAATTCGTAAAGAACAATCCCTCTGATGTCAAAAACTGTTGGCAACATTGTTTTGATTCTTGATTTGCACTGATGGAATTTTTTGGTCTTGGAGAATTGGCTGACTTCCACTGGACAATTTGACACTTTGTTTCAGGGTCGTATTGGTACACTTATGTTTCATCATCAGTGATAACATAGCCCCAAACATCATCTTGCCTCTCCAAAAGGTCTTGGAACACTTTGATTTTCCTTTGCTTTTGTTCATGAGTAAGCTCCTTTGGGACCATTTTTGCACAAACCTTTCTCATGCCAAGACTTTCAGATAAGATTTTCCTGTTTCTTTGTTGATGTTTACTTGGTCTGCTATGTTTCTCACAGTTAATCAACAATTTTGATGCACAATTTTATAAATTTTTACAATGTTTTCATCAGTTCTACTCATTGTTTTCTTTCCACCCCCCCCAAAAAATTTGTACACTACCATTTCTTCATGGCCTTATCCCCATAAACTTATACTAACATGCCCCTGATTTCACTTCCACTCTTGCCAAGTTTAACAAGAAATTTAATTTGTTCTTTGCTCTAATTCAAGCTCCAATATTCTCGTGACAGCACACAAAATATGCAACAACAGTAACGAACACCACTCAGCAAAACATTGCCACACTCCGACAGGATACACCGAAATTATGAAACCTTACGAGTTGTTTGTTCAGTGCTGCAAAAGTAAGTGCAGGGTGGCAAGTTCACAACCTTAAGTATCAGAACTCATATATCTTGACTTCAGTGCTCACACTAAAGACGTGTATTTGGCTCATAAAACAGATTCAACAGTATGTGTACACATACAGGCCAGTCTGCTTCTAGACTGGAGAGAGAGCAAAGAGACCATTACTCATCTGTGGCCCAACCACAGCTTTTGTGGAACTCAAAGATGGCCTTGTTGTGGTGGCCTGGTGGGACACTGAGACCATTTCAGCTGTATGAGTCACTGCAACATCTGGACCAGGACAGAAGGAAATGGCAGATGACAAGAGGCTGACCAGAGGACTAGCTCACAAACATATGTCAAATACTCCTTGACATTGCTTAGAAACTTGTAGAAGAAATCTGACAGGGGCTTGGATGTCTAAGGAGTCCTCGTGGCACAGTGGTTGAGAGTTCAGCTTCTAACCAAAAAGTGACAACTCAAATCCACCAGTTGCTCCTTGGAAACCCTGTGGGGCAGTTCCACTCTGTCCTGCAGGGTTGCTTTAGTTGGAATCAACTTGATGGCAACAGATTTGATTTTTCAGTTTCAGCACGTTCCTGTCAAGTCAGTTCCAACTCATGGAGGATCTAAAGTTGATTCCAACTTATAGAAGGTCCCCAAAAAAATGGATGGAATTTATGCCAAAGACATAGTGTATCATTTTCATCATTGTAAACAAATCTGTACTCCTAGCTTCTGAAGTCAGAGACATGAGATGCTTCAGCAAAGACTCTACACTAATAAGACATAAAGTCTACAAGACTGTCCGTCTCCAGAAAGCAAATCATACAAAATACACAGGGGAAAAAGGAAGCAGAAAGTTACCATCGATTTTAGCTTCACAGCAGCACGCTGCTAAGTGATCTTTCTTCCCAGTCCACCTAAAGACAGAGAACCACATGTGCAACATTTACAGAGTGACCAGAGAGAATGTGGTGTCACCATGGTATCAGGCCACAAGAAGCAAAGCTGACTGAGTGGCTGTGAGGCTTAGCTAATGATGTTGCTAGGAAACCCGCATCTTCCGAGGATCTACCCACTCTGCTTTCTGTGCATCATTTACTCAACACAGATGATACGGCAGCAACATCCAAAGCTGAAAAGATGCCCACCACAGGCACAGTAGTCATATTATCTGCAACCAAGGAAGAAGGTAATATTGGCCAGGGTTTCAGCCTACTGTTGCCCCCAACACACTGGCTGTATAGCGAGCTGTCCTCAAGGAAGCTCACTCATCCTCTGTGACACCCATAGCTGGGATTGCATACCAGAACTGCTACTGGACCTGCTATGCTCCAGCTTAGGCATCCAACCGCATAGACAGAGTAGGAGTCATCCAATGAGATAAAAAGAGAGCTTGGTTTGCAAACACGGGGTGGACTAGTCATGGATAAATCTCACCAGAGAACTAGAAGCCACACAACACTGCGCAAGGGCTTCTGAGAGAACTGGCAAAAGTATATACAGCCTGAGAATGATTTGTATCTTCCTGCAGTATTTACTGAGCATCTAATTTCTCCAAGATACTCTCTTAGCCACTGGGGATCAGAGTTCAATTAAAACGGTCCAACTCATCAAGCAGCACACAGTAAAATACGAGTAGAAGAGAGAGCCGTAAACATTTAAGTAGAACCCAACATGTGAGGTGCGAAAGCCAAGCAGTGAACCAAATGCAGTGAGGAGATCAAAGTCTGTCACAGGCAATGATGAAGAATGACTAACTGTCCGCTTGTGGCAAAGGGCAAAGAAAGGGTACAGAGGCACTGACAACAGGTCTAGCGAGATGAAGAGAATCTCATCAGGCACCAAAGTAAAGGAAGGGAGCCCAGGAGACACAGAGCCATGGCTCCTAGACCACTGGTTGTTCAGTTAAATTGAACGTGACTACAAATGCAAGCCACACATGTAATTTGAAATTTTCCAGCAGTTGTACTGAAAAAGAAATAAAAAGAACAGGTGAAATTAATTGTAATAATAGTTTTTTTTTAACTCAATATGTCCAAAAATTACCATTTCGATGTGCAGTCATTATAAAATTCATTAGTGAGATATTTTATATTCTTTTCTTTTTTTGTACTAAGTCTCTCAGTTAGGGCCAGCCATGTTACAAGCATTCAGTAGCTACTTGTGGCTCAGTGGTATAGTTCTAGATAAAAGAGTCAGAAACACAGAGTGGAGGGAAAAGAACAAACTCTAACAGTGCCTGGAGAGATCCACCCTTTGACTCTACGATCCGTATGCTAAGTACATAAATGTGTCAGGTAATGATATTATATCTCATAAAGGTAATAACAGCTACTGTGTGTCAAGTTACTGCTATGTACCAGATATTTTACATACATTAACCAAAACCCAAACCCAGTGCCGCTGAGCCAATGCCAACTCCTAGCAACCCTATAGGACAGAGTAGAATTGTCCCATAGAGTTTCCAAGAAGCGCCTGGTGGATATGAGCTGCCGAGCTGTTGGGTGGCAGCCATAGCACTTAACCACTATACCAGCAGGGTTACTTACATGCACTGTGTCATGTAATTCTTAGTAAGACTCCCTGAAGTAGGAACTGCCATTGTCTCCAGTTTATAGGTCAGGGAATGGAGGCCTGGATATATGAAATATCCTGCCTAAGATCACAAAGCTGGTAAGGAGTCAGCATTTGAGCTCACAGTTGTCTCAATCCTCAAGGAGTACTCTTAGAAACAACAATGATCCCTGCATGCTACTTTGCCTCCTAACATGTAGCTGCCTCAATAGAGCAAGAGTTGCCTTAGTCCGAACAGCGTATAATTTATCTTTGAACCTCCTCCAATGGTGGCACTCCTGTGTGGATCAGTGTTGTGAATGAACAGTTACTTACAGTTGCATTTCTTTGTTCAACTACAAAATGACCTTGCCAGACCCCTAAACTTATCCCCATGGCTGTGTACAGCAAGATTTTGAGTCCCTTCCCTAAAGTCCTATCAACTCTGAAAGAAAAAAGAAAAAAAATGTGCCATCTTTGAGGAAATGCAAAAGAATATATGGAGGCTATTGCATTTGTCCAAGTAGGAGGTCATCTGTGCCTTTTGAGGGCATAGTTTCAGTAGAGCAGTGTGGGATGGAAAACTGGGGAGTCTAGATCCTCCTGGTAATGTTGATGATGAGAAGGGCATCAGTGGAGATGAGGGTAAGGTCAGGGCTTAAGGAGAGCAGAGAAAAGTAGAGATAATTTGGAAAAGGGCTGTGAAGAGTCCACAGGAAACAAAGCATAGGACAGTCAGGCCAGAGACACAGGTGTGGCCAGGCACCCTGAGGGATGAGTGACCCCTTCGCTCCAATATTTCAGGACCTTCCCAGGCAATGCTTGCAGGCCTGTGAGTATCAATAGAAGAGCCGGGGTTGAGCAATTATTTAAAATCAGTTACTGGATGCGGCCATTTAGAGAGACTATAGAGACAGAGAAGAGACAGATGAGGAGGCACGGGCATTCTAACATTTACTTACAGGTGGCGATGAGAAGATGGAGCCAGCAAATGAGATTAAGAAAGAACAACCAAGAAGGTGAGGGAACAAGTATCCAATGTTACTGAGCAGTCTTGTAAAGAAACTGACATATCATCAAATAAGTAACCCTGTATGTAGGGGAAAAAACAGAGATGAGTCCATTGCCTTTAGCAATATGGTAGTCTTTGATGACCTTGACCACAGTACTTTCAGTGAATTGGTAGGGGAAACACCTGACTGTGGTGAGCTCAAGGTGGAAAAAGAATTGAAGAGTGAGTAAAAAGTTTTCTTGAGGAGTTTTCTGTAAAAGGAAGCTGAGGAAGAGAATGATGAATATGATGAAGCCCTAAAGGTTAGGGGCAGAAGGAATAATCTGGAGGCTGTTTGAAAGTATTGGGACTTATTTTAAGGAAATGTACATTTTTGGTGAAACTGGCCAAGACTTAAAAAGTCCAACTTCTAATTCGTTTTATATCTCTATGTGGGTTCAGGACTTGAATGACACGTTATTTTGATGATGATGATGACAATGATCAACAACATCCACAATGGACAATTATATTCAGCATTTGATTGGCTGCCATGTACCAAGCTCTATGCTAAGCATTATATGACATTGTCTGTTTGATCCTCAAAATAACCATATGAACTAGGTATTATTTTATCCCCATTTTACAGGTAAGAAAACCGAAGTACAGAAAGATTAAGTCACTTCCCCAAGGGTATACAAGTGGGGGAGTTGGTATTTGAACCCAGGTATTCTGATTCAAGTGTTTCTCCCTGCAGGTCCAATTTCAGACCTTCTCCAGTTCCTCAGAGGATTTTTAGCAGAATACAGACTTTCCAGTTCATATGCTTGGCTGTATTTTGTGGTTAGTTCCTGTATTTCATCTGAGGTTTAATAATTTTCAGTGAAGCTACAGTTGAAATCTATGTACAAGAAGTTTTTGAGGGGGGAAAAAGTGTTTTACTAGAACTGGGTAACATAGAAAAATTATTACCATTTTCTGAGCAAAGAAAAACTAGCATATTCTCTTATTATAACCATTGTTGGTATCAGCACATGGAACAGCAAGAGAAGGCAACCCCAGCACTGCCCAGTTGAGCAGTCACCAGTGTCAGGAATGGCTACTGTGAAGTTTCATTCAGAATTAAAGGAAGAGGTTTTACCAGACTTCTCCTCCTATTGACCACCAAGGAGCTACCAAAGGAAAATACCCTCGACCATTCTCAAGGTAATATTTCAAATATTTCTGTTTCTATCCTTCCAGTGTAGTTAGAAGGAGTACCACTACTAACCTGCAAACACCATCTCAGGATACATCAGCTACTTGATATGCTGGAAAGAAGGTGAGATTTTGAGTCTGGAAATTTCAGTTTGGATCTGTGCTCTGCCACTCATTAGCTGTATGACTTTGGGAATGTACTTAACTCTCTGATCTTCATTTGGAAAATTGAGATAATGACAATTCCTACCACCTAAGGGCAATATGAGGATCAAGTGAAATGACATACATGAAGGTGTTTTATATATCAGAAAGCAATATAGAATATGTAAATTATCCTATGTTATTCCTAATTGCAGCTTTTTGTATATCTGTTACTTGCTTTATGTTATCTGCAAGGGCATGTATTCTTATACTAAAAGGTCACTGTAACTGGGAGCCAAAGTTCTAGTTAAAAACTTAAAGCTTGGACCTTCTGGCTTAAACATGAGAACTGTATTCATTTTACACAACTTAGAAACTGTCTAAAGAAACATCAGTATGGGAGAGATCACATAAGTAGAAGGATCTCAACAGATTATCCACACCCATACTAACCCAAGATTGTACTTGCAGTTGTACTGTGAGGCTATTTGGCACAGTGGTTAAGAGAACGGTAAATTACACTCTCTTACTGTTAACAGTAATATTGGACTTCTCGGGAATTTTTATTTTTGGTGAAAATGCACACAGCATAAGCTGCTCTGATTCCATAGTTTCTACATGTAATAACATGTAGAAATACACTGACAACATTTCCCCTGGAAACTGGTTACATTCTTCAGATTCTGTCAACATTTTCATTATTTCTGTACTAGTTGTTTCAGGAATTGGTACTTTTAAATTATCATTAATAAGTGTAGCATAAAGCAAATATGTATGTTCATATCAGTAGATGGGAGGAATACAGAGTCCTATACCAAAAAGAATCAGTCAGTGTTCAACTATTTCAGGAGGCAGTACATGAGTAGGACCCAGTAGTCCTAATGGAAGAAGTTCAAGCTTCACTGAAGGCATTGTGCAAAACAAGGTTCCAGGATTTGATGGAACACCAAGTGAGATGTTTTAACAAATGGGTGCAGCACTGGAAGTGCATACTCGTCTATCCCAAGAAATTTGGAAGACATATACCTGGCGAATCAGCTGGAAGAGATCCATATTTATGCTTATTCCCAAGAACGGCAATCCAACCAAATGCAGAAATTATTGAACAATATCATTAGTATCATATGCAAGCAAAATTTTGCTGAAGATCATTTAAAAGTGGTTGCAGCAATATATCGACAGGGAACTGCCAGAAATCAAGCTGGATTCACAAGAAGACACATACCAATGAGATCATTGCTGATGTTGGATGAATCCTACCTGAAACAGAGAACACCAGAAAGATGTTTGCCTGTGTTTTATTGAGTATACACAGACATTTGGCTACATGAATCATAACAAATTATGGACAAAATTGCGAAAAATGGGAATGCCAGAACGTTTAACCAAGCTAATAAAAAACAAAACAAAACAAAAAACCAAACCTTTTTCGAAGGCACCTGGCTGGCTGGCTTTTGTCATCAAGTCAATTCCAACTCATAGGAACCCAAAAAGACAGAGAAGAACTGCCCCATAGAATTTCCAAGGAGTACCTGATGGATTCAAACTGCCAACATTTTGATTAGCACTTAACCACTAAGCTACCAATATTTCTAATTGTCCTTATGAGGAACCTGTATATAAATCCAGAGATAGTCTTTTGAACGGAACAAGAGGATAATGTGAGGTTTATGTTCTTTCACCATACCTTTTCAACCTATGTGCTGCGCAAGTTATCCGAAAACCTGGATGTCATGGTTGGAATTGTGTCCCCCCAAAAATGTGTGCAGCCACGTGGCTGGGATATGGTTTCCAGTATCTTGGGACTGTCCTCCATTGTGTGGTTTTGCTAACCTGTATGTTAAAGGATTAGGGTGGGGCTGTGAATTCCTGCTGTGAGGGGAGTTTCCCTGGAGTATGGCTTGCCCCACCCTTAATGCTTTTAGCTTGCAAGGAATAAAAGGAAAAAGAGACAAAGGACAATTTGAGAACCTCGCTACCATCAGGCAAGCAGCACCGGGAGCGGAGCGCGTCCTTCAGACCAGAGGTTCTTGCGTGAGGACGCTCCCTGGACAAAGACTGATGCAATACCGGACTTTCCTCCAGAGCTGACAAGGGGAGGGTCTTTCCCTGGAGCGGACACCCTGAATATGGACTTGCAACCTACCGGACTGTGTAAGAATAAATCTTTCTTTGTTAAAGCCATCCACTCTGTGGTATTTCTGTTAGAGCAGCCTAGCTGACTAAAACACTGGACTCGATGAAGAAGAATGGAGCGTGAGTGTTGGAGGAAGACTCACTAACAACCTACCTTACGTGTTGACAAAACCGTGTTGCTGAAAGGGAAGAGGACTTGAAGTATTTAGTGATTGTGGTGGTTAAGACTGTGTGTCAATTTGGCTGGGCCAAGATTCTCAGTGTTTATGTGTAATGACTTCCATAATGGAATCTGCCGCGTATCAGTTGAAAGGAAGTTTCCTTGGAGTTGTGGCCTGCATTCCATATATAAGCAGATGTTCTGGCTTTTTGCTTCTTCTGGATCCTGTGGCCACCTTCTCTTAGTCTGACCTTCAGTTCCTGGGACTTTAGACTATCAGCTTATCTGCTCTTCTTGGGATTCATAGATCTTCACAGTATGTGAGTGGTACCCTGATCTCCAACTTGCCAGTGTTGGGTTAGTCAGCATCTGCAACTATGTGAATGAGGAGAACACCTGAAGTCTTGCCTGCCAATCTTGAGATTCATTGATATTCACAGGCTGTAAGCAAGAGCCCTACTCTCATATCTGTGGCTCTTGGGTTCACCAGCTCCTGCAGCAGCATGAATCGTAATTCACAAACTTTGGATGCTACAGTGTCTACAATCCTGTGAGCCATTTCTTTGATATAATTCTATATATATTTTCATGCTTTACTGGTTTTCCTTCTTTCAGAGGGCCCAGCCTAAGATATTCGTAGCAGGAATGGTTCCAGAGAAACAAAATTGCAAGCATCAGTATTTTTAATTGGTTCTCAAGGCTGGTTAGTCTTAAAGATGAAAATGACTCTGCTTCCAGCTATAAAGACAGCACTGCTAATCCACGGTGTGAGGTGGTGATACAAATATGCAAAATATGAGCAACAATAGATTAAGCATGGTGGAAGGTAAAGCTCTGTATGATTGCATGTGTGATATCTTTCTATACAGTTTTGCCAGAATGAGAAATATAAAGCAGCTGGTTGGTTGGTTCTACTTTTGCTAGAAAATCTTGTGAAAGAAAGAGACGCACACAGTGCTTCAGAGTCAAAGCCTAAGTGCCTTATAAACGACCTCAAGTCTTCCTTCCACTTGTGCTTTGAAAGGAAGCCTTATTTTCTGTAACAGAGCTGAAATTGCGAAAAACCAAACCCAGAGTCTTTTAAGAGTGGCTGAATTACAGCACCAACCTAATTACCAACTTTAGCAGGTCTCTGAAGTTTAAAGGCCACTGATTGGGAAGAAATGGGATCCTGAAACTTGGGATGGGGACATATGGGCAGAAAAGCAGAAAGATGGAAACACTGAGCCCTTAAATTCTATTGAATCACTCCTGTCAGCAAAACTACCCACACCTGAAGAGATTACTTCATATTTGTCTCCTAAACCACCCTGCTGGGGAAAACCATAAACCCTGCCACTCCCAGATTGAGATTAGCTTTAGCTCAACTTTCTCTAAAGAGTCATTACCCAGGGCAAGGCCTGGGGCATATGCTTTATAAAACAATACTGAGTGTTCTCCAAACAACTTCACAAGTCCCAGCAAGTTCCAAAAGGTAAAGCATAAAGTGTGATCTAGGAAGAGGTGTGTGTGCTACACTTAGAAATAAAAAGAGGTGCATCCTGAGATCTCCACTAAAAGACCTCAATTATGGTCCAGCGGTTTCGGGGTTCCCCTGGGAGCATGGGCCCTGGGCCTGATGCTGCCCTTGCCCATAAATCATAATGAAGGTCCACTCTTCGGACATAAATGGATTGGACTTGGTGATGCAGAGTGACCATATACTGGATGCACTTTGTGGTTCTATGCATCTATAGGATATCATCCTACTGACCTCTGACTGGAGGAAAGAGAGTGTGTAGAGAGGAGAGGAAATGAGACTGTTGGGAGGATGAGACATGTATGGAGCAGAGAGGAAGAGTGTGCTGTCACTGCGCAGGGAGAGCCGTGGAAGCTGCATATAAGTGGATATGTAAATTTATACGGGCATGTACATTTTCACTCATATTAAATAAAAAATAATAACAATTTAAAAAAAGAACAGCTTGAATTTTTTAATGTATAAACAGAAATCTGGGGAATAAATGTGAGTATATTAAGGGTGTGCTGCAAAGGATCTCTTTAAAGTATTGAAAAGTAAAGACGCCACCTTAAAGACTGAAGTGTGCCTGACTGAAGGATGGTATTTTCAATCACATCATATGCATGTGAAAGCTGGACAATGAACAAAGAAGACAGAAGAAGAATTGGTACCTTTGAATTGTGTTGGAGAAGAATGCTGAATGCACCACGGACCACCAAAAGAATAGACAGATCTTTTCTAGAAGAAGTACAACCAGAGTGCTGCCTGAAAGCAGAGATGGTAAGATTGTGTCTTACATACTTTGGACATGTTGTCAGGAAGGATCAACCCCCGGAGAAGGACATTGTGCTTGGTAGAGTGCAGAGTCGGTGAAAAAGAGGAAGACTCTTGATGAGACAAATTGACAAGTGACCGCGACAATGGGCTTAAGCATAAAAATGATTGTGGATGTGGCTCAGGATGGTGTTTCATTCTGTTGTGCATAGAGTCACTATGAGTTGGAACTAACTCAATGGCACTTAACAACAACAACATTACCGGTGTGGGATAATGCTTCAAGGAACATGAAGATAGATTGGTCTGAGTTTATTGATATGGGTCCACTAATAAGAGATTCTTCATTCTGTGTTTCAGCTCAAGAAGTTAGGAAAGTATCTAATAGTTTATTTGGCTGGCTTGCTGAGGCACGGACTACATGATAGCTTATGCTAAAACAACTTGAAATGCCAGGCCTACCTTGGTATACTGCAGAAGAAGGTATCCAAAGGCTTATGGAAACTGGCATGCTAGAGCAAATTTATCAGGCTAGACTCACACATACAGTACTCAGAAGACACGCCTTTTACCATAGCTGTGAGGAACAAATTTGTGAAGGGAGCTCCAGCATCCTTGAAGACTTCCGTGATTGCTGTTTTATGTAAATCAGATTTGACCGTGGAAACTCAAGTAAGACACCTACCTACAATCGGGCTCATCGGATCTGGTATTAGTAGGGGCCAAGGGCTGCACTCAATCAAAAAAGACAAGATGAGTGTGATCACAGTAATGGACATCAGAGTCCTAGAGCTGGTCAGAATAGTCTGACTTGTAGGGACTTAGGGTGTGGGCTATTTAGTCATGGTGTCCCTAGGAGTGAAAAAGAGAGGAAATCTACTAAATATTTACTTGATGTGTACAAATGGATGAAGTCTAGGTCAGGTGAACAGAGCCAAGCCAAGCCAGGTGCCGTTGAGTTGGATCTGAAGTCTAACGGAAATCACCACAAGAGAGAGTCCCAGTCCCTCAGTGAGTTCCCAGATATGAGCGAGTTTAAAAATCCACAATTATGTGAGTGAGGAGGAAGTCAGATCTCTTTGAGGAAGGATTCCAATGAACTGCCAAAAATTTCTACTGTTACTCTGTCTCCCAAACTTCCAATGAGGGATGTATGAAGTTTTATGAGAGTGACTATTCACTGGGGAAAAGTAAATAATCATGGATTACTGAATGCAGGCCCAGAGCTGACACTAATTTAGGAAACCCAAAATGTCACTGTGGCCTTCTAATCAGAGTGACAACATACGAAGTCAGGTTATTAATGGAGTCTTAGTTCATGTTAATTTCATAGTAAGCCCAGTAGTTACCTGAACTCATCCTTTAGTAATCTCCCCAGTTCCAGAATACATAATTGGAACAGATACTCTCAGAAACTGGCAGAATGCCCACATTGGATTCCTGATAGAGTACAGGTTATTATGGTGGGAAAAGTCAAGCAGAAGCCAATAGAATTGCCCCTACCTGGGAAAACAGTAAAGCAAAAGCAGTACCACAGTCTTAGAGCGATTGCAGAGATTACTGTCATGATCATGAACTTGGATGTAGGGTTGCTAATTTCCACTACATCCCCGTTAAACCTATTCGGCCTATGTATAAAACAGATGGATCTTGGAGAATGACAGTGGAGGAGTCCAACTGCAGCTACTATTCCAAATGTGCTTTCATTGCTTGCACAAATTAATATATCCCCAGTTATCTGGTATGGAGCTAATTGATCTGGCTAATGCCCTTTTCTCCATATCTGTTTTGAACGACCATCAGAAGCACTTTGCCTCTGACTAATGCCTTTTTTTGCATACCTGTTTTGAACAACCATTAGAAGCAGGTTGTCTTCAGCTGTAAAGCCAGAAATACAGCTTTACTTGTCTATCTCAGAACTACATGAACTCTCCAGCTCTATGTCATAATTTAATTTGAAGAGAACTCGATCACCTTTGCTTTCTAGAAGACATCCCATTAGTCCATTACATTGAAGACATTATGCTGATTGGACTCAGTAAGGAAGAGGTGTCAGTAACCCTGGACTTTACTGTTACAGCATTTGTGTGTTGTAACATGTTCCATTTCAGTGAAACTAATAGGGGTCTTGTGGTGTTGGACATATTAAGACACACCTTATAAAGTGAAGGATAAGTTATTGCATCCGGTTGTACACACAACTAAAAAGGAGGCACAAGGCCTAGTGGGTCTCTTTGAATTTAGAAGGCAACATATTCCTAATCTGAGTGTGCTCCTCCAGCCTATCTATCAAGTACCTCAAAAAGTGGCTAAATTTGAGCAGGGCCCAGAAAAGAAGGCTCTGCAGCAGGTTTGGTCAGCTATGCAAGCTCCTCTGCCACTTGGGGCATATGATCCTGATGATTCAATGATGCTTAAAGTGGCAGTGGCAGTGGCAGTGGCAGACAGAGACAATGTTTGGAGTCTTTGACAGGCCCCCATTGGTGAATCACAGTGCAAACTTTTAGGATTTTGGAGCAAAGATCTGCCATCCTCTGAAAACACCTACTCTCCTTTTGAAAAAGATCTTTTGACTTATCACAGAGCCTTAGCAGAGACTTAACACCTAACCACAGGACACCAAGCCACCATGTGACCTGAGCTGCCCATCACAAACTGAGTATTGTCTGACCCCCAGACAATAGAAGTGCACAGCAGCACTCCATCACTAAGTGGAAGTAGTATGCACAAGATGAGGACCAAGTAGGACCAGAAGGCACAACTAAGTTCCATGAGGAAGCTGTCCAAATGCCCATTGTCTCCACTCCTGCCACATTTCTCAGTCACAGCAGGCCTTCTGGATCCAAGGTTCCTGTGTGGAGAATTCTTTGTTCAGTGGAGGATTAAAGAGAAGGACCTTCCTCCAGAGCAAACAGAATGTAAGTCTTCCCCTGTAGATGACACCACAAGCTTGGACTTCCAGCCTACTAAATGGCGAGAAATTAAATTTCTCTTTGTTAAAGTCATCCAATTGTGGTATTTCTGTTATAGCAGCACTAAATAAGTAACATACCAGGCTTCATGGATCCCAGAATCAAGGGGGTAGAAGTAGGAGTGGCACCACTCACCATCAGCTTTAGTGACCCACCCACAAGATTTTTGTTTCTTGTCCCTGTGATCTTATTCTCTGCAAGTCTAGAGATCTTTGTTCCAAAGGGAGGGACACTTCCACCTGAAGAAACACATCACTGAATACTTTGAAGTGGAAGCTAAGAATACCACCTTGCCATTTCTGTCTCCTTACACTTCTGGATCAACAAGCACAGAAGAGAGTTACCACACTGGTGGGTGTGATTGATCCTGACTACCAAAAGGAAATCAGACAGACATCACATAACGGAGGTAAAGAAGAGTGTGTCTGGACTACAGTAGATCCCTCAGGATATCTCTTAGTATTTCCACACTGTTATTAAAGTCACTGAAAAGCGACAGCCATCCGAATTCCAGTGTTAACTGCTAATGATCCACCCCTCAGGAGTGACGATTTGGGTCATCTCATCAGGCAAAGAACCGAGATCACCTGAGGTGCCTGCTGAAGGCACACGATGAACACATTAGTTTTCTCTTTATATATAGTACACTGCCTTTGAATTGTGGTGTTGAAGAAGAATATTGAATATACAGCATTCTGCAAAAAGAACAAACAATCTGCTCCAGAAGGAATACAACCAGAGTGCTCCTTGGAAGCAAAGATGGCCAGACTGCAGCACATGTACTTCAGACATGTTGTCACATGTACTTCAGACATGTTGTCAGGAAGGATCAGTCCCTTGAGAAAGATACTATGCTCAGTAGAGTGGAGAGTCAGTGAAAAGAGGAAGATCCTCTATGAAATGGATTCACACAGTGATTGCAACAATGAGATCAAGCATACCAGCGATCATGCGCATAGTACAGGACCGGACAGTGTTGCACTCTGTTGCACATAGGGTCACTATGAGTCAGAACTGACTCAGTGGAACCTAACAACATATAGTACTTACTTCCTACTTCTAGTCACTGAAAAGCGTTTATGTAATGACCACACAGCAGTAATAAGCAGTCTAAGTACCCAGATGGTGAGTTCTAAGTAATGCTTGACACCAAAAAGAAGCAGAACTTTCTGGAGAAATGGTCAATTCTAGGGTCAAGGAAGGAAACGTACAAGATGATCCTTTGATATCTTATTGTGCCACATAGCAAGTACACTATCAAAGATTACAGTGGTGTTGCTGAAAGGACACAAGAGCCAACTTGCAGCTCCCACAAGGCCAAAATTGGACACCTGGAACATCAAAAAAGATTTATTACAATCTATGGAAGCAAAGCTATGCTTACAATTTCACAGGTTTATAATAATACTAAAATAAAACAACACTGGCCATTATTTAAGTTGTTAAGATCCTCTTCATCATGAATATTAACAAATAAAGCTTACGAATTGGGCATTTATTCTGCTTCTCTCGCATAACCCATACTTTAGGATAACGATAGAACTGAAGCCTTCAAATCATTGTATTGATAAAGAATATTGGATAGATCATGGACTGCCAGAGGAATGAGCAAATCTGTCTTGGAAGAAGTAGATCCAGAATGCTCCTTAGGAAGTGGGATGGTAAGACTTTATCTTACATACTTTGGACATGTTGTCAGGAGGCATCAGTCACTGGATCACTGGAGAAGGACATCCTGCTTCGTAAAGCAGATGGTCAAGGAAAAAGAGGAAGACCTTCGATGAGATGGACTGACACAGCAGCTGCAATAACGGACTCAAGTGTAACAACAATAGTGAGGATGGTGTTGGACATGGTAGTGTTTCTTTCTGTTGTACAGAGGGTCTGTATGAGTAAGAACCAACTCAATGGCACCTAGGAACAACAGCAACATCATTGTCATCATCATAACCACCACCATCATCACCAATGAGAAATGGGAAGTAACTTATCCAAGGCTATCTGCTAAATAGGGATCTGCAAATGTTCCCCATAAAAGACAAGAGTAAATAGGGTTTGCAAGTCATCAAGGTTCTTTGGCAACTACTCTACCCTAGAAGCATAAAAGCAATCACAGATTAGATGATACATAAACAAATGAGTATAGTTGTGTTCCAATAAAACAATATTTACAAAAATAGGCAGCAGGCCAGATTTGATGACCCCCTACATTATGTAATAGAAAAGATGACAAAGCTATGTCTTCTGCCTCTGTGTCTGCATTGTTTAATCCTTTTTCAACTAGACCAAGCCATGGCATCAAGCCATGGCATCAAGGAGATGTGAAAAAAAAGTTATTATTTGTGACAAGTATCGCCATCTCTGTCAAATTACAGAGCTAACTTTCAAGTGAGTATATGTTTGCTGAAAGGCTAAAAACCTGCCAGTCTTGTAAAACCTAAGAAGATGAAAAATAGCACTTTTTAAACCAACTCTCTATCACACTAGAAAGAGCTCTTTTCTGTTGTGATACCCTCAATCAATGCAGTGTTACAGAAACCCTTATTAATTTTGTTAATTATAATAATTCATTCAACAGTTTCTCTCCAACTCAACTATCATAAAGGAAATAAATTAGCCACTCCCTGGAGGTGTCTTTCTTATTGTTGATAGAGGGCCCTCAGGTCCAAAGCTGTGTCTCAGAGAGCTCAATGTTATGGGGAAGGGCACACCCAAGGCATGACATTTCTCCCGCTTCATTATCAGTGCTCTCAGCTCCCAAAGCATACTATCACAAACTTTACAAGCACCCCTAACTTTGTAAACTCACTGCACAGGGGTGCTCCCATTTTTTAGAGTGTTATGAAAGCAAGACAATCTGATGGACTAGTCTTCAAATTTGACTTCTGAAATGTTAAAAGTTAAGAAACATAATTAAACTGCAAATGCATTAACATTTATATAAAATATAAACCAAATGCTTATCCTGATTCACCAAACAAATTACACTTTGAACATTATAAAAAACCAGCTACTTATCACCGGCACCATTTGAAATTATTGCTAGTACTACAACTCCAAATGCCTAAGATGCCTTAAATACAAACCCTGAACATTTACATACTGATTTCATGAGCAAAGCAAAAGGTATTTGCCGGTAACAGTACAGGACTCAGCAATTTTATTGTCTGAGTAATCCTGGTTCGTTCTGATATGAAAATTCAATTATTTTAGAACGGGCCCTCTCATTAAATTTTGACAAGCAGCACGAGCTCGGTACCAGTTATAGCTCGAAGAGACCGGGGGTGCCTGATAGCACCATACTGAATTTTAAAATGTAGTATTTTTGCAGGACAAGATTATCTGACAATTTTGTATTAAAAGAAGAAAAAATTAATCAAATACATTGTAATAGTCAACATTGGTATATTTGGTCTTCTTTTTACAGATATTTTACTAAAATTTTCTGCAAAAAAATGTTTATTGCATGCTTTTCCGTGATTTCACAATTGAGCAATGTACTAGAAAAATATGTATATGTCGGTAGTGAACAGGAAGTATTTGACTACACTTTTTTACCTACTGCTTCCTTTATCAATTGAAATGTATTTGTAGTGCTTATAAACATGATTTCCAGAAACAGAAATGACTTTATTTGCATACAGCCTGTTTCTTCTTAGAACGCTTATTGTCCAAGTAAAGTATTTTTGAAAGCGAGTTTTGAGCAGACCTATTGTCTTTTAAAGCAGAGCTTACAGCTAATCACAACAAAATAAACAATTTCACTTATTGCCCATAAGGGGGAAAAAGGAATAAAAAAAAGTCTCTAGCTCTGGGTTTGTTTGGTTTATTTTTGTTTTGCTTTGTTTTTTCCTATGAGACAGGGGTTTCTAAGTGTTCAGAGCTCTTTGCCAAAACATGCTTTTCTGTGTCCAATATGTCCACACATATCCTGTCCTGAAGCAAGGTACACAAGTAGACACTTGGGGTATTGTTTTAGTGACCAAACGATTCAACCTAGGTAAAGTAGCTACTGGATCAATAGAAAGAAGAATACTAATAGTTAGGTGAACTGAAGAGCAGGAGAATACAGAAAGGACATCTGATTCCTCACAAAGGCTGATACTTGACACCAAGCAAAGGGACCCAGGAGCAGGTCTGATGGACAATGGTGATGCTCTGGCTAGCCTCACCTCCCTCCAGCCCTGCTCTGAACCCTATTGTTCCCTTGCCTTCTTCTCCATACTCTGTGACTCTAAAAGCCTTCAAATGCCATCTTGGTGTATTCAGTTTCTGAGTGATTCCTTCTCCATCACTACATGTGGATACCTCAGTAGATTTAACATATTTCATTGAATTAATTTTGATTTTCATAAGTTTCTGAGAACCCTGGGTTATGCCACAGGGTTATGCCACATACTTCCAATTAGATTTTCTTGGCCTTGATATTGTTCCACCTTTAAATGCTTTCTTTAGAGATCATTTGGGCCTTGATGTTCCACTTTAAACTTAGCAACTCTTGTACAATTGTTTAGAAGAATAAAATCATTGAGAAAACAGCAAAAGTTGCACATCTTTTTTGAAGTAAAGGAAAAGAGAGATGAAAAAGTGGAAACCAGGCAAAGAGTGTGCAATGTAAAATGTTTCATGTTTGTTGCTGATGAGAAATATGAACTTAAAGATGAGTTTGGTTTTCTCCGTTCTGACATATAATCCTTACCAACAATACCAGTTGAACTGGAAAATGAGGTTCTCTCTCATGGAATATTCCAAAACATTATTCTGCTTGAAGAACTGTATTAAGATGGCAGCCTAAGAAGCATGTCTTGGGAAAGAAAATTCAACAATAAAACCAGGAAAAAAATCTGAGACTCTAGGGATTCACTGGCCACCTGTGAGGACAGCCAGCCAAGGTGACAACCCAGGAGTTTGGCTTGAATAGTTGCCAGAATAAATTTTATTTCTTCTGGTGCTAAGAATACAGTTTAGCTTCCCTGAAAAAGTAAAGACAGAGCTATAAATATGTTAAGCTTAGCAAAGATAGGCCTTCAAACTAGGACTGTAAATTTCTCACACCACTGCAAAGTCAAAATAAAATGTTAGTCTATTATTTTTAGCCCACAGCAACAATGTCCATTCTGGTCTGCATAAATATACATAATACAGTACAAGAGCCTGAGAACCTGAGAACCACACATACGAGAAAAATAACACATAGCAACTGACATGGTAAATATTATAGAGAAAACATCACACACAAAAAACATGATCTATTCATAATGCTTGGTACGTGTGGTATACCACCTACTTTTTCCAGCTCTCAGGTTCTTTGGGAGTATACTTTTACCACAGAAAGTATTTGCTGCCCTCCAGTGGGGACTTGAAAAATGCAAAAGGCAAGTAAAACAAACTGAAACACTCACTGCCATCTAGTTGATTCTGACTCACAGAGACCCTATTAACAGAATAGAATTTCCCCATAGAGTTTCCAAAGAGTACCTGGCAGATTTGAACTGACAACCTTATAGCACTTAATCACTCTGCCACCAGGGTTTCTTAGATGCCGTGAAATTTTAGCTGAAGCAAAATAGCTGGGTATGAGGCTTGCAAGTAAGGTAGTGCAACCAGGAAATGTAATTTGCTTCTGTACCCCTAGATTAGCCTTATAAGCATATTTATATTTTCTTGTGTGATAGGATGTAGGATGTTCTGGTGCGTTGGGTTTTGGGGTGTGTGTGTATGAGTGAGTGTGTGTGTGTGTGTGTGTGTGTGTGTGTGTGTGTGTGTGTGTGTGTGTGTGTGTGTGAACACATGCACACGTGTGGTATGTGATGTTCGGAAAATCTGACATTCCCCATGCAATCTAATGGACCCTGAACAAAACCAAACTGTTACCATCAAGTCAATTCCAACTCATAGTGATCCTACAGGACAGAGAAGAACTGAACCCATAGAATTTTCAAGGAGGGCATAGCAAATTTGAGCTGGTGAACTTCTAGTTAGCAACTGTAGCACTTAACTACTGTGCCACCAGTGTTCCCTAGGTATCACAGAAAACATCAGCAGCTGAGATCAAATGGTACAGACGGGCTGCCGCTAAGTATGGGTTGGAGAAGTTTAAAAGGTCCGTGGTAACTGTGTAACCAGGTAATATTTCTCAAAATTCCTATGCTAACCAAAAGCTGAAACACACTCCATGACTCATCGTGATTTCATAAATTCAAAGCAGAAAACAATTGGACCTTGAAAGGGATAAGAATAGATATAACAAGTGTTTACATTACTAATCACACTCTACGAATCAAGGTCAAAAACAGAGCACAAGATTTGGAATTCATCTCTCTCAGCTACTTTTACACACAAAATAAACTAAGAGTTTTCCAGTGTCAGCAACAGGATTCCAGACTCTATTCCAGATACAGGAACCTACATTTGTTTGAAATAATGATAAGACCTCACTAAACCAGAATTCTCCTTAAAATCAAGGATGGTGAGATGACATCTCACATTCTTGGGTCATGTTACCAGGAGGGATCAGTCCCTGGAGAAGGACATCATGTTTGGTAAAGCAGTGGGTTGGTGAAAAGGAGGAATACCCTCAATGAGATAGATTGACAAGGTGGCTAGAAAGATGGGCTCAAGCAAAACACTGATTGTGTACATAGGGTCACTACAAGTGAGAATCAACTTGATGACATCTAACAACAACAGCAGTTACCATACCAATATGGAATTTGTGATTATTCAGACAGAGGTCTGATGGGCTTACCTTGGCCAAGCAAAACGTTCGAAGTTACACTTTAATTATGCGAGCAGTATTGCGGAGGGCGGTAGAAGGGATGTCTGAAATGCAGACGAGAATAATCTGATTCATAGCACTTTAACCATCATTGAACCGCTGAATATCAGGTTGGAAGGTAATTCAGGGCCACCATCAAGTGGAAGAAAACCCTGGAGGCCTAGTGGCTTAAATGCTACATCCACTAACCAAAAAAGGTCAGTAGTTCAAACCCGCCAGGCACTCCTTGGAATCTCTACGGGACCAGTTCTGCTCTGGCCTCTAGGGTCACTATGAGATGGACTTGACTTGACAGCAGTGAGGTTTTTTTGAGTTATCAAGTGGAAAAAGCAGAATGGATTGAGAACCTTGTAAACCAAACACCAAACAACTGGACAAATACATTTAGCAATGTTTTTGAACAAGATATATATAAGTCACAACAAATGCTAACAATGCAATCTCATCTGCAACCTGTGTTGCCTGCTATCTTTTACCTTGCTGGAGACTTTATTTTGCCTTCACACTTATGAGGCCCTCTCTAGGCCAGAGAAATTCTGGTGGTGTAGTGGTTAAGTGCTACACCTGCTTAACCACAAGGTCAGCCGTTTGAATCCATCAGGCACTCCTTGCAAATCTATGTGGCAGTTCTACTCTGTCTTCTAGGGATGCTACAGGTCAGATTCAACTCAATGGCAATAGGTCTGGTTTCCTTTTCTTTCCTCTGGGCCGGAGCTACAGGCAGAAACATCATGAATGGAAATGTCCGTGTCTTTTCTCCCACCCAGAAGGAAAGCATCAAATTAGACAAGTTGATAGAAAGTCAGTTTTTCATTAACTTTCTGCCCCTCGTGGCCCACCTCAATTCCAGTCATTTACCTCAGCCTCCCACTCATCCTATTCTCTGCTTCTGTGCAGGATTTGGCTTCCATCTAGTCAACTGGATGAATTATGGTAGAAATCACAGTCATCTGCTTTCCACTCAGCTCAGAAAATCACCCCATTTTTCAGTGATGCCTAAAACTCTTAAATCTTCTAGCCAATTTTTAGTAAATATATGTGCAAAAGACTGTATAAATCCCTGCCTCATTTCCTACATTGAATGTATGTAGGTGATGGGGGTTTGAGCTTTAACCAAGTGCACTCTTGGTAGTGTAAAATGCCTTGTGGAAAAAAGACAGAATAACAGTAACAAAAGGATAGAACTGCTTAGTGCTTTTAATTGGACTGTGCATAGAATTTAAAGAGCATCAGTCTAACTCTAACACACTAAACATCGAGGAAACAACAGCTATTTTCCTCCCACTTGAGGTCTTTGAGCTGAAACAAGAATGAACAGTTTGCATGTGGTGGTACTCACTGATTCTTGCTACTAGGCAATTTTCCTCTTTCAGAATAAAAATGCCAATTAGTCCTTTGCCTGCATATTGCAATCGAACATTTTAAGCCACTTCTTTCCCAGACCTCTTTTGTGCAACCTCTCACACAGAGATTTCTCCTGTGGGACAGTCTATAGGAAGAAAGCTATAGCTCTGGGGCAGGAACCCTTAGAGTGGACAGAACATGAATAAAGACCTCACCCGAGGAGAGAAAGAAAAGGCCTAAAAAGGGTACACTGGCGGGGATAATGGCTTCTAGCTGCATTAGTGTTACTGCCTTGGCCAGGCACAGAAACAAGATCGTATTTTACTCAGTGACTTGCTACTTTATCAGTGGTTTATGAATGACCTCGCTATTTCCTTACATAGCTGCAATTTCTACCTTGCCCAAAACAATTACTTGTAAAGAGGTTAGGTGTTTTACCAAGAGTCTAGATTGACTTTGAGGTCATGTAGTATGGCAGTTGGAGCGTAAGTGCTGGAGCTGACTGCCTGGGCTCAGATTCTGTCCCCGCTAATTAGCTGGTTACCCTTGGTCAATTCATGTAATTTCTCTGTGCCTCCATTTCCTCTTCGGTAAAATGGTGTTAATAACAGTACCTATCTTAAAGGCTTTTGTGAGATTTACAGAAATTAATACAGAGAAAGTGAATAGAGCAGTGTGCAGCATATGGTACACTCTCCACAAATGGTTTATAAAAGTGCAAGTCAAAAACAAACAAGAAAATATATCTACATTCTCAAATACAGACCTTAAAGGAAAGTTATGTATCTAGCAGCCTTGGTAATCTGGAAATCATCCTCAAATCAGAAAGCAGAAAAGCCTTTGAAGACTCTAAATTGAGACTGCAAAGTTCATGCTCCACATCACTGCTCTTGGCTCAATGATGGATTTCTCTGGCCTTCATTCAAAGCTCGCTTTAATCTTTTGGATTTTGTTGGTAACAGCTTTATTGAGATATCATTCACATAGCACACAATTCACCCATTTACAATGTAAAAATTGATGGTTTTTGGTATAGTCACAGAGCTGTGCTGTGCAACCATCACTGCTATCTCATGCCTGAACATTTTTTTAAATTTTTTTTTTATTGTGATTCTGTGAAAGTGTACAATCCAGTTGAAATTTGCATGTCTGCCTGTGTGCAGCTCCTACTGCTCTCCTTGCCTGGTAACAGCACACTCCTCCATTCTGTTCTATACATGTCATATCCTCCTAACAATCTCTTGTCCCCCCTGTAGTAAGAGGCCAGCAGGATGACATCCTATAGATACATAGAACCATAAAGTGCACACATGAGTCCAATCCATTCCTGTCTGAGGTGCTGACCTAATGCCTGAATATTTTCATCAATCCAAACAGAAATACAGTACCCAAAGCAGTCACCCCCCAGTCCCCAGTCTCCCCTCTAGCCCCTAAGCACCACTAATCTAGTTTCTCCCTTTATGTATTTGCCTATTCTGGGCATTTCACATCACTGGAACCATATACTATGTGGCCTTTCATGTCTGGCTTCTTTCAACTACCATAACATTTTTCAAGGTTCATCCGTGTTGTAGCATATATCTGTACTTTATTTTTATGGCCAAGTAATATTTCATCCTATAGATATGCCACTTTCACAAAAAGAATCCCTGGGTGGTACAGTTATTCTGATCAGCTACTAATCCAAAGCTTGAAAGTCTGAGTTCACCCAGAGGCACCTTGAAAGAAAAGCTTGGCAGTCCACTTCTGAAAAATCATCCAATAAAAACCCTACAAGGATACCAGTTGCCATCTGGTTGATTCTGATTCGTAGAGAAATAGTCAGATGCTCAGAGTCATCCATTTTGCAACAAAGACCTGAGAAAACAAGGAATTAGATATATATGGCAATCTTGGAACTAGAACCATCAAAGACAAAGCTGAATAACTGGACTGACAGGTCGACAGAAAGACAATTCAAAAACAGACGAAATGGATGGAGAATTACAGATGCTGAGATCACCAAAGTCCTGCTAGCTGAATGTGCCCGATGCACACAGACTGAGACTAGCAGCAACATGCCAAGCTGAAACCCATACCACCTGGAGCAGCCATGAAGTGGCAAATTTATACACACCTCCAGAACCAAACTGAAACACCAGATCTGTGAAAGTTAAGTGCAAACCCCCAAACCATTCAACACAGCCATGCCTTTAAGCAAGGAATTTATGGTCGATTTGGAGGCACCTTCTCCTTCACTCAGATAACTATATAATGAAGTTTGTGAACTTGCCGCCTCGCTACTGTGTGCAATGGCAATTCCAGAAAGAGTTCCAAAGTTGCTTTGAAGGGTGAACTAGGCACTTGCATAGTTGCATAGCTTCCCAAGAGGAGTACTTCGAACATGACAGTAGTGATATTCAGCAATGAGGTATGTCGCACTTTCTCTAAGACGAGTTCACAAACTTAATTGTCAGATCAGGCTTGGTACTTCATCATCAATTAGAATATTTTATAATTAACGTAAGACATGCTTAAACTCACTCAGACTGTGGTCTGTTAGGATGTGCCCATCTCTCCCTCTCCCAGCACCGTAAACAGATGTCTAGTGCACTCCCAGGCCTCCAGTGGTTTGCCTGAGTGTAGAGCTTAGGACACGAAAGCCAGAAACCATTACACAATATCTAGAACATAGCAGGTGCTCAGTAAATATACGTTCAACAAACGAATTAATTAATGTATAAGAGAAGACAGCCATCAATTAGAAATGACTTTAAAATAAGACAATAGCATGCCCAAGTGATGCCACCAAATCTGAATATCTGGATTAAATGGATCATTTTCTAGGAAAACATAATTCCTATAAATGTTTAAAGACAAATTTTGAAAACTACAATGAACAATAACTATATATACAATTTGTGAGATTGACAACGATCTACTCCTCCAAGGGACGTTAACTGCACAGAGGGTTTACAGGTAAAGTTCATCGGTCCCTCAAAAAACACATACTTTCTGTATCATTTAACCTACCGTAGAGCATGAAACCATTCTTAATTCATTTCACAAGGTTTGCAGATGCTTAATACAAACTTGACAAAGATAATATGTAAAAAGAAAATTGTTGTCAGAAAAAAAACTTCTTAGAATACAAAGGCAAAAACCTTAAATAAAACATTAGTGAATCTAATCCAAGAATATATTAGAAAATAATACACAACAAGAAGAACATACTTGGACCAAGTTGATATCTCCCAAGAAAAAAATAAGTGGCTCAATATCAGGAGATCTATTGACATAATTTATTACATAAGCTGGCTAAAGCAGAAAAACTGTATGATACTCTCAATAGTTGCCAAAATACCGAAAAAAAAACAAAAACAAAACAGTGCCATTGAGTCAATCTGACTCCTAACAACCCTATAGGGCAGTGTAGAGCTGCTACATAGAGTTTCCAAGGAGTGCCTGGTGGATTTGAACTGCAGACCTTTTGTTTAGCAGATATAATACTCACGCACCACCAGGGTTCCCAAAATAGCATTTGATAATTCAAATCCATCCTTACTTTTTTTAAAAATAATGAACTAGGAGTAAAAGAAACCTTCCCAAATACGACAGAATATTTATCAAAAATTACCCATCAAACATAACTAGCAATGAAACACAGGAGCCCTTCTCATTAAAGTCAGAAACACAATAAAGGTATCCATTATCACCACTATTATACAACATTATCATATGAATTCTAGCCACTGCAACAAGATAAGAGGTATTTCTTTGAAAAGGAAAAGGCAAAATTATCATTATCTGCAGATGATACGACAGCCTGGAAAATCCAAGTGAGAAATTACTGGAAACAATAAAAAATTCAGTAATATATATGTATAAAGCTCAATTGCTTTCCTATATGCAAGCAATAACTCATTAGAAAATATAATAAAAGAGATGCTGTATAAAATAATAACAACAAAAAGGAATCCATGATGCATAAATCTGAAAATTAGAGTCCAAAACAGATCTATGCATGTTTGGGACTTTAGTATATGATAAAAATGCTGTTTCACATCAATGGATAAGAAAATGATGGTTTCGCTGCTTAAAAAATGAACGTAAATTTTTAAATAAAAATAAATTTCAAATGTAATAAGGATTCATCTATCTTTAAAAATCAAAAGAGAAGGAATGGAACACAATGTAGCAGGATACTTTTGATAACCTTTACGTGAGGAAGATATTTCTAGATATGACATGAAATCCAGTATCTATAGAGCAAAATAATGACAACTTAATTCCACACAAAAAAATTAAAATGTCCCTAGGAAAAAAGAGACCATAAGTAAAGTCAGTAAACAAATAAAAAATTGGAGAAAATAATTGCAGCATATGACATTGTGATGAATAAAGAGTTCTTATCAATCGGTAGGAAACGCTTGTGGCGTAGTGGGTTAAGTACTACGTCTACTAACCAAAAGGTTAGCAGTTCAAATCCCCCAGGCATTCCTTGGCAAACCCTGTGGGGCAGTTCTACTCTGACTTCTAGGGTCGCTAAGAGTCGGAATTGACTCGACGGCAGTGAGTTTGGTTTTGGTTTTATCAATCAATTCACAAAAGTAATATAATAGCTGCCAAACATAATAGGTCAGCAAACTATTGCCTCAGAGCTAAATATGGTTGCTGCCTTTTTTTATAAATAATAAGACACAACCACATCCCTGCATTTAAATATTGTTTATGGCTCTTTTCCTGCTACAATGAGGCAGAACTGTGTAGTTACGACAGAGGCCACAAGGTTTGCAAAGCTGAAATTATTTAGTATCTGGCTCTCTACGGTAGAACTTTGCTGACCCCTGAAATATATGGTTAACCTCACCAATAAATAAGTGAAAATCAAAGCATCACAATGCTTTCATTCAGCAAATATTTACTGAGAACCTAATTTTCCAAATATCCTTTGAGCCTATTATAATGACGGAGATTAAAAAGCATCATGTTGGCTGTTGAGTATTGGCAAGAGAATAAGGAAGAAAGACTGTCATGGATTGAATTGTGTCCCCCCAAAAATGTATGTGTTGATTTGACTTGGTTAGGAGTTCCAATATGGTGCCCTCCTCCCACGTTTTGCGAATCCTGACTCTGTGATACTGATGGTGGAGAATGGTTTGCAGTTGTGTTAGTGAGGCAGGACCCAAGCTTGTGGAATATAAGGGAGAGAAGTGAGCAGAGGAAGTTGGGAACCTCATACCACCGAGAGAGAAGCACCAAGAGCAGAGCACGTCCTTTGGACCTGAGGTTCCTGTGCCAAGATGCTCTCACTGGATGTGGACTCAGCCTACTGGACTGTAATGATTTCTTATTCCAAATGGACTTGTATCTTGTTAATGGATTTGTGGCTTACCGGACTGTGACAATAAAAGTTTCTCCTCATGAAACCTTCCACTCGTGGTGTTTTCTGTTAGAGCAATACCCGGTGACTAAGACAGTGGCCTAGTGGTTAAGAGTCAGGGCTTCTAACCAAAAGTTCAGCAGTTCAAATCCCCAAGTGCTCTTTGGGAACTCTATGGGGCAGTTCTACTCTGTCCTTCAGGGTCACTGTAAATTGGAATCAACTAGACAGCAACACATTGGATTTTTGTCTATTATACTTTTGGAGTAAATATAAATTGGTTAAACCAATCCAGAGGTCAATATACTACTACTAAAAAAAAAGAAAAGACCAAAAATGTTGAACAAGCATACCTTTTCATTCATCAGCATCACATCTGGCAATTTATCTTACGAAAATAATACCCCCAGTGTGTGCAAAGCTACAAGAGGATATCTATTATAGAATTACATGAAATAGTGAAAACCAAAAAAAATGTCAATCAGTTTGCACATACATCCATATGCATATACATATTTTAAGATGCACATTATAGATGCACATAACAAGCCTGAAGTACCCAAGTACTAGACTGTTAACAACGGCTATTTCTAGCAGATAGACATAACCGTATTTTTTAATGTTTTATAATGATCATTTATTGTTTATATTTATTTATAATATATTATAATATAACTTATAATAATCATATTATTATTATATATATAATGGTCATATATATTTCTGGGGTAGTAGGAAGGATAATCAAACCTTGCATCAAAAAGCAAAAGGGAAATAAAATAATTCAAAGAAATCACGTTGCAAAATGAGCTATGAAAGATGATAAAGTTTCAAATTTGACAAGAATGAATACTCTGGTTTGTTTGAAGTGTGCTTTCACTTCGGTTTACTCCTGAACCAGCAAACAAAAGCAAAGCAAAGTATACAAACAAAGTCAAGAATGGCGCCCCCTCCTCCAGGCAATGCAGCTCCTACCGGTGCTCACTTTGGCAAGTGCAGCCTGGACTGGATTTCAGCCTCCACTTGCATCCTCTACTGGGTGCTTTTTACAGGGCACAACTTGCACAGCTATGCAACAACTCCAGCCCCACGTTTTCTCACTAGTTAATTACAGAATCAGCCACCGAATTCAGGCTGCAAGGAGTGACTGATTTGGCAAGTCAAACAAGAAAAGATCCCATAGTCACAGCTTTTTAAATTTTTAGCCTAGAGAGGACTTATGAGGCCGAAGGAGTACCTACATTGCTGTCGAGTCAATTCCAACTCATAACAACCATATAGGGCACAGTAGAACTAACTGCCTCAAAGAGTGTCCAAGGTGTCCTGGTGGATTCGAACTGCCAACATTTTGTTTAGCAACCTTGGCACTTAACCACTATACCAGCAAATTTTTCAGCTTATAGAAGCAGTACCAGCACTGAAACATTCACCTTACTACCACACATAAAATCTTTTACTTTTTGGAGTTATGTTCCTTAATGTACCCCTTCTTACTGTGTGATAAGAATGTAAACTGTTACAACCTTTATAGAAAGCAATTTGTTAATAACTATCAGGATTCCTGAAAGCTTATCCACTGCCTTTGAGTTGATTCGAACTCATAAGAACTCCATAGGAGAGAGCGGAACTGCTCCACAGAGTTTCTGAGGAGTGCCTGATGGATTTGAACCACCAGCATTTTGGTTAGCAGTCATAGCACTTAACCATTATGCCACCAGAGATACTTCCTAAAACTTTATGAGGTCTGATAATAAAGTTCATGGATTTGTCCCCATGCACTTACACTGGACACACTGTACAAACAACTCAGTAAGGTTTCATAACCTTGGTACATCAGTGTCTGAGAGTTGGGTTTGTGTCAACATGTTGCGATGTCTTGCTGAGTGGCATTCATGATTGTCGTTGCGTGATTTTGTGTGTCATTGTGAGGATGTTGGAGCTTGGATTAGAGCAATGAACAAACATTAAATTTCTTGCAGAATCTGGCAAGAGTGGAAGTGAAACCAGAGACATGTTAGTCCAAGTTTATGTGGATAATGCCATGAAGAAAATAACAGTGTACAAATGAATTAAATTTTTTCTGAGGGGAGAAAAGTCACCAACGATGAAGAGAGCTAAGGGTGGCCAGTAAAGAGGAGAACTGATGAAAACATTGCAACAACTCATTGAATTGTGCATCAGACTCATCAGCTGACTGTGAGAAGCATAGAAAACCAAATAAACATTGATAGACGAAGAGTTAGGAAAATCTTAACCAAAAATCTTGGCATGAGAAAGGTGTGTGCAAAAAAAGTCTCAAAGGAGCTCACGGATGAACAAAAGCAAAAGAGAGTCAAAGTTTACCAAGACCTTTCAGAGAGGCAAGACAATGTTTTCAGCCATGTTATCACTGGTGATGAAACATGGGTGTACCAATACAACCCTGAAACAAAGTATCAAAGTGAACAACGGAAGTCAGAAAAATCTCCATGACCAAAATTTCAATCAGTCCAAATAATCAAAATGATGTCAATCTTTTTTAATACTGGAAGGATTGTTCCTTATGAACAACTGGACAAACAGCTAACCAAGTTTACTGCTTGGAAGTGATGAAAAGGCAGAGTGAAAAAGTGAGATGGAACCTGAACTTTCTGCCAACAACTCATGGCTCTTATACCACAACAATGCACTGGTTCACACAGCACTGAATGTGAGGGAGTTTTTAGCCAGCAAACAAATAACTGTATTGAAACATCCTCCCTACTCAACTGACCTGGAACCCAATGGCTTTTTCTTTACCCAAAGATAAAGGAAGTCTTGAAAGGAAGATATTTTGATGACATTCAGAATATTGAGGGTAATACGACAACAGCTCTGATGGCCATTCTAGAAAGAGTTCCAAAATTGCTTTGAACAATGGATTGGAAACTGGCATCAGTGCATAGCTTCCCAAGGGGAATACTTTAAAGGTGACCACTGCAGTGATATTCAGCAATGTGGTATACAGCACTTTTTCTAGGAAGAGTTCGCAAACTTAATTGGCAGACCTCATATAACCCAGTAAATATATTCCTAGAAGCAGATTTATTGAGTCATAGACTAAAAACTTCTAAGAATACTATATTGTTATAAACTAAAAACTTCTAAGAATGCTACTACAATTAGAGTCTTGGAAAAAGATTTCTATTGATACTCAACAAAAGATTTATAAAAGCAAAAAATTCTTATCAATCTAAAAGTCTAACAATGACAGAATAATAAATTATGGTACACCCTCATAACAGATGATTATGGGTCATTAAAAATATTTTTAAAAAATATTAATGACATGGTAAGATAACTATCACATAACATTACAAGAAAAAAGCAGACTATAAAACTATATTCTAAATTATCCCAACATAAAAAAGGTACATGATGTATGTACAGACAAGTACATGCATATGCACATTAGCAAGCATAGAAAAGAGACAGAAGGAAATACAGAAACTCATTAAAAGCAATTCTCCCTATGTCGTATAGTCAGATTGTTTTCTTTATATTATGACCATGTAGCATTTTTAAAATCCCAGATAAAATTTCTTTTAAAATAACCAGGTATTAATGCTGTAAAATAATTTATTTTACAACAGCTTCTGTTTCATGTTTTCACAGGCAAATTTTATCAAATGTTTAAAGAAGAAAAAATACTGCTATGGGAAACAAAAAAAGACCTAAATAAATGGAATTATATACCTTATTTATAAATTGGATGATTTGATGTGTTTAAAATGTCTGTTGTTCCCAAATTTATTTATTGTAATCACAATCAATATTTATGGAAGACATTGAAAATGGAATTCTAAAATTTATACAGAATTGCAAAAGATTTAGAATAGCCAAATCAATCCTGAAATAAATGAAAAAAGTAAAAGAACATAAACCACCTGATTTCAATATTCACTTTGAAGTTGGGGAATAATCCAAGAATGTGATACAGGGATGGGATCTACAAATAAACAAGTTGAATAAAATACAGGTCCCAGTAATAGACCCACATATGTACAATGTTCTGATATTTGATAAAGGTTCATGGCAATGCAGAAATGATGAAAGAGAAGTGTTTTTGATGAATGCGGCTCAAAAATGAATGATAGACCTAATAAATGAGTTCTGCAAGATTGTAGGCTCTATCAATATACAAAAATCAATTGCATTTCAATACATTTACAATAAGCAATTTGAAATGAAATTAGGATAATATTTTATTTTACAGTAGCATCAACAAAAATAAAATACTTAAGGTCAGTTCTACCCTGGCCCCTAGGGTCACCATGAGTTGGATCCAAGTCAACGGCACTTGGCTGGCTTTAAGAATAATGTTAACAAAAGAAGTACATCTACTGCTCACTTGTTGACTATCTTGCTATCCAACACTTTGTATTTAAGACAACAGTAAAAAAAATCTATTACTTAACTATTCTGCACTTTAATGATACATGTCTGGCAGTAATTGACACTGAGGTACAATGCAAGGTGATATCGACTGGGAAGGTTAAAGCTGTGTGTCAGCTTGGCTGGACTATGGTTCTCAGTGGTTTGGCAGTTACATAACCATGTAATCTGGCAGTTATGTAATGATATGATTTAGTAGTTATGTAATGGTATAATTTGGTGGTTATGTAATAATGAAACAGTTTTGTACTGATGTAGTCATCCTCCATTTTGTGATTTGATGTGGTCATCCTCCATTTTCACATAATGCCCTGCTCTTTGAAACCTTACCATGTGAATAAGTGAGTAGTGGGTGAATAAGACTTGTATGTTGCAAACTACAAAATAATGCTGCAATAAGTTTAAGAGAACCTAAAGAAACAGAAAGGCATGGATTGGGAAACTCAATATTGTTAAGCTGTGAATGTTACCCAAAGATTCAGTGCAATCAGTCTCTATCAAAATTCCAACAGCTCTTTTTCAGTATAATTGACACACGTTTTTATGACTCATAAAAGCCAAAGTAATATTTAAAAAGAAGAACAATGCTGAAGGACTTATGCTGACCAAACTTATTACAAAGCTTTAATACTCAAGACTATGTAGAACTGGAATTAGGACAGACATATGAGTGTAGATCAACAAAATTAAGAGTCCAGAAATAAATTCGTACATCCATGTTCAATTCAGTTTTGGCAAGGGTGCTGTATCAACCAGGATTCCTCAGAGAAAGAAAATCAGTATTTTGTTAACTGCCTTTGTATTGACACCTGACTCACGGTGACTCGATGCACAACTGAATGAAATGCTACCCAGATCTGTACCATTCACACAATCAATTGTAGAGAAGACCATAGGCTGATTTTCAGAAGTAGATTGCCAGGTCTTTCTTCCTAGCCCATCATAGTCTAGAAGTTCCAGTAAAACTTGCTCAGCAGCATAGTAACACACAAGCTTCCAGTGACAGACAGGTAAAGACTGTGCATGATGTGCATAGGATGGGAAGCAAACTCAGGTCTCTTCTATGGAAGGTGAGAATTCTACCATTGCACTATCAATGTCCCATGCTGTTTATGAGATTGCAGAGGATTTGACTGAGTTACGCTTGGATGTTTGGTGGAAAGCAGAACTTGTAAGTGATGAACTTGGATATCTGGCTGTGGAAGGGGCAGCATGTTTTCTCCTTGCCACATAAAATGCAGGAGGAAAGACAGATACAGAAATGACCCATGCAAAATGAAGCCACAGCTTAAAGATATGAAGGTTCTGTTGTGCAAACTAAGGAAACGTGTCCTAGAACTTACACCAACAGTGTGGCTACACAGTCTTTTGCTAAATAATTAGGCCTGTGACTGATGGATCTAATTAACCACCACTGCAGAAATCTTATCAGCTTAAAATGAAAAGGACAGATTGATGACAAAGACCTTCCTCCACAGCCAGCAGAGAAAACCTTCCCCTGGAGCTGACACACTAAATTTGGACTTTCAACCTACTGGACTGTGACAAAGTAAAATTTCTCTTTTTAAAGCCATCCACTTGTAGTATTTCTGTCAAAGCAGTACTAGATGACTAAGACCTACGGCAAGTACAGAAGCTCGATAAAGAAGCTATCAAAATTACATTAAATCTGAAACTAAACTCACTGTCTTTGAGTCAGTTCCTACTTCTAGCAACCAATAGGGTTTCCAAGGCTAAAATCTCTAAGGAAAGATGCTGTCATATCTTTCTCCCTCAGAACAGCTAGTGGGTTCACACTTATAACTTGTCCAGTTAGCATCCAAGCACTTAACCACTGCATTATCAGGACTTCTTAAAAATTATATTAAAGGGAATAACATTAAATATGAGAAAACAGAATGACACATCATTTTCTTGGATAGACAGAAAATCTTATAAATGTAAATTATCTTAAAATACCACAAATGTATTGCAGTACTTATTAGAACACCAGATTGTGTTTCTAATTAAATAAAATAATATTAAAATTCACATGGAAGAATGCGTGCCTCAGAGGAATCATGAGAATTATTAATTAGAATGCTAAGGAGAATTTGACTTCTCAGAAATTAAACTGTAACTAAAACAGAATGATACAGGCATAGAAATAGACAAAAGGATCCATGGAATAAAGTGCCTTGAAACAGAGTCTAGTTTTTAAGATAGTTTGTGACAAAGGAAGTATTTCAATTCAATGGAAAAAAGATAGTTTATTTAAAATATGCTGGCACATTGGCTCTCTACCTGGAAGAGAATAGAGTTTGTTTCTTTTCTCACATCATGTATAAAAATAAATTTTAGGGAGACTAAATATTTAGACAATAAAGCAAGAAAAATGGCATAATAAAAAAACTTAGGAATTGCCTGTAAAATATAGATGTACAAAAATTTTTTTAAGGCCAACACTAGAAAAACAGACACTAGAAAAGAAAATCCCCACGTATCTGACTATGCAAAACATTTAAGACTTTGGCCAAATATACACTAAGCAAATGTAATCAACAACCAATATACTCATTGAATATGCCTGTATACTAACAACAACAAAAAGAAAAACTAAAATGATTGCAATTGAGTTGATTCTGACTCATGATAACTCTATAGGGCATAGAAGTACTCCACAGTGCAAATACGTACATACATATGTATTTTAAACATCTATCCCAATGAAAGTTTTAATATCTATAATTTCAAAAATGGTCAGAGGACTTCAAAAGACATGAACAAGAGAAGACACATGAATGTCCGATGAGCACATGAAAAGGTGCTCAATGTCAGTACTCATCAAGATAATGCAAACTAAAACGACTATGAGATACAACTTCACCCCCGCTAGAATGGCTAAATTTAAAATAACTGACAATAAGAAGCACTGGCCAGGATGTAGATTTTCTTTTTAAAGGAATAAAGAGAAAGACATAGACAAAGACACAGGGAGAAAGTGAGAAAAAGCTTACAGAAAAACAATTCATAGCAGAACAAATACAAATTGTTGATATTAAGAAGACCCTGGCTAGTAGTTAGAGAAATGCAAATTAAACTAACAGCAATGAGCTATCACATCACATCTGTAAGAGTAGCAAACATTAAGCAGCTGATAACATCTTCTGTTGTCATTTCACTGATGCAAGACAAAAGGTATTCTTACCCTCTGCTATCGGAAATAGGAATTTTTGAAATGTGTATCCTTTAACCCAGAAATCCTAGTCCTAAGGAATTTATCTCACAGAAGTAAAACAGCAGTGTATGAAAAGTATAAATAAGACATCGTCCCATATTTGTATAAATGAAAATAACCAAAAGGGGAAATAGTCTGTGTGTGTTTGTAACATGTAATAATGTACATGGAGGTATATGATTACAGGAAAATAGCAAAAGTAAAGAAGGATTGGAACTCAAAAGGTTGCTAACACTGATTATATGAACTGGGAGCAGGGAGCAGAAAAAAAGCATAAAAGCAGTATTCATAATTTTAAAAAAAGTATTATATGATTGGATTAAACTAAACATGTATATATGCATAAAAGATACATAAAAGGAAAAAGACAATCATACTCTTTTGGGCTTTGTTAATACACATACTCGTTTTTCTTCTCAGTCTCTTCTAAACACTGGTAGTTTCTAGGGCAGCACCAACTAACAGAAATTTAGTGTAAGCCATATACACAATTTTTAATGCTCTAGCACCACATTGAAAAGTAAAAAGACAAATAAACCAGTTAAACAATGGGCAGAGGAGATGGACAGACACTTCACCAAAGAAGGCATCCAGGCAGCCGAAAGACAAGTGAAGAATTGCAAGTGATCATTGGCTATTACAGAAATCCAAATAAAAACTACAGTGAGATATCATCTCACCCCAACAAGGTTAGCAATAATCCAAAAAAACACAAAACAACAAATACTGGAGAGGCTGTGGAGAGATTGGAACTCTCCTACACTGCCGGTGGGAATGCAAAATGGTACAACCACTTTGGAAGGCAATTTGGCACTTTCCTAAAAAAAAAACATAGAAATAGAAATACCATATGATCCAGCAATCCCACTTCTTGGAATACATCCTACAGAAATAAGGCCTGTCACACAACTAAACATAAGCACATAAATGCTTATTGCTGCATAGTCCACAACAGCATACAGATGGAATCAACTTGGGTGCCCATCAGCAGATGAATGGATAAATGAACTATGGTGTATATACACAAGGGAACACCATGCAATGATAAAGAACAATGATGATTTTAGAAAGCATCGCGTAACCTGGTTTCAGCTAGAAGACATTATGCTGACTGAAATCAGTCAGGGGCAAAAGGACAAGTATTGTATGAGACCTCTACTATAAGGATTTAAAAATGGACTTACGTACAGAAGAAAAGACTCTTTGATGGCTACAAGTGTGGGGAGGGAGGCAGCGGGTTGTTCACAGATTAGATAGTTGATAGGAATTCAGTTAGAAGAAGGAAGCGACAGCACACAGTAGAAGCCTAGCCAGCATAACTGGACTACACCATAAGCAGAAGCCAAAAGGTTTTCTAAATTCAATTCAACATTTCAAAGGACAGAGTAGCAGGAACAGGGGTCTGGGGATCATGTTTTCAGGGGACATCAAGGTCAATTGGGATAACTAGTCTTTTGCTAAAAGAGTCTTCTGCACTCCATGTTGGTGAGTGGCGTCTGGCGTCTTAAAATCCAGCAAGTGCCATCTGAGGAACAATAATTAGTCCCAACCCACCTGGAATGGATGCCAACCAAGAACATCAAAGGTACAAGGAAAACTGAGTCCAGGAGACAGAAAGACCCGTATGATGGGAAGACTACATCAGCAGGTGACCAGAAGAACCAGATGGTGCCTGGCCATCACCAAAGACAGCCCTGATAGGAGACACAGTGTAGAGTCCCTGATGTAGCCCCAGAGCTGAAACCAGGACTGAAGAAACACATCAGACAAAGAATAGACTGGACTTGTGGACATAGTGATGCAGGTGGTGTGCACACTTTATGGTTTAATACACATATGAGACTGCCCTACAGGTTTCTTTCTAGAAGGGAGAGGAAACAACAGAAAGGAGGGGACAGGTGTTTGCTGGGTAGGTACTGGAAGTAAAGGATGTAAAGGAGGGGTGTCCTGTCACAGAGTGAGGGGAGCAGAGAGAGTTGCAGAGAGACAGGCAGGCAAAATTGACTTGAATTGTATCCTTTCACTTAACTGTAATTTTAAAAAAGTAAAAAGAAACAAGGGAGATCAATTTTGATAATGTGTTGTTTAACCCAACAATCAAAATTATTGTAATCTGAAACAAAAAAAACAAAATCCACTGCCTTCAAGTCAATTTTGACTCACAGCAACCATATAGAACAGAGTAGAACTGCTCCATATAGTTTCCAAAGAGCATCGGGCAGATTTGAACTGCTGACTTTTTGGTTAGCAGCCATAGCACTTAACCACTGCACCACCAGGGTTTCCTGAGACTCTGTAGGACAGATTAAAACTGCCCCGCAGGGTTTTGAAAGAGTGGCTGGTGAATTCGAACTACCTAGCTTTTGGTTAGCAGCCTGAGCTTTTCACCACTGCGCCACGTAATTTCAGCACATAACCGTCACTCTCCTGCGGAGAAAGATGTGCCTGTCTGCTTCCGTAAATATGTACAGCCTTGGAAACCTTACAGGGCAATTCCATTGTGTCCTATAGGGTTCTTGTGAGTCAGAATCAATTTGATGGCCATGGGTTTGGGGAATCATTGTTTTTTTAAAAGCTTAGTGAAATACTTGACCTTCTTTTTTTTTTACTAAGTCTTTGAATTCCATTAGTGTGTAGGAAAGGATTCAGCTTTGCCCAAAAAGTGGTCTGGCCTTTGCCTGGGGTTCTGGGAGGTAATTTACATCATATCTAATAGCAGTATGTTTATTTAAGGTGGAAGCTGATCAAACTGGATCTTAGGATATGAAAACACAAAGCTTTTTCATCAAAAGTATTTCATTACTTATAAAATACAACAGAACTCTTCATGATTCATGAACTTACTGGCTTTTTAACACTGCTTTAGGTCCCTCAGTAGAATAAATGGCTAAAGTGCTCAGCTACCAATGAACATTGAAGTTTCAAGTGCAGCCAGAAGCACCTTGGAAGAAAGGCCTGAGAAATCTACCTCCAAAAGATCCTGTGGAGCACAGTTCTACATTGACACACAGGGGATCGCCATGAGTTGGAATCGAATCTGCAGCAACTGGCTGCTGGTTAGTGCTATCATAACAAGTTTATATAAACATGCAAAAACAAATTAATACAAATTTTTTAGTACACAATAGTACAGAATAATTAATACCAAAAAAAAAAAAACCCGCATCGATTTGCTACCTTCCAGTTCTGGTAGTGGGAAGTCCTAAAATCAAGGCATTGGCAGGGTTACATTCCTGCGTTCACCAGGTGCTCCTTGGAAAATCTGTGGGGTAGTTATTCTTGGGATTAGGACACGGACACCTCTGTAGGGTGCATTAGTCTGTCTAATAAGAGTGACAAAGTAAGTCTATGAATCTCAACAGATGTTTTTGGCATCATAATTTTCTACAATACAATAAACACTAACACTTTATTCATATATCTCGATTGATCCCAGGACTTTCCTGGCTCACTTTTCTACAAATTTATTTATTTATTATTGTTGTTGTCAGCCGTTCTGTGACTCTGACCTATGATAACCCCATTTGTACACAGCAGAACTGCTCCATTGGATTTTCAAGGCTATGACCTTTCAGAAGCAGATTTTCAAGCCTGTCTTCTGAGGTGCCTCTGGGTGCTAAGTTTTTGGCTTAACCATTTATACCACCCAGGGATTCCAATTTATTCGATAACCAGCCTAACCAAACCCACTGTCGTTGAGTCAATTCCGACTCATAGCAACCCTAGGGGATCAAGTAGAACAGCCCAATAGAGTTTCCAGGGAGCACCTGGGGGATTTGAACTGTAAATCTTTTGGTTAGCAGATGCAGCACTCAACTACTACACCACCAGGGTTTTCAATGTACTTACTAAATGACTTAAATTTATACTTTCTGCAACTTCCTTTAAAAATCAATACAATGGAAAACCTACCCAGGCAAACGCGAGCTTTCAAACAACGGTAAAGATTTTAAATTTTGAGAGGGAAGGATCTTCCTGCTGATGAAACTATTATTAGAGCTGTCTGTAAGAACATTGGGATAATCCTTCATAGAAATCAGTATTGTATAAGTCAGAATTTCATTCAATATAGTTTTAATGTTCATTTCCCATCACTTGTGGTGGTAGTACCAGAAACTCAAAGTGGCTTTATGACTTGTATACAATTCAAAACATCTGTTAATTCATTTCTCACTGTATCTCCAAATACAAGGAAAAAGATCATTTAAAAATTATTTTCCTCATTAATAATTGGTTCATCCAAAGTATTATATAAAATAGTGTTATTTTCTTAATTAAATTAAATTTCTATTTCTAAGCCTGTGATTTTTTTTCATAACATTAAAACAGTTTTCAAAAGCAGAGCAGCTGAATTCCAAAGACTTTCAATCATTCCTGCTATGCATTATTGCAGTATCCAAGTGTATGCTTTCATTTTGTAGTAAAGTACTAAGACAGTTTACTCCTGGAGCACAGGTAGTTGTTGTTCAAAGAGTCAAGTTGGAGAGTTTATGCTTTCACATGTCACTGGGACAGGGTCCTGGGATAGCTGGGCAAACCAACCTCCTTTCACAGTCCTGGTACTGCTCCTATGTGGAGTCTTTCCTCCCTCCTTCAGGGAGAGTTGCTGCTTCTGCTGTTGCTGTTGCTGTCACTACCACCAAGCTGGATTAAGGTCTCAGCCTGGCTGTGTAACCCCAGACTGCACTAAGGCCGGCATGTAAACATTAAGTCAGTGTATCAATTGCTTGGTGCTCACACTGTCTCTCAGGGCTGCAGGCTGGAGTCTACCACTGAACATATTTCCATTGCTCACAAATAATGCTTTATGTCCCATCAGACTTCATTTACAGACATAAGATCAAAGATAAATTTACTGATAACTTCAAGATGGTAGCAGGAGAACACTCAACCAAGTGTGAAACACTTCTGAGAGGGAGGGTCCTGTGTGACTTGCAGGTCACACACCCATGAAGATGGCCCTGGCCACAGTTAAGTCCCTTGGTACTTAACCATCAATGAAGATGTATCAGGTACTTGCCATAGGGTAGGTACTTATTCATAGAATCTTTTTTTACACCCTCTCTTAAATATGCCCTACACAAATACAAAGTTGGAGTGGAAACAAATGACAGTTTCTATTAATAGAATGATTGCTCAGCTTACTGTATGCTTTTGTATTTTTATAATAATTATCTCACTGGAGTGGCACAGCCCCCTGAGGAAGTAAGAGAAAGGATTATTGGCTCTAATTAATTAATCCTCACAACAATCCACAGTGGTCTAAAAGTATTTTTAATGCTGTCTGACAGATGAAGTCACAGAGGTTAAATGACTTTTCTATCTACCTCACCAGGCTGCTGGGAAGATCAAAGTAAAGAGTGGTTACAACAGAGTTTTGTCAACAATTAGGCAAAGAGTACATATAAAAGATTATTGTTCTTCTTCCTTGGAAATGTCACGTGGTAAGAACACAGGAATTCAATTCAGGTTTACTTCTAACTAATTAAGATCTCATCTATGAAGTGCTAATAGTTTTCAGTTCACGTTATCTGGCCAAGCAGCATAAGAGCATTTTACTTTAATCCAACCTTCTCTGTGTGGCCTGAGACCTTTCAAGAAACATGATTTGCTAGGCATAGAAAAATAAATTTATATGTCAGGCTAAGAATATATCAAAAAAGTTAGAAAATCAGTCTATGAAGTAGCTGGTGATAAATTTGCTTTTAATTTTATCAACTATAGTCATGTTGTTACGTTACTCACACTTAATACAGAAAGTATGGAAGGTGCATGGAATATAGATTTTAAAAGACTGAGCAAGAGTGTGTAATTATGGAACTTTGGTAATGGATACCTGGCATCTCACTACATTAATCTGTCTAGCTCTGTTATTTAAAAAATCATAAACAACTTGAGATATGCGGATAACACAACTTTGCTTGCTGAAAGTGGAGAGGACTTGAAGCACTTACTGAAGAAAATCAAAGACCACAGCCTTCAGTGTGGATTATAGCGCAACATCAAGGAAACAAAATTCCTCACAACTGAATCAGTAAACAACTTCATTGAAAATGGAGAAAAGATTGAACTGGTCAAAAATTCCATTTTATTTTGATCCACAATCAACCCCAATTGGAAGCAGCAGTCAAGAAATCAAAAGACACATTGCATTGGGAAAATCTGTAAAAGGCCTCTCCAAAGTGTTGAAAAGCACAAATGTTACCTTGAATACTAAGGTATGACTGAGTCAGACCAAGGTATTTTCAGTCACCTTCTCTGTGTATGGAAGCTGGACAATGAGTAAGGAAGACCGAAGAAAAAGTAGTGCCTTTGAGTTATAGCGATGGCAAAGAATATAGAATATACTGTGGACTGCCGAAAGAATGAACAAATCTATCTTGGAAGAAGTATAACCAGAATGCTCCTTACAAGCAAGGATGCTGAGACTATACCTCGTGTACTTTGAAAATGTTATCAGGAAGGATCAGTCCCTGGAGAAGAACAGCATGCTTGGTAAAATAGAGGGTCAGCAAAAAAGAGGAAGATCCTCAGTGAGGTAGACTGACACAGTGGCTTCAACAGTGAACTTAAGCACAGGCATAAGGTGTCCAAGTATTTTGAATGGCTTCCATCCCTTAATAGACCTGTGTGAACCCATTTCTACAGTATAGGCTCTCCTTAGCACAATATCACTGAGTACACATCTGAAGTCTAGTTTCAACTGCAACAGCTCTAAGGTGGAGTGACAGATTTTTGACATTTACCACCACTCTCCTCATTAACCAGGGTGTTCACCTACCGACATGAGGGGACTGAGGATTGGTGGATCCACTCATGATACCTAGCCACCAGAAAAGGTGTCTAAGACTAAGTGGTCTCTCCCAGTCCTTACTGCCAACAGAAGTGGGTGCCTAAGTCCGGCTGCAAAACTCACCCACCTGTGCACACTAGGGAACAGAGATACACCTTCTGTACAGGCAGTTAGAGGCAGCCATTATTCCCTTTCCTTGCCCGGCAAATGACCCCCTACTGAAGCCAGATCCCTGTATCTGTTCTAATCACCCTTGCCCATCTAGGACTGTAGCTGAGAGCCTGCACCACATACTTGGTGATAGATAACCTTTACACCAGATCTGCATTGGCACAAGAAAAGTTAATGGACTCTTGGGCTCACATATCTAGTAAAAATGGTAACCATCTGGCGACAGGACGTGACAGCATCAAAGACCCCAATAATCAAGGTGGCTTGCACAAACAGCCCATTTGATCATATCAGAACAAGAAGCTAGGACATAGTAAGCAAGCATAAAATAAATAGATATAGTAAGTTATTGATAGCTTAGATAACTGTCAATATTAAATCACATAAACAGGAAGATTATGATGGCTTCAAATGACCCAGAAACCTCCCAGTGGGAGAGAACTGTATGAAATTACTGGAGATAGAATACAAAAGATTAATATATAAAACTCTTCAAGGGAAGGTGAAGGAGATCCGCCAAGATGCAGACCAAGCCAAGAACACACATACAAAGCAACAGAGTAACTTAAGAAGATTACATAAGGGCATAATGACAAGTTTAACAACTTGCAAGAATCCATAGACACAGCAAACAGAAATCCAGAAGATTAACAATAAAACTTCCAAATTATGCAACTCAAGAGAAAGTCACAGGAACAGAATTGAGGCAATAGAAGTCAGAATTAATGATACTGATGATGAAGCACTTGACATCAATTTATTTGAGGAAAAATTAGAATAGGTAATTTTAGAGCTCCAGACCAAAAAAAAAAAAAAAACAACAAAAATCCCTGGCCCTGATGACTTCACTGGAGAATTCTAACAAACTTTCAGAGAAGAATTAACACCACTACTACTAAAAGTATTTCAGAGCATAGAAAAGGATTTAATACTTTCAAACTCATTCTGTGAAGCCAGCATAACCCTGATACCAAAACCAAGTAAACACACCACAGAAACAGTTAGAGAACAACCTCCCTAATGAACTTCAATGCAAAAATCCTCGATAAAATTCTAGTCAAAAGAAGTCAACAACATATCCAAAAACAAAATAAAATGAAATAATTTACCCAAACCAAGTAGGATTCATACCAGCTACACATGAATGGCTCAACATTAGAAAGACAATCAAAGTAACTGATCACACAAATAAAGCAGAATGCAAGAAGCACATGATTTGATCAAATGATGCAAAAAAAGGCATTTGACAAAGTCCAGTACTCATTCACAATAAAAACTCTCAGCAAATTAAAATTTTAAAAAACTAAAGGAAACCTATAGGTTTGTGGGATTCCATCAAGAGGAATAACCAATGAGCAATGAGAGTACCTGAACTGGGGAAGATGACAGAAAATACATACAAAATTATCGAAGTTTGTCAGCAGGAAGCTTTCCTGATATCAAGAAAGATGAGAAGATATGTATCCAAGAACTTATTGAACCCCATATAGAGTAAATTCCAAAAGAAAATCTCCAGGAAATATTGTAATCAAACTTGCCAAAACCAAAAACCAAGAGAGAATTCTAAGAGCAGTAGGGATAAGCAAAAACTCATCTACAAAGGTGGGTCTATAAGAATAAGTTTGGACTGTTCAGCAGAAACCATGCACATAAGAAGACAATGGAATGACATATTTAATGCTGTGATGGAAAGAAGTTGCCAACCTAGAATTATATGTCCAACCAAACTGTTACTCAAATAGGATGGTGAAATCAGAGCACTTCTAGATAAACGGAAATTTAGAGAATTTGTAAAAAAAAAAAAAAAAAAAAAAAACAATACAAAAAGTAAAAATAGTACTCCAGGTAGAAAATCAGTAACATCAGACAACACAAGACTAGAATACAGGACAGAACAACCAGATATAAACCCAGACAGCAAGGTCACAAAAATAAACCAAAGCTAAAACACTGAAAATAAGGAAACAAGAACGCCAATATAGTAAAGATGATGACATTAAAACAAAAAAGAGGGACTACATAATATAGTCATAGAATTTTCATATGAAGAAAAAAATCAAGACTATATCAAGAAATGAAAGATTGATCTAAACTTAAAAAATACAGGTAAAGATTACAGTACCCCAATCCAGCACATCAAAATAAAAAACAAGAAAAGCATAACAACTCAGCAAATACAAAATCAAAAATAATGAAAAAGACCAGAAAATACATAAAGTAAAAGAACTCATTGGAAAAAAAAAGAAGAAATTGTCAATAACACACAAAGAAACATATGAAAATGACAGCAGCAAACTATATATGTCAGTAATTATACTGAAAACAAATGGGCTACGTTTACCAATAAACAGAGAGTAGCAGACTGATTTAAAAAACATGGTTCATCTATACACTACCTATCAGAGACACACTTTACACTGAAAGACACAAACAAAAAAATCAAAGGATTGAAAAAATATATATTAAGCAAATAACAATCAAAAACAGTGACAACAAAAGATAGAGTTGCAATATTAATCTCTGACAAAATAAACTTTAAAGCAAAATCAACCACAATGAATAAAGAAGGACACTATATAGTGATTAAAGGGTCAATACACCAGGAGGATATAATCATAGTAAATATGTAGACACCCAATGACAGGGCTCCAAAATACAAAAAACAAACAATAACAACATTGAAAAGAGAAATAGTTCTGCAATAACAGTAGGAAACTTCAACACATAATTTCTAGTAAGGACAAAACATCCAGAAAGAAACACTATAAAGACAGGGAAGATCTAAATGCCGCAATCAACTAACTTGATCTCATAAACCTGTAAAGAACACTACACCCAAAAGCAGCCAAGTATACTTTCTTTTCCAAAACACATGGAACATTCTCTAAAATAGACCATATACTAGGCCATAAGGCAACCTTAACAGAATCAAAAATGTAATATATATTAGAGCATCTTTTCTGACCATAAACCAATAAAAGTAGAAATCAATAAGAGAAAAATCAAGGGAAAAAAAAGGAAATACATGGAAATGGAATAGCACCTTGTTCAAAAATTGCTGATTACAGAAGAAATTAAGAGGGAAATGAAGAAATTAACAGAATCAGTGAAAATAAAAACAAATCATCCCTGGAGACTTGGAATGATGCAAAAGCAATATTCAGAGGTCAATTTATAACAATAAACGCACATATCTAGAAAGAAAAAGGGGTCAATATCAAAACATTAAGCATACAAATTCAACAAATAGAAAGAAAGCAGCAAAAGGAGCCCTCAAGCACCCAAAGAGAGCAAATAATAAAAATTAGAACAAAATTAAATGAAATATAGAATAGAAAAACAGTTGAAAGAGCTAACAAGGTGAAAAGCTAGTTCTTTGAAAAGAGCAACGAAATTGATAAACCACTGGCCAAACTGTCAAAAGAAAACCAGGAGAGGAAACAATGCAAGTAAAAGATGAGATGGGGGGTATCACAATAGACCATAATGAAATTAAAAGAATCATAACAGAATCTGTGAAAAGCTATACTTCAACAAACTTGAAACCCTCAAGGAAATGGATAAATTTCTAAAAAATACACTACCTACCTAAACTAACCTAGACAAAGGTAGAACCACCAAGTAAACCTAAAACAAAACAAGAGATTAAACAGGTAATTTTAGAGCTCCAGACCAAAAAAAAAAAAAAAAAAAAAAAAAAAAATCCCTGGCCCTGATGACTTCACTGGAGAATTCTAACAAACTTTCAGAGAAGAATTAACACCACTATTACTAAAAGTATTTCAGAGCATAGAAAAGGATTTAATACTTTCAAACTCATTCTGTGAAGCCAGCATAATCCTGATACCAAAACCAAGTAAACACACCACAGAAACAGTTAGAGAACAACCATCCTAATGAACTTCGATGCAAAAATCCTCAATAAAATTCTAGTCAAAAGAAGTCAACAACATATCCAAAAACAAAATAAAATAAAATATTTTACCCTAACCTAGTAGGATTCATATCAGGTATGCATGAATGGCTCAACATTAGAAAAACAATCAAAGTAATTAATCACACAAATAAAACAGAATGCAAGAAGCACATGATTTGATCAAATGATGTAAAAAAAGGCACTTGACAAAGTCCAGTACTCATTCATGATAAAAACTCTCAGCAAGACATGAACAGAAGGGAAATTCCTGCATGTAATAAAAGGGTATTTATTTAAAGCCAAAACCCCTGGTTACATAGTGGTTAAGTGCTATGTCTGTTAACCAAAAGGTTGGTGGTTCAAATATACCAGGCATTCCTTGGAAACTCTATGGGGCAGTTCTACTCTGATCTACAGGGTTGCTATAGGTTTGAATTGACTCAACAGCAATGGTTGTTGTACAAAGCCAATAGTCAACATCATCCTAAATAGTCTTAAAGCACTCCCCTTGGTGACAGGAACCAGACAAGAATGCCTTTTATCACCACTCTTCTTCAACACTATATTGGAGGTCATAGCCAAAGCAGTTAGGCTAGAAAAATAAACCTAAAAGCCACTGCCATAAAGTTGATTCTGACTCACTGCAGCCCTATAGGACAGGGTAGAAATGCCCTATAGAGTTTCCAAGGAATGCCAGGTGGACTCAAACAACTGCTGACCTTTTGGTTAGTAGACATAGCAGTTAACTGCTATGTCACCAGAGTTTCCATAGAAAAAGAAATAAACAGCATCTAAATTGCTATGAAGAAGTAAAAGTATCCCTATTTGGAGATGATATGATCTTATACACAGAAAACCCCAAAGAATTTACAAGAAAGCTACTAGAACTAAAAGAAGATTTCAGTAAAGCATCAGTGTGGTGGCCAGGATTATGTCTACTTGGCTACTCCATATTTGGCTGCTGTATTAAGTGGCAGGGCGGGGTTTGTGGTGGCTCCCCGCCCCTCAGCTCTCTCATTTCTCAACCTTCCACTACTACTGCTGGTCTGCTTACGTAGCCAGGAGCTCCTGCTCTCTTCTTCTGGCGTCTGGTTCCTGGATTTGAACTAGCAGCTGTGGATTCATCAGGCCTTACAGTCGGCACTTGAGAGTCCTGCTCCCTGACCTGCCGATCCTGGGCTCGCCAGCCTCTGCCGCTTCATCTCGCCACCAGCTTGGGACCCACTGATTTACACAACCAGTGATCTAGAACTCTGGTCTCTGACCGGCTGACTTTGGGTTCCTCAGCTTCCGTGGCCACATGAGGCTTGTGCCAGAACTTGGGACATTCAGCTTCTGTGATTGCGTGAGCTGTTTCCTATATCTCTATCTATCTATCTATCTATCTATCTATATATTATAAATCTTTCCTTGTACTTGTACATGTTACTGGTTTTGCTTCCCTAGAAAACCCAGCTTAAGACAATCAGGATATGACATAAAAATGTGAGAAATCGGTTGGATTACTTTACACCAACAAAGAGAACTTCAAAGAGGAAATCACTGAATCCATACTATTTACAATAACCTCCAAGAAGGTAACATACTTGGAAATAAATCTCACCAGAGAAATAAAATATTTTTACAAAGGAAAATACAAAACACTACTGTAAAAAACCAAGAGACCTACATAAGTGGAGAAAACTACCTTGCTCATGGATAAGGAACATTCAACATTGTGAAAATGTCAACTCTACCCAAAAAGATCTACAGACACAATGCAATCCCGACCCACATTCCAGTGACATTTTTTAATGAGATGGAGAATCAAATCACCAACTTTATATGGAAAGAGTCCCCAGATAAATAAAACAGTACTGAGGAAAAGAAAAAAAAAAAGTAAAATGCCTCATACTGCCTGATTTTAGAAACTATTATAGCACAACAGTAATCAAAACAGCCTGGTATTGCTATAACAACAGGTATGTACACCAATTGAATGGAAATGAGAATCCAGACGTAAATTTACCCACATATGAGAAGTTGATATGTGACAAAGGCCCAAAGTTTGTAGACTGAAGAAAAGACAATCTCTTTAACAAATGGTGCTGGCATACCTGGATATCCACCTGCAAAAAAATGAAATGAACCCATATCTCTCACACTATGCACAGAAACTAACTCAAAATGGATCAAAGACCTAAATATAAGATGCAAAATGACAAAGATCATGGAAGAAAAAATAGGGATAATATTATAGCCCTAATACAAGGCATAAACACAGTATAAAGCATATCTAACAATGTAGAAGTACCAAAAGAGAAACTACATAACTGGGATCTGCAGAAAATCAAACATTTCTGCTTATCCAAAGACTTCACCAAAAGAGTAACAAGACTACCTACAGACTGGGAGAAAACTTGTGACTGCAACGTATCCAATCAGGGTCTAATCTCTCAAATCACAAGACAACTGCAAAACATAGAAAAACAAATAATCTGATTTAAATATGGGCAAACGATATGAACACACACTTCATCAAAGAAGACATTCAAGCAGCTATCAGGTACACGAGGAAATGCTCATGATTGTTAGCCATTAGAGAAATGAAAATCAAAACTACAAAGAGACACCATCTCACTACAACAAGGCTGGCATTAATCTAAAAAACAAACAAACAAACATAGAATAATAAATGATGGAGAGGTTGTGGAGAGACTGGAATACTTACACCACATAAAATGGCACAAGCGTTTTGGAAATTGATTTGGCACTTCCCTAAAAAGTTACAAATAGAAGTACCACACAATCCAGCAATCCTACTGCTTGAAATATAATCTAAAAAAATAAGAGTCACCACACAAATAGATATATGCACATCCATGTTCGTTGCAGCACTGTTCACAATAGAAAAAAGATGCAAACAACTAGGCGGCTGTTTTAGCCAGCTAGGGCTGCTGTAACAGAAATACCAAAGAGTGCATGGTGTTAACAAAAGAAGGTTTATTCTTACACAGTCCAGTAGGCTACAAGTCCAAATTCAGGATGTCTGCTCCAGGGGAAGGCTTTCCCCCATTCGCCTCTGGAGGAAAGTCGGTATTGCATCAGTCTTTGACCAGGGAGCGTCTTAGCACAGGAACCTCGGGTCTGAAGGATAGGCTCTTCTCCTGGTGCTGCTTGCTTGATGGTACTAGGTTCCCAATTCTCTGCCTGCTTCTCTGTCCTTTTATCTCTAGTAGGATGAAAGGATTAAGGGAGGGGCAAGCCATACTCCAGGGAACCTCCCTTTACAGTGGAGCAGAGAGGTGATCTTATGAAGGGATTTACAGTCCCACCTTAATCCTTTAACATGCAGCATAGGAAAACCACAAAATGGAGGACAGTCATAGAATACAGGGAATCATGGTCACATGGGTACACCTATTTTTGTGGGGACATAATTCAGTACATGACAGTGGCCATCAATGGACAATGGATGAATGGATAAACAAATTACTATATATTCACACAACGGAATACTATGCAATGATAAAGAACAATGATGAATCTGAGGACCATCCCATAACATGGATGAAGCTGAAAGGCATTATGCTGAGTGAAATTAGTCAGTCACAAAAGGACAAATAACATGAGATGACTATTGCAAGAACTCAAGAAAAGGTTTAAACACAGAAGAAAACATCCTTTGACGGTTATGAGGGTGGGGAGGGAAGGAGAGGGGAAGATGACGGACAATAATTATCTTAGGTGAAGTGAAAGACAACACACAATACAGGGGAAGTCAGAACCACTGGACTAAACCAAAAGCTAAGCAGTTTTCTGAATACAACCAAACACATCAAGGGACAGAGTAGCAGGTTTGGGGACCTGGGGACCATGGTCTAGGGGAACATCTAGGTCAATTGGCATCACAAAGTTTATTAAGGAAATGTCCTGCATCCCACTTTGGTGAATAGTTGTCTGGGGACTTAAAAGCTAGCAAGAGGCCACCTAAGATGCATCAACTGGTGCCAACTCACCTGGAGCAAAGAAGAATAAAGAACAACCAAGACACAAGGAAAATATTAGCTCGAGAGAAAAAGGGTCATATAAACGAGAGACCCTACCAGCCTGAGAGTAGGAGAACTAAAAGGTGCCCGGCTACCACCAATGTCCACACTGACCGGGAACACACTGGAGAGTCCCTAATACCGCAGAATAAAAGTAGGGTACAAACTCATTTTTTATGTAAAAAGAGCAGACTTTTAACCCAGATTAAGAGAACCTGGAGACATGGTCCCCAGACTCTCCGTTAACTCAGAACTAAAACCAATGGCCATTTTTCAGACAAAGATTTAGACTGGACTGTAAGACCAAAAACAATACTGATGAATAGTGTGCTTCTTAGTTCAGATACAAGAGCCTAATGAGTGTGTTGCCACATTCTAGGGGGAGCAACTAGGGTGACATAACAATGTGTATATAAATTTTTGTCTGAGAAAGTAACGTGAGCTCAAAACTTTCACCTATAGCACAATAATAAAAAAAAATACTGAAAAACTTATGCATTTCTGATAAAATTTTAACTGGTGTAGATCTGTAGTATGATGACAAATGTTTAACAGCGAATTCTCTAGAAAAACTGTCCTTTTTCACTATATGTGTATAAAAGTTTATGTATTATATTTGTGTGTAATTACCATAAATTTTATTGATATGAAAGTGTACAGCAAAAAGGCAAGTAATAATATAAATATTAATAAAATATACCATACTCATTTTTGTAAATCCCTTATAGTCAATTGATTCCCACAGGACACATTCATTGATTTTTATGAACTTCTTGCATCCATAGTCAGCGTTTGGTGGCAAACTTACAGAGTGTGTTTTCCGTTGAATGTTGGTTGATATTTTTGCTAACAAAAGTGAAACAACAAAGCCATATGTTTGTGCCTGACATGAGCAACTTATGTGCTGATTTAGGTAATAGTTTTTGAACACTGAAAGAATATTTATTTTCCTTAAATTTTTCTTCTGTTCACAATGCAACAGCTACAGAGCCAACGATCTTTTATATTTAATTGTCATATTAATAATTTCTCCATCACTTTCTTGAATCTAGACAATCAACAGTAAAACAGTAATTGTCAAATATTTTCTATAAAGGGCCAGATAGTAAATGCTTTGGAAGGCCAGACATTACCAGTTACACCTACTCAGTTCTGCTGTAGCACAAGAGCACTCATAGAAAATATATGAATGAGTAGAAATAGATATTGTTGTGGTCCAGTAAAACTTTATTTTTAAAAACAATGGCAGCATGTTGGACAGCCATAATTTGTGAACCAACTCATGCAACAAATCGAGCCCTGATTGGCTCACAAAGCTGGGAACATATGAGGTTCGACAATTAAGTCTGTGAACGTAATTGCTCTAAGTGCTACATACATCATTATCACCACGGTCACTTGTGAAGTCCTCCCATTGGGAAACTATGCACTGACACCAGTGCCTAGTCCATGCCATAAAGCAGTTTTGGAACTCTTTCTGGAATGGTCACTGCACACAGTGGCATGGCAGCAAGTCTGGTTGTCTGGGAGTGAGTTTTTAGCCAGTAAACAAATAACTGTATTGAAACACCTCTCTGTTCACCTGATCTGGTGCCTGGTGACCTTTTTCTTTACGTGAAGCTAAAGGAAATATTGACAGGAAGACATTTTGATGACACTCAGGGCATCGAGGTAATATGATGACAGCCCTGATGGCCATTCCACAAAAGGAGTTCCCAAATGGCTTTGAAGGATGGACTAGGCACTGGCTTCAATGTATAGCTTCCCAAGGGTAGGACTTCAAAGGTGACCATAGTGATAGTCATCAATGAGGTATGTAGCACTTGTTCTAGGATAAGTTTGTGAACTTAACTGGCAGTTCTTTGTATAGGATTTCTGTGACACAAATAGAATAGACATTAAAAAAAAAACAACCCTCAATAGCAAAGATAATTATAAAATGCAGTAAAAAAAATTAGGAATCAGTGCCTGGTCTTGTGCCATGTCCACAATTAAGTATTTATTACCTTATATTTTTATATAACTTGTCTCATTGCAAATTTAAATAATTTGATTAATAATGATGACTGTGATTAACAAATAGCTCTGCAACATTCCTGAAAATTGAGCAACCAGCTTTTGTAAACCAACATGAACCAGCTGGTAGACATTCAAGGGAACAAGCTAGGGATGAAAAGTACCTCTGTCTAGGAGACAGACTGATAAGATGTGGTGGACACACAGTTCTAAACGTGAGCAATGGTTAGGCAAAGTGACTAAACATGTACACAGGGCAGCTGTGTTGCATAATTTTAACAGTCACATTGTATGCTACATGAACTGCATCATTTTGAGTAAGCTATAGCAATACAGTTAGATTTTTAAAATATGCGGTTGATTTCTGCTTCCAACCATAACTAGATAACTGGAATCAGGTTAAACCTCTTGCTGTGAACATTTGAAAACTGGTCAAAACATGCAAAGTTTTTCTCCACTGGACAACAAGCAGCACAGGACTAAGGGGTCTTGCCAGAAGAGACACAAATGAGGATAGTCCCATGATCACACTGGCTTTCTCACCTAGAGCTGCTATCTGGACCACTGTAGCAAAAGGAAAGACATTACAAGCAAAGCACGGTGGATTTGCTGTCTTAAGGACACAGAGATCAGAGGTTCTGGGAGGTTGCGGCAGCTGGAATTTACAGGGCAGAGTACTGAAGAAGAGGGAGGAGCCACTCCCAGAACAGCTTCAGAACTCTGCCTTGAAAGAAACTATAAGGATAACCAGGAACTAAAAGCTGAAAATTCCCCAGAGCTCACACAGGCTGAAGAAATACTTGAGTTCTGAACAAACAGAGGGAAGAGCTCTCGTTGAACCTTTGGAAACTCAGTAGAGAATCCATAAAGTTAAACTTTTAGTGGTAAAAGTCAGTTACCCATAAGACGAAAGTCAAGTGCTGTGGAGTCAGATCCGACTCACAGTGACTCTAGGGGCCAGAGTAGAACTTACCCCCAGAGTATTCAAGAAGCGCCACCCGAAGACGAAGGCTATTTCCAGTTGACCCTGTAGTTGCTGATCTTCATTGCCAGTGACTTAGCCCCTGACTCATGAGAAGTGACCATGGGAGACTTCATTTCACATACTTTGGATGTGTTGCCACTTGGGGCCTATTCCTGAGGAAGGACACCGTGCTTCGTAAGGTAGAGGGTCAGTGAGAAAAGAGGAAGACCCTCAAAGAAATGGGTTGACACAGTGGCTGCAACACTGGGCTCATCTATAGTAATGATTGTGAGGGTGACACAGGACCCAGGAACATTTCGTTCCGTTTTGCACAGGGTTGCTGTGAGTCAGAACCAACTCAACGGTACCTAACCAGAACAATAATTCTTTGCGCAAGAGTCTTAGTGGTGCAGTGACTAAGTGCTCAGCTGCTCATTGGAAGGCCAGTGGTTCACAAACATTACAAGCCAGGAAACCCTAAGGGGCAGTTCTATTCTATCTTAGGGTCACTATGAGTCCCAGTCAACTCAACTGCATACAACAGCAGCAACTGTTTACATGGCAGCCACCCGTGCCCGGGCCCTGTCTTACCCTGGCAGGACTGACTTTTGAAGGAATAAGTTATCCATGTTATTTTCAACAACTAGTGAAGCATACTGGCTCAGGAACCTTTCATCTCTCCCTCTGACTCTTTGCCAACATCCCTGGCTGCCTCAGGCACCTCCTTCATTCCTGGCTCCTTTGGAGTGGTGAGAGGAATGGGACAGTTCTTAATCTCAGTGACCTTGGAACCCAACTATCAATGCTAAAAGTCCCTTTGCTGTTCTCCCAGAGGGCTTAGTGGCTTTCATAAAAAAGGATCATAGGGTCCTGCACGCACATCACAGAATTCCAGAGCTCTGCATGCAGATAGGACCAGCCGGGGTACTCACTACCCACAGAGAAATGAAAAGCCATCTCTTCCTGGAACAAAAATGAAACACAAGAGGAGGAGGCAGCAAGCACAGGCAATGTTTAGAATGAAAGGGAAGAGCTGAGCAAGCAAATTAAGGCCTTTTCTCTGAAAAGTAAAGCTAAGCAGAGGTACTATAAGGGCTTCTAATACTAACAGCAGAGATTAATACCCCAAACACGGCCTGAACAAGAGCTGAGCACAGCAGTGCAAGGTTTCAGCCTCCAATAAAACTTTCAGGGTGAGTGAAGGACATTTTCTACTTAACACTAGGAGGAAACACCAGTTAGATAAGGAAAACTTTTAAACTGCTATGGTTCACTCGTCTGCATAATTTATTTCCCTAGATCAATAGACAGATAATAAAGAAAGGTGATAGATGGTAGATAGGCAGGTAGATATAAATGAATAGCTATAGAAGTAGTTTACCTTTCCATTCATGTATACAGTGTTATTAAACTTTGGTAACTTACTATTTGTACTGTTGCTTTTGCAGAAAAAGTCATGACTAAGAAAGACTGCTAAAGGTCCTTCTCCTTAGCTACATATAGGAAAATCCCCATTTTCATTTGGTTGGAGCTAACTAACTTGCAAATATATTGCCCAGAAAGCAAACCACACCAGTGTGATGAAGACAAATGGTACCAGCATCAAAGCACTGTTCAGCATAGAGGAAATTGACCCACAGCTATTTTGTCTTCTCCAAACGATCTCACAAAGTTAGTGTATCTCTCTAAATTCAATTATTATGCCTACTCCCATCCTACCTACCTCCAGTCTGAGCAAGTCTCCATCTGTAATCTCTTCACATACATGGTGAGAGCTGAGTTTAGTTTTTCACCATTTAGCAACTACCAAATAATGCTCGCTGGGTGACAAACACTGCTATGGGTCCATTAAAAGTAAATACTAACTAATTTAATTCAGCTGGGAACTCTACATCTTATACATCTAGGCAGGAAGCATGCGGCCACCACTCTCTAGCCCTCCCACACTGGCCTCTCTAGATCAAGTGTGTGTGTGTGTGTGTGTGTGTGTGAGCGCGTGTGTGCTCATGCATGTGTGTGTGTGTGTGTGTGTGTCTGAATGCGGTAGGGGCGTGAGGCATATACACTGCCATTGAATCAGACCTCTACTTATTTGTAATAAACACTTGGCAGACAGAAAGAAAAATTCTCAAAGGCTATTTATTAAGCTCCCAACATCCTTGGGGTGCCGTGTTGGGCACTGTAATTACAGGAAACGTTTTCGAGTCTGCTTCTTTTTCAATGCCCGGCTGAGAGGCCCAGGGAGTGGGCCATGGTAACCACTCTTCGTTTTCCCAGGCAATTGTAACCCTAATGAGATCCATTCTGATTGCAATTAGAACAGTTTTCAGCAGGTGAAGCCATATGGAGCATGGTCATCTTGAAGCAAGAGCTGAAAAGGGGCTTTTGTCTATCTAGCTCTGCATACGCATTTTGAAAAACCGGGTCCCACCTGGTCCTGCTACAGCTCTGTAAAGAACAAGAGTTTTCTGAGGGTTGAAATATCTGTGTATGCACCCATTAGAAAAGTAAACAAACAAAAAAACCATTGCTCTGTGCCTACTGTGTGCCAAGGGCTATGCTCAGCCCTTTTTAATGTCGTCTCACGTAATGCCCTCGACATCTCAGGAAGGCAGTTGGCATAAGCAACATTTTGACAACACCAAGGCACAGTTGGAAAGTGACAGTACCAGGATGATAAGCAAATCTGACTCAAATGCTTAAATGCTTTCTAGTCTAAGGGCAAGTTGTCACTGAAATCTGAAATTCTATACTTTGTTTTGTTTTTCCATCACTGCCGTAGATACATAGAATGTCGTAAAAGGCTTCTTATTCCAGAGGGCCTCTGAGCTCTTTCCGATGGGCTACTCTGGGACAGATTACTTGACAATAGACAGGGAACAGTTGCTGACGATACAGAAGCCCCCACTGCCCACTTGGCCTTGCTACCTTCTATTCAGGTTTGGAGAAAAAAAGAGTGGATGGGTTCGAAATCAGATTCCAGAATTACACATATAATTGTCAGTCTTATACTGTTCACTAGGACTATTACCCAGGTATAAGCTGGATAAACTGAGGTATGAAAAACTCTTTCATTGCACATAATGATTTTTTTTTTTTTATTGGAACCACAGCGCCTCTTCCCTTCCCTCCTCCTCCGTCTTCCTCCTGCTCTCCCGTATCTCCCTCCACCACGGCTAACTCAGTCAATAGGAGAGATAAAGGAAACTTAGAGTCCGCAGTTCAGGGTCACATTGGTCTATTAAAGCCTAACAAAGAGCAAAGCTTTATGCCGAAGAAAACAGGTTTACCTTGAATTTGTGCATTGAGAGGCTTTTGAAGGAGGCAGAGAAAACCTTTAATATTAGGCAAAACCTATTATTCCATAGGCTGCAATAAAACAGTATTTAATTCTAGGTGGCCACGTGGCCTCTCATACTAACCCTCAGAAGAATGTGTACTATGCAAAGAAAGGGGCTTAGGCTCTAATTAGAGAATTTAATTATTGAGTATAATCACCAATAAGTGACAGGGGTGTACATTTGTATGTAAATATGTAAAAGGATTGATGGGGAGAAAACTCATTTTCTAAAATAGAGCAATTTATTCTTCTAAAGACCTGTATGAATTTCTGCCACTGAGTTCAGGTCTCCCATGTGCCTCCAGCAAGCATGTAACAATGTGCTTCCCTGTTCCAGCAACCCCCTCTCCAAACCACTATCCTCACACGCAGGCTAGTGCCTGTTTCAATCTCAGGACCAGTGCTGCAGTCCCTAGTCACAGTGGCCTTGTGGCTGTTATTAAGTGCTGTTGAGTCAGTTCCAACTAACAGAGACTGTAGGTACAACACAATGAAACACTGCCCAGGCCTGCACAATCCTTGTGTTCCTTGCTGTGGTTGAGTCCATTGTTAAAGCCATTGTGTCAGTCTTGTTGATGGTCTTCTTCGCTGATCCTCTACTTTACCAAGGAAGATGTCCTTCTCCAGAGACTGGTCCCTCCTGATAACATGTGCAACATTGTATAGCCTTAAGTCACCCTAATTCATCTTTGGGGCACTTGGCCTTTACTGCCAGATTTGCTGACCCAGGGTCCAGTGCTAGGAACTGGTTTTACCTAAGAGCCAACATTAGTTCGTAAATGTCTGACATGGATCTTATAACTGGATCTCTATTCCAGTCCCTTCTTCTTTGGTCTTAATCTTGACCTGCTCATAGCCACTTAGTCTGGAGGTCTGGAGAATGAGGCAGGGCTCCCAAGGTCTCTTCCTGCAGGGAGAAATATCTGCCCACAAAGGCCAACCCCGTCTATATGTTAACAACAGCTTGCCCTTCCAAGCCTAGTGTGGACACATGCTTCCTTGAAATCTCAACTTCTGGTAGAATCCCTTAGCAGCACTCTAAGTCCTATTGCCATGCCTACCCTGTCACTTAGCTGTGGGCACAGAGGGAAAACATGTAGCCACATCGACTAAAATATTTGGGGGAGTTAATTGGCCATTTTCCAGCACCCAGTCGAATCAGAGGAACACAATGGTTTGGAGGGGCCACAAGAATGCTTTGGAGACAGTACAAGATTCCACAAGGCAACTGCTTTGATGTGAATAGTCCTTCCATGTTCATAAGCAATTTGCCTAGCCATTATTATCATTCCTAGTGAGAAAACTGAAGCACTCAAGTACATGTGACTTTATTTTTTCTCCTAAAGCCTCTCTTCTTTTATAAAAATAAGAGATTTCATTATAGAAAGCTGAAATTCAAAACAGCTGAAAGAAAGAAATAATATTCATGGTCCTGATACCCAAAGCCGAGGACAATCTTTTTTTTTTGTCCTATCTCTTTGCTGTCTTCAGCAGCAAAATGCCTGCGAAAGAGCACCATTTACTGTGCATGCCCCCATCCACCACTTCCAGGAAGTTCTCAGGTCAATTCAAGAAAGGCAGTGTGTGTCCCCTTCAACAGAGCATTGTTCAATACTGATGAAGTAAAAAGACCCTTAAACAGCAGACAGCAAGGACAGAAGGAAAATATGAGCTGACCAGAGTCTGCTTCAGCACAGGACCAGAAGATGCCTGAAGGGCCTTTTATACAGGAGTTGTGGAAACTGAAAGGTGTCCCTGAGCCGTTATCGAATCAGTCATTTATTCTTTAATTCACTCATTCCGCAAATATTTATTGAGTACCAACAATGCGCCACAGGGTTATAAGACTAAACAAGTCCCTGCTGAGGTCACCAACTGTGCTAGTTTGCCCTATACTGTCATGCTTTGAGTGCTGAACGTCCCTCGTCCTGGGAAACCCTTAGACCTCTGAAAGCTGGGATGGTTGGTCGCTGGATCTACTTGCTGAATGCTAACAGTTCCATGGACCCCTGAGGAAGATAAGCCAAACCCAAGGCCACTGCCATTGAGTCAATTCCAACTCATAGTGACCCTAAGGATGAAGTAGAACTGCCCCATACAGTTTCCAAGGAGGGCCTGTCGGATTCCAAGTGCTGATCTTTTGATTTTCAGATGTAGTACTTAACCATTAGGCCAATGGGGTTTCCTGAGGAAGACAAAAGTAGGTGAATTCTGTTGGCCCGAATCTTATTACCAGGCTTGCTCCTTACTAGCTACGTTATCATTTGTCTTTTAAAAATGGTATTTTACTGTGTTCCCATTTGACAGTTTCTACACAAGTTGTTCAGTGACACTAGTTAACACTTTTTACAGTGTGTCAACATTCTTACTGTTTTTGTTCAGGTTGTTCCATTTCCAGTACTCTGGTTTCCCTGTCCCCTGTTGTCTTCTCATGTTTGATTAAGGGTAGTTATTGACCTTTTGGTCCCATACAGGTGGCTTTTTAATGGGACCCCATACTCATTGTTAACATCCTTTATTTGTGCGCCTGGTTCTTGCCTCAAAGAAATAAAGAAATAAAAGAAATAAACACACAGGTATAATTTTAAAACTGGTTTTGAATTTCTTTCTATGTTGAAACTTCCTTTTCTTTTTTCCTTTTGGGCTTAGCCCTAAGGTCTTTATTTTTTTTCTTATCCTCAAAAATCTCCCCTTTTCTGCCTCCTTTAATGTTACCTTCCACTTTATTGATGGCAGCGACAACTGACCTCACAGTGATTAGTGATGTTGTTTTTTTCAAGTGTTTCCTTACAAACTAATGGGTCTTTTAAAATTAAATTTCATTAGCCATTGCTGGTACTGTAGGCGGCCTCATTATAGTTCATAATAATGTCTTCCAAAGCTTGTCTGGGGAGAAGACTCTCTGTCCCCACTCCTGATACACAGACAATCCAGTTGCCCTGAGTTGACCCTGACTTATGGCAATCTCATGTGTCTGAATAGAACTGTACAACCTAAGTTTTTCCAGTGGCTGAGTTTTCAGAAGTAAATTGGCCTTTCTTCGGTGGCACCTCTGGGAAGACTTGAACCTCCAGCCATGATGTTAGCAGCTGAAAAGCATTAACCATTTGCAGCTCTGATGTCAAGAAGGGAGATAGATTTCCTATGTCTGTAGAATTCTTTGTGGAGACTCTGGGTGGCACAAACAGTTAAGTGCTTGACTCTTAACCAAAAGTTTGCTGGTTTCAGTCCACCCAGAGATGCCTTGGAAGGCAGACCTGGTGATCTGCTTCTGAAAGGTCACAACCATTAAAAACCCAATGGGGTACATGCTCTTCGGAAACACTTGGGGTTGCTATGAGTTCTAATTGACTCAGTGGCAAGTGGTGTGTTTTAGTTTGGGTTTATGAATTATTTCTAACAGAGAAACCCCCTAGCCTCTCATTAGTAGTAAGCTAAGAACTGCCTGTGGTATTTTCTATATGACTGTGGGACAGGGGTAGAGAGGCCATTCTCCTTAGAGCAGGAGGGCTGCTGTTTTCGTTCCCAAGCCCATATTTAAGCCTTTCTTAGCTCGGTAAGTTGAAGTAATTGCTTTCTTTTTTCACCCTTCCTCCTGTTGAAAGAGGATGACCTCGAAATTGTGTGGTGCCTGAGGTCACCTCTTGAAGATAAAAAAAAGTATGGCTGTCTTCTGGGGGATTCCCAAGAACTGATTTATCTTAATGAGATGTAGATAGGTGTGCTGCTCATGCCTGACCTTGTTGTCTATCCTCAACTCACTCCTCCATCTCCTGTAGGATGAATACTGAATAATTAAGGTACTGAATAGCTGACACCGGTGGCATAGTGGTTAAGCACTACTACTGCTAACCAAAAGATTGGCAGTTCAAATCTGCCAGATGCTCCTTGGAAATGCTGTGGGGCAGCTCTACTCTGTCATGTACTGTCACTATGAGTCAGCATTGACTCGAAAGCACTGGGTTTGAGTGTTTTGTTTTTTTTTAAACAGCTAAACAGAAATACCTCACTGTTCTCTCTGGAGTTCAAAAACAAAAATGTTCTTTCCATTCTAATTGTGCTTGTGCCTTGAACTACCCCATCTGTTACTAACCCTTTGCTCTGCCTCACACATAGGAGATAAGAACTAGACCAAACTTATAATGACTTGTATATTGTTCACTCAACAAGTATTTGTTGAATGCCTACTATATGCTAGACATATTTTTAGGGGCTGGGCAGACACCAGTGAACAAAATAATAAAAATTTCTTGTCCTTATAGAGTTTACACTCTCCTTGGGAGGAACAGATGATAAATATTAATTAAAATAAATATGCAAATTTGTGTGGTTCAGCCTTAAATCAGACTGAGGGTACAAAGAGATAATAAGTAGTAACTTAGAGTAAGTCTTGTGCGCACCTCCACTACCTACGTTGGTGCAACTCCTAGATTCACTTCACCACTTGTTCTGGACAAAATTGTGTCCCCCAGAAAGGTATGCTGAAGTCCCGACTCCTGGTACCTACGAATGGGGCCTTGTTTGGAAATAGTCCTTTGAAATTTTGTTAGTTAAATGAGGTTTACTGGAGTAAAAACTAAAGCCAAATCATTGCCATCAAATTTAGTCCGACTTATAGTGACCCTCTAAGGTCAGAGTAGAACTGCCTCATACAGTTTTCAAGGAGTGCCTGGGGATTTGAACTGCCAACTTTTTGGTTAGCAGATGTAGCACTTCACCACCATGCCACCAGTGTTTGGTACTGGAGGAAGGCAGGTTCTGATTTCATTCAAGTGTCTTATAAAAGTGGAGAACACAGAGATTTAGGCAGAAAGAAGGAGGACCGTGCGACAATGGAGGCAGGTGCATGGCAACGAACTCCAAGGATTGCTGGGAGCCACCACAAGATAGGAGAGGCCTGAAACAGCTTCTCTGAACTCATCAGAAGGAATGAACATGGTTAATACCCTCATTTGAACTTCTAGCTTCCAAAGGTATGAGACAACACATTTCTGTTCTTGAAAGCCAATCCTGCTATTGAAAGTCATCCCCTTAGCAGCCCCAAGAAGCTAAGATACCACTTGTGTACTTTGCATCCTTCAGCAGAGCACTAAAAGAATCTTTTTAACTTTTTGATACAGTATCTTGTGACCGCTACTGCAATGCTTGCTTATTCTGGAACCATCTTTTTTGCCCGCACCTCTGGCCATTCATTCACCCCTGGCTAGATTGAGGCTGGGACCTATCTTGCAGCCAAGCAGTCCGTAGTATCCTCAGTCCTAGGTACAGGGCTGCCCTCCGCTCTGCCTGTCCTCTTGTGGCAGCCTCTGATTTTGTCCTTTCTGGCTAGAATTCTGGTTCTGACTGTACCGCAGCTTCACTCATCACCCATCTGTGCCACAGAATGGCTGGTGTTCCAAATGGTACTATTTTATAATAAAAAGGAGGTATCTATCTATAAACTTTTGTTGGTTACTTTTTAAAATCATTAACTATATTTAATAATAATAAAGTCAATGTATGTTTCCTTAATAGAGCTTGGAGAATAGAGACAAAAAAGAAAAAAGGAAAACAACACCTGATAATATTGACACCCCGAGTTAACCAACTGGAACTACAGCCAGCTTCCTGGGTGTGTGAACTGGGCAGTCCCAAAGGGTCTGGGGCTTAGCAGACCACCCCTCTCCATTGGCTTAATACTCTGATTTTGCAGACAACAATGCCTTGAAAGCCTTAATAATTTTGAAGTAAGCAACTGCACATATCTGTGACCCGTAAATTATGTAACCAGTCCTGCGTACTGTTAACATTATTGATGCATCTCATGTATTTCATTTCCATCTTTTCCCTAGTCACAAGTAAATTTTACAAATAACTGGGACTACACCATTTGCTTATTTTTGAATCCTGCTTCTTTCACTTAACATTGTGGTGGGAGGACATTACTGTTTCGTTAGATATTATTTGAAAGCACTTTGAAGCTGTTGGTTAATTCTTGACATCTGTCATTGCTGAGTGACTAGAGCATTGTGAATGCTAGATAAACATTGTCATTGTTGATAGGTGCCATCGAGTCGGTTCTGATTCACAATGACCCTATATACAGCAGAAAAAATACTACCTGGTCCTGCACCGTCCCGGCAATTGTTGCTGTGCTTCAGGCCATCGTTGCAGCTGCTCTGTCAATCCATCTCAATTGTTACATGTTCCTGGTCCTCAGGTGTTTGTGGAAGGAGGTGTCAGTGGTCTTTTGATGAGCGATTCCAATGTGTTCTCCAGATTTCCTCTGTTTCCTGACTTCATCCAGAAACTAGGAAGCTGGGTTTCCTGTGCTAGGATTGTGAGGGCCTTTTTTGACAACCTGGGTGCTGACGTGTGGTAGCAAGTTGGGGTCTGGCTCTCTGTATCTCAGAACTCAGATCTTGATATTCAGTCACTAATCTTGACCCCTCCTTTTAACCGCCAACACAACTTTAAGCATAATTCTTGTGGAGCCTTTGGAAGTTATATAAATTCTAAGGGTCTTTATTTTTAAAATAGATTTTATTGTGATTTAAGAACAATTTTGCAATCTATATCGTTTTGCCATATGTTTTAGTCATCTGGTACTGCTGTAATGGAAATATCACAAAGTAGATGGCTTTAGCAAAGAAAAGTTTATTCTTACACGTCCTGTAGGCTAAAGTTCAAATTCAGCACTTGGAATCCGACAGGCCCTCCTTGGAAACTGTATGGGGCAGTTCTACTTCATCCTTAGGGTCACTATGAGTTGGAATTGACTCAATGGCAGTGGCCTTGGGTTTGGCTTATCTTCCTCAGGGGTCCATGGAACTGTTAGCATCCAGCAAGTAGATCCAGCGACCAACCATCCCAGCTTTCAGAGGTCTAAGGGTTTCCCAGGACGAGGGACGTTCAGCACTCAAAGCATGACAGTATAGGGCAAACTAGCACAGTTGGTGACCTCGACAGGGACTTGTTTAGTCTTATAACCCTGTGGCGCATTGTTGGTACTCAATAAATATTTGCGGAATGAGTGAATTAAAGAATAAATGACTGATTCGATAACGGCTCAGGGACACCTTTCAGTTTCCACAACTCCTGTATAAAAGGCCCTTCAGGCATCTTCTTAGCCCCCCTCTGCCTCATCAAACAGTAAATGAGGATGACAGAGTTACTACGCAGGAGAATTTCACTGTGCCGAAGGGAGACTGGAGAGACACCCTAAGGAGCAACTGAGACTGAGTTCTGCTTGTCTTTGTCGCTTTACAGGAAGAAAATAAATGAACAGCAAAGTTGATTCTTATTTTCAAAGAAATCAAACATTCAAAAATATGTTTGTTGCCTGCTTTTAATAGCATGTTTCTTCCTTAAGCCAGACTCCAAGTCAGCCTCCTGTCCAAGTTTTCCGCCATACTTATTGTGTAGTCTGTTCCGCTATTTTAACAAATGTTGAATATCAACAATGCCTTTCAGGCGGGCATTGTCAACTTTTGTATGAAGCAGTCTTGGTTGAATGAGAAGATCCCAGAGCTTATAGTCCTGTCTACTATGCAGCCTCAGGCTGGGCTTGAATGTGTGTGACTGATAACAGGACATATTTCTACCTTCGTTATTACATTCCTGCCCCACAATTCATTGGCCACTCTCTTTTTAGGCAAGATCTTTGTGGCAAAGTAGGCAAGACAGCAGGTAAATGCTCTCAGAGGGGAGAGTAAGGCCCAGTTGCCTCCTGGGGTCACTGGGCTGGGTTTCCTGGGGGTTAATTCCTCTGTACCTTGTCACGCCCAACAAGTATCCCCAGCTGACCCAGCAGGGTCCACAGGCCCCAGAGACTCGGAGTGTTCCTCACAGAGGGGGTGCCTTTCAGCACTATGCAGTAACAACTAATCAAACTACCTATACCGTTTCATGCTAAGCCGTGGCTTTGTTTTCCTTCTGTCAGGCTAGAGAAACAAATAATGCTGATTTGGAATTGACTTTCTTTCCCCACAAAGCTTGTACACCGCCCCCAAAGGGGACTCTAGAAGCTGCCAGTACCTAATCTCCTGCATTTGCAGAGCACTCCAGAGCTCCAAAAGGGCCTTTTTTCCCCTGCCCTAAGATAAACAAGGATCCCAGCAGGGGCTGGATCGCTGGCTCCAGATAACTTTTATTTGAAATTTCTGTTACTTCAAACAAACAAACAAAAAAATGCATTGACTTTGCTGAACTGTTATGTATGCCATATGGAGAGAAAGTCCCTTGAGACTGCACATCTCAGAGTGAAAAACACTCCAAGGAAAAGCTTCCTATTGCTTTGGGAACTGTAATGATTAATTTCGTTTCTGTGGCTGCCTTGGCAAAGACGAGATTATGTCCTCCTGGGACACAAGTCAATGGCACAGAGGAGAAGCCATAGAGACTGACTCACTCTGGGCAAACAAACACATCCACTTAACTTTTTTTTATTGTGATATAAGTACAAGTTTGCAATCTATATCAATTCGCCATATCACACCAGGAACTTTCACTGTCATTCTACTCCAACTGCTTTCCTTTCTCTCCACCCCTGAGCTCCCATCACAGCACTCTCCCCACTTTCATCCAGGACTTCCAGTGTCCATTTGACCAAGATCTGTCTGTCCTCACCCTAGCATTTCACCTCCAGTAATGAGCTTCATTGACAGCCCAGTGTACATCTTTAAGTTCAAAAGTTTGTTCGTCGCCAGCCTCACTCCATGTTTTGTGTAGTCCAAGTTCATTGTCTGGAGAGCTGCCTTCAGTGCTGGATGCGGTTTGGAGTTAGAAATTCTGCGGGCCATGCTCCCAGGGTGCTCACCAGACTGACGGCCCGTCAACACTTAGCTGTTGAAAGAGGGAAAGAAGTTGAACATGTACCCCTACTCTATCTATCACCACAGAGCCTGGGTTGTGCAAAGAGTTAATGTTCTTGGCTGCTAAGCAAAACTCTGTAGGTTCAAGTCCACCCAAAGGCAGCTTAGTAGAAAGGCTTGGCAATCTACTTCCAAAAAACATCAGCCACTGAAGGTCCTTTGATGCACGGGTCTATTCCGACACACATGGGGCCACAGTACACTGCAACTAGCTGCAACTAATAACCTGCCATCAGCCAGGCAAGTAAGGTGAGAAGAAGGGAGATAATGCAACAAGAGAGAAAATCAGGCCTCTGAACCACTTCAGTCAGGTTCAAACCCCTGCTGAGAATTTGCATTTCTATCAAGGACCCATGAAGTTGTACCTAAGACTCACCTGGAGATCTCACTAAAATGCAGATTCTGATTGAGTATATCTGGGATGGAAAGGCAAATTCTCATCAAGGAACTTGTTAGAAGTGCGCATTCTCAGCAGGGCTTTGAACAGGACAGAACTGGTTCAAAGCCATGGAGAAAATACCCCTTACAAGAAACTGTTTATTTGTGAATGAAGCAACATCCTGAAAACTAAGTGGAATGTCTCTGGGAAAGAAAAAGGGCAAGATAACATATTGTATGTTAAGCTGACCACGGAGCCATCAGGCTCCAGGAGTTTATACATTCATCTGTCATGGTCCTTTGGACCCAAACCCAGAACCCAGGCCAGGGTCTCCATGAGCATGTGCTTCTCTGGAACACACACTTTCAAAAGTGAAGGACTACTTGAAACTCCTTCTGTCAGGGGAGCAGTTGTCCAAGGTAACACAACCTAGAATTTTGGTCAGCATGCAAATGTAAGACAGATCTCTGACTAAGTGTGGAATACATTCGATGCCAAGTTTTAAAGGTAATTTCTTACAGTAAATCATCAAAGACTTACTTCTTCTCTCCATGAGTAGGATCCAACTCAACGGCACTTGGCTGGCTACAAAACAAGACTAAATGGGGACACCATCCCAGGGGCAAGGACTAGAAGGTAGGAGGGCATAGAAAAGCTGGTAATAGGAAACCCAAAGTCAATAAGGGAGTGCTGACATGTCTTGGGGTTGTTAACCAATGTCACAAAACAATATGTGTACTAACTATTTAATGAGAAACTAGTTTACTCTCTGTAAACCTTCAGCTAAAGTTTAAATTGTGAAAAATTTTGTAATTAAAAACAAAGATTTACTTATTCTGTTTAGAGTTCAACATAGCTTAAGTCAGGAACAACATGCATACAGATGACCACATGTATTCCTTTAAGAAAAATTATTTTTGCTATCTGGAAAGCAATCCATAACTACCGTCTTTGTGATCGTTGGTCAAACTATGACAAAACTTATGACTGTGCCCCTATAAAAATGTTAGCAAAACTCAAAAGGTAAAATACAATGATTTGAATGTTTCAGTTTAAACAAACAAGAAAAAGAAAAGCCTCCCCCAATTTTATTTTCTCAATGTTCTGAAGCAAAATAGAACTGTATGAAAGAAATGGTCATACACTTATCCATTGGAATCTAACCAAATTGATTTTGGAATGAGGAAAAGTTCTCCACCTGAAACGTTCTCTGCACTGTGACTTACATCTTGAAGATATAATGAACCTAACAAGCAGATTCATGGAAACCCTGGTGGAGTGGTGGCTAAATGGTACATCTGCTGACCAAAAAAGGGTGGCAGTTCACATTAGCCAGGTGTTCCTTGGAAACTCTATGGGGCAATTCTACTCTCTCCCATAGGGTCACTATGAGTCGGAATCCACTCAGTGGAACTGGATTTGGCCGGTTTTTCTCGAAGAGACACACTAAAGGACTAACAGAGGAAGATGGCAGAGGCGACGCTAAGTTGACCAGAGATGAAGGAACAGATACATGAATGGCAGCCTGGCTGGTTTTTAAATCTCTGTCTTTCCTTAGGTTTTCCATTTTCCTGAGGTTTTATTGCGTTTGGAGCTTTAAGGTCAAGAGGCTGTTAGATTGCACATTTTTGTGAGTACTACTATCAAAACCATGTTGTCAGGAGGGATCAATCCCTGTGGAAGGACATTATGCGTGGTAAAGTACAGTCAGGAGAAAAGAGTAAGACCCTCAATAAGATGGACTGACACAGCAGCTGCAACAACAAGCTCAAGCACAACAAGGATGGTGAACACGGCATAGGACTGGGCAGCATTTCTGTTGTGCATAGGGTCTCTAGGACTTGGAACTGACTCACCAGCACCAAAAACAGCACCATTAATACAGTGTCAAGTAAGTTAGACATACAGGGTTGAATAGTGTTTCCTAAAATTCATGTATTTCCCAAAACTTCAGAATGTGTCCTTATTTAGAACTAGGGCCTCTAAGACATAATTGTAACCCCATCCCTGCAAACTTCCCTTTGTGTGTGTGTGTATGTGTGTGTGTGTGTCTGTGTGTGTGTGTGTCTGTGTGTGTGTGTGCCCTGGAGTGTTCCCCTCCCAGGGCATCTGAGAGGGCAATATCCCTTCCCTCTGCCTCTCTACTCTTTCTGTCCCACTCTGCCTCTCTTCCTGCCTGTGAGCTTTCGGGGAGGACCCTCAGGAATGCCTGTGCAGTCACCCCCTTGCTACCTATTCATTTCACAGCCCTGCCTCCTTGCCATTCAGTGAGTCTGATCTGAGTGACACCCTTGCAGCTCCTTGCTCTGTGCACTCCAAATACATTTATACCGTTTTACCTAAAGGTCAATATCCCAGTTACTGGCAGGTCTGTGTGTTTGACAAGCACCCACCTTCCCAGGTTCAGTAACATAATTAGTTAACATGAGGGCACATTAAAGTAGAACATCACCAAAAAGAAAAAAAAGCAAACAAACAAACCCAAACCCACTGCCACCAAGTCAATTCCAACTCATTGCGACCCTGTAGATCAGAATAGAACTGCTCCGTAGAGTTTCCAAGGAGTGTCTGGCAGATTCGAACTGCTGAACTTTTGCCACCAGAGTTTCCTATAGTAGACCACTGCTGTTGAGTTGATGCCAACTTATAGACACCCTATAGTAGGGTGGCCCCTGGTGTCCTTCTAAGATGAAGAGACAGAGACACAAAGACACACACAGAAGAACACCAAGTGACGACAGAGGCAGAAATTGGAGTGATGCTTCTACAAATTAAGAAATGCCTAAGATTGCCAGCTGCCACCAGAATTTAGGAAAGAGCATGGAGTAGGTTCTCCCTCAGAGGTTCCAGAAGGAACTAACCTTGCCAACACCGTGATTTTAGTTTCAAGAACTAGGAGAGAATAAATTTCTTTTGTTGTAAGCCACTCATTTTGTGATACTTCGCTATAGCAGACGTGAGAAACTAATACACAAGGTTAAATAAGAACTCTTGCCCCCAAGAAAGGGACCTAACTTTTAAAAGTATCCATGTGCATGATTAGCCAACAAGTTAGTAAAAGAACTCCTGTGAGAAAAGAAAACCATAAAAGTTAATGATGACCAAGGTATATGGTGAAAATGGAAAAACGAAGTTTACTACGGTTCTATTAGCAAAATACAGTTATACATATAGCAAATTAAAAAGAGCATGGGCATGCAGGTTCTTTTTCTAGCATGTTAATGCTTTTTAAACTTGAATCACTTCATGTGAGGCTACAGGTTAGGATGAAAAGAAAAACAGGTGAGGATTTTAGTCTTGCTCTGCCACCAGTGTAGTGTGTGACTGTGAGCAAACAGCTTCTGTTTTCTGGGTTTTGCCTTCTGCTTTTTATACTTGAGGCAATCATTCAAGATGAGTTCCATGTGAGTATTCACAGTCCATGATTCTATTTTGATCAGCATGGAAATGAGGGGCGTGGTCAGTAGTGAGGCTTGTTGAAGGGTTCCGAGCAGAACACGCTGAGAGATGTTTGGAGTAGGTAGGGTGAGTGACCCATAGGGGTAAGAAACGGTTGTCACAGAAATTCAACTTGAAATCACAAGATTTCTGGCATAAGAGAAGGGTGTAACGGTAGGACATGCCACAACTCCTAGGCCAAACAGAGTGCGTGAGTGATAGGAAAAAAAATCAGAGAAGCTCATTCTTTACAGAATAAGGATCTCAGTGCTCCAATTTAGGTAAGAGCTGAGATGAATGATAGCACTGAGTGGTAATGCTACTTTCTGGGAGCTATGAAAGACCATAGAGTACCAATAGTTGCTAAAGCCCTAAATGATGATTTTAGCATTGATGTAATTAATATGTACTCAGTATCAACAGGGAAAGAAGTAAACATCTGTCTGGTATTTCTGTTTTCAGCCAAGTTCCATATGACAACAGCAGTAATCTGTCTCATTCCACATCCTTTGCTGAATCTGGCTTGAACTTCTGGCAGTTCTCTGTCAGTATATGGCTGCAGTCATTTGTTTAATTATTGTCAGCAGAATTCTGCTAACAGATGATATTGTTTGATAATTTCCACATTCTGTTTCACCATCTTTCTTTTGAATGGGCACAAACATGGATCTCATCCAGTCTGTTTGTCAGGAACTGTCTTCCAAATTTCTTGGCATAGATGATGTCAGCATTACATCAATGTGTTGAAGCATCTCAGTTGGAATTCTGTCAATTCCTGGAGCCCTGGCTTTGACTGATAACTTTAGTGCAGCTTGAACTTCTTCCTTCTTTACCAACAGTTCTTGATCATTTACCACCTCCTGAAATAACTGAACATAAACAAGTTCTTTTTGGTATACTAACTGCGTATTCCTTACATCCGCTTTTGATACGTGCTCCATTGTTCTAAATTTTGCCCACAGAATCCTTCAGTAAGGCAACTTGAAGCTTGGATTTTTTTTTCCATGTCTTTCAGCTTGAGTTTTAAAAGGCAAAGATGTCAGTTTAATGACTAAGGCATACTTGACCCACACCATGATCTTTTCAATTTCTTCATATGAATGCAAAGACTACACAATGAAAAAAGAAGACGGAAGAAGCAGTGATGTGTTTGAATTGTGGTGTTGGCAGAGAACACTGAATATATACAAAGGACTGCCAAAAGAATGGACTAATCAGTCTTAGAAGAAATACAACCAGAAACACTCAATGAGATGAATTGACACAGTGGCTTTGACTATGGGTTCAAATATCTCATTAATTGTGAAGATGGCTCAGGACTGGGCAACATTTCATTCTGTTATACATAAGGTTTCCATAAGCTGGAGCCAACTAGACATCAACTAACAACTACATTATCAGCAAGGCATTATGTGAAATAGAAATAGAGCAAGTCACATTCCCAATCTTAGCCTCTAAATCCAGGAGATTAGATGCAAACAAGGAGGAAGCAGACCAGATTCTGGAAGGGAAAAGACAAGCCTATTTCTAAGGAAGGCTCCTGAGGCTTCACACAGAGCTTTGAAATATGAGATGTGTGAAAATGGAACAGGCCATGATACAAAGGAATGATGAAAGTGAAATGAAGACAGCTCCTGCCAGGGAAGGCGCAAAGAAGCTGAAGCAGAATGCTGCAAAACATGGTGGGAAATCATCATAGGTGGATATAAGAAGCCAAGGTCAAGGGAAAATAAAGTCCCTGTCAAAGGCACTTAACATGGAAGTGGGGCTTGCAACCACAGGCAGGCAGGAGCAAGGGTAATGGCTAAACCCAAATAAACAACATGGGCCTCAGCAACACAGTGCTAGAGGCCAGGGACCAAGTCACATGTTTCCCTGTCTCCTCATCACTGTACCCATAGTCTGGCATATGTTTGTTGTTGTTAGGTGCCACTGAGTCAGTTCCAACTCATACCAACCCTTTTTGTATAACAGAACAAAACACTGCCCAGTCCTGTGCCATCCTCACGATAGTAGCTAAACTTGCACCCACTGTTGCAGATGGGTGTCAACCCATCTCACTGAGGGTCTTCTTCTTCACAGACCTCCTGCTTTACCAAGCATGGGGCAAGTCTCTCCTGATAACATGTACAAAGTATACGAGAAGTAGTCTTGCCATCTTTGCTTCTAAAGAAGATACTGGTTGTATTTCTTCCAGAAGAGACCTGTTTGTCCTTTTGTCAGTCCATGGTAAGTTCAATATTCTTCTCCAACACCACAATTCAAAGGCATCAGTCCTTCTTCTGTCTCCCTACTCATGGTCCAGCTTTCACATGCATAGGATGCAATCAAAGGTACCACGGCTTGAGTCAGGCACATCTTAGCTGCCAAAGCAATATCTCCCCTTTTCAAAACTTTAAAGAGGTCTTTTGCAGCAGATTTCCCAATGCAACATCTTTTGATTTCTTAACTGCTGTTTCCATGGTTGTTGATTGTGGAACCAAGTAGAATGAAATCCTTGACAACATCAGTTTTCTCCACTTGTCATGATGTTGTTTATTTGTCTAATTGTAAGGATTTCTGTTCTCTTTATGCTGAAGTATAATCCCTATGGAAGGCTGTGGGTTTTGATCTTCATCAGTAAGTGTTTCAAATCCTTTTCATTATCAGCAAGCAAGCTCTGTCATCTGCATAATATAGGTTGTTAATGAGTCTTCCTCCAATCCTGTTGCCTCGTTCTTCTTCAGATAGTCCAGTTTCTCAGACTATTTGCCTGGCACACAGACTGAGTAGATACAGTGAAAAGATACAACCCTGATGCACAACTTTCCTGACTTTAAATCATGCAGTACCCCTTGTTCTGTTTGAACAACTGTCCCTTGGCTCATGTACAGATACCACATGAGCACAATTAAGTGTTCTGGAATGCACATTCTCTGCAATGTTATCCATAATTTGTTATGATCCACACAGTCAAATGCTTTAGCCACTGTGTCAGTTCATCTCATTGAGTGTTTCTGGTTGTATTTCTTCTAAGACTGATTAGTCCATTCTTTTGGCAGTCCATTGTATATATTCAGTATTCTTTGCCAACACCACAATTCAAACACATCACTGCTTCTTCCATCTTCCTTTTTCATTGTGTAGTCTTTGCATGCATATGAAGAAATTGAAAAGATCATGGCGTGGGTCAATAATTTTCCCATTAGTTGAATCACTTTTCTTTAGAATGGGTACAGATATGGTTCCCTTCCCTTCAGTTAGCAAGACAGTCGTCTTCCAAATTTCTTGGCATACACAAATAAGCACTTCTAGCGCTGTGTCTGTTTGCAGCAACATCTCAGTTGGTATCATTGTCAATTCCTGGAGCCTTATTTTTCCCCAATGCCTTCAGTGCAGTTGGGGCTTCTTCCTTCAGTACCATCAGTTCCTTATCACATGCTGCCTCCTGAAATGGTTAAACGTTGATTACTTCTTTTAGATACACTGACTGTGTTTTCCTTCCATCTGGTTTTGATGCTTCCTTTGACATTTAATATTTTCCCCTTAGAATCCTTCAGTATTGCCACTGGACATTTGAACTTCCTCTTCAGTTCTTTCAGCTTGAAAAATGCTGAGAGAATTCTTTCCTTTTGATTTTCTATCTCCTGGTCTTTGCATGTGCCATGATAATGCTTTGTCTTCCTGGGCTGCCCTTTGAAATCTTCTGTTCAGCTCTTTTACTTCATTTCTTCCTTTTGCTTTAGCTACTCAGTGTTCAAGTGCAAGTTTCAGAGTCTCTTCTGACATCTATTTACATTTCTTCTTTCTCTTCTTTTTAGTGACCTCTTGCTTTCTTCACGTATGGTGTCCTTGATTCATTCTACAACTCATTTGGTGTTTGGTCATTAGCATTCAATGCATCAAACCTGTTCTTGAAATTGTCTCTAAATCCAGATGGGATATGCTCAACATCATACTTTGGCTTTTTGTGGACATGCCCTAATTTTCTTCAGCTTCAACTTAAACTTGCATATGAATAACTGATGGTCTGATCTGAAGTCATCCCCTGGCCTTGTTTTGACTTGAGCTTTTCTGTCAAATTCTATTGACTTGAATGCTGTGTATTCCATCTGCAAAGTTCCACGTGTATATTGGTGAAAAAAGGTATTTGTAATAAAGAAATCATTGGTCTTGCAAAATTCTGTCATACAATCTCTGGAATGTCTTCTAACCCCTAGACGGTATTTTCCAACTACCTGTCCTTCTTTATTTCCATCTTTCCTATTCCAATCACTAGTAATTATCAGTGTATCTTCATTGCAGGTTCAGTTAATTTCAGACTGCAGAAGTTGATCAAAAAAAAGAACTTTTCAGTTTTTTCAGTTTTGGCCTTAGTGGTTTTGGTGTGTAAATTAGAATAATAGTTGTATTAAGTGGTCATTCTTGCAGGCACACAGATATTATCCTATGACTGATAGCATTGCACTTCAGGGTAGATCTTGGAACTTTCTTTTTGATGATTAATCTGGAATACAGAGCTGACAAACTGCTAAAGTGGCAGGCAGAAGCCATCACCACTTGACAGGGAAAAATCGAGACTGTTTTAAAAGTGAATTGCAGAGAGTCCACCTGCTATGAGCACTGAAAGGACATTAAATTGCTATGGTACAGACAAGTGGGAAGAAATGATTGGTGAATGATCCCATGATTAAAGAGCATGTTTAGACAGAGTGTGTGTGGTACTGTATGTTTAGGAAGCGTGCGGGGCACAACTTTTACAACTCAAAGTGTGGTGAGTAGACCAGCAGCATGAGCACCACCTGGGAGTATCACATGTAGAATCTCAGGCCTCACCTAATATACAATGAATCTGAGTATGCATTTTAGCAAATCCCCAGAAGGCTTATATGTACAGTAAAGTTTGAGAAATGCTGCTCTAAAGAGGGGACAGCAATGCTTTTCTGTAAAGGGCCAGATACTAAATAGGCCTTGCAGGCCACATCCTATCTCTCTTGCTGCCACCGCCGCTGCTGCTGCTGCTTCAACCTTGTAAAACCATCAAAAGTATTCTTAGCCAGCAGTGACTGGTGAGACTTAGCTCACTTTGCCCACTCTGCTCTAAACCATAACACAGTGCTGAGCTCAGGGAAGGTGGTATCATCGACAGAGAGCTCAGCATTTAGAATTAAAAAAAAAAAAAAATCTTAGGGCTAAGTGCTAGTTTGCACAAGTGCCTTAACCCCTCTCTGCTTCAGTTTTCTCGCCTGTAAAATAAGAGTAGTGTTAGTACTTATGTCACAGGGCACATGAGAGAAGTAAATAAGATAATGTATGTCAAAGTACTTTAAAAACTTTAACACTATCAATTATTTTTGCTCCATTCAAAAAGAAAGAAGAGCTGTTTTAGAGTGTAGTGAGTTGGGCTAAATCATCAATTTCCAGCTTATCCTCCCTAAAGAAAGAAGAGCTAGATTGGTCAGACTGACACTCAAAAACAAAACAAAACAAAAAACACCAGATTGAAGACTCATCTATAACCATTAGCATATAAAGTTGCTAGCCATAATTTTGCTTCTGTAAAAGCTTTTTTTCCCTTCTGGCACATTCTAAAGTTCTTTTAAACTGGCATGCCACTTAGATTCAGCTACATCCAACTTATTCATGTTGTGAATCCCTTTCCCACAACCCTGTAGACCACAGACTGTTCTATGTCATTTTGGAGGGAGAACCGCATACTTTCCTCTTGTGCTAATTGCTTTGTACACATTAAAGCATTGTCCTCATGACAACCTTGTTAAGTAGCTATTATTACAGATATTTATCCAATTACAAAAGATATTCAAAGAAGCAATTTACCCAAAGTCACGCAGCTGTGGCAAAGCTGAGATTCAAACCCTGTCAATCCGATTCCTAAACCCATGCTCCTAACTCCAAAGTGACATAACTAAGGAAGAAAATGTGTGCTAGAAAGACACTAAATAAATATGGGAATGAACTTGAGGGCAGTTTCTTTACCTTTTTTTTCCATGCCATGACACCTCTGGTTCAGACCTTCTCGTTCAGACACCTTCTCATTCAGACCAGGCAGTCAGAAAAGTTATCTGGCACTTGTGAAATACAATGTGCCAAATCCACTGCCGAGGAGTCGATTCCGACTAACAGCAACCCTGTAAGACAGAGTGGAGCTGCCCCAAAGGGTTTCCAAGGCTGTAATCTTTATAGAAGCAGATTGCCATATCTCTCGCCTGGCTGATGTGGCAGATGGATTCCACCTGGCGACCTTTAGGTTGGCAGCCAGGCACTTTAATCATTGAACCACCAGGTTGATACAAAGTGTAGAAGTGACAAAAGACCTGACACATTTATAAAAAGGAAAAGGTGTATGTATAAGGCAGCTCACCTTTCTGCACATGTGTCATAAATTTCTCAAGTCCTATGTGATGGAATTGCCCTGTATTATATCCACCTCCGCTTCTCTGGGGCACCCACATTTTGTTACCCAGAAGCTGAGAGTTTGCAAAGCTTACACATCAGAAGGAATCCATGGTAGCCAACCCCTATGGAACGGAGTCAATGCACCCAAGGCCCTGTGAGCCGTATCACCCTCTCCGTGGTTGGTCAAGGTTACTATTTTGCCTTTTTGACATATTATCAATTATGCTGCCGACAGAGATACTGGACCTTTAGTTTTCTTATAAAATAAGAAATTGAGTTTAATTAAACCATCAGTAACTTGGACCTAATTATTTCAGACAGTATTTAATTAATGTTTCATGGATACCTAATGTAATTAAGGTTCCTTTAATAAGACCTTCTGTGACATTAAAATATATGACCTTTATCTTCCTTATCTACCACATTCTGACAACTCAGATTTGTCATTTTCACTAGAAGGTATAGTTTGATTAAATAGAACAGACCATAAAATTAATCTGGCAAATTATACTTGTTTGTTTCTTTTTTCCTCCGCTCTCACGGCCTAATAAGTTAAGTCTTTTAATTAGCACTGCAGATACAAGTGTTAATGCTACCATTTTCCTTTTAATTTGCCAAAGTGTTTCTTTTGTACATGAATTTTTGTGACCAAAGCAGATAACAACTATCCTTTATTAATCATGGTGGAAAGTCTAATCTTTAAGATATGAAAAATAATGAGCTCTTCTTTACATTAATGATGACTAGTGATTGTTTTAAGATGTCTCGCTGTTAATAAGAAGGCTTAATTCCTAGTATTAATAAACCATTTCTAGTATAAAACTTTACAGCGTCATTGCAGACAAACGCAGGCAACACCCTAACAGCTAGTGTGATTCGAAAGATGCTTTCCTGTTCTGATTTTCTTTCTCCAGAGCTGCATATATGTGAGATCTGATGCGGGGTGGTAATCTCGTAATTAAAAACAAACAAAAAAATCAAGTGCTCTGCCATCAAGTCAATTCCAGCTCATAGCGACCCTATAGAACAATGTAGACGCTGACCCACAGGGTTTCCAAGGAGTACCTAGTGGATTCGAACTGCCCATCTTTTGCTTAGCACCCACAGTGCTTAGCCACTGTACCACCAGGGTTCCCAATCTCAAATTACTTAGGTATATAATTTGCTAAGAGATTACACTGTTCAGTAATACTTTGGGAAGGTAAACTAAAGACAAATACAATCCAAGCAGAAATCTTTACATCTCTGTCCCAATTTCAAGGCCTCCAAAGACTAGAATCCCTTCTGTCTTAGTGACAAACAAACAGACTACAAGCTGTTTCCTCAGAGAGACAGGATCTCCCTCCACCTTTAAGAAAAAGACTCGACGTTGGGAAGAGAAAAAGAAATGGCTCTTCTGTGAGGCACTGGTTAGCAAGCTGTAAGGTACTGGACATAATGATTAGGCTGGGGAAGGAACTAAAGGGTGAGGCCCGTAGAGATTTGCAGGGAGTCTGGGGTACACCTTTCCTAACTCTGCTTACTCAGAAGTCCCAGCACATAGAATGGAGGCTGTGACTGTTCTAGACCACCACTGTCCAATAGAAGTTTCTGGAATGATGGAAATTTTCCATATCACTGCTGTTAATGAATGGTAACCATGTGGCTACTGGCACTTGGGATGTAGCTAGTGTGACTGAGAAACTGCATTTTTTGTTTTATTTCATTTGAATTACAATTTAAGTTTAAATATCTACATGTAGCTAGTGGCCTATTCCATTGGACAATTTCCTCTCCCCAGTCACAGAAGTGGAGAACATCCAGAGCAGATAGCCAAATTGGTGCATGGCCTCCTGTGCTCGGGAGGGTCTCCCAGCCTTGGGACTAGACCACAAATCCTCAGTTAGTCCTGTGAGTGTGAAAGCAGCCTCAATTGCTTCAAGTGAATGTCATTTCCAATAGACATTAATGAGTTCTTTCCACAGCAGCTCTGGGGCAAAGCCCCTGTGGAATAATTTGCCCATATTCTGCCAAAGTCATTTCCCAGGCCCCACAACTGATGAAACTACAATGCCACCAGACGTAGTAAGGGAGAAAGTAGAGAAACAGGAACTCCTCTAAGTCACTTTCCTACTGGAAAATTATGAGGGGGTAAAGTAGGGCATTTATGAATCACAGAACCAATATTCTGGAGGTTTTTCTGCTGGGTTAAGTGGCTTTGAAGCCAGACCAACCTAAAGTCAAATTCAAGTACCTCTGTTTCCCATCTGTGTGACCCTGAGCAAGTCATTTTACTCTCTGGGCATTAGTGTCGTCCTCTTTAAAACAGGGGACTAACACAAGCTTTGCAGTGTGGCTGTGAAGATGCAAGAAGGCACCAACAACTTGGAAGTGCTTTAGAAAACCATAAAACACTACATCAGTATTGTTACATAGTGTGCCGGTGAGTCCACTCTGACTCAGGGCAGCCTGGTAGGGGCAGAGTAGAGTTGCCCCATAGAGTTTCCAAGGCTGTAAACTTTACCAGAGCAGACAGCCACAAGTTTCTGTCGCAGAGCAGCAGCTTGACGGGTGGGTTCAAACTGCAGACCTTTCGCTTAGCACTGGAGCAATTAACCACAGTGCCACCAGGGCCCTTACATCAATATTATGTGTTGCTATTTCATTGTTAGACAGTTTAAGGCTGTGCCCAGCATCACCTGTAAACACAGTTTCTTTTGCTTCTTTCCAGATCCCAGACCGAAACTTGGGATGGTGAGAGCGAACACTGGGGAATCACGGCCCCCTGATGGTTTTGTTAGCCTCCTGGATGCCTGAGCCCTCTGGGCTCTCAGTTCACAGTCAGCCTGAGACTCTAATGCCTGGCACTAAGTAATGCTGAGACACCAGCACTCAGGTACGCTTGCCTAAACCAAGGCCTGCCCTCACACAGCCCGCTAACTTCACGTGATAAACAACTATGACCATGGTAATATCGGGGAGAAGAAAAATGTTACTTAGGAACTCCATTTGCTTAAGAAAGAAGACTGCAAAAAAGTTAAAGCAAATTTCAAACCCTTTTATTAAATACTTACTAAGCAGACAGTATAGAAACCCTGTGGTTAAGTGCTACATCTAACCAAAATGTTGACAGTTCAAATCTGCCAGGTGCTCCTTGTAAGCTCTGTGAGGAAGTTCTACTCTGTCCTATAGAATGCCTATGAGTTAGCATGGACTGAATGGCAGTAGGCTTGTTTTTATTTTATTTTATTTATTTTTTAAGCAGACAGTAGGAGCCCTGGTGGCATAGTGCTTAAGTGATCACTATTAAAGGCCAGACAGGCAGCCTGAGCCCACCAACTGCTTGGTGGAAGAACAATGGCAGTCTGCTTCTGTAGAAATTTACAACCTTGGAAACCCTATGAGGCAGTTCTACTCTGTACTATGGGGCTGCTATGAGTTGGAGTTGACTGAATGGCAACACTTTAGGTTAGGGGATGTGGTTTAAATGGAAATTCAGGTGACACAGTGATTAAGAGCTCAGCTGCTAACCAAAAGGCTGGCAGTTTGAACTCACCAGGCACTCCTTGGAAACTCTATGGGGCAATTCTACTCTGTGCTGTAGGGTCCCTGTAAGTCACAACTCAAAGGCAGTGAATGGTTTTTCATTTGTGTTTTTCTTTAAGTAGCCAGCCACTAAATAGATTCAGCAAAATGAGAACCAGACTTTTAGATATCAATGCCTGCCTCAATTTCAGTTAGTGCTAGAGGCCCAAACAGAGGCTAGCAGGGACTAGGAGGGAGCTTCCTGGGGACTAGGGCAGTCCCATATCCTGATCCGGGGTGGTGGTTGCATGAATGTCTATGTATTTCAAAAATGGATCCATTGGCACACTTAAGATATGAGCCATCACTCTATGTACACTTTATCTCGATAATTTTCTTGACATTTCAATGAGTGAGTTTTTAAAAAGATGAACCAAAGTACCTGTGGAGTGGCAGTAAGTACCCGCGTTTGGAAACTGACCACCCAGAGCTACACAGCTAGCTATCAGATGGTGCATAAAAGGAATAGAATTCCCATTTCCAGATTCCCAGTCTGGCATGCTTTCCACATCACCTTTATACTTTCAAACAATGCACAAGGAATAAGTTTAAGGTTAGACGTTGTTCGTTGTTGCTGAGTGCCATGGAGTGGATTTCAATGCATATCAACATCATATGACACAGGAGAACAGCCCCACAGGGTTTTCTTGGCTGAAATCTTTATGGAAGTAGATGGTCAGGTCCTTTTTCCACAGAGCCACTGAGTAGGTTTGAACTGCCAACCTTGCAGTTAGCAGCTGAACTGCTTAACCGTTGCATTGCCAAGACTCTGTATATTAGGCATTACAGGTCAGCAAAGAGCAAATTTTGTGCTCTCAGTGTTAACTGCAGAATTGACTTTGGTACAGTTTATAGCGATCAGCACTCACTCACCCAAAAGCGCACTGCCTCCCTAAGCTGTAAAGGCCTCCAGGCTTTCCTCAGTCTTCCCCCATCAGTACTGGTCCCACTGTTCCCTGATGGGAGGTGGCTTGGCTCACATCTTCACTCTACTTCTCAGGACCACATCCGGGTCAAGCAGCAAATCTCTGAGTGACAGATGGTGGAGAAGGTGAGTCCTGGGAAGCAGTCACCTCGTCATTAGTGCATTCAAACCCCTTGAGGGCTATGGAGAAGGATTGGAGATGTTAAATAACGATGAACCCAAACCATAGCTTTAAGAAATGAATTGTAAAATTTCCTGCAATTCAGCTCAAAAGGGTGGTAGAAGCTAAGATATTTTAAACTCTCTGTAGGTTATCCTCTGGAAGGTTGAATTACAGACTTACTAACAGAAAGTTTGGAAAGGAAACCAAAAGTGTAAAAGCATGACAGGAATTCTGGTAAGGACTGATGATTGATTATATCATCGCTGACTAATTCCCATGAGAACTTGTGTTCACTAAGAATGGTTAATAGAACAGTTGCAGAATGAAGCTTACGTGCAATAAATTCTGTATTGTAATAGCAAATAGAAAATGTTTCCAGCATTGAGAGACAACAAATACAATTGGACTCATAAAGTGAACCTTTGCTTTAAAATTCCCAGAACCAGATATATCTGCCACCTCAGATTCTTTTCATAAACAAATCATTATTTGGCATACATCTTCTTCCTATAAAATCTTTGTTTCAAGAAGGTGGGAACATGATAGTGATGGAGAATGGGCCTTTACAATAAAAATAAGATAGACATGGAATAAAAATAAGACATGAGTGTGAAAAAATAGATTTAGGTACACAAATTACAGGGATCGAAAAAAAACATGATGCTCATAGCTACAGTGGAATATTTCATTACAAACACAAATCAGGCATCATTTTAATCAAATTGAATTTAGATTACAGACTTGCATGTAAAACCTAATTTACTTTGAATTCCCGGTCATGACTTGTGCTCGCCTTACAGGACAAGGTTAAAGAGATTACATCTGGGTTCACGTCAGCAGCATCTGCTGGTTAGTCCTCTGCGGGATGATTTAATGAGAGGTTAGCACAGCCTGTCAGAAGGACTTCTGTTTCAGGTAGGTTCTTGAGAGTGGTCTTCATTTCCACTGCGACTACAAACGGGGGCTTTCAGATTTAGGAAACTGATGCCTCACTGCCCTCTGATGTATAGAACAGTCTGATATTTGTCACTGCTTAACGAAACTTACAAGCAAAAACTGCAACCAGACCTCCCCCCTCTTTTTTTCTTGCAGTTCACAAAGGAAGAAACGCTGTTATTCTGAAATGCGGCTTTTTAGAAAACTGATTTCTGCATATTTTCCTCAAAGGACAGTCATCAAAAGAGGTACATTTCTAGGCAACACAATGCTATACATAATTGTATAAAATACTATGCATATTACGGAAGAAAAATGCATTAACAAGTGCTTGTGCTTAGGAAACGGGAGGGAAATTCAAAAATCATTCATCTTGAAAATTCTAATACAAAATTTTTAAATAATTTAAATTCATTAAAACATTTTCTATTTCAATTCACAAGTTCTTCAGAGAAGAGCTTAAAGAGGTTCCTGTAATTATTGTAACAGGAAGGGGTTTGAGCCATTAAAATAATCTCTGGCAATTCAGTGTGATTCTCTTATTTATGCAGCACTCTGTCTGAGTATGCCCAAGTCCTCTTTTGCCTTCCCTGAAATGGTCACTTCTAAGCAATGTAACACAAAGAAATTCGAAGTCCAAAACAGTCAAGTCATTTTGCCGAAAAAGAATTTACAATCGAGTAATTTGTAATCATATAGGTACCTTATAATAATTATCCTTTTTTCTAGAATATTTTTGTGGCCAGGGATGTTAGAAAAAAAGGGGGGGTGGGTACAGCTCTTGGTACTTTGTTGGGATGAGACTGAGACATTTCAAGCATTTTTTTTAAATATTCAAACCCACCTTTGCACATGCCCTATTCCCATAGCATTGTGCAAGCCTAACAACTGGACATAGTAGCTCTTGACAAATCACCGTTAAAATATTCATTTTGAGTACGCATAAAAATTATAATAAGAAGATGGGCAATTTTCTCAACAGGCCTATCATAATCATGAGAAGAACTGATTATTCGTGGTAGGGGATACAGGATGAACAGGTGTTTGGGCTCAAGAGAATACATTAATTTCTACAATTTCAACAACTGAGATCTCCGGTAAGGATGATAGAACTTTCCCCACTGCCTGTATATTTTAGGAAAGCACACTGGGTAAGCCGGGATTGTTCTGAGACAACTACATACAGAGAGTCTCACTGGCCTCAGTTTATTAACCGATGCTTCGCCTTTTTATATAGTCATCAGTGAGTTGAACACTGCTCTAAGAGCTCCACAGCCCTCTCACAGAGGAGACTCACAAGAGCGCCGCATCAAAGCAAATGCTTTGACCCTGCTGGCATCTGACTACGCCCAGCCACCGCTAAAAGAAATCTGTGAGGAAATGGCCTCGGCTGGGCAGCTGACAACGGGGAAGGAATGTAAACGATTAGAAAGCCTGAAGATATCGAAGCTGAGACATGCTAACTAGTCTCCCAGTGTTGAATCAAACCTTGAAAACAAGATGAAGAGGCGACCAGAGAGAGAGCGGTTTAATTTGGGGACAGTAAAAGCAAACAAACTGTCTTGGCCGGACAAGTCAATTTCTGCTCAAGCGACAAGTCTGAAATAAAGTTACTCCCGCCCCACAGCTACAGTTAACCAGTGGAATCCGTGGCTCCCTTGATATGCTTAAGCAGATCAGAGCCGGTAGGCTGCACAACTGGGTCTCTAGACATAGCATAAAAATGAAGATAAATTGCGATACATCTTCTGGTCCTGAGGCACTTGCTGTACACTGTTAAGACCGACATTGTTATTTAGATTTCTCAAATTGTATCCCTTGTGATTTTTCTTGTACCTCTGGATGTTCACAGGATAAACATGGTTAAGACTCAATCGCAAAATATGTGAGGAAAACTACGCTGACTGTTCCTGTATAGAGTTTTAGTTTGGCAGAAACTCCAGTTCTTTAGTTACCTGACAAATTGTCTGCTTGGCTTTGAGAGACCGCAGGATGTAAAAAGCTAAAAGCATTCTTTTTTTTTTTTTAAGAAAAAGAAAGCTTCCTCAGAGGTACCAGAGGTGAGTGAGGCAGGTAAAACCTGAGGTGTGCAAACTATAGTTTACATATCAACAGATAGGTTTAACATACATTAACATATTGGTGGGAAGGCACCATTGTTTATATGTTAATGAACACTTTCCTAATGATGGGTAGGCATTTTTGCATAACTCCTACATCCAGTTTGTGAAAATTCAACTTTCTTGGAGGGGGAAGGGGGCGCGGGTGTAAAACCGTGCTTTTCCTGAGTAAAGAATCGGAAGGTACCATCAAAGTGGCCAAAGCAGAACAATGCAGCAAGTTAGTAACTGAAATACCAGTGCCGATCCATCACAATTTTAAAAAAAGTCCTTTGGTGCCATCGACTCAAGTGCTCTAAGTTGAGAGGATTTGTCCTTCTCAGCATGAGGTTTCAGATTCCATCACGAATCCGGACTCAGCAAGTTAGAAAGGGTGACTACCTTGAGGACACCATCACTCCCGTCGACCTGCTTCCCCGCAGCCTATGGAGACTTTAGCTCCACCCAAGGCTATATTCTACTTTCCCATAAAACATTGCCCTAAAAACCCTTAGGGGGCCACTTGACAACTTCCTAGAATTATAAATATGGTTTGTGACTCTCTTCAGCCTCAGGATTAGAATCCTCACTTTACAAAGGAAAACTGTCAAAATCAAGCTGGCTCTTCTCAGCTCAGGCCTAGGAATACAGAAGGGATGAGTTACAGAAGGTGAGAAATACTTTCCCCTAGAAGTCAGACTGAAAGCCTAGGGAGGAGAATGCCCCAGGGCCTTGATCGAAGCTCTCGTAGCTGTAACCTGCTCTTCCATTCCGCTTACAGGCGGCTCTTCAGATCCTGATCATCTCCTAGGCACTTGAGTTGGCCACTGGGGAGCGCTCTGTAGTCAAGACTTCCCACGGTTCCCCTCCACTCCCTCAGCGCGGCGTGCGCCTTCCGGGGTACACAGGCACGCACTTCTTCTATTCCTTCTTCAGACCTCACTGCTAGACCCTGAGGACACAGACAAGAATGGGCCTGCCTGCCATCTGCAGGCTCACACTCTCGGAGGGGAGAAGACCAGCAAATACAAAAAAGGGCAATGGCATCGCACTGCAGTCAGGACTCACTCCTAAGTCAGGACGGACCGCTCTGCGGCAGCAGAAGAGAGCACCACTAACTGCCCCAAGAACCAAGGACTCAGTGCAGCCTCTCTCTGGGTAGCTTAACGCCTTGAGAGACAGAAAACCTTCCGCCTTGCGAAAAGTTTGAAGACCTTTAAATTGCATACGGAGGACAAGGAAAGTAGTCACTCAGCAAGGAGGGTGGGAGCAACTAGGACACGCTGAGAAGCAGGTGGGACTCCAACTCCAAACTCCCTGAAAATGTAAACAGTATACCTAGGGCTTGGCTAAGAAACCGAATTTTGTCAAACGAGAAGATAGGATGTCTCTTTTATTTAGACCGCTTTTACAGTGCTTAACATAGTATGGAAAATCCTGGCGGCACATTGGTTGAAGTGCTACGGATGCTAACCAAAAGATTGGCAGTTCAAATCCACCGGGTGCTCCTTGGAAATTCTATGGAGCACTTCTACTGTGTCCTATAGGGTTGCTATGAGTGGCAATGGGTGTTTTTTTGTTGGTGGTGGTTTGTTTTTAAACAGCATTTAGTTCTTCGGTCTTCCTTATTCATCATCCAGATTTCACTTCCATATGAAAAAACTGAAGACACCATTGTTTCGGTCAGAGGCACCTTAGTTCTCAGTGTGACTAGGTCTTTGCTTTTCAACACTTTAAACAGAAGTCTCTTGAAGCAGATTTTCCCAGTGCAGTGCATCTTTTGATCTCTTGACTGCTGCTCCTATGGGTGCTGATTGTGGATCCAAGTAAAATGAAATCCTTGACAGCCTCAAAGTTTTCTCCATTTATCGTGATGTGGCTTACTGGCCCATTTGTGAGGAACTTTGTTTTCTTTGTTGAGATACGATCCATACTGAAGGCTGTGGTCTTTTTGATGTTCATGAGTATGTGCTTCAAGCACTTTCAGAAAACAAGTTTGTATCATCCGTGTAACTCAGGTTCTTAATAAGTCTTCCACCACTCCTGATGCCCCATTCGTTTTCATATCATTCCAGCTTCTCATATTATACACTCAGCACACAAATGAAATAGATATGGAGAACGGATGGAAACCTTAGTGGTGTAGTGGTTAAGTGCTACTTATGCTAACCAGGGGTCAGCAGTTCAAATCTTCCAGACGCTCCCTGGAAACTTTATGAGGCAATTCTACTCTGTCTATAGAGTGACTATGAGTCAGACTCAACTTGACAGCAGTGGGTTTGGTTTTTGGGGATGGTGAAAGGATACAACCCTGACACACCCCTTTCCTGATTTCAAACCATATAGTGTTCTCTTGTTCTGTCTGAGCAACTGCTTCTTGACCCATGTACAGAATACTCAGGAGCACAATTAAGTGTTCTGGAATTCCCATTCTCCGCAATGTTATCCTTAATTTGCTATGATCCACACAGATGCCTTTTCCTAGTCAATAAAACACAAGTAAGTATCTTCCTGATATTCTCTGCTTTCAGCCAAGGTCTATCCGACACCAGCAGTGATATCCCTGGTTCCACATTCTCTTCTAAATCCGGTTTGAATTTCTGCCAGTTTCCAGATACACTGCTGCAGCAGCTTCTGAATAAGTTTTAGCAAAATTGTACTTGCATGTGATATTAATGATTTTGTTCTATAATTTTTGCTTTCAGTTGGATCAATTTTCTTGGGAACAGGCATAAATATGGATCTCTTCTAGTCTGTTGGCCAGGTAGTCTTCTAAATTTGTTGGCATGGATGACTGAGCTTTCCCATAAAAGAGTAATCCTATGCTGCCTCCTGAAGTGACTACACATCGACTAGTTCTTTTTGGTACAGTGACCCTGTGTATTCCTTCCACCTTCTTTTGATGCTTCCTGTGTCGTGTGATATATCCTCTGTAGAATTCTTTGCCATTGCAACTCCGGCCTTGAGTTTTTCTTCAGTTTCTTCTGTTTGAGAAATGGCGAGTATGTTTTTCCCCTTTGGTTTTCTATCTCCAGCTCTTTGTACATGTCATTGTAATACTTTGTCTTCCCGAGCCGCCCTTTGACATCTTCTGTTCAGTTCTTTCACTGAAGGCTGTGGTCTTTTTGATGTTCATGAGTATGTGCTTCAAGCTTTGAGAAAACAAGTTTGTATCATCATTTTTTCCTTTAGCTTTAGCTACTCTGCATTTGAGAATAAATTTCAGATTCTCTCCTGACATCCATTTTGGCATTTTCTTTTTTTCCAGACTTTTTAATGAACTATTGCTTCCTTCATGCATGATGTCCTTGATGTCATCTCAAAATGCATCTGGTCTTCAGTCATTACAGTTTAATATGTCAAATCTGTTCTTGAGATGGTCTCTAAACTCAGAAGGGATCTACTTAAACTCGTAGTTTGGCTCTTATGGACTTGTTTCAATTTTCTTTAGCTTTATTGTAAACTTGTATATGAGTAATTGACCATCTGATTCAAAGTTGGCCACTGGCCTTGTTCTGACTGATAATATTGAACTTTTCCATCGTCTCCACAGATGTAGTTGATTTGACTCCTACGCCTGTGTTTTGCATTCAGTGAAGTCCACATACACAGTGATAACTTAAGTTGTTGAAACAAGGTATTTGTAATGAAGAAGTCATCAGTCTTACAAAGCTGTATCATCATCTCTGGCATCTTTCCTATCACTAGGGCTGTATTTTCTAACTATCGATCCTTCTTTGTTTGAACTTTTACATTCCAAGCTTCAGTAATTATCAGTGCATCTTGATTGCATGTTTGATCAACTTCACACTTCTGAAGTTAGTAAAAATCTTCAGTTTCTTCATTTTTGGTCTTAGTGGTTGATACGTAAATTTGATCAATAGTTTTATTAACTGATCTCTCTTATAGGCATGTGGATATCATCATATCACTGACAGCATTATAGTTTAGGATAGATCTAGAAATATTCTTTTTCATGATGAATGTGATGCCTCTTCATTTTGTCATTCTCAGTAGACCATATGATATTCCCATTCAAAATGCCCAATAACTGTCCATTGCAACTCACTTATGCCTAGGACACTGATTTTTATGAGTTCATTTCATTTTTGAAAACTTCTAACTTTCTCAGACTCATACTTCATGCATACCATACACTGATAATTACTGCATGCTTGCAGCTGTTTCTTCTAATCTCGAGTCATGCCGCATCAGCAAATAAAGTTCTTGAAAGCTTGACTGCATATTAAGGTCCATTCTATTTTGAGGAGGCAGTCCTTCCCCAGTTGTATTTTGAATACCTTCCAACCTGAGGAAGTCAGCCTCTGGCACTATGGTTTTTAGATAATATTTCATTGCTGTTCAAAGCCAACTGCCACATCTTTCTCCCACAGAGTAGCTGGTGGGTTCAAACCACCAATCCTACAGTTAGCAGCTGAGCACTTAAACACTGCACCACCAGGGGTCGTTTGGGGTTCAGAACTGTCCTGAAAACACCTCTAGCTCCCATAAAAATGATAATCAAGAAAGTACACATTCTCTTCTTAGTGCAGTTGAGCTAGTGCAAAACAGGGCCTTGAAGGCAGGCAAAAAGGGAGAAGGAATCCACATAGGAGTGGAAGAGAACCCAGGTTTTCTGGGCTGGGGGGTCACTAAGGGAAAGAGAAACTCAAAAACCCAGGGATGGAAAGTGATTTTTGTCAGGTCACATATAAGAAACAATCAATTTAACAAACAATAACAATTAACATTAACAACCAAAACAATCAACCAGATACCTGGGTTTTTCACATATATTATCTTATTTAATAATCACAGACGACTCTGTGAGGTATTATATTCAGCAGCCAGAATGAGCATTCCAATTCACAATCTGGCCATGCCACGCCTTTGCTTAAAACCCTTACTGACTGACTTCCACAATAGCTCACAGAAGTCTCTTCTCTGGATAGACATTTATTAAGTTCATTAAAATTGGCAAAGACAATCATTCAAAGTCTCTAGAGACTGACCAAAAGGCTTTCAACAATTTGAGAAGCATTTATTCTGCAAAATCTGCAAAAACTAAGTCACATGAGCATGACCTGTTACGAAGTGAGACTGTGACATTCAAGTTAGTGACTCCACACAATCCTCTACTGTTCAGTCTTGCATAAGAAATAATTCGGTGGACTCGGACACCAAACAGCAGTTCCCATCTCTCCAATTTCCCTGAGATGAAAGATCTATTAGGGGTGGTTTCTGCAACCACTGAATATTGGTAGTCATAATTAGCCACAGCTCTGAAGGCCTAGATAGACTAAGTGGTGATAACTGCCAACAGTACCTGGTCTTCCACCTCCAACTCCCTATATGTAATGAGTATCTAGGTAGGGAAGCTGGAGAACTGCAGGTCCCAGCCATACACAGCTCTGTGTTGTGGGAGAGGTGCTCCATTGGGCTTGACAGTCAAGTGGTAGCTCCATCTCCACCAGCTACCTAGGACAGAAGAATTATTCCAGGTAGATTCAGGAGTCTGTGAATATTGGCAAATTCCATCCTTCCTGCCTCCAGCTACAGAAGATCCATGTTGGGCAGTTGTCAGCAACCATGTGGCAGCACCAGTTACCACCACCATCCCTTACCTACTCCTCCAGGTCCTGCTCTGCTGACCTTAGAGAAATAAAAAGAATTACAAATGAATACTATGAATAACTTGTATGCTACCAAATTAGACAGCCTTGAAGAAACAAATTCCAAAAAAAGACATAAGCTATTGAAACTGACTCAAGAATAAATAGAAAATCTAAATAGGCCTATAACAAGTAAGGAAATTGAGTTACTAACTTAAAAACTTCCCACAATGAAATCTGAGATGGCTTTATTGGTGAATTCTATGAAACATTTAAAGAAAAAATAATACTAATACTTCACAAATGCTTCTAAAAGTGAGAAGGCGATGCAGCACTTTCCAATCCATTCTAGGAAACCAGTTTACCCTGATACCAAAACCAGAATTAGACATTACCAAAAAAAAAACTACATAAAATACTCTTTACAAATACAGATGAAAGTGCTTCAGGAAAATACTAGGATACCAAAACCAGCAACATATAACAAGGATTATATATCATGACCAAGTGGAATCTATGACAATGCAGAGAATGCAACATTGATTTAACATCTGAAAATCAATTTATGTAATGTACACTATTAATAAAGGACAAAAATTACAGGATCATTTAATAGATGAGGTAAAAGCATTTACCATGATCCATTACCCTTTCATTATAAAAACATTCAACAAAGTAAGAATACCAGAAAATTTCTTCAAAGGATGAATGGCATTAATGAAAAACCCACAGTCAATATCATACTCAGGGATCTAGTGGGGCAGTAGTTAAAGAGTTCAACTGCTACATACCTATCAATAATTACATTGAATGTGAATGGACTGAACGCTCCAGTAAAGAGACATCGAGTGACATCTTGGATCAAAAGACACCACCCATCCATACGTTGCCTACAAGAAATTCACCTTAGACATAAAGATATGAAAAAACTGAAAATTAAAGGATGGAAGAATATATGTCAAGCTAACACTGTACAAAGAAGATCAGGGGTGGCAATTCTAAACTCAGATAAAATTGATTTTAATATATAATAGAATTAAAAGAACACCGACAGAGTGGGAAAAAAATATTTGGCAACTCTATGTCAGATCGACGCCTGATCTCCATAATCTATAAGATACTACAAAATATCAATAAGAAGAAGATAAACCATCCAATTAAGCGATGGGCAAAGGAGATGGACAGATACTCCACTAAAGAGGAGATCCAGGCAGCCAAAAAACACATGCGGACATGTTCACGATCTTTAGTTATTAAAGAAATTCAAATTAAGACAACAATGAGATACCATCTCACCCCAACAAGATTGGCCATGATCCAGAAAACACAAAACAACAAATGCTGGAGAGGCTGTGGAGAAAGTGGAACCCTCCTACACTGTTGGTGGGGTTGCAAAATGGTCCAGCCTCTTTGGAAGGCAATCTGGCGCTTCCTTAAAAAAATGGATATTGATATACCATTTGACCCAGTAATTCCACTACTTGGAATATATCCTACAGATTCAAGGCCTTTCACACCAACGGACACATGCACCAGAATGTTTATCACGGCACAGTCCACAATAGCAAAAAGGTGGAATCAACCCAGATGCCCAACAATAGAAGAATGGATAGGTAAACTGTGGTACATATACTCAATGGAGCACTACGCAATGATAAAGAATAACGATGATTCCAGGAAACATCTCCTAACCTGGTTTCAACTGGAAGACATTATGTTGAGTAAGAGTAGTCAGCGACAAAAGGACAAATACTGTATGAGACCTCTACGATAAGATCTCAAAAACAGACTTGTGTATAGAAGACAAGACTTTTTGACAGCTGCAAGGGAGGGGAAGGAGGGAGGGAGGGCGGGGGGGGAGGGTTTAGTTTAGGTAGTTGCTAGAAATCTAGTTGGGAGAAAGCGGTGACAGCACACATTAGGAACAAGAACAACATTAAGTGGACTTCAGCATAACTTGAGTACTCCTTCCATCTTAACTCAATACTGCAAGGATAGAGTAGCTGGGGTGGGGGGTGGGGGACCATGCTCTTAGGCGAATTCCAGGCCAATTGGCACAACTAGCGTTTTGCTAAGAGAGCTCTCTGCACCCCACATTGGTGAGTGGCATCTGGGGTCTTAAAAGCTGCCAAGCTGCCATCCGAGGACACAGCAAATGGTCCCAACTCAGCAGGAACGGATGCTCACCGAGGGCCAAAATGGCATGCGGTAAAGACAACCGAGAAGACAGAGAGACCCACAAGAGTGGGTGCCTACATCAACCTGGGACCGGAAGAACCAGATGGTGCCCGGCCACCACCAGTGATAGCCATGAAGGAGCTCACAGAGAGGAGCCTCACTGGCAACACAAGAATAAAAAGAGGTGCATCATGAGATCTCCACTAAAAGACCTCAATTGATGGTCCAGTGGTTTTGGGGTTCCTCTGAGAGCATGGCCCCCGGCCCTGATGCTGCCCTTTCCCATAAATTATAACAAAGGTCCACTCTTTGGACAGGAATGGATTGGACTTGGCAATGCAGAGTGACTGTATATTGGAAGCACATTATGGTTCTATACATCTATAGGATATCATCTTGCTGACCTCTGGCTGTAGGAAGGGGAGTGGATGGAGAGGAGGGGAAAGGAGGCTGTTGGGAGGATGAGACATGTATGGAGCAGAGAGGAATAGTGTGCAGTCACCAGAGAGGGAGAGCAGTGGAAGCTGCATATAGGTGGGCATGTAAATTTATACATGAATGTACATTTTCACTCAGTTATGTTAAATAAAAATAAAAAATAAATTGATTTTAATATAAAAACCACCATCATGGACAAGGATGGACACTATTACTGGAAGTTTCAATATGCAAGCAGGACTTAACAATATTAAATATTTATGCACCAAATAGCAGAGCACCTAAATACATTAAAGAAACACTGACTACACTCAAAAAGGACATAGGTCATTACATAATAATAGTGGGAGACTTCGACACTCCACTCTCAATATTGGACAAATCGTCTAGGAAAAAAAGCTCAATAAAGACACAGAAGACCTTATTGCCACAATCAACCAGCTAGACCTCATCGACACATACAGAACTTTCTATCGATCAGTAGAAAACTAAACCTTCTTCTCCAGTACACATGGGACATTCTCCAGAATAGACCATGTGTTAGGACACACAGCAATTCTCAACAAAATCCATATCATTGAATTAATGCAAAGCATCTTCTCAGATCATAAAACCATAAAAGTCGAAATCAGTTGCAGAAAAAACATAGATAGAAAGCGGAACTCGTGGAAAATGAACAACACCTTGCTCAAAAAACCATGGGTTATAGAAAAAATCAAGGGTGAAATAAAGAGATGTATGGATTGCAATGAGAAGGAAAACACTTCCTACCAAAACCTATGGGATACAGCCAAAGCAGTGCTCAGAGGTCAGTTTATCTCCATAAATGCACACATCTGGAAGAAAGAAAGAAACCAAATCAAAGAACTAACCCTACAGCTTGAACAAGTAGAGAGAGAACAAGAGAGGAACCCCTCAAGCATCAGAAGAAAACAGATCATAAAGATCAGAGAGGAACTAAACAAATTAGAGAAGAACAATCAAAAAAATTGAAAAGACCAAAAGCTGTTTTTTTGAAAAGATCAACAAAATTGACAAACCACCGACTAAACTTACTAAAGAAACACAGGAAAGGAAACAAATAACCCAAATAAGAAAGGAGAGGGGAGTTGTCACAACAGATCCAGCAGAAATCAAAAATATCATAGCTGAATACTATGAAAGATTGTATTCTAACAAATTTGAAAACCTAGAGGACGTGAACAAATTCCTAGGTTCATATCACCTACCAAAATTATCACAAGGTGAAGCAGAACTTAATAAACCCATCACAAAGGAAGAGATTGAAGAAGTCATCCAAAAACTACCAACCAAAAAAAAGCCGGGGCCAAGATGGCTTCACTGCAGAATCCTACCAAGATTTTAGAGAAGAGTTATCTCCGGCACTACTGAGACTATTTCACAACATAGAAAAGAATGGAGTACTCCCAAATTCATTCTATGAAGTCAGCATAACCCTGATACCAAAGCCAGGCAAGGACTCAACAAAACAGAACTACAGACCAATATCACTCATGAATCTAGATGCAAAAATCTTCAACAAAATTTTTGCCAACAGAGTACAACAACATATCAAAAAAATAATCCATCATGACCAAGTTGGATTCATACCAGGGATGCAAGGCTGGTTCAACATCAGAAAAACAATTAATGTGATCAACCACATAAATAACACGAAAGACAAGAATCACCTGATTTTGTCTGTTGATGTAGAAAATGCATTTGATAAAGTCCAACACTCATTCATGCTAAAAACTCTCAGCAAAATAGGAACAGACAGCAAATTCCTCAATGCAATAAGGACCATTTTATACAAAGCTAGCTGCCTACATCACCCTGAATGGAGAGGGACTGAAACAATTGCCCTTGAGAACCAGAACTAGACAAGGATGCCCACTCTAACCTCTCCTATTTAATATTGTGCTACAAGTTCTAGAAAGAGCAATTAGACAAGACCAAGAAATAAAGAGCATTTGCATTGGCAAAGAAAAAGTCAGAATCTCCCTATCTGCAGATGATCTGATTGTATGCACAGAGAATCCTAAGGAATCCATAAGTCAACTACTCAAACTGATAGAAGCGTTCAGGAAAGTCTCAGGATACAAGACAAACATAAGTAAATCAGTAGGATTCCTTTATACCAATAACGAGATTGTTAATGAAGAAATCACCAAATCAATACCATTTGCTATAGTCCCTAAGAAGATAAAGTACCTAGGAATAAATCTAACCAGAGAAATAACAGACCTTTACAAAGAGAAATTTAAGTCCTTACTACAAGAAACTAAGAGAGACTTACATAAATGGAGAAACCTACCCTGCTCATGGATGGGAAGACTTAACATTGTGAAAATGTCTATTTTACCCAAAGAAATCTACTTACATAATGCAATCCCAATACAAATTCCAGTGACTTTTTTAATGAGGTGGAGGAACAAATTACCACCTTTGTTTTGAAAGGGAAGAAGCCCCGGATAAGTAAAGCACTACTAAAGAAGAACACACTGGGAGGCCTCTCACTGCCTGACTTTAGAACCTATTACACTGCCACAGTACTCAAAACAGCCTGGTACTGGTACAGAAAGAGACAGACCAATGGAACAGAATTGAGAGCACAGAGATGACACCATCTTTCCTATGAAGAGTTGATATTTGACAAAGACCCCAAGACTTTAAACTAAGGTAAAAACAATCTCTTCAACAAATGCTGCTGGCAAAATTGGATATCCATCTGCAATAAATTGAAAGAAGACCCATATCTTACACCTTATACAAAAACCAACTCAAACTCAATAAAAGACCTAAATACAAAACTTTAAATGATAAAGCTCATCCAAGAAAATGTAGCAACAACAATGGAAGTTTTAATACACAATGTAGACAGACTTCAAAATCTGTCAATCAAACCACAATCATCAGAAGAGAAAATAGATAAATGGGAACTACTAAGAATTAAACACTTCTGCTCACCCAGAGACTTTACTGATAGTATTAAAAGGCCACCAACAGAATGGGAAAAAATATTTGGCAACTATATGTCAGATGGATGCCTGATCTCCATAATCTGTAAGGTACTACAAAAATATCATTAAGAAAAAGATAAATCATTCGATGAAGTGATGGGCAAAGGAGATGGACAGACACTTCTCTAAAGAGGAGATCCAGGCAGCCAAAAAACACATGCAGACATGCTCGCGATCATTAGCTATTAAAGAAATTCAAATCATAACTACAATGAGATACCATCTCAGCCCCAAAAGATTGTCCATGATCCAAAAAACGCAAAACAACAAATGCTGGAGAAGCTGTGGAGAAATTGGAACTCTCCTACACTGTTGATGGGATTGCAAAATGGTGCAACCTCTTTAGAAAGCAGTCTGGTGCTTCCTTAAAAGGCTGACTCTAAATATCCCATTTGACCCAATAATTCCAGTGCTCAGAATATATCCTACAGAATCAAGGCCATTCACACCAATTAATGCATGCACACGAATGTTTATTGCAGCACAGTCCACAATAGCAAAAAGATGGAATCAACCCAGATGCCCAACAACAGAGGAATGGTTAGGTAAACTATGGTATGTATACTCAATGGAACACTATGCAATGACAAAGAATAACGATGATTTTAGGAAAGATCTCATAACCTGGTTTCAATTGGAAGACATTATGCTAAGTGAAAGTAGTCAACAACAAAAGGACAAATATTGTATGAGACCCCTACGACAAGAACTTAAAAACAGACTCATACATGGAAGTAAAGACTCTCTGATGGCTACCAGGGTGGGGAGGGAGGGAGGGTGAAGGGGGGAGGATTTAGATTACATAGCTGATAGAAATTTGGTTGGGTGAAATCTGTGACAGCACATATTAGAAAGAAGATCAATATTAACTAGACTTCAACATAACATGATTATTCCTCTCCTCTTAACCAAATACTGCAAGGACAGAGCAGCTGGGGTGGGGGGGCCGGGGACTATATTTTCAGGAGAAATCGAGGCCAGTTGGCACAACTAGCATTTTGCTAAGAGAGCCTTCTGCACCCTACATTGGTGAGTGGCATCTGGAGTCTTAAAAGCTGCCAAGCTGCCATCTGAGGGTACAGCAAATGGTCCCAACTCAGCAGGAATGGATGGTCACCAAGGACCAAAACGACATGGGGGAAAGAGAACCCAGAAGATAGAGAGACCCATGTGAGTGGATGATTACATCGACTTGTGACCGGAAGAACCGGATGGTGCCCGGCCACCACCAGCAATAGCTGTGATGGAGCCCACAAACCTGAATCTCACTGGCAACAGAAGAATAAAAAGGGATGCACCCTGAGATCTCCACTAAAAGACCGCAATTGATGGTCCACAGGCCCCTGAGTTCTCTTGGGAGCATGGCCCTTGCCCTTGGCCCTGATGCTGCCTCTGTCCATAAATCATAATGGAGTTCAACTCTTCAGACAGGAATGGATTGGACTTGGGGACACAGAGTGACCATATGATGTGTGCACTTTATGGTTCTATGCATCTATAGGACATCGTCCTCCTGACCTCTTACTGGAGATGCAGGAGTGGGTTGAGAGGAGGGGATAGAAAATTGTTGGGAGGATAAGACATGTATGCAGCAGAGAGGAAGAGTGTGCTGTCAGCGGGCAGGGATAGCAGTGGGAGCTGCATACAGGTGGGCATGCAAATTTATAAGGGAATGTACATTTTCATTCAATCATAATAAATAAAAAGAGCTAAACTGCTACCTAGTAGGTAGGCAGTTCAAATCCACTGTCTGTTCTTTGGAAACCCTATGGGGTAACTCTATTCTGGAACTGATATTTCAAAATAAGCCCCTACACTTATCATCAGTTAATTTCCTTGAAGGCTGCCAAGATCATTCAATGGAGAAAGAACAACTTTTTCAACAAGTGATGCTGAGACAACTGAATATTCACATGCAAAAAATGACTCTGAGCCCCTACATCGCACCATACACCAATATTAACTCAAAATGGATGACAGACCAAAATGTGAGGCCTAAGACTATTGAAACTCTTTGAAAATTATATATCAGTATCTCCCATGAAACTAGACGTAAAAATCCTCAACAAAATCCTAGCCAATAGATTTCAACAACATATCCAAAAAATAATTCACCATGACCAAGTGGGATTCATACCAGGGATGCAGGATTAGTTTAACATCAGAGAAACAGTTGATGTAATCAACTATATAAATAACACAAAGGATAAGAATCACTGTATTTTATCAATTCATACAGAAAAAAGCATTTGACCAAATCCAACATCAATTCATGGTAAAAACTCTCAGTAAAATAAGAATAGAACGGAAATTCCTCAACACAATAAGAGGCATCTATGCAAAGCCAACCACCAACATCATCCTTAATGGAGAGAGACTGAAAGAATTCCCCATGAGAGCATGAACCAGGCAAGGATATCTACCATCACCACTTCTACTCAACACTGTGCTAGAGGTTCTGGCCACAGCAATCAGACAAGACAAAGAAATAAAGGGGATTCACATCAGTAAAGAAGTAAAAGTATCGCTATTTGCAGATGATATGATCTTATACACAGAAAACCCTAAAGAATCCATACATAAACTACTGAAGTTAACAGAAAAGTTCAGCAAAATATAAAAATGTCAGAAAAACATAAATAAATCAATGGGATTCTTTTATACCAACAAAGAGACCATTAAAGAGGAAACCACCAAATCAATATCATTTATAATAGCCCCCAGAGATGTAAGAGACCTATACGAAGAAAATTACAAGACTGTACTGCAAGAAACCAGGAGACTTATGTAAGAGGGGAAGTCTACCTTGTTCATGGATAGGAAGACTTAACATTCTGAAAATCTCTATTCTACCCAAAGCAGTCTACATATACAAGGTAATCCCAATACATATTCCAATGCCATTTTTCAATGAGATGGAGGAACAAATCACCAACTTCATTTGGAAAGAGAAGAAACTTTAGATAAGTAAAGCACCAGGGAAGAAGAGAAACATGGAGGGAAGCTTCACACTATCTGACCTTGGAACCTATTACACTGCCTCATTACTCAAAAGAAGCCTGGTACTAGTACAAAAAAATAGTTGATATTTGGCAAAGGCCCAAAGGTTGTAAGCTAGGGTAAAAATATTCTCTTGGTAAAATTTGATATCCATTTGCAAAAAACCAAAACAAGACTCATATCTCCCAACTTACACAAAAACTACCTTAAAATGGACCAAAGACCTTATCAAATCTAAAATGATAAATATGATGGAAGAAAAGACAGGGACAACATTAGAAGCCTTAATACATGGTTTAAACAGAATACAAAATATTATCAGCAATGCACAAACAGCATAAGAGAAAATACATAAATGGAAGCTACTAAAAATCAAACACTTCTGCTCATCCGAAGACTTTATCGAGAGAGTAGAAACTGTCCACAGAAAGGGAGAGAATATTTGCCAACTACATATCAGATCAATGCCTAATTCCCATAATCTTCAAGGTGCTCCAATGTATCAACAAGAAAAAGACAGATAAACCAATTAAACACGGAGCAAAGGATATGGACAGACTTCTCCCAAGAAGAAATTCAGGCAGCCAAAAGACACACGAGGAAACGCTCATGATCATTAACCACCAGAGAAATCCAGATCAAAACTTCAATGACCTACCATCTCACCCCAACAAGGCAGGCACTAATCCAAAAAGATAGAACAACAAATGCTGGAGAGGTTGTGGAGAGACTGAAACTCTTCTACACTGCTGGTGGGAATGTAAAATGGTACAACCTCTTTGCAAAACAATTTAGTACTTTTTAAAAAGCTAGAAATATAAATACCGTAAGATCCAGAAATCCCACTGTTTGGAATGCATCCTAGAGAAACAAGGGTTATCACATGAACAGGTACGTGCTACGTGCACATGCATGTTTATTGCAGCACTGTCCACAATAACAAAAAGATGGAATCAATCTAGGTGCCCATCAACAGATGAACAGATAAACAAACTATAGTACATATATACACAGTGGAATGTTTCAGGGTGATAAAGAAAAATGATAATTTTAGGAAGCACCTCATAACCTGGTATCAACTAGAAGACATTATGCTGAGTGGGTTCAGTCAGCTGCAGAAGGACAAATACTGTATGAGACCACTATTATAAAGACTTAAGGAAAGAATGCACAGAAGAGAATATTCTTTCATGGCTACAAGGGTTGGTGGGGAGAGGGTTGTTCATAGATTAGATAGTCAACAGGAATTGGGTTAGGTGAAGGGAGTGACAGCACATAGTAGCAGCCAGGTCAGCATAACTGGACTACAGTGCAAGCTAGAAGGTTTTCTAAATTCAACCCAACATTTCAAAGGGCAGAGTAGCAGGGACAGAGGTGTGGAGACCATGTTTTCAGGGGACATAGAGGTCAGTTGGAATAGATAGTCTTTTGCTAAAGGAGTCTTCTGCACTCCATATTCCTGAGTGGCGTCTGGGGTCTTAAAATCCAGCAAGGTGCCATCTGAGGAAAATCAATTAGTCCCAACCCACCAGGAATGGATGTCGACCAAAAACAGCAAAGACACAAGAAAAAATGAGTCTGGAAGACAGGAGAACCAGTATGATGGGGAGACTACATCAGCAGGTGACCAGAAGAACAAGGTGGTGCCTGGCTACCACCAAAGACAGCCCTGATAGGAGACACAATGTAGAGTCCCTGACGTAAACATGAGAAAGAGAGTGTGTAGATCAAGAACTCTATTAAAAAACCAGACCTGATGGCCTAACAACCTGGAGGGTCCCCTGAGTACATGGCCCCTGGACTTGTTCCTAGCCCCAGAGCTGAAACCAGGACTGAAGAAACACATCAGACAATGAACAGACCAGACTTGTAGACACTGAGTGATGAAGGTGGTGCGTGTATTTATGGTTTAATACACGCATGAGACTGTCCTACTGGTTTCTTTTTAGAGGGGAGAGGAGAGGGTGAAGGGGAGAAGGCAAGTATTGGTTGAGTGGATACTGGAAGTAAAGAGTGAGAAAGAAGAGTGCTGTCACAGAGTGAACAGAACAGAGTGGCAGAGAGGCGGGTACTCGGGGTTTTGTGTGGAAAATTGACTTGGATTATAAACATTCACTTGATCGCAATTTGAAAAAAAAAAAAGACTCAGACAGAAACATTACAAGTGAATCTTATTGTCCTTGGGCCAGCCAACAGCATCTTAGATACGGCATCAAAAGCGCACACGACTGTTATAGATTGAACTGTGTCCCCCCCAAAATATGTGCTGTAAATCATGCTATTTCTGTCATGGTAATTCCATCTGGGAATAGGATTTCATTTGCCATGTTAATTAGGCAATATTAGTGCAGAGTATGGTTTAAGTTCATCTCTTCTGAGATATAAAAGAGCAGGTTAAACAAGCAGCAAGCAAGCACAGTTGGGGAAAGATAAACACCATACCACTTGAGATTTCCAAGGAACCAGGAAACAGAAGCTGAAAAGACTCAATGACCTTCATCCAGACCCAACAGAGAGAGAAAGCCTTTCCTAGAGTTGGTGTCTTGAACTCAGACTTCTAGCCTCCTAAAATGTGAAATAATAATAATAATGTCTTCTTTAAAGCCACCTGTTTGTGATATTTCTGTTACAGCAGCCCTAGATAACTAAGACAATGATAAAATAAACAAATTAGCTGGACTTCATTAAAATTTTAAAGAATTGCATCAAAGGACATCATCAAAAAAGTGAAAGTTACAGTATGCAGAATTAAAGGAAATATTTGGAAATCACTTATCTGATAAGCGACTGGTATCACGAATATACAAAGAACTCTTACAATCAACAGTAAAAAGACAAACCTTCTAAACATCCCCAATTAAGGCCACAAATCTCTTTAAGAATCTGAAACATAACTCTCTCAAAAAACAACCTGTCTTCCAATAAAATTGCACTTGCGTGCCCACACTCATGCACGTGTGGAAAATGCTGCATACTCTTTCCAGAGGTTCCTGGAGTCCCTTTTAAGTCAAGCTTGGATTGACCTTTAACAACCCAAAGGCCAAAGACACAGTCATTTCCGTACTCTAGACATAATGAACCTCTTCCAGCTTCACACTTTCTCCTCTCCCCTCTTGGATTCTACACATCCTGCTCCATCTCCCTGAACTATCTTCTCCCTAACACTGTTAATTCTTCTGGAGTTGATTTAAGAGTTACCTCCCACAAGAAGCTCAACAGGATCTATCTTCCTACTACCACCCACTTAGATTGGCTGTCTCTTTCTACTCCCTGTGCTTGTACTCCATGGTAGCATTTTTGTAATAGCCTGAGTATTGGCTTACAAGCACCATGAGAGCACAATCTACAAAGTTATGTTCATTTCTTCCTCCCCGGCATCAGACACATAATCAGTTTTCGGTAGAAGTTTGTTGAATAGTGAATAAATAAATCAGTTAAGTACTACCTCCATTTTACAAATCTGAAATTGAGACTCATATAATTAAAATGCCATACTAAATAGAACACAAACCCCAAATATCTTCACTCTAATTTTATCAGGGCCTGTTTCTGATACTCAGCTCTAATGTGTAATCAGACTTGAGAAATGCATCAGTCCCCAGATGTAACTGTAGGGACTCTTCCTAGTTTTAATCTTCAATTTGTACACCACTGCTTTTATCATGGAGCGAAAGTCTCTCCTATAGAATCCCATAGACTATGTCGTTATGACTGAAAGTTAGAGGACAGATCCAGAATTTCAACACCAGGTATAAGAATTCCCAAGCACACAGGTACTCACTTTTTCTACTCATCCTGGGACTCCCAAACATCAAGGACACCAATTAGCTAAAGGACTCAAGGCACTCCCTTGAGTGTGTACAGTCCCTCAGGGTGCATGGCTTATCAAGTGGAGAGTACCTTTGTAGCAAACCAGGGCCATGTCAGGTCACACGGCTCAGCAAGGAAAGCACGGGCTGTTCAATCACACGTGTCTTCCTGCCAGATGTGCCCTTTCTCCATGACCTACATTGGTAAAATCAACAGGAAGGGCAGGAACCAGCATAAGGATAGAGGAGGAGGAAATATTGGCAGGTGTCCACGTCCCTAAGAAGGTCTTCTTGAGATGCTTCCCCAGCCTCACAGGCAACGCTACGCCTACTTTTTGAAAGGCTGGCTGAGAGGTCCTTGAGGTCAGGATCCAACTGTCATTTCACGTCCTAACAGCCCATTTCAGTGTCCCTGGACAATAATGGTAAAAAAACAAAAACCAAACCTGTTGCTGTCGAGTCGATTCCAACTTATAGTGACCCTAATGGACAGAGTAGAATTGTCCCATAATGTTTCCAAGGAGCATCTGGTATATTTGAACTGTCAACCTTTTCATTAACAACCATAGCTCTTTAAACACTACATTACCAGGTGTCCGTTTGCCCTCGGAGATATTTATGGTCCTAATAGATGGTTCTAATCACACCAGTTGGTCAGACACCAGAGTCACACTCTAGGATGAGTCCTGAAGAAGCCTAGAAGAAAGAAGAAAGTTCCTGCCTTCAAGAAACTCCCTGGGAAGAAGTAAGATGGACTGATAAACAGGTGGTGATTAAACACTATTCGAAGGCACTTGGCTTTTGGCTAAGAGAAGAATAGAGACTTGGGTGGTCTAGGAGCATAATGGGAAGGCACTTGACCCAGCCTGGGCAATAGGGATCTGGGAGAACGAGGGAAGAAAACAGGTGGCCTCGGCTGAATCTCTAAGGCTGAGCAGCATTAGTCAGGCAATGGGGAGGAGGTGGGGGTGAATGATTAGGGTGGGCGCTCCAAGGACAGGGAGCAAATGCCCAAAGCTGGAAGCCAGAAAGCACAGCCTGGTCAGGAGCGGTAAGGGAGCATTTCCTTACAGTGCAGTGTAAAGGCAAGCTGAGGAGGCAAGAAAGATGAGACTGAAAGTGCTAACAAAGGGGCAAGTATGTGATAACCTGAATTCCTCTCCTTCCTGAACTCCCACAAGGCTCACATAAGAGGCAGAACATGGAGAAAATAATGGTTGATCTCCCCAAGACCCTTAACAATCCTCTGTTCATCCAACCCCAGAGCCATTCCCTTTGCCCCCACCCACAGCAGACTGGGACACCTCCCTTTTAGACGCAAAAGTAGGCACTGGCTTTCCTAGTGTTCTGCTACGAGGGCTTGCTGCCAGAGGTCCTGGGGCTAATGGCTCTAACTAGTTCAACTAGGAGACTTGCCCTTTCTGAAGAAAATCAAAGAGCATTTCAGCTTCCAGTGGGCTGGCTTACTGTTAGAAATACTTTCATACAGGAAGGGTTAGGATTTTCAAAATCTTACAAGGGAAAAAGGACCCTCAGAAGTTAGGAAGCAATCTAGGCCAATCCCCTTATTCCATATGAGGAGAAAACGAGATCCCAAAAGAGGAAGGTTCTTTTCTTGAGTCACAAAATAAAGGGCACCTCCCAGGGCAGCACAGTGGGAAAAAAATACAACAAAAACAATGTTTAGAGACTGATTAAATCTCACAGTTTCAGCACTGTGTGTATAACCTTAGGCAGGCTGCCGGGATTAAAGGACAAAACAACATTTGTAAAAGCCATGTACAGTTATTAAGCCCTTACTAGGTTGCAGTAAATGGGCACTATTGTTGTAATTTTCTGGAACCTTTAAATCAATATGACATGAACAAAGAAATTAGTTGAAACATTGAGAAGAGTGAGAAGTTCTTCCCATGTAGTGGGTGCTGGGTCATCAGACTACTGTGACGTCCATGTGAGGCCCACCTGGCAGGGCTAATGGACTCAAGTACAGGATTCTTTTGACTTCTAAGAATGAAAGACATCACCTTGTGGACCAAGGTGTGCTTGGCCCAAGCCATAGTGTTTTCAATCATCTCATGTGCGTGGGAAGGCTAGACAATGACTAAGGAAGACCAAAGAAGAACTGACTCCTTTGTGTATTTAGCAAAGGATGCTAAATATACCACGGACTGCCAGAAGAATAAGCAAGTCTGTATTGGGAGAGGTAAACCAGAATGCTCCTTAGAAGCAAGGATAGCAAGACTACATCTCATATACTTTGGACGTGGATCGGTACCTGAAGAAGGACGTCATTCTTGGCAAAATAGATGGACTGACCCTGTTGCTGCAACAATGGGCTCAGACACAACAGCAGTTCTGAGGGTGGTGCAGGACAAGGCAGCTCTTCATTCTGTTGGGCACAGGGCTCTTATGAGTCAGAATTGACTTGATAGCACCTAACAACAAGAATGAAAGGAATGAGCATTGCCATGAGATTAGTGTGCTCACACCAGTATACCAGTTTACCCACTTAATCTTGAATCTTATTCTGCGCCAGTTTTAACATTTCTAATTAGTGTACCTTGAGGCCTGGTGATGTCCCTCTGTAGTTCTTCTCTAGCAGAACAATCCAGGAATAGAGAGGGTCCCTCCTTTTGCTTTGCCTGCCATTTGCCACCGTTCATTAAGAAAAGCTGGCTATCATTGTTGATGCTTTACATAAATACAGGAGGAAATACTGACATGCTCACTAAGAGTATATGGTTTCAATCATACAGCAGAATATGCAGCTTAATGATGTGGAATACATGTACTCATTGCCAAAGTGCAGGAAAACCAGACAGAGGGTCAGGTAAAGGTCATGTCCATCCACTGTTTCAGACAAGTCACTTGACCCTTCTGAATCTATTTCTTTATCTTCTAAAAGATCATTTTTCCTCTCTGTGCTCACAAGGTTGCTCTGATGATGATGACGATGATGATAACTTGATGTTTACTCAGTGCCATGACTATGTACCAAAAACTGAGTTCAGTACTTTATTTACATAATCTCATTTATTTCTCACAATCAACTTAAGAGAACATATCATCAATTCCCATTTTTATAGATGAAACTGCAACTTAGAGAAGTTTAGTACCCTCTACCAAAAGGGCAGAGGTAGAATTCAAACCCAGTTCTTGGCTTTGAACCATCCTTTTGTGCTACATTTTTATCCATCAAAGTCCTACCTAGTCTTTCAGCAAGAATTCTAAGCAGGAGACAATCAAAAGCTCATGTTAGATCTCTCTCTTCCAATGAAGTTGCACAGAGTAACCACAAAATTCTTCTTAATCTCAACTGAAGTGTCTCTTATTTATTTAAGAAATGATTTTTGTAATTCTCAAAGTCTTGTTAGGAGACACTGCAAGGAAAGATAAGACTTTAATCTGTGTAGGTGATTAGTACTTTTTTTCTTTCTTTTTAATTCTGCTTGGTCAATTGTGTCTATTTCTGAGACCTAAAAGAAAATATAAAAGCTAAGAAATTTGAACAAGACTTTTCTCATAATTCAGCAAGACTCTTGATGCAATCTGCGGAAAGAACACACTTCACATTGAGCTCTGAAAGAAAAAAAGATTAAACCTTATATTTTAAGCAAAAAATAGCCTTTAAGAGCTTTTTGACACTAATTGTATATTTTTAACAGCAGACATCTCTCTATTACACAGGATATTTTATGTTATGTCAGAATTAAACTCAAGAAGCCCCTCTGTCACGGACCCAAATCCCCATCATTTCAGGGAGTGCTCTCCAGAGAGCCTCCACAGAAACAATCTCAAGTGACTATGGCAGTTGTGGAGTATGATACAGAACTGGAAACATGGTGTAATTTGTTCTTTTTTTTCATTCAGAAAGGACTTCTTCGAGGACTATGATTCATTCCACAAGCATATGTGCACAGCTGTGTGATGGGTAAGAAAAGCAAGACATGGTCTTCTCTTCTCCACACTGGAAGAATTTTTAACAATGCCAGTTAAAAAACAAGACAACAACTCTTAATGCTGAGCTGGTTCCATGCTAGGCAGAGTGCCTGGTATGTTACACTGAATGACTTCATTTCATCCCCACTCTAACCCAGTGAAGAAGCCTCACCAGTCCCACTAGTACTACTTCTTTCATACATGGAGAATGAGGTTTGGTGAGATTAATAAACCTGCCCGAATCATACAAATAATCCATTGCCATCGAGTGACTCATAGTGACCCTGCAGGACAGAGTAGAACTGCCTCATAGAGTTTCCAAGGAGCACCAGGCGGACTCAAATTGCAGACTTTTGGGTTAGCAGCCTAACACTTAAGCACTATACCATAAGCATTTCCATCATACAGATACTAAGTGCCCAGAGTCAGGTTCAAGCCCAGGTTTACCAGACCAATGCACCTTATTTGCTTTACCTGCCATACTATCCCAGAGTGAAGAAGCACAGTAAATGGTAGGTGAGTTGGGAAAAGAGAGCTAAACAGGGATCTCAATCCCCCTAACCTTTACAGACTTGGTGGAGGTTAAGCAGTGGGTAAGCGCTCCTCTACTAAGTGAAAGGACCCACCAGCTGCTTTTTGGGAGAAAGATGTGGCAGTCTGCTATTGTAAAGATCACAGCCTTGGAAGGCTATAGGTGATTTCTGCCCGGTCATGTATGGTTGCTCGGAGTCCGAATCGACTCGATGGCACACAGCAACAACAATAATTAACGCCAGTGTACAAACTCTGGTGGCTGTAGCGGTTAAGTGCAACGTCTGCTAACCAAAAGGTGGGCAGTTCAGATCCACCAGATGCTCCTTGGAAACCATATAAAACAGTTTCCTCTGATCTCTAGGGTCCGTATGAGTCGGAATTGACTGGACACCAGTGGATTTAGTCTAGTATAGTGTCACTGGAAACCCTGATGGCATAGTGGCTAAGTGCCACAGCTGTTAACCAAAAAGTTGGCAGTTTGAATCCAGCAGGCGCTCCTTAGAAACTATATGGGGCAGTTGTATTCTGGCCTGCAGGGTCTCTATGAACTGGACTCGACTTCACGGCAGTGAGTTTTTAGGAGTACAGTGCTGCTATGAGAGGGAATCGACTCAACAGCAAAGGGATTTTTTTTTTTTTTTGGAGTTAAGTACCCAGATGGTGTAAACGATCTGTGATTGGCTACTAACCTAAAAGAAACCCTGGTGATACAGTGGTGAAGAGCTACAGCGGCTAACCCAAAGCTCAGCAGTTTAAATCCACCAGGCGCTCCTTAGAAACCCTACCAGACAGCTCTACTCTGTCCCTAAGCCGGAATCTACTCGACAGCAACTTTGTCTGGTAGACTAACCCAAAGGCTGGCTGCTTGAATCCATCCAGCGGCGGTCCAAAACAAAGACCTGCTGATCTATGTCTGTAAGATCGTTGAGTCGATTCTGACTCATAGTGACCCCATGTGTGCAGAACAGAATTGCTCCATATGCTTTTCAAGGCTGTGACCTTTCAGAAGCAAATTGTCAGATCTGTCTTCCTAGGCACCTCTGGTGGTTTTGAACTACCAGCCTTTAAATTATTGCCGAGCACTAGAATGTTTGTGCCACCTAAAACCTCCTTCCATAAGCAGTCCTTGCCATAAAGTTGGTCCTGTTGGGGGGTGGGAAGGGAAACCCTGGTAGCACAATGAGTTAAGCGCTACAGTTTGCTAACCAAAAGGTAGCAGTTCAAATCCGCCAGGCGCTTCTTGGAAACTCTATGGGGCAGTTTTACTGTGATCTCTAGGGTCTCTATGAGACAGATCCAATTGGATGGCAGTGGGTATGGGGGGGATGGACCTGGCCCAGAGAATTCCCAAGGAGTGCATGGTGGATTTGAAACTCCAGTCTTTTGATTAGCAACTGTAGCTCTTCACTACTACACCACCAGGGTTTCTTGGTCATTGAAAACCCTATTATATGCACAGTTCTACTCTGACACACATGGGGTCACTGTGGGCCAGAATCTACTGGATGGCAATGGGTTACAGCAGAGTGACAAGGATGAGACAAGGCAGAAAACTAGGGGCACAAAATTTAAGGAGGCCCCGTCCCCCAGGTCATAGAAGACTATGTACAATGGTGCAAAAGCTCCAGTTGAATCATCCTTAAGACTCAAGCACATATCCAATCACATTTCTTGTAGTGCTCTGACCACCGAAAAATCAGGGAGCATCTTCGTACATTGAAATTATGATACCTGCCCTCTCCTAATAGGTAAAACACAGCACAATTCAATGTATTATTAAGAAAATACTCAATATATCCTAGGCTTTCGCTTTTACACTCCTAAGAGTGCCTCCTTAAATTTTGTGCCCTGGGTGCCTTGCTTGTCCCACCTGGGTCCCAGCTCTGGTCTGGAGCCTCACCTTCAATAAAAGTGTGTCAGTTAATAAATGCCCTTGTCGAGGGCCATGTGGCCCTAGTACCTGTGCTCAACCACTGAGCTCTGTTGGCGCTATCCAAGGCAAAAGGATTCTGCATTGCAGGGCTTCTTCTCAAGAATTAGGAACCTCTCATTGTCTTGATTTTAAATCAAGAAAATACCCAGGCTTCGTATTATGTCAACTTCCTGAGAAGCATTTCTTTCTATTCATTTCTTGATATGCTGTCCCCTTGGCAAGCAGTAGTTAATGCTTCAAGTCTCTTTGTGAGCAGTTTTGGTACTCCCTCACACTTCACTCCAACTGAATTGCTTACACCACCACCTACTCGATTCCTCCTTTCAAAATGAAAGTCAAGAGCTGTAACATATTGAGCTGGAACCACCAAGAATACCCTGCAACTCTCAGCCAATCTGGGCAACTTCCAGGCTACTGATCAGTAACCACCTCCACCCCCACCCCCACCCCGCATCTCCCCTCACTAAGCCTTACCTTGGGGAGGTGGCAATTTCTCCTTAGCTTCTGTGGAATATACTTTGGAAATAAGCTCTAGTTCATGCAATACACAGGAGGAAGGGTTTTACTCCTGCCTACTTCTAAGACCGCATGCTCTATTGTAGGAAGCCCAAGGAGGACAGAGAGTCAAAGGGGCTTGATTGCCAGGAGTGCCTTCTTCAGGCTATCAAGCAAATCAGATATGACAACTTGGTCCTCTTTGGTCAAATGGTTATGACAACTATTTTGACAGCAATTTGGACAAAGCAGAAAATAAATTAATGATCAAAAGTGTTATTCACACAACAGTGTTCAAAAGAATTGATATTTATTCAATATCAAAAATATGTTTGGAAGTCATCAAACGGAAGCATCTGCATATAGCAGTGCAAGCTGAACACGGAGCATAGGTAACATCTTGGTAGCAGTTTTTGTTATTGTTCTTTAGAAATACTTTGACCGTCATTACAGTGGCTCTACTCTGTGCCTGCACAACTGGCATGTTCACTCGAGTTTGTTTAAAGGGAATGATGCTCCTCATGGACAAGTCCATGGTGGTGGCACAATTTAAATGATTTTATAGTTATTAACATTTACTTACTTTTTTAATGAAGAAAGCAATTATTTGTAATTGTGTTAAATAATTTGCCTTGTAAACTTTCACTTTAAACACAACAAAATATTACTAAAAAATTATGTTAAAGAAAACAAGTTCCTTTATTAACACAATCCCAAACACTAAAATCCCAGACCAACCCTGTTGGATTACAGTGTTAGTTCTTTGAGGAATCTACATGATGGTTTATAAAGATCAGATAGATAACGGAAGCAAAGGGGTCCCAGCACATAACTCTATTTTGATGCATCTAAAGCATCAATCTTGGCTCAAAGCATCAATCTACAGGATGTAAGACTCACTGGTCTTATTACTGAATATTTTCCTCCTACTATTACTTGATATATGTTGAAGGTTTCATTTTGTAGCATACACAATAAATTGGATTTTTTTTTCTTGTAGACTAGGTAATTTCACCAAAATAGGGAGGACAACATTGTTCTTTAATGACATTATCTCTAATGACACCAAACTAGTGGAGTTAGCAAGTTTCAAAATCCATATTTTTAAAACACAAAGATGTATCAACTAAATTGTGGTCTAAAGGGCAGAAAAAAACCTATCTAGAAATGGATTTAGCTCTGTGAACAATTAGAAACAATACTGAAAGCTGCTCATTTATGTCCTTCCCCTGTCATCATGTCATCTGGGTCTTTCAGTGATGGACTAAGAAACGAAGCAAGGTTTTCAATGTGTTTTTTCTTGGGGGAAAAATAAAAACATTAAACTTTATACGTTTAAGTATCTGTTCACCGAATGACAGTCCTTTCATAAAAGTCCAGCTTGGGTTTTGTCTGGGAGGGGAAAGAAGGAGGGAGTCTGTGAATACCACAGAGTCATTTAAAATATATAGTATTAGCTAATTGATGAGAGGACTAAAAACAATAGTAAGTGGACAGTCTGGCTTAGAGACAGGAGCAGGGCTTTATGGTGAAACCGAGTTTACATTAGAGGCCTGTTTTTCCCCTTTCCTTATATGAAATGAACAGCTGTAATTGAAAAGCAAGGAGATCTATGGTTTATAGAAATAGGTGTTGTGAAGAGCCTTCGCCGTCTAATTTTCTTCCTATTGCAGGGCAGGCTTCCATTGTCTGTTTTTTAGAGCTAATTTCTTTTCTGATCAAAAGGCCCACGTAGTTGAAAAGGTAGTAATGACTATTCATTTGGCTGAAGCCTCCATTCTCCAGACTGTAAGCTTTATTTAGAAATGGCTATTTCTTTCTAAAAGGAAAAGCTCATTTATGTCCTCTATAATGTCAATTAAAGTAGAATATATTTTAATTATTTATCCTGAGGAGAAACCTTTTAGGAACTTAATTTAGTATGCCTATGCTATGCAGACATTACAATATGTGAATGCGGAATGATATCTAGGCACATGGGTTTTATTTTATTTTACCACTAATGAATAGTTTATTTGCAACTAATTAACAAGTTAAATCGGCACAATTAGTGTCGGATTTCTTTAATAATATAACTCATAAAGGGATACCCATTGGAACTGGAAAATAAGGTTGGTTGTTGGCTTTGTAAAGAAACCATTCCACAAAAGGGGCAGTTTTTCCCCATTAGAAAGGGTTATTGGGACGCTCTTCCCGCTGCTTTTTCACGTGAAAGCTGGGCTGTGCTGGGGGAGGAAATATGTTCAGAAATCCGGCGGAGACGGAGTTAATTACACAAACACCACATTAGCAAAGCCTCACACTCGTAACTCCCAGACTCTTCGCGGAGAAATGGAACTGGGGTGACCACAGCCTAAACACACAGAGCCGACTTGGTAGCGCCGTGTGGCCGCTATCCCGCACCGCAGTGGGTCCGTCTGAGGCTTGGCAGCCCCATCCTCAACTAGCAGAGGAGCTAGCTCGGGTCTCGCGGTGGGGCCAAGGACTCAGAGGCGGCGCCGGGTCACGGCCGTGGGGTTACTAGCGCGCGGGCGCCTTCGCGTGCTCAGCCAGGCTCGCAGGGAGCGTACAGGGGCGTCAGCGGGGCCCTGCAGAAGCTAGGGCGTGCCCTCCCCAGTCGCGCCAGGTCCTCTCGTCCCCAGTTCCCTGAGAGGCGCTGGGGGGTTGAGGGCGCGGGGAGCCCTCGGAGAAGATTTTCTTGTCCACAGTCCCGACCCACTAGAGGCCTGCACTCCGTGCCGGGCGCCCTGCCCAGCCTCAGTAGACGTACGACAAAGCGTTAGTAACACGGAAAGAAAGAACTGCCACAACAGGAGTTAGGAGGGTAGAGTAATTCCGCGCATCGAATTCCACGGCCCTTTAAGAGGGAAAGGATCAATAGAAAGAGCATTTCAGCAAAAAGATAAAGGAAATAAAGAACACTTGCATGCTGTCTTGAAATGTGGACTGCTCTTCAACCCCAGGATTCTTACGGACCCCCCCATCACACCTTCCTGCGCTCCCTACTGTCCGGGTCCCTGGGCGGGCCTGGTCCCTCCCGTGGTGCAGGAGGTTCGGTGGTTTTTCCAAGCACCCTGCCACGAGGAGAGCTGTCAGGTCCGAAGGCCCTGAGTCCGCCGACGTATGGGCCCGGAGCCCCCCCTCCCAGAAGTATGAGTTCGCTGTGGAATTAGCTCAACAACGCGTGCTGGTCACGACCTTAAGATTCTTTTCCTCGTCCTGGCTTCCTCTAGGCCTCGCCAACGCTCTGTTGAAGCAAGACCCATGCATTTGCAGCCACCGAAGGAAGTCGCCCAGGCGACAGGCCAGTGGGAGGGCAGGCCTGACCACAGGGTGCCGGCTTCCGGGATTCCGCTCCGCAGGGGTGAGGGTATGGCCGCCTGGAGAGCTGAGCAGGTGAGGAGAGGTGGGGGGGGGGGTTAGGGAGGGAAGAGAAGAGGGGGGGAGGAGGCAAGGGAGGCAAAGAAGCCATGACCCGGAACGCACTCTGGAAGACGGAGTAGAAGAGTCTTCCTCGCCTCCGGGAGACGGCTGTGTTTGGGTTGTGAGTTCGGCCTAGAGGCGCTGGACATAAAAGGTTGTCTAGTTCCTCCTAGTTTCTGGCCAAGACAAGCCTCAAAACCCTTCTGGCAGCGACAGAAAAGGGTCATTAACATTTTAATACCCTGTAGGTGGAAGGAGTCTTTACACCAGAACGCCAAGGTGTGGGCCGAGGGGATTCCAGGGTATCTATCACGGACAGCTCCGCTGACCAAGAGAATCGAATTTGGAAACTTGCTTTTAAAATTACATCTGTCGCCTCTAAAAGAGCTACATCAAAGTGCAAAACAATTCAGCCTTTGGGATTTCGAGGACCATGTCACCACACACCTCGCAGCTCCTAGCAACCTCTCTTGAGAGCATCAACTATTGTTTGCAGCCCGCAGCCGACTGGCTTTAGCTCCTTCCCAGACCTGTTAGGAACAGTAATGCCATTGGAAACTGGGAGGGCTGAGAGGTGTTCTGCTGGTCGGGGGAGAGGGACGGTGCAGTCTTTTCCAGACCACTGTGTTGCTGGTGAACTTTGTGATCCCTCTCCCTTTTTTAAAAAACAAGAGATGGTGCTACAGTTGCCTCCAAGCCACTGATTTCTTGATTTGTTGGTGTAAACACACAGTCTTCTTGGCTAAGATCCAGAGTTAAGGGTCAGGGGACGTTGTCAGGGAAGAAATGAAAAAGACTGCCTTTAGATAGAAACACTTTTTGTCCACCGGAAAGCAAAGCGTCTCCGGAGGTCACCAGAATAAGTCGTTGTCACTTCGTCAAAGCCAGACAGAGCCCTGGGCTTGGTTGAACTCTTTAGAAACCTGAAAGGCAGAGAGAGCCCACAGCCCGAGAGCCACCTTGGCCAGCCCTGTTGTCAGTAATCAGCAGCCCTGGGAGAACCTAAATGCAGCCCTCTCCCCAAGGCTAACGCCACACACATTCCCTCTGTCTCACCCAGCAAGCAGAAAGTCGCTGTTCTAAGAGCTTAGGCCCTCATCGGGCTAGGAGCTTGAGAAAGGTCCCCTGGACGCAGGTACCTAGGAGGAATCAACGCGGGCCACTAATGCGAGATGGGGGTTCCGCTCCCTCCTGCTCTACGTAGCTGTAACTCAAGACTGACAAGAGGGTACCCCGCGGAGACGCTGCCCTTGGGAGGACGGATTCGGCTCAGGCTCGCAACTCGAAGGCAAATCGGTGCGACCTCCGTACACCTAGCCGGCCCAGCTCCCCTCGGCTTTGCAATTACCCACCCTCTGGGGAAGATCACGGTTTCTGCCCGGCGGAGAAGCCATCAGCCTCCGGGCCTCAGAGGGCGTGGGAGAGGCCCCAAAGGTGCCTCCGGGTGAAGTTTCTTCCCGAAGCCGACAAGTGGCGCTGTTGCTGCGTCCTAGGTCCCGGGAGCCCCGGGCCGGGCCCAAGGCATAGAGAGCCGGAGCCTCGGGGAGAGCAGGGCAGGGGGCTGGGAAGGCTCCTGGTCCCGGCTCGGCTGGGCGCGCTGCCCACGAACTCTGGGAGCCCAGAGGGTGGGCGAGAGAGCTGCGAGGTGAAGTGGGAAAGGCCAGAGCTTGGGACCCACGGCGTTCCTCTTGCGTTCCTCGCGGGTGCCGGGTACCTGCTGGAGACTGTGAGGTTCTGGCTCTGAGGTATTGCCCTGCTGTCTGCCGCTACACCTCACGGTTCTGGAACAGAGGTCGTGCGGCTGGGCTGTTGCCAGAGCGGACACGGCGGGTCAGAAAAAGTGTTTCCGTTCCAGCCCTACTCCACCCCCACCCCTAACCCCCGCATCTCCTCACGCTCTCAAAGGCAAACTTGCCAGTCTATTGAAATGGTAGTTTGGGCTCAGAAAGTTTCCTGGGAAGGGCTCCGAAAGAAATTCGTCCTGGCTCTTACTTGAGGTTATGCAGACCACCCCGGAGTCACCAGTCTCGGAGATGGGTTGAATCAACGCCTCGGCGGGCGGCCGGGAGGGTGAAGGATGTGCAAAGGCGATCACCTCAGCCGCCCGTCCTAGGTAAGGGTGATGAAAAGACAAACGGCTGACGGCAGTGACAAGTTCCCCCATATACTCTGGCTCGGTAGGAGCGACGGCCCAGCACAGCATCTCTGTTTTGGGAAATATGCAGCCCACAGCACTGCCACCACAATGGCTCATTTGGGTTCCAAAACTTGGAAAGAAACCTGGCATCTGTCAGGCTACTGGACGCCAGGCCGTGTGTCGGTTGGGTAGTTTCCTAAAACGCGCTTCACTTAGCAACAGCTCCGGGGTGGACGGGGTGGGGGTGGGGCAGAGAACAGAGACCCAGTATCTGGGAAAAGCAGCGAGGGCAGAAGGCACAGCACACAGGTTCCTTTTGGGGAAGGTGGGTTTGCCTAGGGAACTGTCAGCCAGTTTGCCCAGAAGCCAGGTGAAGGAACGCAGGATGCTTCTATTCTCTGAAACATGCCATGCAACCTATGTGTGCGTTGTTGGGCACACTCCTCCCTGCGCGCGCGCGAACACGCAAATACATACACACACACACACACGCCCATATATACACACAGAGAGAACACTTTCAGTTAGTTTACTTTCCATCCTAAATCCATACACCCTACCAGTTGATCGCAGTCCTCAGCTGAGGACTTTTGTGTCGGTTCTGTCCAGATGGGCAAAAGAACATAAAGGAATCACCCAAACATAGAAGGCAGGGCAGGGGCGCTGGTGCTTGGAGCGGATACGGGACCCCGAACTCGTAGGAGACGATGACTGCCAAGAGCCGGAAATTAAACTGCAGTAATGAGCTTGCTACACGTTTGAGTGGGGGCTGGCCTGCCCTGTGCCCCCTAAATCACAGCAGCGCACGTTTTCACTCGCGCTGGAGATAAAGAGGAGAGTACTGGGCGTTCCGGCGTCCGGGGGTTGTCCAGGCTGACGCGAACGCTAACGAACCAGAAACCTGGAATTTTTTTGTCTCACTTAGGATTTACACCTTCCTTTATGTTCCCCACCTTTCCACGGGGCTGGGCGACCGAGGCCCCACACAGTGCGGACACTTTATTTCTGTCTCGGCCACTTCAGCCTGGCTGGTTTCGCCTTCCCACCCGCCGCCTCCGGGAGTTTCAAACGCTGTGCCACTCGCTCTGGCTGGCGGCAGCAATTGTCGGATTCCCTCTTCCTGCAGTTCAAGTTCCCGCGCTGCTCGTCTTTGACAGACAGTCCGACACCGCGGTGAGTGTGTGGCTCTGCGTCTGGGCACCGGGTCAGGAAGGCTGGAGCACAAAGAGGAGAAGGACGGCATCCGTTAGCGGAGCCTACTCCCGGCGGAGCCGACCGGCCGGGTCCAGGCAGGTGCGCAGCCAGCGGAGGGGCTCCGCGGTCCGCTCGAGGGACGACCCAGGCTCCACTCTGGCCACCGCCCCCCTCCAAGAAACTTTTCTTTCATTCGGAGAGGCTCTGTGTTGCCATGAAAACGGATTTTCTAAGGGGCCCGACCCTCCCCCTCGGGGGCATCGGACTGGAAAAACCGAAATGGCCAGAGAGCAGAGACAAAAAGGGGCCGCTAAGGGGGGGACTGAGAACCAGGGACCCGGGGCCGGCTCACTTCCCCCCAACACACCCGCGTGCAAGGGCCTCCGCTGGCCCTGATAGCGGCTGTCAGAAAGGCCCCTGGGTTCGCCTACTGCTCTCCCGCCCACCACCCCATGAGTCCTGCGCGCAGCCGGGTGCCTAACCCCGACTCTGGCCTGTCAGGTCTCAGAGGAGGCCCCAGGCCTCCGGCGGCCGACTGCGAGGAAGCGGGGGCTTCTCGGAGCCGCAGCTGGGGCACCGCTGAGGCTCCCTGCGACCCGAGTACTCCTCTGTAGCTGACGACCACATGGTACCAGGGTCCCTAGGGCTGGCAACAGACGCGGCTGGCGGACCTCGGCGCAGACGGCGGGAAGCTCTGCAGGCTGGTCTGGGACAGGGCGCTGCTCAGCCCAAACAGGGCTGCAAAGTTGTCTTCTGGCCCCACTGGGGCCCCTTGGCGCCCAGTCGCCTTCAGTAGTCCAGCCCGTGCCTTCCCCTCGCCCCTCCTCCCGGCACCTCCTTCCAGTTTCGTTCTTTCAAACTTTCGGAGCCCCTAATTGGTGGTCTCTGAGCGGGTCTCCAGCACTCCCGCCTCCTGAATAACTCTCGGACGTCACGGAGCTCAAGAGAGCCGTGGGGGTGAACGAAAGGGCTCCCCAAACTTTTTTTCCATCCGGGCTGGCCCGGGGCTCCGTGTTGATTGGCCAGGGCGCGTCACTGCAAGGCTGTCAATCACCAGGGCCCCCCACGGCGAGAGGCGGACCGAGCCCCACTCCCGGGGGATCCAAGCAGGTATATAAAGGGCCCGGCGAGCGCCCGATAGCCAAGCAGCCGAGGTGACCAGCTCCAGCCGACGTGTCAGGTGCGAATAGCCTGCGGGAACTCGCCGGCGTGGCGCAAGGCACTTCTGCAAGCGTGGTCTTCCGGCCGGCTCCACCGGCCCTCCGGCCAACGACCGCCCCTCCGACGGAGCCCCCGGGCCTTTTCACCGTGGCTGCTCCTGCCCCAGGAGCACCTTCTTCTCCTGCCACGCTGGCGCACCTTATTCCTGCCCCGGCCATGTACAGCCTACTGGAGACTGAGCTCAAGAGCCCCGTGGGGCCAGCCACTCCGGCGGCGGGCGTGGGCGGCCCCACAGCCCCGGGAAGCGCCGGCAAGAGTGGCGCGAACGCAGGCGGCGGCGGCGCGAACGCAGGCGGCGGCAGTGGCGCGAGTGGCGCAGGCAGCGACCAAGATCGCGTGAAGCGGCCCATGAACGCCTTTATGGTGTGGTCCCGCGGGCAACGGCGCAAAATGGCCCTGGAGAACCCCAAGATGCACAACTCGGAGATCAGCAAGCGCCTGGGCGCCGACTGGAAGCTGCTCACGGACGCCGAGAAGCGGCCGTTCATCGACGAGGCCAAGAGGCTGCGCGCCGTGCACATGAAGGAGTACCCGGACTACAAGTACCGGCCGCGCCGCAAGACCAAGACCCTGCTCAAAAAGGACAAGTACTCGCTGCCGGGCGGCCTTCTGCCCCCGGGCGCTGCGGCCGCCGCTGCTGCGGCCGCCGCCGCAGCTGCCGCCAGCAGCCCGGTGGGCGTGGGCCAGCGCCTGGACACGTACGCGCACGTGAACGGCTGGGCGAACGGCGCGTACTCCCTGGTGCAGGAGCAGCTGGGCTACGCGCAGCCCCCGGGCATGAGCAGCCCGCCGCCGCCGCCGGCTCTGCCGCAGATGCATCGCTATGACATGGCCAGCCTACAGTACAGCCCCATGATGCCGCCTGGCGCCCAGAGCTACATGAACGCCGCCGCCGCCGCCGCCGCCGCATCCGGCTACGGGAGCATGGCGCCCTCGGCCGCCGCCGCCGCCGCAGCCTACGGCCAGCAGCCGGCCACCGCCGCCGCCGCCGCTGCCGCCGCCGCCGCCATGAGCCTGGGCCCCATGAGCTCCGTGGTGAAGTCAGAGCCCAGCTCGCCGCCACCCGCCATCGCGTCGCACTCGCAGCGCGCGTGCCTCGGCGATCTGCGCGACATGATCAGTATGTATCTGCCGCCCGGCGGGGACGCAGCCGACAGCTCGTCGCCGCTGCCCGGGGGCCGCCTGCACGGCGTGCACCAGCACTACCAGGGCTCCGGGACAACCGTCAACGGCACGGTGCCGCTGACCCACATCTGAGTGCGCTGACCGTCCGCACTCCCGCCCGCCCGCCCGCCCGCCTGCCTGTACCTCCGGGCGGCACGCCTTGTGTTTAGCTTTGCTTGCCTGGGACTGTTGCCTTGTACTGTTGTCGGGGAGGACCGAAAGTTTGGCTGTAGCTGTCGGGTTTTGTACAAAAGCCAAGAGAAGTCGGGGGCTGCGGCCAAGGGGCTTTCTAGAATTCGCCTGCCCTGCCGTTGCCCTCCTCCCACTTGTAGGCTGGGATCGCTGTGATAATTGCCAAGAAACAGCAGCCCCCTCCCCCTCCCGGGGCCGGGGTCTTTTTGTTGCTTTTAAAAATGTTGTCTTGTTAGTTTGCTGTTAGCGGAGAAGTGAGTGAGTGGGAGGGACAGGCTCGGGGCGAGGCAGGACCAGGGTTGGTACCGCCCCTCCCCTGGTTGCGCCGCCTCCGTGGTCGCGGTGGGATCCCGAGGCCGGCAGCGCAAGTGGCTCTGCAGCGAAGGCCACTGTTAATTTATAGCCAGGTGTGCGTGTGTCCCCCCCACCCCGCTCCGTCTCCCAGCCACGTCCACCACCCCCCAGCTTCGCCGTCCGGTGCCGCCGGGACCGCTTCTGTCCACTCCGCATTTAAGCTGTTGAGCTGGTAATTTTGCCGTGATCTGTTTGCTATTTCGTCGCGCCAGAAGCGAATGTGTTCGAATTTCGTTTGGGTAGTGGGGAGGGGGCTATTTTGTGTCAAGTTTTTAAAGATTTTACTCTGAATTCCTAAATGAGAGATCAATAAATTTTATAACCAATACGATGGAGTCCTGCTAATTTCGTGCCTTAGAACTTGGTGTGGGTTGGGGAGGGAGTCAGCTCTCGTTTTTATAACCGGGGACCTGAATTTTATAACTGCTGGCGGGAAAGGACCCGCGGGGAGGCCAGAGCCCCAGGATTTTTTTTTCTTTGCCACTTTTGGTGACCCAAAACATGTCAGTTGCTACTTGTCTCAAAGGAAAGTCGGAGGAGAAAGCGAGCTACCTTGCAGAGCAGGGTCTTCGGGGATTGGGCACACACTCGCCGCGGCCGCACACTTGTTGATTGCAGTGAGCGGCTCCTTAAGGTGGGGTGCCTGCTGCAACAGCCACTTGGGACTGGGTGGAGATGTCGGCGGCTGCAGAAGGCGGTCCCAAAAGGGCAACCTCACATCTGTGTTCTGGGGCGGGGAGACACTTGAACGGGGCTGAAGTCTTTACAGAATGAAAACCCTTGGAAAAGAGTCAGGTGTCCTATTAAATAATAGTTCCAGGGCTTCCTAGGCGTGAAATCCATTGCAATCCTGGTGGCTGAAATGGCGGAGCCAGCACTCAACACGGGAAAGTCTGGTTTTAAAAAGTACATCTTCAACTTCCGAAGATCTGGAACCCCTCCCATGCTGTGTCTTCTTCCTTGTCAGCCCAGTCCGTTTACTTCGTGTTTCCCAGTGGAGAGCCTGCTCTCTACTACTGAATCCCTCTCTTTCACCCAGTCTCTGATTCTGCAGCATTGCTCTGTGCCGCGACACCCCCTCCCCCTATTCCTTTCGCGCCCATTGCCCAGAGCTCCCCAGCGTATCTGTTTGGGGCCTAGGAGGAAAACAAACAGAAGCAGTATATTTTTACCCCCTCCTCAGCTGTTTGAGGTGATTTCCTTAATCCTCCTAATCCTGTTACCTCGCTATCCCGGAATCACTAAACTCGGCCCTTTCCAATAAGGTTGGCCTGGAGCGGGGTTTTGATCCTCATCCACTGCTGACCCTGGACGACAGATTCTCCCCTAAATTGGGACGAATTCCACATTGCAAGCAGCTTTCTTTGTGCGCCAGCCTTCCACCTGCGGGCTGGGCTGGGGCGGTCCTCAGGGGAGGGGCGGGGGCTTCTGCAGCCTCGGGATCGGCCGGCTTTTACATTTCCTTGCGGATCCGGGAGGCTGAACCCACCCCGCTGCTCTGAGGAGGTCAGGTCTCCCTGGGAAGACAGCGTCCCTCGGCACCCGGACCTCGATGGTGCCGCAGAAGGAAGGAGACTGGGGTGGTTTACATACCTAGGGCCTGGCTTCCTCCCCGACCCAGGGCCAACCGACCTCGGCCAACACACTGACTGCCAAGCCGGTGAGGCCCACACCACGACATCCTAGTGTCCCAGGGGCAGGGCGGAGGGAGACTTGTCATATCCACCGCCATTCAATTTTTCGCAGTGTTGGGATCTCAACAAAATGCCAGCTCTAGGTTACTCTGGGTTTCCCGTTGCTAGCAATTGGGGACTCAGGTTTGGTCTGAAAGGACTTTAGGCCATGGAGGATCCAAACAGCAACTGCCTGCCCCTGAGAGGGTAGTGCGAACGGGGGTAAAGGGACACCGCTTCTTTGCAAGAGTCCATTGTGACACGGCCTCCTTAGAAGTGGCGGGGTCACTCTTTCTGGCGTGTTTCACATCTGCTCACCCCCTCTCTATACATCAAGGTTTTGTGCTGCACTTTGATTTCTTTAAGAAAAAAAGAATTCATCCATCAGTTCATTTGGAGGATTTAAATACAGATGAAAGTTTTGTTTGTTTAAGGTAATCTATAGGGTAGAGAACCAAATTGTTGGGAAATGAAACTTCGATACCCTGGGCCGGAGTTTGCAAACAAGAGCTCCCTGCGCCCCCCTCCTGACACTTCTATGACGACAACAGTGCCTTAAACTGTCTTCTAGGTCCCAGCTCTGGTCAGGTTGAATGTGAAATGAAGGTACTGCTCCTTAAACAACAACAACAACAGCAAAGCCAGGTCCTAGCCCAACTCTCCCGCCTCCTCTGGCTGGTTTTACATATGAGGAAACAGCCACCAAAGTGGCAATGACGCTACTTGAGCCTGCAGAGCTGGTTCTCTGGCGGCTGCCTTCTCGACCAGGGAGGGCTCTTCTAGCTCCAAAACCCGAACAGAGAGACCTGGGACGTGACAAGCCCAGCTGCCTCTCAAGCCGGTAATCCAGCCGGCTCTCCAGAGAAAAGAGGTTAACTCCTGATATGGAGACCCCAAATAGGGACCCCGTGGCAAGGACGACATGTTGTAGGAAGTACCAGGTCCTCGCCAGAGGGGAAAACACCAGCCCAGCTTAACTTCTCCCAACTGGAGTAGACTTGCATTTTGGTGGAAATTAGACAGAGATTTGTTTTGCTGTCCTCAGTCTACTCAACTTCCCTAAGTAATACCTCTGTTGGAAACCTATGGGGAGTAGGGGTGCCCAAAAGGCAGACATAGATTTATAAAGCAAAGATGTTCATCACATCCTTCGTTCTAATGGTAGAAAGTTACAAACAACCAAAATGCCCAACAAATTGGAAAAGGTCAAGTAGAATATGTTGAAAAAAAACTACTTTGAGATATTAAATTTATGTGGACAGAGAGGTTTTAACGACACAAGGGAAACTTTAAATAACAAAATGAAAACAGCAGGATGCACAGAAATGTATTCAGTATATGACCCTGACTATTTGAAAAGTATTATAGATGTCAGGAAGAATATGCAAAAAATGCAGGGTGATATTTTGAATTTCAGTTAGTCTTCCTTATATTGCCTTGTCCTTTCCCGTTTTCTCTAATAGGATTGTATGCCTGTTATCACCCAAAAGAGTAGGTTGAAAATATGTTGTCTCCTTATCACCCATACAGAAATGCGTTCCACCCTTGCCTGCAGTTGTGTTGGGACACGGAGGGGGCAGGGAGCCCCAGGAGCAGTAATCCTCTAGCTTTTCTCCTGGTTGGGGCCTGCAGTTGACAGAAGAGGGCTGAACACCAGGGCAACCCCCTGCCACGTCCCCTCCTCAGTAAGCAGGAGCGGGATCAGATTAGTGAGCAGCTCGCTCATTCTTCAGACCCACTCACTGGAGAAAAAGACCTCCTTGAGAGTCAAGCAGAACAGCCTAGGTTACCGGGAGCAGAGGCTCCTGAGGGACCAGAAAGAGGCCCAGAAACACAGGGGTCCAGCACTTGCAGACCTTTTGGGAGGGGCGCAGAGAGCAAATCCTGGGTTGGGCCACTGCTGCAACTGGCTATGATTATCACTTCTCTGCTTAACAGCTTCTGGTGGGTTCCCAACTTCCCCAAGCCTGACCCAACTCCTGCCTGCCTCTCTAGGCTTAACTGCTTTTACCTCTCCTTCTCCCTTCCTGGACCCCAGCCAAGATGCCATTGAGAAAAATCTGTGCAATGAAAAAATCACAGTCCCTAAAAATTTCATATCTAAATAAACTTTCAAGTCCATTAATGGTTTCAAATAATGATTCTCATGTGCAGTGCAGGTTTTATTTTTGCATTCAGGGCATTTTCCCCAAACCACAAATCAAATGCAAGTTTCCTAACAATTAATAAAATCTACTGGCAAAACACATGCATGGCTACTTTCATGCCCTGAGGCTTTTGTACTAATTCTTTTGCCTACTGTGTTCTTTCCTGAGAGGACTTACGTTAAATGGTCTAGTGTCTTCCTGCAGATCTCAGTTCAAACATCACCCCTTCTGAAAAGACTTCCATGATGCTGTCCTCCAGAAGAGGACAGATCTCCTTGTAATGTCTTGTCAGACCAGGTGCCTCCTCAAAGGATTGGTCCTGGCATTCATTTTGCATGTCTTTGTATGATTCTCTCTATTTCATGTCTCACCCAACCCACCCTCCTGGTCCCAAGGCTGTGGGTTCCATGCGGGCAAAGGCTATGTCTGGTTTATTGACCAGTACTTAGTACAATGTCTAGCCCATAGTAAGTCCTCAAAAGTATATGTGGAGTATATAATGTATGTTGAGAGCCTAGGGAGTATTATATAATTAGAGCAGAGAGAAAGAAATCTTTGAGAAAGTATACAAGGGGAGGCTTTGCCCTGAGGCCAATGGGATCAGTGCAAACCCTTGGAAATTAAGACCAAATTTCCATTTTCAGCTCCACCTATTGCCAACTGAGGGCTCTTAAGGACATCACACATTCTAAGCCTCAATTTCTTCAGATGTCAAGTGGGAACAACAATGTCTGTTTGGTTGGTTGTAAAGATTAAATGACATGATGTCTGGTACACAGTCACCGTGCAGTCTGTTTGCTTTATCATCATCACTCTTAGCAGCCCATATTGACCTCCCAAGGATGAGTTAGTACTCTCTGCTTAGATTCTACTGCCTGGTGTCATGAGTTGCTTTCTTATTGCTGAGGCCAGTTCTTGACACAGAAAGAAGGAAAATAAGACTTCCCCATTAAAAATTAACAAACCATGGGGAACCAAAAGCATAAACAAAAGAAAAAATTAAAGCGTTTTCATAAAAAATAAAAACAACAAAAATAAACAAACAAAAAAACCTTATGTACTTCAAGGGGCACCATCAAGAAAGTGCAAAGGAACACAAAGAATGGGATGTATGTGCAAACTACATATCTGATAAGGGGCTTCTATTTAAACTATATAAAGAACTCTTACAAATGATGCTGTCCTCCAGAAGAGGAGGACAGTAATTTAAAAAGACAGTTTTAAAGGATTGTCAAATGACTTGAATAGGCAATTCTCCAAAGAAAATACACAAATAGGCAGTAAGGACATGAAAAGACGTTCAACGTCATTAGACATCAGGGAACAAAAATCAAACTATAGTGAGGTACCACTTAACACACTGTGATGGTTATAGTAAAAAACGGAGATGTCATGGATCGAATTACGTCCTCCCAAAAATGTGTTTATGAATTTGGCTGGGCCATGATTACCGGTATTGTGTGATTCTCCACCATTTTGTCATTTGATGGAATTTTCCTGCGTGTTGTAAATTCTATCACTATGATTTAATAAGATGGGTTAGTGGCAGTTATATTGATGAAGTCTACAAGATTGGATACTATCTTAAGGCAAATTTTCTGAGATATAAAAGAGAGAAGCAAGCAGAAAGACCCATATGTGGACTTCATTGCTCCAAGAAAGCAGTGTGGGGAGCAGAGCTCATCCTTTAGACCTGAAGTTCCTGTGCTGAGATGCTCCCAGACCAAGGGAAGACTGATGTATCACAAAGATCTTCCTCCAGAGCCTACAGAGAGAGAAAGCCTTCTCCTGGAGCCCATCCCCTGAATTTGCCCTTCCAGCCTACTGGACTGTGAAAAAATAAACTCTTTGTTAAAGCCATCCACTTGTGGTACTGCTGTTACAGAAGCACTAGATGACTAACACAGAATTTGATACCAGGAGTTGAGTGCCACTGGGCACTTATCAGTGGAACCACAGAGCTTTGGAGCACTTTATCCTAGCAAGGCAGATGTAGGCATGAGTCCTGAGGAGCCAAAAGGTGAAGAGACAAGGAAGTCGAAACTGAAGAGCAGCAAACAAAGGAAGCTGAGCTGCCTCAGTCTCAAAAGATATGGCCTGGTCCTCTGGTGTTTCTAAGGGTAGAGTTGTCCCTTACTTGGACCAGGAGGAAGGTGTGTCTAGAGTTGAGGGAGCACAGTTGATGTCCGAGTGGGCCTGGAAGGCAGAGCTGACATCCAGGGCTGGGAGGCCTCTGCTCAGAATCTGGAAAATATTGGTAATATCTAGAGTCTGGAGGGCAGGGCTGTTGTGTAAATAGTCTCAGAGAACAAAGGATTGTTTTAAAGCCTTGAGGGTTAATGTGTGTTCTGCTAGCTTGCTTGGTGTCTGTTATGCCTTCTTGGCCTGCAATTTCTCCCATTTCTAATAGAAAGGTCTAGCTTGTGCCTGGCATTATATTTGGGAAACATATAACTGTGTTTTAGATTTCACAGTTGAAGAGGAATTTCTGGATTTTGGACTTAGACTTACAACTTATGCTATGACGTGATGGAGTGAATATGTTTTGCATGTTGCAAGGATGTGATTTTGGATTGAATTATCTACCCCCAAAAATGTATGTATCAATATGGCTGCACCGTGATCCACAGTATTGTATAATTGTCCACCGTTTTGTCATTTTGTCATTTGATGGGATTGTCCTATGTTTTATAAATTCTATCACTATGATCTAATAAGGTGGAATAGTGGCAATTACATTGATGAGATCTGTAACATTGTATAGTGTCTTAAGTCAATCTCTTCTGAGACAAAAAAGAAATAAGTGAGCAGAGAGACGTGGGGACTTCATACCGCAAGGCAAGCAGTGTGGTGAGCACAGCTCATCTTTTGGACCTGAGGTTACTCTGCTGAGATGCTCCCAGACCAAGGGAAGACTGACGCATCACAATGAGCTTCCTCTAGAGCTAACAGACAGAGAAAGCCTTCCCCCGGTGCTGGCATACTAAATTTTGGCTTCTAGCCTACTGAACTGTGGATGAATAAGCTTTTCTTTGTTAAAGCAATCCACGCGTGGTATTTCTGTTATAGCAGCACTAGATGACTAAGACAGTAGTAATAACAGTTGTTAGTGAGAATGTGGAGAATTGGGAAAGCCACTTTGAAAAACAGTCTGGCAGTTACTCAAAAAGTTAAGTATTGATCAATTACACTGCTAGGTATATATCCACACCCCCAAACCAGTACTTGAATGCTTATAAAAGCATTATATATAATAGTCAAAAAGTAGAAATAACCTAAATGTCCATTAACTAATGAACAGATAAATAAAATGTGAGCTATAGCCACACAATGGAATATTATTCAATTCTGCAATGAAAAAGAAATGAAGTACTGGTATGTACGTGCATTAGTGTGCACACATATTTCCTTAATATATCAGCTAAGAAGGCCTCACAGAATGGCTAGAAGCAAGGACATTCCAATAGCAACAAACACACCTAGCTCACAGTTCTTGCTTTCTAATATCATTGTTCAATACAAGAAACGAAGGCTCCTTGGGAAAATGACTGACTCTAGGACTAGTGCATCCAGCAGTACCAGCAATTAAAGAAGTACCATGGAAGAAAGAAAGTAAAAGGCAGAAGGAAGGCCACAGTGATAGGGCTACGTCAGAGGCACACAGGAGCCAACTTAAAGAGCTTCCAATGGCCAAAGCTGGAACAATGTGAACAACAAAATGAAGTGCTGTTAAATTTTAACTCGAAATGTAAAATAAATAGCCATGAGTTCACATGGACTTAAACAAATGACTAAGTTAATAAATGAATGTAAGGGAAGACACAAAACTTCAGTGCAGAACTCCAAATAACTCATACTGCACCTTCAAGGAGAGGGGATCATAACTCCTTAAATTATTGTCTCCTGATAGTGACTGTCTTCCAAAGAGTACAGTATGGAATGAGATTAAAGGGTGACTTTGCAGTAGAGAAATCTGAAAAAAAAAAAAAAAAAACCCCAGCCAAATGATTAAGGTTAGCACCAAGAGTTCAGTGTTAAGTCATGTTGATAGTATGTGCCCTTGGTATATAATGTGATGAGAATAACGCTTTATCACTTGGCTCCTCCTCCCTCAAATCTACAAGCACTGTCTAATCCTGAGAGAAGTATCAGACAACCCCCACTTAATGGACGTTCTACAAAATATCTGACTAGTAATCCTCAATACTCTTGAGGTCATTAAAAAAAAACAAAACAAAACACAGAAGTCTGAGGAACCATCACAGCTAGCAGGAACCTAAAAAAGACCTGACTACTGATTGTAATATGATGTCCAGGACAAAACATCATAACAGAAAATGGACATTGGGTAGAAACTAAGAAAACAAAGTCTAGACTTGAGTTAATAATGTATCAATATTGGTTCATTAATTACAACAAATGTACCAAACTAATGTAAGAGTTTATGAAGTAAGATGTAAATAACATGGGAAATTAGATGTGAGGCATATGGGAGCTCTCTGTGCTATCTTCTCAGTTTTCCTGTAAGTCTAAAACTGTCCTAGTAGTCCCTGGGTGATGTAATCAGTTAAGAGCTTGACAACTATCAGAAAGACTGGTGGTTTGAACCCACACAGAGGTGTCTCAGAAGACAGGCCTGGTGATCTCCTTCTGAAAACTCACAGCCTTGAAAACACTGTGGAGCACAATTCTACTTGGCACACAATGGATTGCCATGAGTCAGAATTGACTCAATGGCAACTCACAACAATAAAACTGTTCTAAAAAGAGAGAGAGAGAGAGAAATGAAGTGCTGATACATGCTATAACATAGATAAACTTTGGAATATTATGCTAAGTGAAAGAATCCTATTACAGAAGACCACAAACTATATAATTCCATATATTATGAAGAGTCTCAAATAGACACTCCATAGGGTGCGAAATTAGATCAGTGGTTGCCTAGGGCCGGAGAGAGAGAGGGGAAATGGGGAGTGTTTGGTACTGAGGGAAGCCCTGTGGGGCAGTTCCACTCTGCCCTATATGGTCACTATAAGTCAGAATTGAGTCAATGGGACTGGGTTGTGCTTTTTTGGTTTTTGATATTGGAAACGGTTTTCTTTCTGGGGTGTTGAAAGTATTCTAAAATTGATCACTGGCTGTTGCAATACTCTATGAATATACTAAAAATCATTGGATTGTACATTTTAAATGAATGAATTGTATGGTGTGTGAATTATGTCTCAATACTGCTGCTGTTTTAAAAACAGACAAACCCAAAACACCTGGGGTCCTGGTGACTGGTGGCAGGGGAAATGCTTTGGCGACAACATCCACCAGTTGCTACTCATACTCAAATGTGTGCTCCGAACTGAGGCTGTTAGAGTAGATGAGCCCTCAGAAATCATTCAGTCCAGCCTCCACATTCTACATGTAGGGAAACTCTAGCCTAGAGTGGGTGCAGACAGGCCAAGGTCAGACAGCTTGTTAATGCCAGTCAATGAACTAGAATGTGAATATCCAGCCTCCTTGTTCAGTGATTTTTTTACAACCATCCCAGGCTGCTTTTAGTAAGGTTAATGTGTTTCTTTTTATGTCCTCCCAGCCCACCCACCACCAAATAGAAACCCTGGTGTCTTAGTGGTTAAGTGCTTCCTCTACTAGCCAAAAGATTGGCAGTTCAAATCTGCCAACTGCTCCTGGGAAACTCTTTGAGGCATTCCTAGGAAACCATTGTAGAATGGTGGTTAAGTTCTGTGACTGCTAACCAAAAGATCAGAGTTTAAATCCCTCAGACGCTCCTTGGAAACTTCATAGAGCAGTTCTACTCTGTCTTACAGGGTTGCTATGAGTCGGAATCCACTTGACAGCAGTGGGTTTGGTTAGTTAGGTGAACATGGAAACCCTGGTAGCGTAGTGATTAAGTGCTATGGCTGCAAACCAAAAGGTCGGCAGTCTGAAGCCACAAGGTGTGCCTTGGAGACTGTATGGGGCAGTTCTATTCTAACCTATAGGATTGCTATGAGTCGGAACTGACTGGGCAGTGGGTTTGATTTTTTGGTTTTTGGACTGCTCCACAAACCACTTCCCAGTAGGAAGGAAAACCACTTCTAAAAGAAAAACAAAACAATCTTTCCAGTTATGATTAAGCCCAGGATTAAATCTCCAGTTGGGTTCTTGTAGTAGCAGCTCTGCTCAAAACTCATTTTAAATGTGACTATTCTTTGTACTATAGAAAACAGTTGAGAAAAAAAGCTTCTGGTTAAAAAATAGTTAAGAGCTATTTTTTTAAGGCATTATTCTCTATCGAAAGTAGTCCTGGTGGCACAGTGGTTTAAGAGCTGAGCTGCTAACTAAAAGGTTAACAGTTCAAGTAAAGGTTAACAGTTCAAGTCCACCAGCCACAACTTGGAATCCCTATGGGGCAGTTCTACTGTGTCCTACATGGTCACTGTGAGTTAGAATCAACTCAACAGCAAGGAGTTTTTACTCTCTATGGAAAGTTCAATAAAAATTGGGCAGAAGTTTAAATTACCATGTTTATTTTTCTATTAACCTGAAAACCAAACCCATTGTCATCAGGTCAGTTTTGCCTTGTAGCAATCCTATAGACAGAGTAGAACTGCCCCATAGAGTTTCCAATGAGGGCCTGGTGGATTTGAACTCCTGGCGTTTTGGTTAGCAGCCATAGCACTTAACCGCTATGCTAAAAGGGCTTCCAATTAGGTTTTATTGCCAAGCCAAGCCAAGTGCCGTCGAGTCGGATCCGACTCATGGCAAGTTCTGTTAAATATGCTTCCACGTGTGTATCTTGGGAATCCTTGGTAAGCAAAACTAAAACACACGCTCGTTGCTATTGTTGTTAGGGGCTGTCAGGTTGATTTTGACTCGTGATTGCTCCATGTGACAGAGGATAACCGCTGCCTAGGGTTTTCTAGGCTGTAATCTTGACCAGAGCATCGCCAGGCCTTTTTTTTCCAAGGAGCTGCTGGATGTGTTTCAACCGCTGATCTTTTGGTTTGCAGTGGAGCACTTAACCATCATGCCACCAGGGCACCTTACATCATCTTTTCACATGCTTTGAAACATTTACCAAACTTTAACTTCTTTTAAATATGAAACTTTCAAGGACTTTCGAAACATATTTGTAAAAGTTTTGCCAAAGCCCGTGATTTAGTTAGTCTACAAGCCTTGTCTAAGTCATTCTATGTGTTTGGAAATGTGCGAGGATCTGGGGACAACAGGAAGTCACCACCCACAAAATTGAATTACAGAGATAAAGCAAACTGGGAGTCTGTCTGGAGACAGAATGAAATCAGAGTCATTCTCAAGTTAAGGTAACAGGCTGTGGCAGGGCTGAGGAAAGGGCTTCCTGGAGGAAAAGGCATTTAAGCTGAGCTTTGCAGAGTGTGTAGGACTTCCATAGGAAGAGAAAACATTATAGACATTCCAGGATGACAGAACAGCACGAAAAAAGTAGATCATATACTTTGGAGTCAAAGAACATTAAGTTGTCTAATAACATAGCTGCAGAGAAAGGAAGAGGGCATTGGCAGTACAGTGGTAAAATTCACACCTTCCACGTTGGAGACCCAAGTTCAATTCCTGCCAATGCAAGTCAAGTGCAACCACTTGTCTGTCAGTGATGGTTTGCAAGTTGCTGTGATATTCAGTAGGTCTCAGTAGAGCTTCCAGACTAAGACAGACTAAAAAGAAAATCAGCCAATGAAAACCCAACGGATCACAACGGCCCCAATTCCGTTATGCTGTGGATGACAGAGAAAGGGAGCAGAGAGATGGTGTAAGAAATGAGACTGAGAAAAAGAAACGGTCCTACTCAAGGGTCTTGAATGTCACACTAAGGTGTTGCGACTTGTTCTTGTACTCAGTGGGAACCACTAGAGTGTTTTGGTCAGTACTCTATAAAGATCAAGGTGATGGCAGTGTGAAAGACAAATTGGAGAGGGAAGAGACTGGAGGCAGGGAGATTAGCCAGTAGAGAAGGGCAGTGGCGGTGAGAATGGGAAGTGGCAGGACACAGAGGTAGAAGTCTGTGTTTTTCCCCTCATGAGGGTGACTAGAGAGGTATTGCCATTTACAGAGATAGAGGGCACAAGAAAAGGTATCCACATTCTTGATCTTTTAAAGAGAAGGGAATGGATTGTTATATCTGACTTTAGTTTGGTATTCTATGATTCTGTATATAATCTCAAGCATTTACATATACATGACTCATTCAAATGAGCTATTACATCATCAAATTTAATGATTTTGTCCATATAACAACATTCACTAACATTGCTTTATTGAAAATCATTCTATTTGTTACTATATTACTTAGTCAACTGAAATAGCATTTGATTATTTGCAAACCTGTAGCTTGAGACATTCAGAATTAGTCTGTGCACTCTATTTTAAAAAGACAACTGCCTTCTAACTTTAAGTTTCTTACACAAGTCTCTCTGTGTGGGAACGGGATATCTGTAATGTCAAAAGCTCCAAGCAGCTCAGCAAAATGGAATGGTAACAAGCTTCTGTACTCACACCCTGGGAAGGATAGTGGTGTCAACACCTCCAGCAGAGCTGATAGAGCTGTCTTTCAGTCTGTCTGCAGGTTCTGTTTACATTCTGCAGGTTAGCTAGAAACACCCTCATCACCAACAACCCCTGAAAAAGATCTCTGGGTCAACTTGACATCTTCTAGGCTCTCTATGCACTTTATTTCTTCTTCCAACAAGCTCTTCTGCAATGTCACTTCATATGATTCTTTGCAGAGAACAAATTAGGCTCAGTGTATAAAGAACTACAATATCTAGAGATGTTATCAATAATTATAAGCAGTGAAAATAAAGAGCACATTTCCATGAAGACCTTGTCCAATTTGGAAATGGCTCAGGTTCAGCTGAAAAGCAGAGAGACTGACTAACATGTGAAGTCTTTAGTAGTGTGCAATCGGAATCCACTTATGGCTGCAAATTTCAGTAAAAACTATTTTATATTGGGGGCAGTTACTTGGGAAAAGACACACACACAAACAACACCTGTGGGAAGACAGGACTATCTCTTACCTATGGAAGATCTCTAAGATCCATCATTGCAGCTTTAGAATCACCTTTCAAATGCCCAATCCATATGGTTCTTGTGAGCATCAGAACTTTCGATCCAACTGTGTCCTGAATATATTTACCAGGAACTTTGGACCAAACTAACCATCATTTTTCTTTTCAAAGCAACATCTCCTACTCTGCTCTCCATTTAAAACAGCACCAATGTTTGCCTAGATACCTCCTTCCCCCTCATCTCCCCAGGCTACAATCGAAGTGCTGGGTAGGAATGCAGTTACCTCAAGACCAAACAGGAATAGGCTCTGCTTCCAATCTTACTGATGTGGATGTGGGCCTGCCTCAGAAGATCCACTTTCCAGCTCCCTCGTGAAGCTGTTGGCAGGCCTCTGGTCCTCACTGATTTTTAGTCAATAACATCGATTATTTGCTTTCTGGGCCTTTCCGTTGGGCATTTTCATCATGGCAGCTGGTTTTCCCAGAGCACACAAGCAAGATGAAGTTGTGGTCTTTGTAATCAAACCTCAGAAGTGACATCACATAAGCAATGCCTTATTCTATTCTAGCTCTGGCCCATACTCAAGGGGAAAATATTATACAAAAGCATGAATATCATAAGGTGGAAATCTTTGGAGACTACCCTAGAATCCATCCACCACAGAGCCCTTGTCTTGGGTGTTTAGAGTCTCTGGATGGTACAAATCATTAAGTGCTCAGCTACTAATTAAAAGTTTGTCAATTCAAATCTACCCAGAGGCAATAAGGTCACAGTGGAGTGGAGTTCTCTGAAACATGGCGGGTTGCTATGAATCAGAACTGACATGATGTCAACATTTTTTTCCCAGATTAATACTTGCTGGCATTCTAACAGACCTCCAGGCCCCCAGGGCTTCTGTACTACAGTCCATCCTCTATAGTGAGATCTGAGTGATAGCCCTACAAAAACAATGTGATTATACTACATTGCTGAAAACCTGTTGGCAATTTGTGCTGCCCACAAGACAAAGTCCAAACTTCTTGGAAAGCCATTCTAGACCTGCCAAGGTCTGGCTTTGAATTACCTCCGTAGCCTCATTTCCTACCACCAAATACCTCCCCTTTAGCAATATAGTCTCCCCAGGGTTCCCAGGTTCCCTGAAACGAGCTTTGAGGCCCTTCCCTAATTTCAGGTAATGCGAACAGCATGCTCCTCTCCCTGCGCTGGTTTCCAGAGCCTTCAAGGCACAGTTTCAGGGGCACCTCCTCTAAGATGCCTGCCCTGATGCTCCCTCGCTTCACACCCCTCAAGCTCTTTGAATGTTGCTATATTTGAGGAACTTACAATTGATGAAAATCTGTTATTTTCGTAAGCAAAATCAAATCATGGTAGAGTTGTAAAGAAAAAAGGACATGGATGCTTGTACGTTCATGGAAGATTTTAGAAGTTCAGATGAAGAAGGATTTGAAAGGCATGAAAGGAGGAAAGGAAAGGTGTTTCCTGCTAACACTGCTGCTTGCTTTACAGGAAACTAGCTTAACCAAACCACTTCACCCCAACTCAAGGGATCTTCCTACTTATACTAAAGTACCATCACTGCTTCTGGAATCTCTGTTAGTCCTCCAATCTCACTGTTCTCTGAAGATGGGGAAACCAGAAATTTACGGGTTGGTCTGCAGGAGTTCCTTCTCCCCTCCTCTCTGAGTTCCTGTGAATCCTAGTAGTGTCTACAGCTTGTGTGAATGTGGACTTTCCGTACAGTAAAGAAGTCCAAAGGAAATGCGTCTATTTGTTATTTATTTTGCTAGCTAAATTTGCTTGTGGGACCACTCTTGGGCCTCTACTGATAGCTGCATTCTTTTCTACTTTCTGTCATTTCACCCAGCACTCTTCTCTCTGGGTACATGGATTGTGGATTTCTGTATCCAGGACTCTAAACTCCAGGGCGTTCATGAAGAGAAATGTATGGGCAGTGTAAAGTTCTCCTTTCCTTCTTCTGTCTTTTCTACTCAAGAAATCCTTGACATACCAAAAAGAGTTGTTCCAAAGATAACACAGACTTTCAGCATGTGCCGCCTGAGTAGCTGCAGCAGCAATGGCAATCCCAGTGACAGTCCAGACCCTGAAATCAGCAAGAATGAGGCATCTGACAGGAGGTGCTGAGAAGGAGTATGCTGCAATGTCTCAAGAAGTGCTGACGGCAGGAGGCTGGTGCTGGGGCGGAGGCTGGGCTGTAGAAGCCTGAAGACACAGCTGGATTCTTGCCGGAGACTGCATTTTCAGGGGTTAGAGAGAAGGGCTCAAACTATAATATCTAGGAAGAAGTCGATCAGAGTTTGAGCTTTGGAATCACAAACGTCGCATCTTATCTGCTTCCAAGGTCCGTAGATGAGACGGCTTTCCTTCAGCACATTTTGTTAACTTCTCTGAGACTCAAGTGCCTTTTCTGTAAAATGGGGATAATGGCAACTGCTTACCTTATAGCTTTGATCTAAGTGTAAATAGGATGGTGCATGTAAAGTACTCATCATTCAATAAGTGGAAAATGTTACCTTTGTTTTTACAGACCTAGGAAGACCCCAAAAGCTCATATTCCAAATGAATGTTACACTGTGACCTCCAATGCCCCAAGTCACTGAGTTTCACAACCCAGCTCTTTTGTGTCCTAGCTGTATGATCTTGAACATGTTTCCTAAACTTTCTGAGCCTTCATTTCTTTTTCTGTGAAATAGGGATGATAATGGTATTGGTTTTATAGACTTGTAATTATGATTAAACAAAAACTGTTAGCACAGTGCCTGGCATATATTATTATTTTTACAGCTTCATGGAATCCAGGTTTGCTTTTATGCTGTAGTGGAGGGAGCACAGCTCTCCAATCAAGTACACCTCAGTCTGAGATGTGTACACTGTAGATCCCAGAGCCCCAACGCTGAGGTTTGAACCTCAGATCTGTCACTGGCTGGTTGTGTGACCTTGGGTGAGAACTTTAACTAGGAGTCAAAGGTTCACCTTAGTGCCTTTCTTTCTGTTGCAATAGCAGTTACCAGCCACAGAATTATTCTTGGGTTTCCATTGAAATCTTAGCGGTAGATTTATTTTTCTGAAGTGGTTTCTTTAATGTTGTACGCCTTTCAGATGCCCCGGCACACTGAATTGAGGACTTTTTGTGCTTGTGCTCATGAAAGATATTGGTTTGTAATTCCTTTTTTTTTTTTTTTATGATGTCTTTATCTTGCTTTGGTATAAGGGTTATGCTGGCTTCATAGAATGAGTTCCAGAGAATTTCTTTCTCTATGCTCTGAAATATCTTTAGTAGTACTAGTGTTAACTTTTCTCTGAAAGTTTGGTAGAATTCTGCATGGAAGCCATCCAGGCCAGGGCTTTTTCTTGTTGGGAGTTTTAATTTCTTCTTTTGTTATGGGTTTATTTAGTTTTTCTACCTCTATGTTAGTTTAAGGTAGGTAGTGTGTTTCTAGAAATCTGGCCATTTCCTCTAGGTTTTCAAATTTGTTAGAGTACAATTTTTCATAGTATTCTGTTATGATCCTTTTTATTTGAGTTGAGTCTGTTTTGTTACCACTCATCTAGTTTCCTATTGTAGTGATTTGCTTCCTCTCCTCTTTTACTTTGGTCAGTTTGGCCAGTGGTTTGTCATTTTATTTTGTTTTGTTGACTCAGCCATTTTTCTATTCTGTTTCATTTATCTCTGTTCTAATTTTTATTATTTGCTTTCTTCTGGTGTCCAAAGGCTCCTTTTAATGCTCTTTTTCTATTTACTCAAGTTGTAAGATTAATGTTTAGATTTTGACTCTTTGTTTTGGATGTGTGCATGTATTGCTGTAAATTGACCTCTGAGCACTGATTTTGCTGTGCCCAAAAGTTCTGGTAAGACATGCTTTCATTCTCATTTGATTTTGTGAATTTCTTTTTTCCTGTCCTTGATTTCACACATAACCTAGTTGTTTTTGAGCAAGGTGCTATTCAGTTTCCATGTATTTGATTTTTCTTTCCTTGCTGTTTCTGTTATTAATTTCAACTTTTATAGTTTTGTGATCAGAGAAGATGCTTTGTAATATTTCAGTGTTTTGGCTCCTGTTAAGTCTTACTTTGTGGCCTAAAATGTGGTCTATTTTGGAGAATATTCCACGTGTTCTGGAAAATATACACTTATATGCTGTAGGGTGGAGTGTGTTGTATATGTCTGTCTTAGTCATCTAGTGCTGCTATTACAGAAATACCACAAGCCAATGGTTTTACAAAGAGAAACTTGATTCTGTCACAGTTCTGTAAGCTCTAAGTCTAAATTCAGGTCATTAGTGTCACAGGAAAGCTTTCTCTATTGGCTCTGGACAAAAGCCCTTGTCATTAATCTTTTCCTGGACTGGGAATTTCTGAGGCTCAGGGACCCCAAGTCGTTTCCAAATGTCATCCTCTCTCCTTAGCACTACTTCTTTCTTGATGGTATGAGGTCACAACTCTCTGCTTCCTTGCCTTTCCTTCATGTCCAAAGGGATTGCCTCCAGTCACAATACAAACTTACACACTGAGCCTGTCCCACCAACACAACTACTACCCATCCTCTCTCATTAACATCATAGAGGCAGAGTCTGCAACATATAGGAACATCACACAATACGAGGAATCATTTTGGTGTGGGGGGGACACAATTCAATCCATGGCAGTGTCTGTGAGTCAGGTTGATTGATGTGGCATTTAGATCTTCTGTGTATTTATTTTCTTTCTTGATATTCTATCCTTACTGGAAGTGATGTTTTGAAATCTCCTACTATTATTGTGCAGCTGTCTATATATCTATTTTTAATGCTGTTAGAGATTGTTTTTTGTATTTCGGAGCCCTGTCATTGGGTGTGTGTATATTTTTTATGGTTATGTTCTCGTAGTGTATTTACCCTTTAATCATTATATACTGTCTATCATAGATTGAATTGTGTCCCCCCAAAAGTGTATGTATCACTTTGGCTGGGCTATGGCTCCCAGTATTGGGTGGTTGTTTTCTATTTTTTGATTGTGATTCTCCTATGTGTTGTAAATACTAATCTCTCCCTGTAGTTAATGGACAAGATTGTGTTATGTTAAAGAGGTTAGGGTGGGACAGAAATGAGTTTATTAAAGTCATATTCCTGACCCAATGTAAAGGGAGTTTCCCTAGGGTATGGCTTGCATCACTTTTATCTCATAAGAGATACAAGGAAAGGGAGGAGGACAGAGAGTTGGGGGCTTTATACCACCAAGAAAGCAGTGCCAGGAGCAGAGCATATCTTTCGGACGTGGAGTTCCTGTTCACAGGAACTCTTAGTCCAGGGGAAGATCGACAAGAGCAGCCTTCCTCCAGGGCCAAAAGACAGACAGAAAGCCTTTCCCTCTAGCTGACACCCTAAATTTGGACTTCTAGCCTTCCACAGTGTCAGAAAATTCATTTTTTTGTTGTTGTTGTTAAAGCCATCTTCTGGTAGTATTTACATTATAGCAACACTGGATGACTAAGACAGTGTCCTTCCTTATCCTTTGTGGTGGATTTTGCTTTAAAATGTATTTTGTCAGAGATTAATACTGCCATTCCTGCTCTGTTTTTGGGTGCTTGCTTGATATATTGTTTCTCCATATTTTGAGTTTTAGTTTGTGTTTTCAGTCTAAGGTGTGTCTCCTGTAGGCAGCATATAGACAGACTGTGTTTAATCCATTCTGCCACTCTGCTTCTTGACGGGTGCATTTAGTTCATTTACAGTCAGTGTGTTTGTTGACAGGTAGGAGTTTAGTGCTGTCATTTTAATATATTTCTGGTGTGTTCCTGACAGTTTCTTCTTTCCACTTAATTTTCTGTGCTGAGTCCTATTTCTTTATGCATTTTCTTTTCATCTTCTTCATTACTGTTGATTTCTTGTTTGCTGGGTCTTTTTGTTTTTCTTCTTTTTTATTTGATGGGTAGATTTGTTAGCTTCTTTTGTGGTTACCTTAAAATTTACCTTTAGTTCTCCAAGCTTAAAACAATCTTTTATTTCTTGATAATCACCTTAACTTCCTCTCCATGTAGAAGTTCTAGGACTGCATTTTTATTCTTTTATGTTATTTTCGATTTAGTCATCTTTTACATATTGACATCTCTGTTTCCCTATTTTCAGTCTTTTAGCTTTGACTTTATTTTCACAACTTTCCTTCCTAAGTTGATATCTGATTGTTCTGTCCTGTGTTTTTCTTTTGTGTTGTTGCCTGATATTGATGATCATCTAACCAGAGGAATCCCTTTAATACTTCTTGTATTTTTGGTTTGGTTTTTACAAATTCCCTTAACTTCTTTCTACCTGGACATGCCATAATTTTACTGTCATGTTTGAGAGACAGTTTTGCTGGACATGTAAGTTGTGTATTAATCTTTTCAATTCTATCTCCGTTACTTGCATGACTTCATCTTCCTCTGGAAGGTTTCTGGGTTCTTTATTTTGGTCACTTAGAGCAGCAATCTTGACCTGCTTGTTAATTGTGATTTTCTGTTGACCGTTATCATTCAGCCATCAATAAGTTATTATATTTATTTATGGTGTTTGTTTACTATGTCCTAGCTTTTTATTTTGTTTTGATATGGCCAAGTAGGCTCGGCATGTGGCATGTGAGCTACTTTTGTTATTCACATCTTTGAAGCTTTCTCATCCTTTTGAATTGGCCACATCAGCAAATAAAGTTCCTGAAAGCTTGACTCTATCCGTGTCATTAAGATGAACTCTATCTTGAGAAGGCAGCACTTCCCCAGTATTGTTTTGGGTGCCTTCTATATCAGACAATGTTCTTTTGCTGTCTCTAAGGATTTCACTGCCCAGTGTTTTCAGAAGTAGACTGCCAGGTCCTTTTCCCTAGTCTGTCTGGAAGCTCCTCTGAAACCTGTCCACTGTGGGTGACTCTTCCAGTATTTGAAATACCGGCGGCATAGTTTTCAGCATCACAGCAACATGCAAGCCACCACGGTATGACAAACTGCTGTGGTAGACATGTGTTGATTACTGTAACTATACAGTGAGCATTAACATCAGATACAGTGATTCCTCCTACTTTGCTCTTGTTTTTCAAGGTTGTTTTTGCTAAAGTTTAGAATAAGCTTGTCTATGTCTACCAATAGTTTTGCTCTTGTTTGACAACTCTCTGCAGACAATACTTTCCTCTATTGCCTTTCCTGGGAGTGGCCACTCCCACCACCCCCACCCTGGGTCAGCCTTGGCACCACCTCAAGCTTATTAGCTTTATTTCAGTCCTTTGAGGGAGAGTGATGTTCATGACTTTTAGTGTGGTGAGCCTTTGGTCCTTCGGAGGACGTTCAGCTGCTTACAGCCATTGAGTCCGACTCATAGAAACCCTAGAGGTCAGAGTAGAACTGCCCCATAGAGTTTCCAAGGAGTGCCTGGCAGACTTGAACTGCTGACCTTTGGGTTAGCAGACATAACCCTTAATCGACTAAGCCACCAGGGTTTCCAACAGTATAGTATGTAAAAAATACCTCTATGAGGTAGAGGACTTGGAGGTGATGATTCTGTGCCTTTTTTACTGGGTAGCATTGCTACATCACACAAATGTTGCTTTTCCTGGTCTGAGTTCTGGCAATTGGTTCCCTTTAACCCCTTCCCCACCCATGCATGGAAACATTAGACTCTTTTGTCTCTTTTCCAGTAGAATGAAGGAGGAAATCTGTCTTCCTGCTCTGACCTCAGCGAGTTCATGCTACCAACACTTACCTGAGAACCTGCCTCCAGCCCTGCAGGACACCACTTCCCTCCTCCCTCCTCACACACCTGCCTCTTTCCCTCCCCACCATCAGAGAAAACACATGCACGCACGCGCGCGCGCACACACCCACACACACCCCACACACCCACACCCCCCACACACCCTCTCTTTTCACAACAGGCTGATTTTATTTTAATCATCATCACAGGTGTACTCTGTTGCTGTAAGATTTGGTCTTTATGGGGTTGTCCACTTCTCCATATCCTCCTCTGCAGAGGAAGCAGATAAAGATAGTTCTAGGTCTTTGGGACTCACTAAGCATCTGGTGTTACATGGAGTGCTAAGTCCTCTAATGCTTTCTCTTGTTCACCACCTGGCAACAGGCACGTACTGTTGGCTTTATTGCTCCTTTATGCTTTCTTGAACTGGTACTAGCTGTTTCAGAATAAATTGTTTGCACACACTTGAAGGAATGATTTTAGGCTCATCGATGCCTTCTGTACCTGAAAGAGCAACTGGGTGAGCCTTCCGGCATTAATTTTGGGATAAAAGGTGGGGACTGAACGGAAGGGCGCCTCATACCAAGTCTGACCATTGAGCTTGCAAACTCCCCTTGGGAAGCTATGCACCAATGCCAGTGCCTTTTCCACCCTGCAAAGTCATTTTGGAACTCTTTTTCTGGAATGACCATCAGAGCTGTTGTCATATTACCCTTGATGCCCTGAATGTCATCCAAATGTCTTCCCTTCAATATTTCCTTTATCTTCAGGTAAAGAAAAAAGTTACTGGGGACCAGATTGGGTGAATGGAGATGGTGTTCCAATACAGTTGTTTACTGGCTAAAATCCCCCTCACAGACAACTATACAATTAAATTCACGAACTTGCCAGTGTGCGCACTGGCCATTCTGGAAAGAGTTCCAAAATTGCCTTGAAGAGTCGACTAGGCGCTTGGTGTTGGTGCATAGCTTCCCAAGGAGAGGACTTTGAAGGTGACCGTAGTGATATTCATCAATGAGGTGTGTGGCACACAGAACAACTGAGTTCACAGACTTAATTGTAGGACCTTGTAAGAAGGGGTGCAGGCCGAGGAGGGGATATGTGACAGACTAGGATGAAGTAAGCGTCTAGGGAAACCAGTCCACGTTAAGGAGGAGAATCTTGTACAGGGTAACCTGACCTGGCCACCAGACTTGCATTGACAGGGGGTCTTCCTCTTCTTCTTATTCTTGCATGCTTATTGTTGGCTGTTCCTTGCCTGTGTTTGGTTGGTTGCTCCTTCCTAGTGATTGGTTGCTCCAAACTCAAGCTGGGCTTCTCCTTACTGGTGTTCTGCTGTTCTGAGCTCGTATTTGGCTGTTCCTTGCACATGCTCAGCTTCCCCTCGCTGGTGTTTGGCCGCCCCGAGCGTTCTGGGCTGTTCAGTGTTTGAAGTCCTCTCCTCTCTCCCGGTTGATTGCTTCATGCTTGTCTTTGGCCACCACGTGGTTGGCGGCTCTGTGTTCGAAGTTGGCTGCTTTGTGCTCCAAAATAACTGCTCCTTTGCTGTGCTAGGCTAAACAGGTTCTCTAGGCTCCTCACTGACACTAAAGCCAGCCAGTGGTATATTGCAGGACGCCTGACCTTCCTATACAGACCTCTGCCCTGAACAATGAGGAGCTACATACTTATTTTTGATTGGCCAGCAAACCACTAGACCCAGCAAATGGTCGTCCTGGGATGGCTTGGACATCACAAAGCACCGTGCCTGGCAACTATGGGGTGGGGGTTGGGGTGGGGTGTACTGGACAAAAGGAAAGAAAGGGCTGGAAGAAGGGGAAGATGCTGGGAAGGGTTTCTTCAGCACCGCCTGAAGAGCCTTCCCACACTGACTTCCCTCTCATCTCCACAAGCTCAATTCTGGAGGCACACATGACAGAGAGAGAGTACACCCATTAGGTGGTTCATTCTCCTGTCTCCCCATCCCCCTTACTACCTAGTACTCTGTATTTTACTTAAACTTCCACCAAGTTACTGTGTTCTTATTCAAGTCTCCAGGAATACGTGAACTATTACATTTCCACTCAACAAATTTCCATTACATGTCTGTTTGTATGTGGCCCTGAAGCCAAGAGGAATTTTTACATTTTTAAACGGTTGAAAAAAATCAAAAGAAAACTATTTCATGATACATGAAATTCAAATTTTATTGTCTATTTTTTTGCACCACGTCTTCACCCGTTTGTTTACATACTGTCTTTGGCTAATTTTGCACTACAATAGAGCTGAGAGGTGAACACAGAGATCCTATGGTCACAAAGCCTAAAATATTTACTGACTGTTAACAATTTTTCTATTAAGTTTACCAACTTCATCTCTATTTAGTTTCGTGAATATATTTGCCTGTTCATGGATATATTTGCCAATACCACACTGTCTAATTAACTTGGTTGAGTTCAGGCTTTCTATCAAAACTCACTCTGGTTTGAACTCTTGGTAAGAAGTTGCATTTCAACCCGCAGATATCCTGAATCAGAATCTTGACAAGATCTCTAGATGATCTGTACGTATAACTAACTGGAAACTTGTTAGAAAGCCAAAGTTTGAGCAAGGATTCCAACTGGCACGAACCAATTCAAAGCTCCGATTGAGTTTTGGTAGTTGGTGGTTTGGGGGGAATTGATGCATTTCTTCTAAGGTGTTAAATTCATGAGTGTGAAGTTGATTTTACTGTTTCCTTATTAGCCATTTAATGGCTGTGGGATCTATACTGACATGTTCTGTTTCATTAATGTTCTGATATTAATAATTTGTATCTTCTATTTTTGTCAATCTTGATATAAGTTCATCAATTCTATTGATTTTGAAAAAAGCATCTTTTTTCATTAATTGTATCTATTTTTCTCAATTTTATTGATCTCTGCTTTTATCTTTATTATGTCCTGTTTGTTTTGAGTTTATTTTGTGCTTCTTTTTCTAATTTCTTGAGCTTTTAGATTGTTGATTTGAGATGTTTCCTCATTTATAATGTATTTATTGTTGTTTTCAGGTGCCATCAAATGAGTTCCAACTCACAGTGACCCTATGCAGGACAGAACAAAACTAACCTATTTCCTGTACTATCCTCCAAGTCAGTGCTATGTTTGGTCCCATCGTGCAGCCACTCTGTGAATTCATTTCACTGAAGCTTGTCATGTGTTGAATTATGTCCCTCTCCCCAGTGTTTGTACCGATTTGACTGGGCCCTCAGTCCCAGTAGGGTATAGTGTTGACCATTCTGTCTTTTATTATTATTATTATTATTATTGTGATTGAGTGAAACTGTACAATCTGGTTTAAATTCGCATGCCTGCCTATGTGCAGCTCCTACTGCTCTCCTTGCCTGGTGACAACACACTCCTCCTTTCTGTTATATACAAGTCCCATCCTCTTAACAACCTCCTGTCCACTCTTCTCCACCGTCTCCACTCCCTCCTAGTAAGAGGCCAGTAGGAAGACATGCTATGGATGCATAGATCATAAAGTTCACACACGATATGGTCACTCTGTGTTGCTGAGTCTGATCCATTCCAGTCGGAGGAGTTGATCTCAGTAAGGATTTATGATCAGGGGCAGCATCAGGTCTAGCGGCCATGCTTCCGGGGGAAAAGGGAGGCCTTCAGACCATCAACTGTGGTCTTTTAGTGGAGTTCTCAGGGTGCACCCTTTCTTATTCTCATATTGCCACTGGGCCTGAACTTTGTGAGCCCCATCATGGCTATGACTAGAGATGGCCAGGCACCTTCTGGTTCTTCTGGAAGCATGTTGATGTAGTCACCCATTCATGTGGGTTTTTCTGTCTTCTGGGTTCTCTTACCCCCATTTTTTTTGTCCTTGGTGATCATCTGTTCTGGCTGAGTTGGGACCATTTGGTGTACCTCAGATGGCAGCTTGCTAGCTTTTAAGACCCCAGATGCCACTCACAAATATGGGGTGGAGAAGACCCTCTTAGCAACAGGATAGTTATGCCAATTGGCCTTGATGTCCCCTGAGAGCATGGTCCCCGGACCCCTACCCCTGCTACTCTGTACTTGCCATATTGGGTTAAGATTGGAAGAGTTTTCAGATTATGTTGAAGTCCACTTAAATTGATCTTGTTTCAAATGTGTGCTGTCACTGATTTCACCCAACCAAATTTCTATCAACTATCTAATCTATAACCAACACTTTCTCTCTCACTCTCCTCCCTTGTAGCTGTCAGTCTTTTCTTCTGTACATGAGTCTGTTTTTAAGTCTTTATTGTAGGGGTCTCATACAATATTTGTCATTATGCCACACTGACTGAATTCACTCAACATAATGTTTTCCAGTTGAAACCAAGTTATGGGGTGCTTCCTAAAATCATCATTGGATGAGCAAAAGTGTTTGATTCTTAGTAGTTCCCATTTATTTTGAAGTCTGTCTATGTTGTGTACTAAAACTGCAATCATCAATACTATTTTTTTCTTGGGTGAGCTTTATTGTTTTAGATTTGATGTGTAGGTCATTTATCCAGTTTGAGTTGCTTTTTGTATAAGGTGTGATATATGGCTCTTGTTTCAATTTTTTGCAGGTGGATGTCCGATTTTGCCAGCACCGTTTATTAAAGAGACTGTTTTAGCCCAGTTGAAAATCTTGGGGCCTTTGTTGAATATCAACTGTTCATAAGAGGATGGTGGCGTCTCTGGACTCTCAGCTCTGTTCCATTGGTCTATATGTCCCTTTTTGTACCAGTACCAGGCTGTTTTGACTACTGTGGCAGTGTAGTAAGTTCTGAAGTTGAGTAGTGAGAGGCGTCCCAGTGTGTTCTTCTTCTTCAGTAGTGCTTTACTTATCCAGGGCTTCTTCCGTTTCCAAACAAAGTTGGTGATTCGTTTCTCCATCTCATTAAAAAATGTCACTGGTATTTCTTTTGGGTTTGTGTTGTATATGTAGATTGCTTTGGGTAAAATAGACATTTTCACAGTGTTAAGCCTTCCAATCCATGAACAGGATAGGATTCTCAATTTATGTTTATTGTAGTGCCATCTTGTAGTCCTGTTTGTAAAGGTCTCTTATTTCTCTAGTCAGATTTATTCTTAGGTATTTTATCTTCTTGCGAGCTGTAGTAAATAGTATTGATTTGGTGATTTCTTCTTTAATAATCTCTTTGTTGGTATAAAGGAAACCTACTGATTTACTTATGCTTCTCTTGTATCCTGAGACTTTGCTGAACTCTTCTATCAGTTTCAGTAGTTTACTTCTGGATTCTTTAGGATTCTCTGCGTATACAATCACATTATCTGCAGATACGGAGATTTTTACTTCTCCTTTGCCGATGCGGATGCCCTTTATTTCTTGGTCTTGTCTAATTGCTCTGGCCTGAACTTCTAGTACAATGCTGAACAGGAGAGATGAGAGTGGGCATCCTTGTCTAGTTCCCATTCTGAAGGTGAATTGTTTCAGTCTTTCTCCATTCAGGATGATGTAGGTGGTTAGCTTTGTATAAATGGCCCTTATTGCATTGAGGAATTGGCCATCTATTCCTATTTTTTCTGAGAGTTTTTAGCATGAATTGGTGTTGAACTTTATCAAATGCCTTATCTGCATCAGTAGACAAAATCAGGTGATTCTTGTCTTTTGTGTTATTTATGTGGTCCATCACGTTAATTGTTTTTCTGATGTTGAACCAGCTTTGCATCCCTGGTATGAATCCAACTTGGTCGTGACAAATCATTTTTTTGATATGTTGTTGAATTCTGTTGGCAAGTATTTTGTTGAAGAGTGTCACATCTAGATTCATGAGTGATATTGGCCTGTAGTTCTCTTTTTTTTGTGGATTCTTTTCCTAGCTTTGGTATCAGGGTTATGCTGGCTTCATAGAACGAATCTGGAAGTATTCCATCCCTTTCTATGCTGTGAAATAGTCTCAATAGTATTGGAGATAATTCTTCTCTAAAAGCTTGGTAGCCTTCTGCGATGAAGCCATCTGGGCCAGGGCTGTTTTGGTTGGTAGTTTTTGGATGACTTTTTCAATCTCTTCCTTTGTGATGGGTTTATTAAGTTGTGCTGCTTCACCTTGTGATCATTTTGGTAGGTGATATGAATCAAGGAATTTGTCCATTTCGTCTAGCTTTTCAAATCTGTTAGAGTACAGTCTTTCATTGTATTCTGTTATGATGTTTTTGATTTCTGTTGGGTCTATTCTGACATCTCCCATCTCATTTCTTCTTTGGGTGATTTGTTTCCTTTCCTCTTTTTCTTTAGTAAGTTTAGCTAATGGTTTGTCAACTTCGTTGATCTTTTAAAAAAAACCAGCTTTTGGTCTTATCAGTTTTTGCAACTGATCTTCTATTCCCTAATTCATTTATTTCTGCTCTAATCTGTATGATCTGTTTTCTTCTGCTGTCTGAAGGGTTCCTCTGTTGCTCTCTTTCTACTTGTTTAAGCTGAAGGTTTAATTATTTGGTTTGGGTGCTTTCTTCCTTCCAGATGTGTGAATTTACAGAGTTAAACTGACCTCTGGACACTGTTTTTGCTGTGTCCTATAGGTTTTGTTAGGATGTGTTTTCATTCTCATTTGAATCCATAAACTTTTTTATTTCATCCTTGATTTCTTCTATACCCCATGGCTTTTTGAGGAGGATGTTTTTCAGTCTCCACGAGTTCCAATGTCTATTTATGTTGTTTCTGCTATTGAATTTGATTTTTATGGCTTTATGGTCTGAGAAGATGCTTTGCAGAAATTGAATGGTTTGGATTTTGTTGAGAATTGCTGTATGTCTTAACACATGGTCTATTCTGGAAAATGTTTCATGTGCACTGGAGATAAAAGTGTAATTATCTGCTGATGGATAGAAACTTCTGTATCTGTTGATGAGGTCTAGTTGGTTGATTGTTGCAATAAGATCTTCTGTGTCTTTACTGAGCCTTTTTCTAGAAGATCTGTCCAATACTGAAAGTGGAGTGTTGAAGTCTCCAGCTGTTATTGTGGAGTGCTCTATCTCATTTTTGCATGTAGTCAGTGTTTCTTTGATGTATTTAGATGCTCTAGTATTGGGTACATAAATATTTAATATCATTAAGTCCTGCTTGTGTAGTGAACCTTTCAGCAATAGTGTCCACCCTTGTCCACAATGGTGGATTTTACATTACAGTCTATTTTATCTGAGATTAATATTGCCACAGCTGCTCTTCTTTGTATATTGTTAACTTGGTATATATTATTCCATCCTTTAATTTTCAGTTTGTTCATATCTTTACGTCTAGCAACATATAGATGAGTCGTGTCTTTTGATCCAAGATGTCACTCGTTGTCTCTTTACTGGAGTGTTCAGTCCTTTTACATGCAATGTAATTATTGATAGGTATGTGTTTAGTGCTGTCACTTGGATGTATTTATTTTTGTGTTGGTGTTTTCTCTGTTGCTCTTACTATTCTGTTCTGGGACATTCTTCTTTATGGGTTGATATTTCACCCTTTTCAGTGTTGATTTTGTGTTTGTTGAGACTTCTGCATTGCAGTTCTTGTTTTGATATGTTGCACCTTTAGTGTACTTTGTGGCTACCCCTATGGTTCCCCTTAATAATGTATGTTTAAACCCCATTTTAACTTCTACATATCTTATTAACTTCTTCTCCATCTGGAAGGACTATAACTACTGTAGTATATCCCTCTTTTTAATGTGATTACATCATAGTTTTCATGATATGATCACTGGATCACTCATTTAATATTACAGCTTTCGTTGAGTTTTGTGCCTTCTCTAACTGAGTGGGTTTCTAGACGATGTGTCCTGTATTGTTTCCTAAAATATAGAGTTCATGGTTTTGTTCTTCTAAGCCAAGAGCTTCTTTCAGTATTTCTTTTAGCTTTGATTTGGTTTTTACAAAGTCTCTTGAGTTTCTGTTTATCTGTGAATGTCTTAATTTCATTTTCATAGTTGAAAGACAGTTTTACAGGATATCTAATTCTTGGTTGGAAGTTTTTCTCCTTCAAGGCTTTGAATGTGCCATCCCACTGCCTCTGTGCCAACGTGGTTTCTACCAAGAAGTCAGACGAAAGCCTACAGGGCTTCCCTCTGAATGTTAGCTTTGTTTGAGTCTTGCTGCCTTTAAGAGTTTCTGCTTATGTTTCATTTTGTTAAACTTGATTATAATATGTCTTGGAGTCTTTCTTTTGGGGTCTGTATTGTGTGGCTTTCAGTACACATCTTTGATATCTATGTTCTCTTCTTTCATCATTTCAGGGAAGTTTTCTGTCAGCAAGTCAACAGCAATACTCTGTGTTTTCAGGTGTCTCTTCCTGTTCAGGAACTCCAATTAATTGTAGATTGTTTCTCTTGATAGAGTCCCACATGTTTCTTAATGCCTCTTCACTTTTCTTGTTTTTTTCTCTGATATGCCCTCATAAATGCTGATGTCAGTAGCTCTGTCTTCCAACTCTGAAAGTCTAGTTTCCGTTTGTTCAGTTCTGTTCTCTTGCTTTGAATTGTCTTTTGCAATTCTTTAATTTTGTTATTCATTCTTTGGATTTCAGAATGCTGGTATTCCATCAATTCGAACAGCTTGCTAAATTTTTCATTGTGCTCTGCTGAATTTTGTGTAATGTCTAGGCGGGCTCTATATAATCTTTTTGTACTGGACCTCTGAAAGTTTCCAAAAGGCTTCTTCATCTGGGACGTTCTTTGGTTCTTTCGTTTGGTAACTTTCTGGAGTCATGGGTTGATTTTTCTTTAAGTTTCTGGCCAAGCTTTGTTGCTTTTTGGGCATCTACAGGTCGACAGCACTTGGCTTGGCAGAGGTTGTTTAGTTTCTCTGGTGTTGCCTTAACAGAAGTTGAAGCACAGTCTGAGAAGAGATTTGGTCACCAGTCACCTCTATGTACTTCAGTGACTGGGCCCAGTGGAATCTCTGAGGTAGCAGACTCCACCTCCTGGCTGGCAAAAACACGGTTCTACTTATCAAGTCACTGTGGGGCTGTCAGCTGACCCTATGTTGCTGCTTATTGAAGGCTAGAGGAGATGCCATCCTGCTGTACCACAGTTATTTCTCTAGGTAGTCTTATTTTGGAAGATAAAAGCTATCTGACAGCTCCCCAAAACAGTCAGGCTGTCAGGTGTGCAAGCCCCTCTGTTCAGCTGGCAATGGAGGCATCTCTACATCTGTCTCCAGATGCTGTGATCTAGTTCAAAGTATGGAAAGGCTACTGTCTTGCTGGGATCCACTGCTGGGCCCCACCCTTAAGGGTATACTGTGCTAAACACAGCTTTTCTGCTGGGAAACTGTTCCCCAGGCTGGCACTGCCTTCCAGCCTGGGAATTAGCTCCTGATGCGGCCTCTGTTTGGGTAACCCTGCCTCCCAGTCGAACAAGATCGTGTCCCACACAAGCTGTCCCACCAACTGTGAAATAGCCTAATCAGTGGCAGAGGTTTGGGAAGAGAGGGTACAGAGGCTGAGGTGCTCAGAGTTCAGAGCTGGGGTCTCAAAGTGTGGGTATTCCACCCGCTGATCATGTCAGCAGTACAGCTGAGCTTTGCTGCCAGTTAAGCTGAATTACTGCTGCTGGCTAGCAAAAAGAAGTTAAAAGCAGCAGTTACCTTCAGTCCATGAGAGCTGGCCATTTAACAAGGTTGGGGATCAGTGAAAGAGAAGAATTTTCCCATTCAGTGGCATGCAGTCCAAATTTGCAGCCCTATGCCATGTCCTAGGGCTTGCTGGGTGTCCAGAAGGCTCTGTTAAATTATCAATCCAGGCCTTACTTTTCTGAGGGAATTAAGGAGACATGCGTGTAGTCCACCAACTTGGCTCTGCCTCCCCCATTTTGTCATTTGATGGGTTTTCTTATGTGTCGTAAACTCTATCGCTATGATTTCATAAGATGGATTAGCAAGAGTTATATTGATGACATCTACATGATTGGATGGTCTTTTAAGCCAATCTCTTTTGAGACATAAAAGAGAGAAGTGAACAACAGGGTCCCAGGAACTTCATATCACCAATAAAGAAGTGGCAGGAGCAGAGTGGCCTTTGGACCTGAGATTCCTACACTGAGATGCTGCCAGATCAAAGGAAGACTCATGCAACACAAAGACCATCCTCCAGAGCTAGTGCCCTAAATTTAGACTTGTAGCCGACTGGACTGTGAGAATAAACTTCACTTTGTTAAAGTTATTCACTTGTATTTCCACTGTAGCAGCCCTCAATGACTAAGACAAAGGTCTTCCTCTTTTTTTTTTTTATTAAATAAAAAAATTAAAGTGTACATACTCTGTGCTTACAATATTGGGTTAAGAGAGGAGGAGTACACAAGTTGTGTTGAAGTCTCATTAATATTAATCTTCTTACTAATGTGAATTGTCACCAATTTCACCCTACCAAATTTCTAACAATTAACTAATCTAAACCCTCGCCCCTTGCCTTCCCGCCCTCCCACCTTCCCCCCCCTTGTAGCCATCAAAGAGTTTTCTATTATGTATGAGTATGCTTTTAAGTTTTTATCTTAGGGGTCTTATATAATAATTGTCCTTCTGTCGCTGACTAGTTTCACTCAATATAATGTCCTCCAGTTGAGATCAAACTGAGAGATGTTTCCTGCTATCATCGTTGTTCTTTATCAGTGAATAGTACTCCATGGAGTATATATACCAAAGTTTACCTATCCACTCTTCTGTTGTTGGGCATCTGGGTTGATTCCAACTTTTACTGACCCTCTATTTTGCCAAGCAAGATGTCCTTCTCCAGGGACTACTCCCTTCTGATACCATGTCTAAAGTATGTAAGATGAAGTCTTTCCATCCTTGTTTCTAAGCACTGTTCTCATCATGCCTCTTCCATGACAGATTTGTTAATTTTTCTGCAGTCCGTGGTATACTCAATATTCTTCACCAACACCATCATTCAAAGGCATCAATTCTTCTGTCTTCCTTATTCATAGTCCAGCTTTTGCATGCATATGAGGCGATTGAAAACACCAAGACTTGGGTTGGGCACACTTTGGTGTTCAAGGTCACGTCTTTGCTTTTTAACACTTTAAAGAGGTTTTTAAAGAGCAAATTTGCCTAATGCAGTGTTTCTTTTGATTTCTTGACTATTGTTTATATGGGTGTTGATTGTGGAACCAAGTAAAATTAAATCCTCAGGCACTTCAGTGTTTTCCTTGTTTATCATGATGTTATTTATTTGTTCCTTTGCAAGGTTTTTTGTTTGATTTATGTTGAGATATAATCCAACTGAAAACTGTGGTCTTTGATCTTCATCAGTAAATTCTTCAAGTCCTCTTTGCTTTCCACAAGCAAAATTGTATCATCTGCATATCTCAGTTTGTTAATGAGACTTCCTCCAATGCTGAAATTCCTATAGTCCACAATGTTAACCATAATTTATTATGACACAAGGTCGGCAGTTCAAATCCACCAGGTGTTCCTTGAATACTCTAGGGGTCAGTTCTACCCTGGCCCCTAGGGTCGCCATGAGTTGGATCCGACTTGACGGCACTTGGCTTGGCCACACAGTCTAATGCCTTTGCACTGAAACACAGGTATTCTCTGCTTTCAGTGAAGGTCCTTCTGACATCAGCTATGATATTCCTTGGTTCCATGTCCGTTTCTGAATCCCTGCATTCCTGCAATAAACCCCAAACCAAACCATACCCATTGCAGTCAGTTCAATTCCAGTGTATGCTCATTTTCCATCTGCATATATCCTTTGGTGAAATGTTTCTTCAAACTTTATGCCCATTATTTTATTAAGTTTTTTAATTTTTATTTTAAAAAACTCATTGCGTTTTAGGTGAAAGTTTACACAGCAAATTAGATTCCCATTTCACAGTTCACAGACAGATTGTTCCATGACATTGTTTACAATTTCCACAATGTGTCAGCACTCTCACCCTTTCCACACTGTCTGTCCCATTTACCTCCATCTGGTTTCCTTGCCCCTCCTCTTACCTTCTTACCTTTGCTTCTGAGTAAATATGACTGTTTGGTCTCCTATAGTTGATTGTTTAAAGGGGCACATTCCTCATTAAGTGTTATTATTTATTTTATGGACCAATCATTATTTGGCTGAAAGGCGAACTCCAGGAGTGGCTATAGTTCTGGGTTAAAACAGCTTAGGGCAATGATCTCAGAGATTCCTCAGAGTTTATAAGTCTGATCTTTTTTAATACATTTCAGTTTTGTTCTATATTTTTTCTCCCATTCTAGCTGGACATTATGATTCAGTTTTGAGAGTGTTTAATATTTTCCACATACAAATCAATTACAAGATTTGTAAATACTTTCTCTGAATCCGTAGCTTGTCTTTTCATTCACTTAACAAAATGTCTTTGAAGATCAAAAGTTTTAAATTTTTATTGAAATCTATCAATATATTATTTTATGGATTGTGGTTTAAGTGTCTTATATAAGGTATCTTTGCCTAATTCAAGGTCACAAAGATTTCATCCTACATTTTCTTTTAGAAGTTTTACATTCTTCCATTGAACTCTGTGATCCACTTCGAGTTAATTTTTGTTTTTTGAATATAGATATTCAGTTGTTCCAGGGATATTTTATACTTTCTCCCTATTTTTTGGACCTTTGTAAAATATCAGTTTTACACACACACACTCACAGAGTTATTTAGGTCTTCATTAATTTATCACTACAATATTCTATAATTTTCAGTGTCTAGACATTTCATATCTTTTGTCAGATTTATTCCTAAGTATTTTATATTTTTGATCATATTGTAAATGGTAGTGGATTTTTAAAATTTCAATTTCCAATTGTATACAGAAATACAATGCATTTTTTTGTATGCTAATATTGGGTTTTTACATATTAGTTCTAGTAGATTTTTTTGGTATGTTCTATCCAATTTTCTAAATACTTGTTAATGTATTCTATGAATAAGACATTGTTACTTTTTACTGTCCTATGTGAATATGTTTTATTTCATTTTCTAGTCTGATTCAGTTGGCTAGAACCTCTAGTAGACATGAAGTGGAAAAAGCAGTCATCCCTGTCTTATGCCTGAATTTAGGGAATAATATTCAATCTTTCATTGTTAACTATGATATTAATTGTATATTTTCCATACAAAAAAAAAAACAAATCTGTTGCTGTTAAAGTTTTCTGTAGGTGCCCTTTATCTGGTTGAGGAAGTTGCTTTATATTCCTAGTTTGTTGAGGATTTTTAAAATCAGGAAGGTATGCTGGCTTTTGTCAAACATTTTTCTCATATTTTGAAATTTTTGTACACATATATAAACCAAAATACCCAAACTCATTTCTGTAAAGTTAATTCCTACTCATAGTGACCCTGTAGGACAGCACAGAACTGCCCCATAGGGTTTTCAAGGAGCAGATGGTGAACTGGAACTGCTGTACTTATATATTTACACATAAATGTTTGTTAATATGGTGAATTACACTGATTTGTGAAAAAAAAAAGAAAACATTAAACCAACCCTGCTTTTCTGGGATAAACCCCAAACCAAACCAAACCCAAAGCAGTCAATTCAATTCCAATTGATGATGACCTTGTATGATAGGGTAGAACTGCCCCATACGGTTCCCATCGAGTGGCCGGTGGATTCAAGCTGCCAACTTTTTGGTTAGCAGCTGGACTCTTAACCACTGAGCCAGCAAGACTCCAGAATAAACCCCACTTGGTCACGATATATTTTTCTTCAATATATTGTAAGGTTCTATTTGTTACATTTTTGCTTTACATCTATGTTCATGAGTGATACTGGTCTCTAATGTTCTTTCCTTAGAATGTCTTTGTCTGGGTTTAGTATCAGGGTAATGCTAGCATCATAGAATGACTTAGATACTAGAGAGTTCTCCTAAATTTTCTAGGAAAGTTTGTGTAGAATTTTTATGTCTTTCTTAAATGTTTGGTAGGATTTATCTGTGAAGCCACCTGAGCCTGTGTTGTCTCTATGTGAAGGGTTTTAATGTATAAATCCAACTTACTTAATAGATACAGTATTATTCAAGATACCTTTCCTTTCTTGGAAAACCCTGGTGGCATAGCAGTTAAGTGCTACGGCTGCTAGCTAACCAAAAGATCAGCAGTTCAAATCTACCAGGCACTCCTTGGAAATTCTATGAAGCAGTTCTACTCTGCTCTATAGTGTTACTATGAGTCAGAATCGACTTGATGGCAGTGAGTTCTCCCTTCTTGAGTGAACTTTGTAGTTTGTGTCCTTCAAAGAATTTGTCTGTTTCACCCAGGTTGTTGAATTTGTTAGCAAAATGTTGGTCATAATACTTCTTTACCTTTTTAATGTGTAGGATTTTTAGTGATGTCTTTTGCTTAGCTTTGGTTTTCATTTCTGATATTCATAATGTATATCTTCTCTCTTTTTTCCCCATCAGCCTGGCTAGAGTTTTATTAATTTTGTTGCTCTCACTGGCTCAGATAAACAGCATTTGGTTTCACTGATTTTCTATATTGTGTTTCTGTTTTATTGATTTATACTTTGCTCCTTATTATTTCCTTTCTTGTATGCATTTTAGTTTTCTTTCTAGTTTCTTTAAGCAGAGGCTGATCTGAGATCTTTCTTCTTTCCTAATATAGATATTTGGTGCTATAAATTTCCCAAGTATTTACAATTTTTTCCAACAGAAACATGAGTTTGTTTACCTGAGAAGTTACATAAAATAGACAAACTGCCAACTTTCTCAGAGAAGGCACAAATAACCAACAATAGGAATACATAGAAAATATGACTTAAAGTTTACAATAGACTGAAATAACATCATGTTTAGCTTACATTAAATGTACTAATTCCATACTCAAGTATAAACTATAGAAAACTCTTGCCCATGTATGAAAGGAAACATCCACAAAAATGTTTATAGCATCATTATTACTTAAGGTATAATACAAGAAACAATCAAAATGATTATCAGTGGAAAATGGATTATTGTGGTATATCCACATAGCAGAAGATAGCAGTGCTCCAAATTTTGATATGCCACGCTTTCGTTTTCCTTAAACTCAAATTACTTTCTGATTTTACTTTTGAGTTCTTCTGTGACCCATGGCTTAGTTAAAACCCCCGGTCACTCCCATTACTGTCAATTCTGACTCAGAGCGACCTTTTAGGACAGAGTAGAAGTGCCCCATAGAGTTCCCAAGGCCCGCCCAGTGGACTCAAATTGGTGATCTTTTGGTTAGCAGCTGTAGCACTTAAGCAGTATGTCACCGGGATTTCCATGGGTTATTTAGAAGTATGTTATTTACTGTCCAAATATTTGGGGATTTTCAGGAGATCTATTATAGATTTCTAATTTAATTTTCTTAGGGTCAGAGACCAGACTTTATATGACTTGAATCTTTCTACATGTCTTGAAATTTGTTTTATGACCTAGAATACAGTCTATCCTGCCTACTAACACTATTCGGATCTACAGTATCCTTACAGATTTTCTGTCTACATGTTTTATCAATTATTGAGTGAAGAGTGGTGAAATCACTGTAATTTTGAATTTTTCTATTTCTCACTGTAACTCTATCAGTTTTTGCTTCATATATTCTGGGTTGTTATGTTGTTATGATGAAATGATCCTTTATTGCTATGAAATTGCTTTTTTACCTTTTGTTCCTGGTCATGTTATTGGTTCTGAAATCTACCATATTTTTACACAAATAGTTGTGCCTTCTGCCAATCCTCTTCCACAAGTTGCCATAAAAAAATAGCATAGCATAGTTACGAAAATATGAGGTGAGGAGAGAGGGCATGGGTGGGCAAGCAAACACAGAAGGTGTGCCTTAGTTGTGTAAAAATACAGTATTTTGTCTGGTATTAACATAGTCACCACGGCTTTCAGTTGGCTGGTGTTAGCATCATCTATCTTTTCTCATCCTCTTAACGTATTTATCTCTTTATTTTTAAAGTGTGTTTCATGCAGGGAGCATATATTGAGTCTTGCTATTTTAGAAAGTAATCTGATAATCACTGTTTTTCAAAGAATGCATTGAATGTTCATACATCATTGTTTTACCAGTTTATTCTACCACTGAACTTCTCTTTTGGACACTGAGTAATTAGTGTTCCATGGAGTATATTTTGGGTAAACTGTGCCAGATTCTTGTTCACATCTCAGCTTGAATCAGCTGCATCAATGTGGCCATTCTGAACAAATACATCTTTTTGATTATGTTGCTTTCTTTACTCAGACCTAGTTTCTGCTCATTTGCCACACTGAAATCCTGCTCATTCTTAAAATTGTGTCTGTAAGAGAACACGTTTGAGAACTGTACAGATTTAAGTTCAAATCTTGGCCCTAACACTGATTGCTTATGTACCCTTAGATCACTCACTTCACCTAGCTGTGCTTCACCTTCCTCATTGGCAAAATGGGGATAATTCTGATACTTACTCCATATGTTAGAAACCCTGGTGGTGTAGTAGTTAAGGGCTACAGTTGCTAACCAAAGAATTAGGAGTTCAAATCTATCAGGTGTTCCTTGGAAACTCTAGGGGACAAATCTACTGTGTCCTATAGGGTTGCTACAAGTTGGAATAGACTTGACAACAATTTTTTTTTTTTTAACTCCACATGTTTATCTTAGGATTCTGTGCCACAGGGCTGCAGGCTTCCCATTGTGGGATTTCAGTGGTTAAGAATTGCGTCCCACAATTTTTCCTATCATTTGGAAGACTTTAGGGTTGTAAAGGTCCTTGTCAATTACCAATGTATTCTGCCCATCTTTACTTAAGATTATTATTTAGCTGACCAGGTAGTCATCAGCAATTTAATCAAAAGGAATGTAGATTGGGTTTTAAATGTCTGTAAGTGATCGTTGAATGAAATATAAAGAGAATAGAGAATGGTTGTTAATAGCTGTCCTCCTTCCCTAGCCCCAACCCCAAAGAAAGATTCAGAAATAATGGATTTAATAAAAAGAAATGCAAGCATCACAAAGAACTAGATGAATGTGATGTTTTGCTATTTTTTACTTTTCAGTCTGGCTATTATAGAGATATCCTGGCAACAAGTTATCCATTGCAACTTAGGTCAGAGTGCATTCGAATGAAAAAAGCCAACAAACAAGGAGAGATCATTCAAGTGGGTTTTCAAAAACCAGACTAATGAAAAATTGCAGACAAAAGATAGGCACACACTCTCTCTCTCTGCTGCAAAATAGTCTCTTAAATAGATCATTTTCTGGTATCCAAGAAAGGCCTGAGGAGAGCAGTGTAGTGGGGGTAGCTTCAGATGAACTTTAAAATCAGAAAGAAAAAAGGGGGGGCTTAGTGCCATACTTTGCCCCCTCATCTTTTAAGTGACTGGACTTAGGCAAGCCTCCTCATATGTAAGAAATAGCAATACTAGTACCTAGCTCAACAATATTGTAGAGAGCCCAGCAGGCTGCCTGGCATGGGGAGAGCAGGCGCTTGTCTCATCTTCAGAAAGGAACTTCTTTAGCTTTCTTGACTCTCCCTTTTAGTAACGTCTGTTACTAACATAATGGTTTCTTTTTAGTTTTGAAGCCTTCTGCTCCTATACAACATACACCCTTTCAATTTTTTGATTCTTGTTTTTATAGTCCATCTCTCCTGGAGAAAATTATATAAATGTATGGCTTCATGGCTGCATAATTATCTGGGCCCATAAACTCATCCTAGAATTCCTTACTTGTCTTTGGTCAATTTCCTATCCCACCCAACTCTTCAAAATCTCACCACTCAAATGCAAGTCTCTCAACTGACCACCGAATGTCATACTCTCAGCGTAAGACCTTGCCCCCTCCCTCACAGAGGAAATTCCTCAGATTCCTGATGTGGTAGGCTGGGTTCTCTAGAAAAGGAAAACCAATAAAACGTATAAATATATATAGAGAAAGATTTTTATTAAAGAAATGGCTCACTTGGTTTTAGAGGCTAGAATGTCCCAAGTCTGTGGGTCAGAGTGAAGGCTCCTTGTGAATCACATAGCTGCAAGGGCTGGAGAACCCCACGCTGGCAAGTCATACAGTAGGGCTCTGGCTCACAGGCTGGGAAGACCAACCAGTCTCAAGATTGGCAGTCAGAATGGCAGGTAAGGTGCTAGCTCAAGTCTCAAGAATCAGAAGTCAGATGAACAGGAGCCAGCTACAAGATCCATAGCAAGCACAAGGCCCATGAGCTTTGCCAGCAAGTCCACATATAGTGGATGCAGGCCACACCTCCAAGGAAATGCCCTTTCAAACTGATTAGTCACTTACAGCAGATCTCAAGATAGAGAAGATCACCTATCAAATCTCATCACAGAAATGGTTACATCATCATACAACTGCCAAACTATATCATAACTTCCAAAACACTAAGAATCATGGGCCAGCCAAGCTGACACACACAAACTTAATGATCACACCTGACCAGCCGTCTGCTCATTTGTTTCTATAGCCATCTTTTCTTTATTTCTCCTCTCAAAGAGAATTCCTTCCACAACAATATTCTGCCATCTCTAGGATATTACCCTATCTCTGTGGTCAAAAGTGGTTTAGCATGATGTCTTTTTCTAATCTAGGCTTTGGATCCCATCTGTCCAGACTCTTTAGGGTCTTCTTTCCATCAATTTTCCTCTCCTTTCTGTATTTCAATCTCATGTGCTATACATGGGAATCACTATAGGCACTTCTTTGAAATAAAGATTCTTAGGCTCTTGTGAAGAGAGCCTGTTGCTTGAGACCTTCTTCTGCTCTTGGTAGTGACTATGGTGTTTGGAATACTCTTCTCTAAGTAGTGACTGTAAGTTCCTAGGCAGTCGTGAAACTGTGCAGTTTATGGAAAGGAAGAGTAACTGGTTGATATAAATATGAGGGCTAACTTGCCAAGTGCCGTCGAGTCGGGAGTCTAAATTGATAGCCATACAGAGTTGGTTGTGCCATATGTGAGTAGGATTGCCATTTACAGAGCTTCAGTGTATTTCAGACAGTCAGTCACCAAGGCAAAAACGATCTTAGCTGCCTCCATATAGTCTGGATTCTGAGACAAGGGTAACCCCAACTACTTCTCCATGTTTTAATACAGAGGAGTGAGAGTTAAGGATGAAAGGAGATTAGCATTCAGGGTATGTCATCTGAGTCATCCACATTCTGGTTCACCTGGTTATCTAGCTCAAGGATTCAACCCCCAAAATATGTGTATTGATTTGGCTAGGCCATGATTCTCAGTATCGTGTGATTGTTCACCATTTTGTCATCTGATATGATTTTCCTACGTGCTGTAAGTCCCACCTCTATGATGTTAATAAAATGGGATAGGCAGTTGTTATGCTAATGAGACAGAACTCAATCTATAAGATCAAATTGTATAGTGAGCCAGTCTCCTCTGAGATAGAAAAAGTGAGCAGAGAGACAGGGAGACCTCATATCACCAGGAAAGCAGGTTCAAGAACAAGGTGTGTCCTGTGAACCAGACGTTCCTGTACTGATAAGCTCCCAGACCAAGGGAAGATTGATGACAGGGACCTCCCTCAAGAGTTGACAAGAGAGAGAAAGCCTTTTCATGGATCTGAAGCCCTGAATTTGGATTTGTAGCCTACTAGACGGTGAGAAAACAAATTTCGCTTTGTTAAAGCCAGCCACTTGGTTGTATTTCTATTATAGCAGCACTAGATAACTAAGACACGTGGGATTAACAGAGCTGGGGCCATCCTGATTTGCTCCTGGGAGGAAAAGACAAGAACATATGGGTTATTGAGTTATTCACGTAGGTCAAAATACAGTCTTAGTTATTCTAATTGCCCCAACCACATGTGAAAAATCAGTTTTTAGGTGTTGTCTTTGTGGATGCAGCCAAGATCTGCGCTGTAGAGAAGTCTAAATTCCTGAATATCTAGGCTTCTCTGAATTGACAGGAGAGGTAAGAGAGGAGTTGAAAGAAACAGCTATCAGTGCTGAGACCAAGAGGATCCTGGCAAAGCCTGAACTCCCAGTTCTTCTCCTTGTCATTCTTCTTCTTCATCACGGGCTCTGGATTCCACTCATTTAAATATTTAAGGTAGACAGAGCTTGTGGGTTGAAGAATGAATACCCTCTTCTTCCTGGACCTGAGTGGAGACTTGTTACCCTAGCAGATTCTTCCATTTCTTGTAGATAGTGGCATTCCCTAGCAGTACGTTATGGATCTCACACGGGTGCTAGGTGAGACTGACTGAAAGCAGAAGCTGAGCAGCAAATGTAATTTTATGATTTCAGCCAGTTCAAATCTGATCTTTCCCAAGTGGCCTTGTTAGAACATGTTTTTAAGGTATGAGCTTTCTAAGTCAACCTTAGGTCAGCAGCTACAGTTTGGAAGTGTCACAACTGGTAGACAGACCCTTTGCCTAGGTAAAAGTGGCAATGTTTGACTTTAACTAAAGCATCACATATTCATCATATGCATCTAGGAATCTTTTGTTGTTCTCTTAGTACACATTGTCAAGTCATATTTATGGGACTGACTGCCTATGCCTACTTGAAAAATTCCCTAGAATGTCAGAGTTGCCTAGAAAATCCCTTGGAAAGAGTTACAATGGCATTGTGGGGGCAGCAGCAACTGATGGGTTATTTTACAACAATTTCCTGCGTAAAATTGTTCTGTGGCTGCTCATGGAGGCTGGACAGTGCAACACCCATTCCCAATCCTTGTCTGCCTACATTATAGAGGCTGGAAAAGCTAAACACTCCATTCAGGATAGACTTGACAGCAATAGGTCTTTTTTTTTATTTTTTCTTCATCAGGGTTGATGGCCATACTTTCCTCATGGGACTCAGATAATGTACTTGGCACAAAATCACTTCTTAATCCCCGGCGCCTAGCCCAGTGTCTGGCATATAGCCAGGGTTCAACAGTCACGGGTTAGTAGAAAGTGCATGGAGCTTGGAGTCAGAATATACTTGTGAGCTCTTTGCTTTTGCCCATAAAACACACTCTCTGAGGAGAATCGTATCTAAGTATGGTTGCTTTGAGGATCTAACGAGATTATGCATTAAGAAAAAATTATTTACTTATACCTTGCCTCTTTCCAAGAAGGATTTGTGAAGGCTTGAAGAAATGCATAAACTTCAACAGGATGAAAAAAAAAAAAAAGATGAGACAGCAAAACAGATAAACTGAGGGTGGAGAAATAAGAAAGAATGAGGAAGAAAAATAGTTGGTGCCAAGACAGTCTATACCAGGAGAATTGAAGTGTGATAAAAGTAATGTGACTTGCTATGACACATGAGAGTGATTGTCTGCTCCTGCACTGGGTTGAAGACTATTCTCCCGAAATACACATCCTGTTGGAATCTCGGCATGTGACTTTTTTTTAAAATACCATCTTTGTAGATGTAATTAGTTAAAACAAGGTTATCCTGGCTTAGAGTAGGCCCTAAATTCAATGACTAGTATCTTCATAAAAAGAGAAGAGGACACAGAAGATGAACACAGAGAAAAAGGTCCTTTGAAGACAGAGGCAGAGATTCAAGTGATAGAGCTATAAGCTAAGGAATGCCAGGAATTGCTGGGAGCCACCAGAAACTGGAAGAGGCAAAGAACGTATTATACCCTAGAGCCTCCAGAGGAAACAAGTCCTTGCTGACTCCTTGGTCTTGGACTTCGAGCCTCCAAAACTGTAAGAGAATATGTTTCTGTTGTTGTAAGGCCATCAGCTTGGGGTAAATTGTTAAAAATAGCCAGAAGAAACTCATATGCCTTCCCTCCGTGTCTCCATCCCACCAACACAGGACCACTGAACGGCTATTTTATGCTTAAAATAACACCAGACTCAGTGCTTTCCCGCTTTCTTACCAAGATCAACGCAGGGTTCTAGGCAGAAGGGTAGGACTGCCTGTCCCAGGTGGTTCCTTACTGTCGTCTCAGTTGCTCATTTCATTTCTCATCTCTTCTTGATGTCTGGAGTGTTCCTTTAACTTGTCCATGGGCACTTCCTGTGACAGCTTTAGGGACTGATAAAGTTATGATGATCTTGTACTTCATGTCTTCCACTAGTCTCATGTGACCTGAGAAATGTTCCTTTCAAACATACGTCCCTGCTCAGGGGGCCCCTCCAACTGAGGTAGGTGTAATGGGAAGGGTAAGCACTGAATGGGTTTTATGCTATTAGGATGATGTTATGTCCTATATCAGCAATCTAAATTTCAGAGCATCGAGATTTGCCCCAGTATACTCAAAGCAGTGATTCAAGAACGTCTGATTAAACTTTATTTAGCACTTACTATGTGCTAGGCTTTAAGGTGAAGAGGGTAAACGCAAAGATTAACAGCAGTAGCTGACCTCTACTAGCTCACAAATTAAAGAGGGGGTGACAGGGTCATGTTACTAAAAAAAAAAAAAAGGAATTCCTGAGTGGTGCAAACAGTTAAGCACTCAACTGCTACCTTAAAGACCAGCAGTTTGAGTCCACCCAGACACTCCTTGGAAGAAAGACCATCTATTGCCAAGAAATCAGCCATTGAAAACCTTATGGAGCACAATTCTACTGTGGCACACATGGGGTCACCATGAGCCAGAATTGACTCAGTGGTAACTAGTTTTTGATGCTTTTATTATAAAAAATAGTTACAATTTACTAAGCACATTGTCAGGCACTGTGCCTTACGTGCATTATCTCATATTATCCTCAAAATAACACTGATTACTAGAGACTGTTATTATTCTCATTGTGCCAGTGACAAAACTGAGGGCTCAAAAGGTCAGGAAATTCACCCAAGATCACACAGGTGTTAAGTGCTGCTAAGTCTGGGCTCTTGACTTGACAGCTTGTGTTCTTAGCCATCTGGCTACACAAGGAAAGCTGTGTCAAGTTATTGACAGAGGCACCAAATATTCTGGGCATAAAAGGGAAAGAAAGCCCAATTATAATTGGTGACAAGGGGATAGAGACAGTGGTGATGACCCAAGGGTCGGATTTATTAAAGGAGTAATTTCACGTATCCAGCTGATTGGGCTATGCCAAAGATAGACATGGGGAAGAGCACTCTGGGTGATAGGACTGGATTTGCGAACGTACAGAGGCCTAGAACTACAGGCTATGTTTAGTAAAGTGGGTGGAGAACAGGACAGGGGATAGCGAAGGGGGCAATTAATGAAAGGAAGTTTGAAAGGGAACCTGGGGTCAGATGTGGGCAGAAGTGGCAGTAGGGCCCGAATGTCCTAAAACCAAGAGGATTAACCATAACTGCCCTAGTTAGGATAGCAACTCAAGTGACTCAGCTCCAGAGTTATCCACTTGAACACCATACACTGTTGGCCATAGGCACATGCTTTTCTTTGATCATCTTCACAGCACTATTACAAAGTGCCTCTGGGTGGGTTTGAACTGCCAACCTTTCAGTTAATATTTGAGTGCTTAACCATTGACATCACCCAGGGTTTCTCAGAGAATGACAACAAAGGGTCTATTTTGTCACTTCAAAGAGGGAAGTTGCCTTTGCGAAGATGATACTGGAGCAGTGAGCTATGTGGAGCTACGTGAGGGTGAGACAGCAAGCTATTGAGATATCTGGTGAAAGAGTATTCTAGTGCAAATACCCTGAGGCAGTAACAGGCTTGGCCTGTTTGAAGAACAGCAAAGAGTGATCAAGGAGGAAAGTGCAGTATGAAATCAGGGTGGAGAAGAAGGCAGGGATTAGGTCATTCCGGGTCCTGCAGCTAGGAGAGGACTTTTGATTGTATTCTAAGTATATACCAGCGTAGGGCTTTGAGTGGAGGAGTGACGTGATCTGACTGGCTCTCAGAAGGTCACTCTAGCTGCAGAGCGGAGAGTAAGGACAGAAGAAAGAAGGCAAGAGACGTGCCCATGGAGCTTGTATCCTGGTGAGGAAGACAGATCATAAATAGACATGCTAGCGACACCAGAAAGTGATAAGTGCTGTGAAGGGGACAACCTGTTAGTCTCTTAGGTTAAATGTATCAAATGGCTGGGTCTTGCAGGGCTGAGTTATGGTGATAAACACAACACTGGCGCTGCCCCTGCAGAGACTGAGGTCGAGTAGAGGAGACAATGACTCCGTGTGAAGTGGCCATGGCAGACGTCTACTGTGAGCGTTCTGGAAACCATAGGAGAGAGTACTGCTCTCTGTCTGAGGGACAGAGAAGAGGAGATAGGGTGGGGGTGGCAATTCCAGGCAGAGGGAACAGCATAAGCAAAAGCTCAGAAGGAAGCACTTTCAGGCTGCTTTTGAGAAATGTTGTGTCATTGGTTCATGTTAGATCTGCTTATAACTGACTTGTACATGAATACATCAAGGCAGCAAAGACAGATGGGCTTATTTTAAATTTCTGTCCAGGAACTTTAAATATATTAATACATTTTAAATTGCAAACACCTATCTATCGCACAAGATAATTAATATGTTAGGCTTTGTGGGTAATACGGTCTTTTGCAATTACTCAACTCTATAACTGTAGTTCGAAAGCAGTTGTGGAAAATATATAATTGAATGATCATGGCCACATTCCAATAAAACTTTATTTACAAAATCAGATGGTGGGAAAGACTTGGCCCACAAAAAGCAGGTTCTGATCTAATGTCTGTACCCCTCTTCCAAGTGCTGAGCTCAATGCCCCTGTCCCCTGACCCGACAGGTGCCTTTTGAAGGAACTGGTGGCCTAATCTACAGTCACTCATTCTAGGTGGCAGACAGATCTCAATATGTCATGGAAATTACTGATGTCACTGAAGCAGCTGTAAAGTCAAAGATGCAAATACAGAGATTTTACACCAAAAAAGCTGTTAATGCTTGTGAGAAGAGACCAAGCTGAGGTGGTGACTCTAAGAACCATGCCTAAAATAAAATAACAATTATTATAAGGCAGGTGAATCGAAAGATAAAGGCAAAGATTTCTGCTTTTATATTGCATTTGAAATCCATATAAAGCCTGGACAAAATCTTTTTGCCTCTCTGTCTCTATTTTAAGGTCTCAGTGTAATTTCAAATGAATCTCATTATACTGTACTATTGAAATAGTATCACTCCAATAACAACTGTATATATAGCATTCATTTTCCAACTATTAAGGAACACAAAAGAAAAGAAACAGTCATAGTGTAATGTCAATGATTTCAGGACACTAAGCAGTTCTCAACACGGTTATAACAAAACTCATTTCTTACCACAGGCTCTGCAAAGGCCAGCACCTGCTCTTGCAATGGACTGTTAGCCTCCATATTGGGCTATGTATTGATTAGTTGCCATAGTTTATTTGTCATTTTCCTCTTAGAGCATCACCCTTGGCTAAATGTCTTGAGTGGTATCACTTGGTTAGACATGCTGTCAGTTCCAACATTTCTGGGTACTTGATGGCCAAACAACAGATTTGCTTTTTCTTACATTGTCCATCTTAATGACTGATGGCTTTGCATCTGGAGGCTTTTTCTCCACTGCCTTACCATGTTGCCACTCCAAAGAGAGGAAGGTTATTTTGAGGAAATATGAAAGAATTCACTTGCAGCAAGATGAGAACTTCAAACAAGGAACATGCTTCAAGCTGATATCATCATAGTCCTCCTCACCGTCATCATCTCTCACATCTACGTGGTGCCTATTTGTGCTGGGCACTGTTGTATGTACCTTTACAGCTTTTAACTCGTTAAAGCCTCACAACAACCCATGAGGTATTACTGTATTTTTACATGCATACCTGCTATGTTTGTTTACCAACAGCCCTGGGAGATATTTTCATAAGCACACTATGGAAATTTTTTAACAGCAACATGTAAAAAAAATGTGTAGCAGTGCTTATGAAAATACCTCACGACAGCTGAAGCTGAAGCTGACAAACAAATGTAGAAGGTATGTATTATTTGCATAAAATACAGTACACACAAAGTGATAGAGTTTCACTTATAGAAGAAAAGTGTGAGGAGCCCCATGGATCTGTTCCTCATTGAAAAAACATGATCGGTGAAAATTATTTTTCAAAAGTCAATGCTTTGGTTGGAGGAGAGGGGACAGGTATCGACTGAGTGGACACCAGAAAAGTGGAAAGGAAGAGCATGTTGTCACAGGGTGAGGGGAGCAGAAACAGTTGCACAGAGGTGAGTGCTTGGGTTCTATATGGCAAATTGACTTGGACTGTAAACATTAACCTAATCACAAAAATAAATAAATAAATAAAAATTCAGTGCTTAAAGTCTCTGGAAATTGTTCACAGTAAAGAAAAACATGTATTCAAGAGCATCTATGAAATCCTCTGTAAGAATAGCAAGAGTCTTTGCCTTTTCAGCAATGACTTGCTCCTTTGTCCCTGCCCACCTCAGCTTGACAGAAGCTAAATTTCCAGGAGGGTGTGACCAAGACAGTGGTGCTCCTCTATCCGTAATGCCTCAATCAAGAGGCATGGTATCCTTCTGAGAGGGGCAGACTCCCCGTACTTCTCATTTCTTCAAACTCCAAGTTTCTGAGGCTAAATTCCTGGTAAACAACTAAGAAGTAGGGGGCTCCCTCCCTCCACCCAGCCCCTAACCACAGTTAAATAATCACTGAAAGAAATTCGCATAGATTATGGGTAGGGTTGCACTGCCAGTTATTGTCATTTCTGTCATTAAGTTGTACACCAGTAAAAAGTTGAACTGGCAAAAGTTGTGTGACAGACAAATTTACAATGACAAAAAAAAAGTAGCTGCTGAAGCTGCTCATACACAAGCAAACACCGCATAAGATTTGATTCCTTGGTTTGGAGGTTATGGTCATGGTTTCACGGAACATCTCAGTTAGTTGGCCTAATGATTTCTTTAGTGCTTGTCTTAGTTATCTAGTGTTGCTTTAACAGAAATAACACAAGTAATAACTTTAACAAAGAGAAATTTGTTCTTTCATTTTCTAGGAGACTAGAAGTCCCAATTCAGGGCACAAGCTCCAGGAGAAAACTTCCTCTCTCTGATAGCTCTTGAAGAAGGTCTTTATCATCAGTCTTCTTGGTGGAGGAGCTTCTCAGAGTAGGGACCTGGGTTCCAAAAGATATGCTCTGCTCCTGATGCTTCTTTCTTAGTGATATGACATCTTCACATTTCTCTGTTCATGTCTATCTTTTATTTCTCGAAATCTTGGCTCAAGACATAATCCAGCCTTCCAAATTGAGTCCTGCATCATTAACATAACTGCCACTAGTCCCATCTCATCAACATCATAGAGACAGGATTTACAGCACATAGGAAAATCGCATCAGGTGATAAAGTAGTAGACAATCACACAACATGGGAATCATGGACTAACCAAATTGATAAATTTATTTTTGGGGACACAGTACAATCCATGACAGTGCTTCTGTTGTACCTTTTAGTTCATTGTGTAGTACCCAAAGTCTCAAAATCTTGCAAGCAGCTATCCAAGCCAAATTAGTCTCTATTTGCCTGAAACAACAGAGGAAAAGGGACAGCCAGGAATATATGGAATGTGTGGCTAATTACCTTCCTGAATAACTGCTTCTTTTGTCTAGGGTTGTCATGGGTCGGATCCAACTCGACAGCACTCGGCTTGGCTTGCCATGAAATCAGAAGAACTGGATGGTTCCCAGCTACTATTGGTGAACATTTTGATCAATGATTCTGTAGATGAATCCTAATCAAAAGAGGGGAAATATAGAATAGAATTTAAAATGTTTATGGACCCCAGACTTTCTGGAGCCATGGAGGCTGGATGATCCTCTGAAAATATTGCTCTGAGATAATCTTTAAATCTTAAATAAAAAATATTCCTCAAAGTCTACTTGAAACCATATAATAGATTAGCTTAACCAGCAAAAAATGTCTGCCTTGAGCCCTATGCTCTTTTAGAAACTATCTATATGGGATCAAATTGACAACAGCAATTGAAAGAGTAGATACTGCCATGTATTGAATTGAATTGTGTCCCCCCAAAGATGCATGTATAAATTTGACTGGGCTCTGATTCCCAGTATTGTGTGATTATCTACCATTATGTCATCTGATGAGATTTTCCTGTGTGTTATAAATTCTATCACTATGATTTAATAAGATGGATTAATATGATGAGGTCTACAAGATTGGATAGTGTCTTAAGCCAGTCTTTTCTGAGATATAAGAGACAAGCAAGCATAGAGGCACAGGGACTTTATACCACTAAGAAAGCAGTGCTGGGAGCAGAGTGCATCATTCGGACCTAAGGTTCCTGTGCCAAGATGCTCCCAGAATAAGGCAAGACTGATGAATCATAAGGATCTTCCTTCAGGGCTGACACAGAGAGAAAGCCTTCTCCTGGACCTAAAGCCTTGAATTTGGACTTATCGCCTACTGGACTGTGAGAGAATAAGCTTTGCTTTGTTAAAGAAATCCACTTGTGGTATTTATGTCATAGCAGCACTAGATGACCAGGACAGATAAGAATCTTAGAGTGTTGTGAGTTTATGTTAATAGGGAAAAAGTAATTCAGAAAACAAGGGTGACAATGGTTGCACAGCTTGAAAAATGTAATCAATGTCACTGAATTGCATATGCAGAAATGGTTGAATTGGTGTATATTTTTCTGTGTATATTCTCAACAACAATAACAAAATAAATTAATTAATTAAAATAAAAAGTCATTATAGAGAAACATTCACTTAATGGAAAAAAGGCAGTAAAAAGAGGAATGGAACAAAAAAAAGGCATGAGACATATAGAAAGCAAAACATAAAATGGCTGGAGTAATCCAACTTTCTCAGTAATAACATTAAATATGATTGAATTAAATCATTCAATCAAAAAGCAAAGATTAGTAGACTGGATTGAAAAGAAAAACAAGATCCAACTATCTATATGCTGTCTACAGAAGGCACATATCAGATTCGAAGACACTAATAGGTTGAAAGTAAAAATATGGCAAAAGATATACCATACAAATTGCTACCATAAATAAGCTGGAGCAGCTGTATAATATCAGAAAAAATAGACTTAAGAAAATTGTTAATACAGATGAAAAGGAATATTTCATATTGAGAAAAAGGTTAATTCATTGGGAACTATATGGTTATTATAAATATACAAGCACCTAACAACAGAATGCCAAAATACATCAGCCAAAAATGACAGAATTGAAGAGAGGAGTAGACATTTCAACAATAATATGAAGACTTTAATGTCTCACTTACAATCATGGATAAAATTAGTAAGAAAATCATCAGAGAAATAAAAGACTTAACACTATAAACCAACCAGACCTAACAGACATGAATAGAAAACATAACAATAGCAAAAGACACATTCCTTTCAAGCACACATGTAACATTCTTTCAGATATACAACATACTAGTTAATAAAACAAGCATAATACATTTACAAGGATTGAAGCCAAACAATGCATGTTCTCTTAGTACGTTGGAACAGAATTAGAACTTAATAAATTAGAATTTAATAGCAAAGTTGGCAACTTAAAAGATGTACCAAAATTCAACAACATACTCCTATGGATTAAAGAAGAAAATCAAAGTATTAAAGGAGAAAACACAAGAAAAATTGCAAAATTCTGAGATGAATGCAAATGAAGACACAACATGCCAAAATTCATGGGAAGCAGCTAAAGCAGTGCTTAGAGTAAAACTTATAGGTGTAAATGTCTATACGAAAAAAAGGTCTCAACTCAACAACCTAATCTTCCACCTATGACACTGAAAAAGAAGGGCATACTAAACCCAAAGCAAGCAGAAGAAACAAAATAATAAAGATCATAGCAGATATTAATAAAGTGCCCATTGTCCATTGACACTGAATTAATTCCATCTCATAGTGACCCTACAGGATAGAATTGAATTGCACATACGGTTTCCAAGGAGCTGCTGATGGATTTGAACTGTTGACCTTTTGTTTAGTAGCCAAGCTCTTCATCACTGTACCAGAAGGGCTCCATTAATAAAATAGGAAACACAACAAATAATAGAAAGAATCAATGAAGCCAGAAATAGATTCTTTGAAAAGATAACCAAAACTGACAAACCTTAGGTAGATGGATCCAGTAAAAAAGAGGGAAAACAACTCAGTAAAATCAGGAATAAAAGTAGGGGATATTTTAAAGAGCTTAAAAAAAGATTTTAAAAGAATTCTATGAACAACTGTATGCCAATAAATCCCATAATTTTGATTAAACAAATGAATAACTAGAAAAACACTGATGACCAAAACTGACCAAAAAAGAACAGGAAAATCTGAATAGGCCTGTAATGTGTTAAGAGATTAAATTAGCAATTAAAAATCATCCCACAAATGAAAGCCCAGGCACAGATTCCTTCACTGATGAATTCTACCAAACATTTAAATAATAAAATCAGAGTTTTTAGGAGGTGATGCTAACATGGTGGAGCAGTGAGAGGCATCTTCTGATCCCCCTAACAACAAAGACACAGGAAAACAACAGATTATATAAGACATTTGGGGAACCTTGAAGGTCAGGAAGAAAGCAAGGAGAATGAACTGGCCAACTGAGAGAAGACAGTGGTTCCAGAAGTACCGACACAGTCAGAACGGGCTGATGACAATCTACACTCCACAGAAGGAAACTCTGCACCCGTGCAATGAACAAAGCCACATTAAGATGGCATCTTTTGTCTCCTTGGAGCCCCAGAAGGAGGGAGAAGACATGACGGTCTGAAATCTGAAGAGATAGTGGCTGCACATGGGAGTGTGCTCATAAATGTATGACTGAGTGATGGAAATCCAAAAGAATCTGCAAATAAAGCATTCTAAACCACCCCCTCCTCCAAAAAAGAAGACATCTTTCTCAGTGGTGAAGCTGAGCTTTGGGCATACTCTCTTACAAAATTACAGTACTCTCCCATCCGAGTATCATAAGTTCTTGCAGACATGTGCAGATCGAAACTTTTCCTTTGGGCACAAGCTCTCTCCCTCCTACAGGTGCTCCCTCCTTTCTTCTCTGTAGGGCACTGGGTGCCAGATTTTGGTGCTCTACCTGAACCAGAACCAGCAACCCTTGAGAATGCCCTGAACTGTTCTCCTAGACTTGGAAAGGGAACAATTTAACCAACCAACCAGTACTAATTAATCAGTTGCTGTCAACTCATAACGACCCTGTCGAACAGAGTACAACTACCCCACAGAGTTTACAAAGAGAACCTGGTGGATTTGAACTGCTCACCTTTTGGTTAGCAGCCATAGCATTTAACCACCATGCCACCAGGGTTCCATATTTAATAATTGGGGGTTAAAAAAGTCTGCTAGCTCCTCTGAGCCAGAAACCCAGGGCTGAAACAAGCTGTTTTCCTAGGTTCATGGCTATCAGCCTCTTACCTTTCTTATTGTACAACCAGCAACCTGAGTTCACACTAATCAACATTCCTCAACAGGCACTGCACATTTAGGGGCTAACAAACTGGGTGCATAGACTGAACACACACACAAGAAGTAAACTGACACTCGAGCCCACGTGCCTAGTAACAGCTGTAACCACCCAGTGATAAGACTTTGGAATTTCTAAGGTTCAAATAATTGAAACAGCTCACACAGCCTATTCAGAAACTTAAAAAACTAAGTTAAAGAAAATTACACACACTGACATGTACATGTAGGTTAGAACACAATAACCAAAAATTAAAAAATTACAACAATTTTCTGATGGCTCAGAGGCAACAGTATATTTCAAATCATTTAAAGAAGCAGACCACCATGGCTTCAGAAAACTCTCCCCAAAAAAGAATCAAAAAATTTTCCAGACAAAGAAGATTTCCTGCAATTATCAGAGGTAGAACACAAGAGAATAATGTTTAGAACTCTTCAAGACATTAGGAAGGAGATTAGGTAAAGTGCAGCAGAACATAATGAAAAATTAAACAGCCTGTGAGAAATACTTGAGCAGCAGCAATCTGAAATTAAGCAGTTTAACAATAAAATCACAGAATTAGACAATTCCATAAAAGTCAAAGGAGCAGAATTGAAGAAATGGAATGTAGAATTAGTGAGACCAAAGATAAAGCAATCAACACGGCATATTTGAGGAAAAATCAGGTGTGTGTGTGTATGTGTGTGTGCGTGTATATATATATATATACACACACACACACACACACACATATATATATTTAAATGAAGAACCACTGAGAGTTATATAGGACTCTGTCAAGAAGAATAATTTATGAGTGATTGGAGTTCCAGAACAATCCCTTGTTCTGGAAATACAGAGAACAGTTCAAGATATGTTGTCAGAAAACTTCCTTGATATTGTGAAAAATGAGAGGATATCTATCCAAGATACTCATAGAACTTCATACAAGGTAGATTGCAAAAGAAAGATACCATGACGTATTATAATGAAAACTAAAGATAAGGAAATCCTTTTAAAGACAGAGAGGGTTAAACAAAAAATAACCTATAAAGGAGAATCAGCAAGACTAAGACTGCTCAGCAGAAAGCCTGATCATGAGAAGGCAATGGAACAGCATACACAAAGACTTGACAGAAAAAACTGCCAGCCAAGAATTACACATCCTGCAAAACTGGCTCTCAAATATGATGGCAAGATTAAGACATGCTCAGATAAACACAAGTTCAGAGAATTTGCAAAAACCAAACCAAAATTACAAGAAACATTGAAGAAAGTTCTTCAATCAGGAAGTCAATAACATCAGATATATAGTCAAGGATACAAAGCAGGACAGAGCATTGAGGCAGCAACACTGATAGGAAAACCACAAAAATAAATCAAAGCTAAAACACTAAAACAAATAAACAAAAAGGAAAGCAGAGATTTCAGTACATAAATAGCAGAAAAAATGGATTAAACAACATATTCATAGATTTTTCAAAAAATTTTTACAAAATTGTGTAGTTTCAGCAAATATAAAACCAACAACAGTGAAAAAGACAAAAAGAAAACTGATAAAGAAGAATGACTCAGTAGAGAAACAAGTGGAATAAAGAGACTGTCAACAGCAGACAACAACAACAACAAAAAAAAAGACACCAAAATGACAGCAGTAAATTCATACCAATCAATAATTACATTGAATGTAAATGGGTTAAGTGCACCAATAGACAAAGAGTAGCAGAATAGATTCAAAAACACAATCCGTCTATATGATGCCTAGAAGAGACAATCTTAGACTTAAAGATACAAACAAACTGAAACCCAAGATGGAAAAATATATAACAAGCAGGCAACACTCAAAAAAAGCAGGAGTGGCAGTATTAATTTCAGATAAATTAGACTTTAAAGTAAAATCTGCGACAGTGGACAAGGAAGGTCACCACATACTGACTAAAATTTCCATACATCAGGAGGACATAGTCATATTATTTACACGTCTAATGGCAGCACTGCTAAGTACATCAAACAATCTCTAACTATGTGCTAAAGAGAAAGACAGCTCCACAATAATAGAAGGCTTCAACATAAAATTCTTAGTGATAGACAGAACATATGGAAAGAAGCTCAAAAAAGACACAGAAGAGCTAAATGCCACCATCAACTAACTTGACCTCATAGGCATATACGGGACACTCCACCCAATTGCAGACAAGTATACCTTTTCTTCTAATGTACGTGGAACATTTTCCAGAACACACCACATATTAGTCCATAAATTAGCAGGCCTTAACAAAAGCCAAAGCACTGAAACAATGCAAAACATCTCTTCAGACCATAAAGCCATAAAACTTGAAATCAGTAGGAGAAAAAGCAAGGGAAAAAACTGAACACGTGGAAACTGAACAACACCTTTTTAAAAAAGAGTTAGGTTATAGAAAAAATCAAAGACAGAATAATGAAATTCATAGAATCAAATGAAAACAAAAACACATCCTACCAGAAACTATGGGATGCACAGGTTATGGAGATAACCTCTCCATAAAGGCACACATCAAAATGAAGAAAGGGCCCCAATCAAAGAATTAACCCTACAACTCGAACAAGCAGAATGAGAGCAGTTAAAGAACCCTTTGGGCGCAAGAAAAATGTAAATAATAAAACTTAAACCAGAAGTAAACGAATTAGAGACCAGAAAAACCATTGAAAGCATTAACAAGACCAAAAGCTGTTTTTTTTTTTCACAAGGTCAACAAAGTTGATAAACCACTGGCCAAACTGACAAAAGAAAAACAGGAAAGGAAGCAAATAACTTGAACAAGAAACAACAGACTCAATTGAAATTAAAAGAATCTTAACAGAATACTATGAAACACTGTATTCTAATAAATTTGAAAACCTGGAGGAAATGGTCAATTTTCAAGAAACACACTACCGACCAAAACTAACACAAATAGAAGTAGAACAATGAAATAAACCCATCATATAAGAAGAGATTAGAAAGGTAATTAAAAACTCCCAACCAAAACAAGTCCTGGCCCAGACAGATTCATTGGAGAATTCTACCAAACTTTTAGAGAACAGTTAACACCACTGTTGCTAAAGTTATTCCAGAGCCTAGAAAACGATAAAACACTGCTAAATTCATACTATGAAGCCTTCATAATCCTGATACAAAAATCAGGTACAGACAGCACAAAAAAGAAAAATTACAGACCAATCTCTCTAATGAATTTAGATGCAAAAATCCTCAATAAAATTCTAGCCAATAGAATTCAACAACATATCAAAAGAAAATAAAATAATTCACCAAAATTAAGTAGGATTCATACCAGGGATGCAGGGATGGTTCAACATTCGAAACAAAATCAATGTAGTCAACCACATAAATAAAACAAAATACAAGAATCATTTGATCTTATCAGTTACTGCCAAAAGACATTTGACAAAGTCCAACACCCATTCGTGTTAAAAACTCTCAGCAAAATAGGAATAGAAGGGAAATTTCTCAAGATAATAAGGGGCATCTATGCAAAACCAACAGCCAACATTGTCCGAAATGGAGAGAGTCTAAAAGCATTCACCTTGAGAACAGGAACCAGACAAGCATGCCCATTGTCACTACTTTTATTCAACATTGTGCTGGAGGTTCTAGCCTGAACAATCAGGCAAGATAAAGAAATAAAGGGTATCCGCAATGGTAAGGAAAAAGTAAAAGCGTCTCTATTGGCAGATGATATGATCTTACCCACAGAAAACCCTAAAGAATCCACACACACACACACAAAAAAACTACTGCAACTAGTTGAAGAGCTCACCAAAGTATTAGGATACTAGATAAGCAAACAGAAATCAGTTGGATTCCTTTATCCTAGCAAAAAGACCATCAAAGAGAAAACCACCTCATCCATACCACTTACAATAGCCTCCAAGAAGACTAAATACTTAGAAATGAATATAACCAGAAATGTAAAAGACCTGTGCAAGAAAGAAGCAACTGTCTACTGCAAGAGAATAAAAGAGACATACATAAGTGGAGAAACCTACCTTGCTCATGGATGGAAAGACTTAACATTGTAAAAATGTCTATTCTACCCAAAGTGATGTATAGATACAATGCAATCTCAATAAATTTCAATGACATTTTTTTAATGAGATGGAAAAGCAGATCACCAACTTCATGTGGAAAAGGAAGAAGGCCTGGATAAGTAAAACATTACTGAAGAAGAACAAAGTGGGAGCCCTCACATTACCTGACTTTAGAACCTATTACACTGCCATGATAGTCAAAACAGCCTAGGACTGGTAAGAAAACAGATACATAGACCAATGGAACAGAACTGAGAATCCAGATATAACGTCATCCACCTATGAACAACTGATATTTGGCAAATGCCTGAAATCCGTAAACTAGAGAAAAAACAGTCCCTTTAACAAATGATGTGTAACTGGATATGCATCTGCAAAGAAATGAAATAAGACCCATTTCTCACACCATGCACAACAACTACCTCAAAATGGATCAAATACCTAAATATAAAATCTAAATGAATAAAAATCATGGAAATAAAAATAGGGAGATGCTAGGAGCTCTAATGCATGCCGTGAACACACTACAAAATATTACTAACAATGCACAAACACCAGAAGAGCAAATAGATAGCTGGAAACTACTGAAAACCAAATACTTACACTCATCCAAAACTTCAGCAAAAGAGTCAAAAGACAACCCAGAGACCAGGGGTGAGAGAGGTACAAAATTGGCAACCACATATCACATCAGCATCTAATCTCCACAGTCTACAAGGTATTGCAAAACTTCAACGATAAAAAGACAAATAACCCAATTAAAAAATGGGCAAAGGATATTAGCAGGCACTTCACCAAAGAAGACATCCAGGAAATGCTCATGATCATTAGTCATCAGAGAAATTCAAATCAAACTTCAGTGAGATATATCTCACCCCAACAAGGCTGGCATTAATACAAAAAACACAAAATAATAAACAGCTAGTGGCAATGCAAAATGGTACAACCACTTTAGAAATTGGAACTTTCTTAAAAAGATAGAAAAAGAAATAAAATAAGATCCAGCATTCCCACTTCTTCGAGTATATCCTAGAGAAATAAGGGCTGTTACACTAACAGATACATATACATCAATGTTTATTGCAGCACTGTCCATGATAGCAAAAAGATGAAATTAACCTAGGTGCCCATCATCAGATGAATGGATAAACAAGCTATGGTAATACTCACACAATGAAATACGAGGTCCACAACTTTCATTGTTCTAAGTGCTACATACCTCATTGGTGAATATCAGTACAATCACCTTCAAAGTACTCCCCTTGGGAAGCCATACAGCAATGCCAGTGCCTAGTGCACCCTTCAAGGCAATTTTGGAACTCTTTCTGAAATGACCATTGCACATGGTGGCAAGTTCCAGAACTTAACTGTATAGTTGTCTGTGAGGGAGGTTTTAGCCAGTACACAAACAACTGTATTGGAACACCCTCCCTACTCTTCTGTTCTGGCCCCCAGTGACATTTTCCTTTACCCAAAGATAAAGGAAATATTGAAAGGAAGACACTTGGGTGACATTCAGGACACCAAGGGTAATACAACAACAGCTCTGATGGCCATTTCAGAAAGAGTTCCAAAACTGCTTTGAAGGGTGGATTAGGCACTGGCGTCAGTGCATAGCTTCCCAAGGAGAGTCCTTTGAAGGTGACCATAGTCATATTCAGCAATGAGGTATATAGCACTTTTTCTAGGATCAGTTTGTGAACTTAATTGTCAGACCTCATATACTATAGAGCTCCAGTAATGATGACTGTGTGGTAGTGGCATAAAGAGAGACACAGCAGACCAATAGACTAGAACTGAGATTTTAGAAATAGACCCATACATTTATGGTCAATTTCTTTTTGACAAGAGTACCAAGGCTACTTAATGGGGAACGAATAGTCTCTTTAACAAATGGTGCAGGAACAGTGGGATATCCACATGCAAAGGAATGAAGTTGAACCCCTTGCTCACACCATACAAAAAACAATTAATGCCAACAGCAAATAGACCTCAAACTAAGAGCTAAAACTGTAAGAGTCTTAGAAAAAAACATACACATAAATCCTTATGATCTTGGATATGGCCATGATTTCTTTGATATGACACTAAAAGATAGATAAATTGGACTCATGAAAACTGAAAACTTTTGCACTTTGAAGGAAACTGTCAACAGAGTGAAAGGCAACCTGCAGGGCAGAAGAAATTATTTGCAAATCATGTGTCTGATAACATAAGGAACAATTAAATAACTCAATAAAAAAATCAAATATTACAATTTTTAAAATGGTCAGGTGATTTGAATAGACACGTATTGAAGGAAGGTTATATAAGTGGCCAGTAAGCACATGAAAGGGTGATCAACATCATTAAAAATAAACAAACACACCAAACCTGCTGCCACTGAGTTGATTCTGAGTCAGAGCGAACCTACAGGACAGAATGTAACTGTCTCACAGTTTCCAAGCGGCACCTGGCACACTTGAACTGCCAACCTTTTGGTTAGCAGCCATAGGGCTTAAGCACTGCATATTAGCCATCAGGTAACATAAATCAAAATCACAATGAGAGATTGGTTTATGCCCACTAAACCAAACCAACAAGCAAATCAGTTGCCATGGAGTTGATATCAACTCCTAGTGACGACGTGTATTTCAAAACAGAAGTGTGCTTCAGAGAGTTTTCAAAGGCTTTGACCTTTTGGAAGTAGTTGGCCAGGCTTTTCTTCTGAGGCGCCTCCACGCGGATTGGAACTGCTAATCTTGCAGTTAGCAGCTGAGTATTCAACCATCGAAACCATCCAGAACAACCTCACACTTGCTAGGATGGCTGTAATAGCAACAGTGCTGATTGGGAATGTACAATTGTTCAGCCACTTTGGAAAACAGTCTGTTAGTTTCTCAAATTATCAAACATAGTTTACTATACGATCTAGCAATTCTACTTCAAGGTATACATCCAAGAGAAATGAAGATGTATGTCCACACTAAAACTTGTACGTTAGTATTCATAGCAGTATTATTCAAAACAGCAAAAAATGGAACAATCCAAATGTCCATCAACCAACGAAATGAAAAAGAAAATGAGGCCTATCCATACAATGGAATATTATTCAGCCATAAAAGGGAATACAGTACTGATACATACTACAACATGGATGAACCCTGAAAACACGATGCTAAGAGAAAGAAGCTGACCACTAAAGATCACATATTATGATTTCGCTTACATGAAATTTCTAGAACAGACAAATCTGTGGAGACATCAAGTAGATTAGTGGTTGCCTAAGGTTAGAAGAGAGCTGGGGGAAATGGTCAGAAGTTTCCTTTTGGGGTGACAAAAGTCTTCTAGAATTAGATGGTGATGAGTTTGCACAGCTCCATAAATACCCTAAGAACTGTCAAACTATCCACTTTAAATGGTTTATTTTTATAGTGTATGAATTGTTCTCAGTAACGTTGTTATGAGAAAGCAATATGAGCAAAAGCAAAGTCCATACTCCCGTTTGCCTCCCCCAAAAGTCTTATTTGAAGGCAGCAGGTCTTCAATTCTTTTGCATGTAGGTTTATTTTTACCCAATTTACCACCAAAATTGTGATGTATGTCTGGGTCTGAGTGCGTCAATAGCAAAATTGTTCTTGTGACAATCTGGGTAATTGAACCCCCCCTTCCATTTGGGACAGTTACTTAGACACCTTGAGCACGAAAATAGCAGGAACATCAAATGTGGAGCCAGGGGGAAGATTGACAGGGGATGAGGAGTTTTGTTTTCTCATTCCACACCTGAAGTTCATGAGACCTGGCTCCATGCTTGCTTTAAAAGTTCTCCTATGTGTCTTTGAAGTTACCAGATTAGGCCCACCTCAAATTTAGATCAGATAACAAGAGCAAGTAGCAAGCATGATTTGTCTCTGGGACCAACCTTCATGACTGTTAGTCCAAAGGGAAGAAACCATTTTGTAGTTTGTGTGATGTAATTTCAAGTCATCTAAGTTTGTCATACACCTACCCTACAACCCAACCTCCTTGAGATCTAACTCTGTCTGTATTTTGAATGAAGTCTGTATAAAGCTATTTTTGTTTGAGCAATTTCTTATCATTTCCTGTTATCACTGGAGACACTGTAAAGTGAGGTGGAGCACTAAAGCTAGGCTTTGCTCCTGTAGAAGGGAAAGTTTGTTGACATGTTTGAGAGGCCTCTGTGAAATGGCATTTGCTGTCTCCTTCAAGTCTTGAAACAACCCACATAAATGTATTAGAGTTGTGCATATTTATGTTCCAGTCATCTTTTGAGCTGTCTTATGAATTCTTTAAAATTGTATTTATGGTGAAAATATGCCCAACAAAACATATAGCTGTTCAACAAATTCTATATGTACAGATCAATGTCATTGTTTACATTCTTCACATGGTCTTACCGTTCTCATGATCTCTTCTCGTATTGCTTCATCACCAATAACCTTTATTCCCTATGTGTCTTCAAGTTCTCATCTGTGCTTCAGAGCTACTGCTGTCAGTTTGGCCACATGTAAAAAAATTTTAAAAGAGGGACCTATTCAAAGTCAACATTGTTAATTGACCTAAACTTGTTTGGTTCAAGGATTAAAGATTATTTCAGGATAATAGATTCAGGGCTTTTCCCTGTCTCGATGGATCTAGTCTAGTTTCCAACAGAATTTGATTTTCTGGTCCACATTTTTTCTCCTTTGAATCAAGATCTGTCTATTGGTTCCTTGATCAAAATGTTCAGTGGTGGTAGCCAGGCACCATCCATTTCTTCTGGTCTTGTGGCAAAGCAGGTTCACGGAAGCAGTTGAACCTGCAGACCATTTCTTTTTCCTGTTCCTTGGTCTCCTTTTCCCTCTACAACTGCAGACAAATAGAGACCAGCTGTATCTTGAGTGGCTGCTGTCACACTCACATTTCACAAATAATGCTAGCAAAGCTCCAGAAAAGTAACAACGTGACTTTCCTTTGTTACCACTAGTATGAGGCCCCACGTCTGACTAACTCCAAAGCACAGAATCTTGTTCACCACTTCACCAAAGCTGTCTCTTTGTTATTAGATGCTTAAGGGAACCACATCTAACCATGAGTGATTTTCAGCCTCTACAAATGAATATTCTAGAAGATTACTAATTCAGGCAGCAACTGTTTTAGTATGGCTTGTATTATTTATTTGCATTATGGTTGCTACTGTGGATTTCCCACCAATCAGAAAAGAGTGGCATATTGTTCTACTCGCATCATCCCAATGCTTGAAATACATGCTACGTGATTTCAACACCTTCCCTTGTATCGCAAAACAAGGAAATGGTGAAGTACTAATAGAGTATATTATACTGAAAGCTCATTTAAGCTTTTACAAATTCATAGAATTAGAAGTCAAACACTGAATGGAGGGACTTATTAAGTAAAGACATGCATGGGAGCTACTAATTTTTAATTTATCTGCTGTACACTTTAACCTCCAAATATCATTTTGAGGTCTCTAATTGGGCAGTGTTCCAGGATAAGTGCGAGGGGTGGGAGGGATGTTCTAAACCCGTACCTGTTCAGATAAATGCAGATATCATTAGCAACAAGAAGTAGGTGATCATGGCTTCTCTCGTTTTTCATAAATTACACTAAATAACCATAATGCTGCAATTTAGTGGTCCAAAGTTCATTCTATTCAGCAGCCATCCATAGTCAACAGTTTAAAGAAAAGGGACCTGCTGAGAAAATAGTGGTCTAATCAGATGCCATAAAATCGAGCTGATGAGCTCAGTCTCATTTCTTTTTTTGTCAGGGGATTCTAATGAAGCAATGTTCGGAGGGAATTCAAAACTTTGGTCCCCCTGTTTCTTTATTCAGGTCGGTTGCACCCAGTTCCAGACGAAGCTAGAAGTCTAATCCCACAGGCTATTTATAGACATGCTGCGTTGTGCGGGAGACTTATTAAATCCCAATTTCCTAGCTGCCGGGTTGTACATGTTGTCTTGGTTCCTATAGAGTCCTAGGAGAAGGCCTTGGCGGAGAAAAGGCCAATCAAAGGGCACAGTAATCAAATGGGAAAGTACTGAGGGGTGGTGCCTCATAACTCAATTCAGCTGAGGCTGAAAGTGGGCGACAAGAGGACTCCATTTGTGTACAGCACCCTAACGGCTTTCATGAGAGGGTAAACACACCTCAGAGGCGCAGGTGGGCAAACACAAGCAGGCTCAAGAGAGAAGTGTCCATGACACATCTAGAACACCTTTTCTCCAGAAAGATCCTGAGGAGGAAGGGGAAGACAGCATACCTGTCTGTCTAGAATCTGCCAGTCAGGACTATAGGCCTCCAGGAATCATCCTCCTGCCAACATGCGCATGTGTTCTCCCAGTCCAGCTGGGAGCTCCTAAATTTATTCTATGAATACTTTCCCACTAGTATATAATTTCGCTTCTTGTCAAAGCTGTTATGGTACTGTACACAAATGGAGTCCACTTGTTCCTCGCCCACTTTCAGTCTCAGCTGAATTGGGTTATGAGGCACCATCCCTCAGTACTTTCCCATTTGATTACTGTGCTGTTTGATTGGCCTTCTATCCCCCAAGGCCTGCTCCTAGGACTCTATAGGAACTAAGACAACAGACTGTACATGTAGAGTGGAAAATGGACATATTTTCTTTCGATGGCAGTGAACAGATGGGAATGTATCTTGAATGCCTCAGCTGCGGCACTAGAAGCAAGACAACAGAGTCAGTCAGTCTCTCCCAGGGACCAGGGAGTGTTTCTGCTGCATGTCTTACTTCCCAAGTCCTTAGCTCCCTAACCTCCATCACCAGGTTGTACTCCACTTTCTTGCTGGAGAAGTTGAGTCCCTGGGAGGGAAGGAGCTTATGATATTGCTAAGATTAGATGAGGCAATGCATGCAAAGCACTCAGCAGAGTGCTTGGCTTGTAATAAATGTGAGACAAATAATAGCAAATGTTGTCGTTACTATCGCCATTTGTCACCATAGGATAATCCCTGTGGCTGAGTGGTGTCAATGCACTTCCCACGTTTCCCAGCCCCCTTCTGATTGGGCAGGGCCAAGTGATTAGTTTAGCCCACCAGACCACGAGCAGAAGTGATGTGAGTCAACCCTGTCAGTAGCTACTGCTGAGTTGCCCTAAACTCATGGTGACCCTATGCACAAGAGAACAACGCATGCCATGTTGAGACCCTCAGGATTCTCAGTGGCTAATTTTCAGAAGTAGATCACCACATCGCTCTTCCTAGCCCGTCTTAGCTCAGAAGCTCTGCTGAAAACTTTCAGGATCATAGCAACTCCTAAGCCTCAAGTGACAGACAGGTGGTAGTGCACTTGAGGGGCATTAGTTGGGACTCGTACCCAGGTCTCCTGCATGGAAGATGACAATTCTATCACTGAACCACCCATTCCCTCAAGTCAATGCTAGGCCAGAGCACTTAAGGGCTGGTGAGCAACTCTCTCTCTAGATGGCAAGTGAAGAGGCTACATGTTCCAGCTGGTGTAGCTACAAGATGCAAGAGGCTCTGTCAGCCGAGGCCTTTGAGGTGCAAAGGCACTCTGACCCATGGACAACAACAGCATGACTGAAATATAAACATACATGAAGTCCTTGAAATTGTGGGCAGTTAGTTACTAGCTCACCTTTACTAGTACAGTGCCTGTCTTTTGACCCTCTAAATATATCTGATTTTCCCATGTTCCATGACCTTGGCTGGAGGATGGCTCACATTGGCCATGATATTGGATGTGTTTCAGCTATTAGCTAGGCTTACCTTCCTACTTACTTTCTCAGTCTGCTAATGTTCACTATCATCTCACTGCGCTTTCACTCCCTGACTGCACTGCCTGTCCTTCAATGACTGTCCCCTGCCTCCCACTGCCCCCTGGCCATCTTCACAGATTTGCATGTCATTCTCTGGCTTTTTGAGTTTCAGTTTCCACTTGATTCTCCTCTCCGCACACTGTCTTTGTTTGCATCCCTTGCAGCTATATCCAGGAGACTCTCACCACTAGTCCTAGCAATGTGGAAGCCCCATCCTTAATTCCACTGAGTAAAGGAATTTAGACAGTCAGCAAGGTTGATGGTCCAAGCCCACTCAGAGGTGCTTTGGAAGAAAGATCTGCCAATCTGCTTCCAAAAACTAAAGCCATTGAAAACATCATGGGGTATAGTTCTACTCTGACACACATGGGGTTGTCATGAGTTGAAATTAACTCAATAGCAACTGAAAGAAAGAAAAGTGGGAACCAATGGTTTTAGCTAGGGAAGCAATACTGATCATGCCTTATAGGGGACAACGGTGAGGGTGACAGTGAAAAATGAGGCTAGAAGTCTGCAGGTCTGGCAACTAGTGCAGTGTGTCAAATGGCTCAGGACTCAAGCTCTGAGTGGTTCCCAGGTAACTGAGATGAACTTCTCACCCCACTTCCTGATATGGTGTCAGCTGTGTGATATAGAGCCAGGCCTGGCAGCTTAAAAGAAAAAGAATCTGGCACCCATAAAACTCAAGACTCCAGATAAACAGAATTTCTATGTGAACATCCTTCCAGGGTTCGGCCAAGAGTATGGCTCTATCCTGCCACTCTGGCCGACGTAGCACCATTATTCCCACCCCAGCAAACAGAAGCAGGAACCATAGGTGGGGACTTCTGTAGTTGAAGGAAGTTTCTAGTGTTGGGCCAGGATGGGAGTCTTGAAATGTTCTACCATCCCATGAAGGGGATTAGCTTAAGCTACCTAAGGCAGGAAAGGATACAGAAACCAGAGGAATGGAAATAGGGAGCCCAGTAAGGAAACGGGGAGAGTACTGCCACATTGTGCGGACTGTAGCCAATGTCTCAGAACAATCTGTGCTTGAATTATTGATTGAAAAGTAATTTGTTAGTGATAGCCACAATGGAGCTCACAGAGAGGAGTCTCACTGGCAACACAAGAATACAAAGGGGTACATCCTGAGATCTCCACTAAAAGACCTCAATTGATGGTCCAGCAGTTTTGGGGTTCCCCTGAGAGCATGGCCCCTGGCCCTGATGCTGCCCTTACCCGTAAATTATAACAAAGGTCCACTCTTTGGACAGGAATGGATTGGACTTGGCAATGCAGACTGACCATATATTGGTTGCACTTTATGGTTCTATACATCTATAGGATATCCTGCTGACCTCTGGCTGGAGGAAGGAGAGTGGGTGGAGAGGAGCGGAAAGGAGGCTGTTGGGAGGATGAGACATGTATGGACTAGAGAAGAATAGTGTGCTGTCACCAGACAGGGAGAGCCGTGGAAGCTGCATATAGGTGGGCGTGTAAATTTATACGGGAATGTACATTTTCACTCAGTCATGTTAAATAAAAAAAAAAAAGAAAAGTAATTTGTTATGTAAACTTTCACCTAAAGCACAATAACATACTGCCATTGAGCCTGACTCATAGTGACCCTATAAGGCAGAGTAGAACTGCTACTTAAGAGTTTCCAAGTTGCGCCTAGCAAATTCGAACTGCCAACCTCTTAGCTAGCAGATGTAATACTTAAACACTATGCTACCAGGTAAAACACAGTAAAATATCATAAGTACATAAAAAACAAAACAAGAAACCATTGGCTTTTTTTTTCCCCACACTATTTCAGCATGGCACCGTACACCTAGTAGCTGCTCAATAATATTTGTTGGCCTGACACAATGTCTCTATCTGAACAACAATCATTTTGGTACTTCTCCTGTTCAGTTTGAATGAATCTGAAACCATCACCTCTTTCATCAACGCTGGAAAAACTAGAATGCTGTGTGTGCAATGGAAGTACTGAGATTTCCAGAAGACTGCATGCTTTCTTCTCTTCTTCCTTGTAGACTCATCAGAAGCCCTGGGGAGAGTCAATCAACCAACAACTATGCACCAGACACCTACAGTGTGCCAAGAAGGAGACAGCTGTACAGTAGTTAGAGCTTCTTGGAGAAAGCTCCAGATACAAGGTGATATTCTCGTTAATGGTTTCCATGTCATTTACTTTCTCCACATAATAAAGTGCTGTTGGTTCTAATTATTCAGTCTATTATCCTTGTTATTGGCTTTCTGTTTCTCGGTGTCTTCATAGACAAGGCAGTTCTAGATACTCCAGTAGGTAACAGGCCAGGAAAATCCAGGTCAGTGTGATCAGGGAACATCTGTAGAACACCTCTGGCGATTATACAGGGTGTTCCCAGACATTTCTCAGTCGGATTCTGTGGCAAGCACTTGACAAGGCATGGTAAGTTGAAATGCTTTAAGTTGACTTTGACAGCTCTCAAGAAATAATAGTTTAATGCAGGATTTGGCAAACTATGGCCAAATTCAGTCCACTGCCTGTTCTTGTAAATAAAGTTTTATTGAAACATATCCTGATCCATTTGTTTATATATTGTTTATGGCTGCTTTCCTGCAACAACAGCTGTCAACGGATGAGCATCTGAGTGAGCTCTAAACACAAATATCAGAAACAGTTTTTATGTACCAAACGGTTGATGTTTGCCATGGCCATCACATTCCAGGTGACACAATAATGTTGTTGTTAGGTGTTGTCACGTTGGCTATGGCTCATGGCAACCTTATATATAACCAAACAAGAAGTTGCCCAGTCTTGTGCCATCTTCATAACCATCAGTATGTTCGAGCCCATTGTTGTGGCTACTGGGTCAGTCCATTTCACTGACAATTCTCTTCTTTTTCATTGGCCCTCTACTTTACCAAACATGATGTCTTTTTCTCGCAACTGGTCTTTCCTGATGATGTGTCCAAAATAACAAGCTGAAGTCTTACCATCCTCACTTCTTAGAAACAAGGATGTATGTAGTAATAGCTGGCACTTACTGTGCTAATTAGGGTTTGGTTCTTAATCTGGCATCCATAATGTGAATAGAAAAAAAAATACAATTTAATTTCTACTAACCTGTCGCTGAAAGGAAGCATTTTCTTAAGTTATGCATGTAACTACCAGACCAGATGATGTCTGTGACTTTGTCATCAACAGAAAGATCACAGGTACTTTTTTACAATACACCACAGTTGTTGCAATTATCTCACAATGCTATTTACAGTTAGTTACTTTAAAAAATGGTAGATATTTGACTGACTGCTAAATTGTATTATTTACTTACTGTGCTACTAAAGATGCAAGATATCACAAATTTGCTTTAAAAATACTTTAACAACTGAATTCCATTACTATTAGTCCCCCCTTTTAATCCAATATATTATATGTATGCATTTAAAAGTATTTTGAGGTGATCTTCATTGACCTCCCCAGAACTGCCAAAGAGAACCATGCACACGAAGGTTATGCATTAAGTCTTCACAAGCATACTAGGTGGTGAGTGTGACCACTCCAGCCCCCAGACCTCCCTTGTAGAAGACGGTAATGAGTGCAAGGCTATTAATAAATTATATCAGGTTACACAGCTAGCGGTGGAGCTGAGATTTGAAACCCAGACATTCACATTCCAAGTCTAGAACTCATGCACTTGTAGGGGTCGTTATCCCCGTTACCCAGATGAGGAAATTGGTCTTTTTTATAAAGAGGAGGTTGAAGAGTACTGTGAATAGGGAAAAAGGAATGGGCCTTTTTTGAGCACTTTACGTGCCACACTCTTTGCATACTTATCTTATTTTGTCCTCTTAACAGGTATCAGCATTCAACTGTTGAAAGAACTAAGACCTAGGGAGGGTAAGCAACTTGCCAGCCATCGTGCTGCTATTAAGTCATGGAGCTCGTGTCTATCAAATTCCAGAGCTCTGTGCTGTACCTGGCGTGCCTGTGCCTGCACGTACACTCCCACACACCCTCTCTAATACACCACACAACCTAATTAGTATGTAAATTATCTCAGGCAATCCCGAGGTCTTGTTTCATTCCTGGGGTTTTAAGGGAGGGAAAAATATTGCAAAAAAATATCCAAGCTCTCTTTCCTATGAGAGCCAAGATATTATTCATCAAAACAGATGTCTAGATCAGTGTGGATTTGCATGGTGCATTTCTAAGAAAAGTATTTCATGCGCAGTACAAGAATTTCATAAAATACCATGTAAGAACTAAATGTAGGAATCAAATAGTAGATTGATATTCACCAGCATGATGAATGATTCAAGTGAAAATCAAATACTGGCAAAGAAGACTTTCAAGCAAGAAAATTGACATCAATATACAAGATAGGGAGAAAAAAAGTAGTAAATCTTGGTGCAAATTCGTTTCCAGGGTTTCACATAAAAGAACTTAAACAATACTGAATTAACACCCAAAATATTCTTGCTCAACTACTTGGCCTGATTCCTTGAGTAAACTTCCAACCAGGGCAGAGTTGAAAGTATTTTGTATCAGTTAAAGGATTTACAAATAGGGAAAAGCAGATGTGGATGGGAAACTCCTTTCCTGGGGAAGAATCGCTTTGCTTACATCTGACCTGTTTATACTTACAAATCACAGCGTCCTTCAGATGTGGCCTAAGCTTTTCCTTGGCAATAATGCTGAAGTTGGCCTAAGAGAATGCAGACACCCCGCCCTGTAAAAACCGCTTCATTAGCAGCCTGCCTCTTCCCGCAAAGGAGAGCTTCGTTTCCCAAGGCTCTCAGTGGTCACAAGCCACGTTTCTAATGCAACTAAAAGATTCCTCTTCACGGACACTTAATGATGCCGAGTGTGCCATCACGACAAAAACAAACAAATCCTTGTGTCTTCAGAAAGGAAGCCTGGGGCCTCATGGGCCAAAATGAACAGAGATGCGGGAAATGAAACAGCCAATATTTGAAGAAGCCCTTCAGGATTCTATGGGGCATCAGGGAAGGGGCCCTGGATTTGCAGTTGGTGGATTTCAGACCTGGCTGCACACCAGTTAGCTTCTCTGAACACCAGTGACTTGTTGGTTCAGTGGTTTTGGATTCCATCAGCCCGTCACCATGCGGGTGCAAATTCAGCGGTTTCTTCACCCAATATTAGGTATCAGGTCCTGTGTTAAGTTAGACTGCCTATGGTAAACAGTGAATGTGACCCATGCATGTGACAATAATTGGTTCATAGTAATGTGTGGGTTTGGTATTTTGGGTTAGTAATGTGTAAGGTATAATCATCGTTTTTACATCACGGTGATCTTGGCCACCCAAGCGTTTCTCCCTTCAGCCTGTTGTCTTTCTGTTTTGAGCAATGTTCCTTGAAAGTTCTTCCAGTGATTTTGTAAATAATTTGTAATCATGGTCAGTGATCTGAGAAACAGAGAAAGATACAAAGAAAAAAACAGAAACACCCATAATCAAGTACAAAGGAGACAAGGTCGCCCAGTCTAGTCTAGATCTTATGTAAGACCCAAGTGGCAGAAGCCCCTCTACACATCCAGCTGGCATCCTTCCCACTGCGGATCCAACTTGTCCCTCCCTCCATGCCGTGACCACGGGCTGGGTATGTATGAAGCACGGAGCCCAAGAGGATGTGTGGCCAACCGCCGCCTCCTTTTCTAGAAGACCAAGAGAGAACGTGTCGGTGGGAGCTGTCCAGAGAAACGGGGGCCACATTCCTAGCCTGGCTGCTCCGTCTCGAGGGCTCGCACTCAGGCAGGAAGGTTGCTTCATCTTGGGGACCCCAATCTGCGGCCAGCCGGCTGGAGGCCCTGCGGACCCCAGGTCCCCCAGGCTGGCCGCCCGGCTAGGGATCGGATCAATGCCGCCGAGGCTCTTCCCTGTGATCGGCCAGCCCGGGTTTGGGGCCTAGCGTGTCATTCAGGCCCACTGAGCTGTGTTTCCCGGCCGGCCCGCCCGGCCTTTGTGCCGCGCCGGCCCGCCCCTCGGCTCGCTTGCCTGCACGCTTTGTTTGGCAAACACAAAACGCAGGCCCAGCGGCGGGTCCTTTTCAAGCTCCGCAGCCAGCCCTTGAAACGCCGCGAGGCTCATCTACCTGGAAACACCTCTGGACCAGGCCTAGTGGCCGCAGCAGCCTTTCCCCCCGCTGGGCTCGCAGGTGGCCAGGGAGGCGCCCCCAGGACGGCCAGGCCGGGCTGGGCCGGGTAGCGGGCGTCCCCACCTCGCCACCAGGGATCACCGCTGCTTCCAGGCGCCGGCGTTCCCTTTGAAAGCCCAGGGCACTTCGGGGGCCTCTCGGCTCTCCTTTGTGTTTTAAATGGCCCAGAAGTTCACTTGACACAGAATTGTAGAAGCCTGAGAACAGGTTTGGAAGAAACACTCTGAAGTCTAACGCTGCAGCCTGCACTAGCCACCAGGGGCCCCAAAGGCTCGGCCTCGGGACTCAGAATAATAAAAGCAGCAACATCGGTGGAAACACCAGTTCTGTTTCTTTAGAGTTTACCATGTGCCAGGCACCACGCTAAGCACTTTACCAGAATGATGGCATTTCCACCTAATTTACAACAACCTCCTGATTTGTGGATGAGGGATTCTTGCATCAACAGGAAAGCTAAGAATCAGAGAGGCTAAGAAGCCCCTTCCTAACCATTACCATAAAAAACCCTGTTGCCATCTACTCGATTCTGACTCATAGTGATCTTACAGGACAGAGTAGAAGCACCCCATAGAGTTTCCAAGGATCACCAGATGCATTCGAACTGCCAACAAAAATGTCTTAACCACTACACCACCAGGGCTCCACCATTACCATAGCCAGCCAGCCAAGTGCCATCAAGTCGGATCTGACTCATGGCGACCTATGTCCTCCCTCTGGTGGCACAAATGGTTAATGAACTCTGCTTCTAACCAAAAAGCTGGAGGTTGGAGTCCATTCAGAGGTGATGCAAAAGAAAGGCCTGGCAATCTACTTCTGATAGAACCCGTTTCTACTCTGACACACATGGGATCACTGTAAGTTAGAATAGGCAACTGGTTTACTTAAATACTAAAATTCAGTGATATCTTGTAGTCTAATAATAAGTAACTATTTATTGCAACTCCTGGACTTGCCAGGCTCTGTCTTGTTTTTGCCAGTTGTCTTCCCCCACTCACTTGAAGAGACTTTTAGGTGTTGTCACAGAATAATTATTGGAGTAGCCACAATTCCTTGGAGATTTATGGTGTGCTAGGCACTTAGCTAACCAATGAAATACTTTGTGTCAGTGAATCCTCACAACAATGCCCTGGGATGAGTTCTGGTATTGTCTCCGTTCTACAGCTGAGGAAACTCTACAGGCTGGCTTAGCTTGTCCAAGGCTGTGCAGCCTTGGCAGAGCCAAGGTTTGTCTGAAGCCAAAGTTTGTCCATGAAAACCCTCAGCTCTCTAGCTTCCTGTTATTAGTTATTACTGTTTGTTTTAATTTCTATGTGTCTCCAAAAGAGGCCTTTCTGTTTTCCAAGAGCTGCCTTTCAAGTTAACTTAATTGTCAGTCACTTTGGGCGTATTTTTTCCTTGAAAAGATAAAAATAGCTTCGAACTGTAATAACAAATACTAAAAGAAACAAGCATAATGGGCTCCTTATTGGGCAAGTCCCCTCAACACCTCTTTTATGAAACATTCCCTAAAACGTGTAGGTAGAATCAAGGGACATTCAGCCTCTGGGTTCCACCCACCACTGCCTCATCTTATTTAGTTTATTCTTTATAAATGAAGTATTTAAGGAGCCCTGGGTGGTGAAAATGGTTACGCGCTTGACTTCTAACTTAAAGGCTGATGATTCAAACTCATCCAGAAACATGTGGAAAGAAAGGTCTGGCAATCTCCTTTCCAAAGGTCACAGCCCTGCAAAGCCTGTGGAGCACAGTTTTTCTCTGCAACCTCTGGGGTCACTGTGAGTTGGAATCAACTACGGTCACTGGTTTGTTCCATTTTTACATAGTGTTTACTGAATGCCAGTCCCTGCTCTAAGCCCTTTAAAAATATTAAGTCACCCTCAAAACAAACTCTGTGAGTTGTTGTTGTTGTCGGGTGCTGTCGAGTCGGTTCTGACTCATAGCAACTCTATACACAAGAGAATAAAGCACTATCTGGTCTGGCGCCATGTTCACAATCATTGTCATGCTTAAGCCCATTGTTATGGCCACTATGTCGATCCATCTCGTCAAGGGTCTTCCTCTTTTTCGCTGACCCTCCACTCTACCAAGCATGATGTTCTTCTCCGGGAACTGATCCTTCCTGACGACATGTCAGAAGTATGTAAGACGCAGTCTTGCCATCTTGGTGTCCAAGGAGCACTCTGGTTGTACTTATTCCAAAGCAGATCTGTTTGTTCTTTTGGTGGTCCATGGTACATTCAGTATTCTTCTCCAGCACCACAGTTCAAAGGCATCAATTCTTTGTCTGTCTTCTTTGTTCATAGTCCAGCTTTCATACGCATACAATGCGATTGAACTTTAGTCTTCAAGGTGACATCTTTATTTTTTAATACTGAAAAAAAGTATGAGTTAGGTGCCATAAAAATAGTTCTTTTGTCGTAGGAGGAAACTGAGACACAAACATAGAAAGTGACAGAACCTGGATCCAAACCCTGGCAGTCAGGCCATAGAGTTCATGCTCTGCCCACTGTACCACACTGCTGCATTCACTGAAGTGACCCCACCTGCTCTATAGCACGAGGACATGCCAGTCTCTCCCAGTAGGCTGCACTCATCACACGCGGGCTCCATTCTCATTCCTCTTCGTGCTTGGAGAGCTGGAGACAGTGCTCCATAAACAAACCAACAAGGGTGGTTTCACAAAGGGAAGTGATCCAGAAGAATCCTGCACTGCTAGGAAGGAAATACAAACAGGTTTACTAGGCAATTAAGTCAAGAACATGTTAAGCCAGGTAGAAGGGTTATGAGGCTTAAAGAACATAATGGGTGTAAAGTGGTTAGCATAGTGCTGGCACATGGCAAGGGTGTGAGAAATGATAGTTCACACTACACTAATAAAAACAACTTGCATTTAACAAGCAATTACCATGTGACAAGCGCTGCTCTAAGTGGTTTATTTAACTAATTTAATCCTCACGGTAACACTGGAAAGTAAGTACTACTATCCCCATTGCACTGGTCAGAGTCTAAGCAGTAAAACAAACCACATCAAGTCAAAGCAAGAGAGGCAACCTAGATGTTAGCAGTAGCAAGAAGCTGCTAGAACAAGAAGACCAGAGGGCCAAAAGGAGGAGACGATGTTACTAAGTCCAGCACCTGAGGTCTCTTGATGGAAGCTAGAAGCACAGCAGTGACCCCTGGAACACAGGAGGGAGGAGAGTCAGCCCTGGAAAGAAAACACAACTTGAGGCCCAGCTAGGATGACTTGCCCTCTTGGTTTGCACAGCACTGCAGGGTTTCCTGGGATGTGCAACTTTCAGCGCTGATCGCAGGAGAATCCTGGACAAACCAGGATATGTTGGTGACCCCGGGCTGTGGAAAAGTATCGGAAGAAATTTACTGAACTTTTTCCGTTCTCTGACCAGCCAGAGTCCACCACTAGCTGAACTCGGCAGGAAGTCAGTTAACACAGGAGCCTGGGTAACAGCCAGCACACTAGGGCCACTGCTCTACAAATCTAGAAAGAAAACCAAACCCATTGCTGTTGAGTCTATTCCAGTGCACAGTAACTTCTTGTGTGTCCATGCAGAACTGTGCCCCATAGATTTTTGAAGGCTGTAAGTTTCCTGAAGCAGATTGCCAGGCCTTTCTTCCAAGGCCCCTCTAGGTGGACTAGAGGGTCTCAGGTTCAGGACTGGCACAGCTCCATTAAGGATGAAGAAACACACAGTCGAAAGGCAGTGAACTGTCTGCAGACTGGCTCTCCAAGTAGTGCAGATCCGCAAGGTTGGCTTAGGCAGCCAGGAAATTGCTTTGTCTACATGGGCCGTTTTTACACAGACACATACAGGCTGTGATTATTCCATGACGTGGGACCAGTGACCGCCTCCATCCGAACCCATTTCCCTTACACAGGAGGTGTGGCACAGTTCTGCAATACGTCCAGTGTCAGACTGAACAGCCATCAGCCCCAGAGCTGAATACTGGCTGCCAGGCACTGTGACAGTGTTGTTACAGAATTTGTGCCAATGTAAATCAACGACATCCCTAAGTGCGCTGTTTCATTCAGCTGACATTTTATTTTGGTAGCAGGACTGTTTGGATGAAGCCAGCAGTGTGTTGATTTACATTCTGGCACAACAAGTCCCTTATCTCATCATGGACCCGTGACAAACAGTTCTCAGACTGGCAGCAGTCCGCCAACCACACTTTGGCTGGCCTTATCTTTGGAGTAGCTGTGTAGTAGTAGAGAAGAGAAAGCACCCAATTGGGGCTCAGTCTCTGCTCCTGTCACTAATGACGTGAGCAAGTCACTCAGCTACTCTCTTCAGGTCAGTCCCCTCCTGCATCAAATGCACCCACACAAGCTGCCCTGCCAACTACACTGAGTCACGGGGAGGTGCAGAGGGCATGTGGGCAGGACTTCCATATCATACACCTCTGAGAGGTGTTTGCTTTGCTGTTGCTGTTGGGCTGACTGGGTGTCAGGAGTCTCGTTACATCCTGAATCTATCACAGATCTACAGGGACACAACATAATAATCAATTTGTTGCCATTGTTTCTGATTCATGGTGACCCCAAGTGTGTCAGAGCAGAACTGTTCTCTGTAGGGTTTTTGTGGCTGAGATCTTTCAGAAGTAGATTGCCAAGCCTTTGTTCAGAGGTACCACTAGGTAGAGTCAAACCTCCAGACTTTTGGATAGCAACTGAGTGCCTTGGGGAAGTGATGTCACAGAATGACCCAACTGCACTGGATTTGTGACTAACTCTGTGCGCGTGCATGTGTACGTTGGGGGACAGGATGAAATATGTGTGACAAGTACTTGGTGGAGTGCAGACACAGAGAAGAGAGGAGGGGAGATGAGGGGGAAGGAGGAGTAGGCTGGCATGACAGAGAATGACGTTAGGGAAGGGACAAAAAAGATTTAATGAGTATGAATGAAGGAGTCCAAAGGTACTTACGCAGATCTTCCCATGGGGGTGAGCATTCTACCTGGTGATACAGACAAGGGTAAACTACACTGGATCATGTCAAAGGTTCAGGGGAAGCATTGGGCAGGCTGTGTCTGCTGGGGTTCACGTCCTAGCAATGAGACATCATTGAGAGCCAAATTGGCATGCCCTCCAAGAGTGTGGGCTGGGCACACTGGCCTGGCTCACAGCCCTCAACTTGGCCAGGGCTGTGGGTGAGCGTTAGAACCACTTGTGTGCACCTGTGGGTTCACTCACAACAGCTGGGCCACCCCTTTAAGAGCAGACTTGTATTCTCTGGTCAGAGGCCAATTCCCTGCCCCCAGACACACAGCCCCCCAGCTGCTGTCCTGGGAAGGAACTCTGCCATGAGTGAGGACAGAAGGAGACAAAGGGGACCCTCTTGTGTCTCAGATCCTGCAGCTCCCTATCTGTTCCAAGGGACACACAGATGGCCGCAGGCTCTGCAAACCTTGTCTGGCTGCCAAGGAGGGCAGTGGGCCAGGTCAGGGAACCAGGACTCCAGCCAGCACCGTCTGCTCTGGACTATTGCCCAGTCTGAGTCTTTGCTGCCAGAATCTACACCAGGGGAATGCCCAGCGGCAGATCCAAGCATCCTGAGCTCTCCAGGTCCATGATGCTTTCATGGGGAAAACACTACACTTATTCTAATAGTGCCCTGGTGCCTCGCTCCAAGACCAAACGCTGGGAGATGGCATCCGGGAGGCTGCAGCTAGAGCAGAATGTGCATGAGGAGCCTGTGGCTCATCTGACGGTGAGGAATGCTCTTGGGGCTGTGGGGAGTCCCAGGGATTTGGGTGAATCTGTCACTGTGACAGGCCTGCCCCATTGGGAAGATCACCTGAAGCTCCCCTGGAGAATTCAGAGCTCCCGGGACTTTGACCTCAATCCGACTTGCAAGCCCCTTCTCCATCTCCCTTCATCTTTCCAGGTTTACGTGTCTTGGCCCCTTCACTTAATCTTCCTTCCCTTCTGCCCCCTCCAGCCTTTCCTGTTTGATGCTTGGTGCTCATCCACTCTGGAGGCTCACCCCTCACTGACAGTATTGTCAAGTATTGACAAGACAGGCTTGTCTTGTCCCTGTTCACACTGCACTTATTTCAGAATGCAGCCCCAGAAAATGCTCTTTAGCTTGGCTCTCACCCTAGGCAGTTCCAGTGGGGGAACTCACTTGGGGCAGCACTGTGGTTGACACTGCTCCAGCTTTCCATGCTTCCTGCCTGTGCACAAGTACCCAGGGTTGATGGCAATGGCTCTATTCACTTAACAGGCCACAGACAAGCCACTAGCTCAGCTGTGCCATATGCTAGGACATGGCCAGCTGGGACTAGTTCACTGAAATGGGACAAGGCTGCCTGGCAGAGACTTGGAAATGGAACTACTACTATTTTCTATGAGAGTAAGTGCTAGAGGAATAGATTCAGCTCTAAGTGAGAAACTATGGGTAGATAATGGACCTCTGAATGAGGCGACAACAAGACTAGCACCCCAGCCTCTGGGCTGGAAACTAAGGGCAAGTCCTAGTGAGCATATTCCTAGTCCTCACACTCCAGGAGTACTAGGCTGGTAGATGGATGGATATCTTGGCTGTAACAGAGATAACACAAGTGGATGATTTTAGCAAACAGAACTTTATTCTCTCACAGCCTAGTAGGCTAGAAGTCCAAATTCAGAGCATCAGCTCCAGGGAAAGGCTTTGTCAGCTCTGGTGGAAGGTTGTCATCAGTCTTCCCCTAGACAAGGAGTTTCTCTACGCAGAGACCTAGGGACGATAAGATGCTCTCTGCTCCCGGCAACACTTTCTGGGGGGTATAAGGTCCCCTGTCTCTCAGCTCACTTGTTTCCAAAGAGAATCCAATCCACTCTGACACATGGGGAGTCGCCATTAGTCGGAGTCAGCTTCATGGCAAGTGGTTTTAGCATTCTGTTGATCCCACTGACAAACATATTAAACTGATGCTACCGTAAAAATCATGTCTGTACCCAACTGGCGTTTGTCCTGAGTAGTAAGCAGAACAGATGGAGTTAGTGATCATAACCTGCTGCTTGCAATATTTGGTAAGGAGAGGAAATCCAGATGTATTATGATTCTCACTCCTGAGAGATCTAATGATTTTCCTTCTTGGGCCAAACTGTCTTTGATGATCAGCTTGTTCTCAGTAGCCGCTGTACTCATCTAGATCCCAGTTTGGGCTCAAGTTTGAAGGGTAGGTGTGGGGTCATCAGAAGGTCACTAATACCTCTCAGCAAGTTTAGGAGTTCTGAGACAAGTGATAGTCCAATTGTAAAGCCAACACCTGATAGCTTTCATGCTAGAGGGTGGAGACCTCTGCAAGGAAAACTGCAGCTGGAATCCTTCTCAGAGGCTGCCCTTCAACAGGAAGTCTGGTTTCACTCAGCACAGCAATGTTGCCTCTGGGTCTAGACAACTCACGTGTGATCGTATTTTAGAGACTGTTTGTCATCATTTTCTCAGGTTGTGATCTTTCATGTTGTAGGAATCCCTTCCTTCCTTACTAACAGGTTGGAAGCATTCTACCTGCTCAAGTTCCCAAAGAACAGTTTCCAAGTTGACAGTTCAGACAGCCTTGAGCTTGGTGTGAGACAGCCTTTGTTCTGGTCATCTGCTTTGCGTGGGACCAGTGTGGACGTTATAATTAAGGCTATTTAGAGCTGCTCTGTGATTATGTGACTGAAATTCTGAGTTTCCAACTTAGGTAAGGATTTGATGAAATCTATAAGGAATAAGACACATTTTCCCATCATAGTAATTGGAAACCCACACCATCTAGACTCTCTCAGTCAGTGACCGTTACTCAACTGCAGTCATTTCATGACATTGACTCTCGTCTTTAGCATCACACTATTAATACAATCTAGCTATGAAGGCTAATGCTAATTTAAAGGGAAGAGATGCGAAAAATCTCCATTGTCTGCTACTCTGAGGAGAATATCAGGTCCTATACCTTCAGTTCCTTCTTGATTGTCTCCCAAATCCTTAAATTCACTTGATTAACCAAATTAAAGCCATTGTTGTCGAGTCGATTCCAACTCACAGCAATCCTATATGACAGAGCAGAACTGGCCCCATAGGGTTTCCAAGGATCACCTAGTGGATTCAAACTGGCAACTTTTTGGTTAGCAGCCAAGCTCTTAACCACTTCCACCCCAAAACCAACCCACTGGTGTTGAGGCCATTTTGACTCACAGTAATCCCATAGGACAGAGTAGAACTGCTACATAAAGTTTCCAATCAGTGCCTGGTGCATTTGAATTGCCAAGCTTTTGGTTAGCAGATGTAGCGCATAACCATTATGCCACTAAGATTTCCATCCAGTTGATTCAGATTTAAAAACTCAGATCTTCAGAAATATGGAAATGGTCTTCTGAAGATCCACAAGATTTCTACTAAGATACCATCACAGGACCTACAATAGATGAGTTAGTGCCAAGGTTTGGATCCAGGGGGCCACAACTGAGGAAGAATACTCTGTTTGTGAAAGATAGCCACATAAAAAAAGAAGACTCAGAACTCAGTCCTTAGCACAGAAGTTCATAGCTAAGGAAACACAGAAAAATTAAGTCTGATATGGCAGTGGCAGAATCAAGATCAGAAACAAACTTGAGTCAGGAGGCAGAAGAACTTGACCCAAATAGAGGCCACTTGAGGAATAAAGCGAGGAGAGTCCTGAGGATGGCAGAAAATAGATTTGTGGTTTGCTTAAAGGCGCAGGGTCAGCAGACAGCAATGTAGGACTGCAAAGTTTCTATCTATGTGGACAATGAGAATCTTCTGGATAATCTACAGGCTGCCTATTCGTGGGCTGGGGCTTGAAAAAATGACAAGGACTAGCCTCTAGTTTCACCTTAAATGAATCTACTGATGATATTGGTGTCTCCTCTAAGATGAAAGGACATTCTTGTCATTAGTTTTAGAGCTTTTTGAAAGTAGTAGGTGAGACAGGTGTTCCATGGAGGCTTTGGTAACACCAAAGTCCTCTGTGCATTTCAGAGACCATGTGGGGAAATTCAGGAAAACTTACATCTGTACTGCTAACCTCCTCAATCAGCTCCAACCCTACCGACCTCAAAAGGGCTCAGCATCCCTTATACTTCCAATATGTTAATTCTAGTTGTTTTCATTTTCTGGTAAACTCCCCATCACTAAAAAGCAAGTCTACTGTTGCTTCACCTATCCAGGGTTGTGCTTCAGAAGCTAAATTTTGAAACAGCGTGCACCTGCCCGGCTTATGTCCTTACCGTAAAGGTAGTGGGAGGCAGTATTCAATTGTTGCTTAACTGCCATGAAGGGTTATAATGATGTAACTCCTGTAAATAAATTGATAAAAGATGTTCTCACAGAGAAATAATGATAGAGCAATAAATGAAAATCTGATAACTGGGTATTTGATTTCCATGAGTGAGACAGAAAATAGCTTCTCAACTTCAGTTGTTTGATTACAGTTGATTAAAATAGTGTACGACATTTACCAAAGCGTTGTCATTACTGAGGAACATCAGATGATGACAATGGACACAATGACCAGTGCTCCTGTAGCAGTAACACCACAAGTGGGTTGTTTTAAGGAACAGAAATTTATTTCAGTTCAGTTCTAGATGGGAGAAGCCTGAATTCAGGGATTTGGGTCATGGGAAAGGCTCTCTTTCAGTCTTGGGGGAAAATCCTTTTCTCAGCTTCTCTAGCTCTGGTGTCTTTGTTCCTTGGAATTCTCCATGTAGTTTCTATCTTCCTCCCTTTTGTGTTTACTTTTCCCTGTGTCTAATCTGCTCTTTCTATAGCTCAGATCATTAGGTTTAAGACATACCCTACACTGATATGGACACATTAACGTATTCCCTAATGGAATTACATCCACAGGTATAGGGGTTAGAATTCCAGCACATTTTGGGGAGGGGACCCAACCCAACCCTTAACCTATTTCTAGGCGAGGAGGGTCTGGCAATTGTAGTGTCTTCTTTCACCAACAAGCATTTGATTTGAATCACTGTAGTCATAAGGGCTTTCTAGTTATAACACACTGTCATGGATTGACTTGTGTTGCCTGAAAAATACGTGTAGGCATTTGGCTAGGCCATGATTCCAGGTATTGTGTCATGTTCCTGTATGTTGTAAATCTTGCCTCTGTGATGTTAATAGGAAACTCTGGTGGTGTAGTGGTTAAGTGTTACGTCTGTTAACCAAAAGGCAGGTAGTTTGAATCCACCAGGCACCCCCTGGAAATTCTAAGGAGCAATTCTACTCTGTCTTATAGAGTTGCTATGAGTTTGGAATCAACTCGAGAGCACCAGGTTTGGTTTTGCTTGGTTATGATGTCACGGAGGGAGGATAGGTGGCAGTTGTATTGATGCCACAGGACTCAATGTATAAGACTGTAGTGTGCCTTCAGGCAGTCTCTTGGCATATAAAGAAAAGGGAAGCAAGCAGAGAGATTTGAAGACCTCATACCACTGAGAAAGCAATGACAGGAGCAGACTGTGTCCTTTGGAAAGACCCAGGATCCCTCCACCTCAGAAGCTCACAGTTTAGGGGAAACTGATGATTGGAACCTTTTTGCAGAGCTAGAAGAGAAAGCCTTTGCTTGTAGGTGACACTCTGATTTGGACTTGTAGCCTACTGGGCTGTGACAAAATAAAATTTCTCTTCTTATAGCCATACACTTGTGGTCTTATTGTTAGAGCAGTGCTAAATGACTAAGACAAACACTCCTTGCCCAGGTCACTTTGTGAAGCCTTTGACTTTACCATCCTAGACGAAACCAAAAGAGTAAAATGAGATGTTTCTTGGAAGAGAAAGTAAACCTCAAATACTTAGAAGCCATAGAGCAAAAAGTAGAGCTGGCCCACAGTAGTCTTCTACAGTTGGGCTGCTTGCTTTGAAAATCTTTTACAAATTTAACACCTCAAAAGCATTATGTACAGTAAATGACTTGAATAGTATATTAGAAATACTACAGCATTTGTATTCCAGAATTGGAAAACATTTGACCAGCAAATACATTATTATTAAGGCAAACATCCAAGTACCCTGTGGAGATTAACAATAGGTAATTTCTATCAAGGATGGAGGTACAAGTATTATTATCTCATTTTTAACAAGTAAAAAAAAAATGAATCTGTAGAGTGGTTAAATAACTAACCCAAGGCCACACAGCTAAAAGTGGCAAGGCTGAGCTTCAAATGCAAATCTTACACCATGCCCATTGGTGCTATATTGTGTACTACTTACATAACTGTAAACTGCATTTCAGTCAAGATGAAAGCCATCTCACACTTAGAAATTATTATTGGTCTGGAATTCTTCTGAATCTTTTCGATGTTACCGCTGTGTAAAACTAGTTCGTGAAACAAGCAGCAAAAAGTGTCTCCAGTCAATATGTAATGACTACTTCCTCTTAGTTTTTCTACGCTCAGAAGTCAACAGATCCTGGTATAGTGAAGGACAGGAGACTTGACACATGAAATAAGAAGGGACACTCCTAGATAATGCATCTGGTTGAACTACATTTCCAGAACTTCTCTGATGTTATGCAACGGCATAGTTTTCAGCAATTGTGATTCACTGAAGTGATACCTGAATAAAATAAAGTTTAATTTTATGCTGCTACCAAACTTTCTATGTAATTAAAGAACACTCTTTTTTCAGAAAAGGGGTTCTGATTTCTAGTTTAGGAAACATGGCCATTTTACCTGTTGCTGCCCTACAGGGTTTCCAAGGCTGTAATTACAGAAGACTGCCACATCTTTGTTCCCTAGAGTGGCTGAGAGCTTCAAACCTCCAACCTTTTCACTAGCAGCGGAGAACTTAACCATTGCACTCCCAGAGCTATTAATGGCCAGTGTAGCAAGTGCTAAATTGGAAGTACTGGTATTCAGTGAAAGGAGCGACAGATTGCTGAGGGGATTACAAATCTAGTTAGGGCTGCCTCATAAAAGAAGATGACTTTGAACTGGACTGTGAAGTGTGAGTAAGATTTGCAAAGACAGAAAAGGAAAAAAAGGCTGAAAGAGGGCCCTCAGAAAAAATTTTTATATAAGAAGAAGAAGTCAAACATATGAAAAATGGCAAGAAGGAACGGCTAATAAGGAAGAAGGAGCACTAGAAGAGACAGAGACAGGCATCAAAGGTGGACAGAATTTCAAGGAGTGGGCAACAAAACTTTTCAAATGATACAGGGCTGTGGGAGAAGGTAAACTCTAAACAATCTTTCAGACGTTCGTCCCTAGAGCACTACAGATACTAGCCAGGCCCCAGACGATTAAGATGAAGCTGGCTGGCCAGGCAGAGGAAGCAGTGGTTAAGTACAGCATGTATGCAGCTTGGCAGTAAAGGGACGAAGTAAGACAAGAAGGGACAACCAAGTCATACAAAAGTTCTTTTTCTTTTTAAGAGACCTGAGGTGTTCTTGAGGGTGAAACAGAAGCCTGTGGCCCAGGAGAGAATAAAAATACCACGGAGTCAGAACATAATTAGAGAAAAAGCCACCTAAAGAAGGAGAGAAGAATGGGGCACATAAGACAAATGTACATTATCTTCAGAATAGTAGCTGTTTTCATTCAAAAGATATTTGCGAGGCACTGTGCCAGGCAGAGGATCTCCATGAGTGTGTTGGAATCAATGCTACGGCCAATTAGTTTGCTTTGCTTTGGTGCTAGGTGTGGGAGACAAAGAAGAGGAGAACAAAACAAACAACAAACCACACATTAGAAAGAATCCATGCCCTCGTGGAACCTGACATTTTAGTGAAAGAGAAAGATTTCTAAAGCAACAACCGCTCAAGTAAAAATACAGTTACAGATGGTGGCTTGTGCTATGAAGGGCTTAGGAATAAAAAAAAAAAATAGCAAAGCCACTGCTGTCAAGTGGATAAGTGGATTCCAAGTCACAGTGAACCTATAGGGCAGAGTAGATCTGCCCCATAGAGTTTCCAAGGAGTGCCTGGTGGATTCAAACTGCCAACTTTTGGTTAGTAGCTACAGCTCTTAACCACTACACCACCAGGATTTCCTTATAGATGGCTCAAAGCCAAAGCCCAAGCCACTGCTGTTGACTCGATTCCAACTCATAGAGACCCTAGAGGTCAGAGTAGAACTGCCCCCTAGAGTTTCCCAGCAGTTCTAGGCAGATTTGGGTGCCAACCTTTTGGTTTGCAGCTGTAGCAGTTAACCCACTACAATACCAGCCTTTCCATGAAATAATCAAGTAGTTCATAAAACAGACTGATGGGGGCGCCTGCAAAGAGTACATTCAGAAAAAGCCTTCGTAGAGAAATGAGAGTTCTGCTAAAATCTGAAGAGCTGAGGGTAGAACTTTGCAGACAAAGGGAAGAGCAAGCTTAAGTTCTAAGGTAAAAAGAGTTTCATATGTTTCAGAAATTATGTCAAGGCAATGTGGGGACAGGGAGGGGTGAAGCTAGATGAAGCTGCAGATCTTGTAGGTCATGGTAAACTCTGGCCTTGAAGCTTGAAACGTTTCAGCTTTATGCTAAAGAATTTTGTGATAAGATTTATATTTTACTAAGATCTTTTGGGTCATTGAAGGAAGAATGTGTCAGAAAGGGACAAGAAATGCTTTTAAAATCCCACAGAGGCATTTCATCTTTTTCGATTGCGCCAGAGTGTGTCCCAACACCAGGAGTGAAGGCCCCTTTGAGCTTTAAGTTGTTTACTGGAATTACCGTTTAAAAACAGATCTTAGGTCTTATGTAATGTTTTTATCTGCGTGTGCCGTTCCACATATAAGGAAAGGCAGGGGATAGTTTGATTACCGAGCAAATGGTTAGGACAGCTACCTGAACTTCCTGGCTCTTCTTCTTAACGAAGATCGGGCCCAATTCCCTTTTCTATCTCAGGGCCAAGGGAGAGGTAGAGTCCCGTGCCCCTCCTCCACTCGGTGCGGCGAGGGAGCCCGGGCTGCTGGTAACAGAGGAAGCTCAGCGGGAACCAAGGAAGGAGCTTTGAGCAGGCGGGCGGGCTGGCCGGCCAGAGCAGATGGCTGCAGAAGCAGCAGCTGGGACTCATCTGGAGGCATATCTTTTGCCTCTGCCTAAGCTCTAGAGAAGACTTCTAAGAGTTACAGAGCAAGAATCTCTGTACTGCCTCATGGACTTATTTACACTTCGGGATTTTTTGTTTTCCCAAGTAATTAAAAGTTGTTGGAAGTCACACTTAACAAATAAGGTGGGTGGGCAAGCTAACGAAAACCACATTTAAAAAATAGTTTTTTGGTGGACGTGGACGAGGACGTGTGTTTATGAGGAGTCCCTGAATGGCACAAACGAAACTAACCAGGAGGCTGACGGTTCAAATATATCCAAGGGCACCTTTGAAGAAAGGCCTGGCAATCTATTTCCGAAAAATCATGGCCACTGAAAACCCTAAGGAGTGCAGCCCTGCTCTGAAGCACATGGAGTTGCCATCAGTTAAAATCTGTTTGACAGCAACTGGTTACTGATAGTATACAGTTTGATGACATCTGACAAATTAATCCAACCTGGTCCACCATCACCCAAGTTAAGACTGAGAACATTTCCATCGTCCCAGAACGTTTCTTCACGCCCGTTCGCAGTAACTAATGCCCTCCCTGAAATGTAATCACTGTCCTGACTTCTCTCATGATAGAATAGTTTTATGTTATTTTATTTGAGTTTCGTGTAAATAGACTCATATTGTTTATATTCTTTGGTAACTGGTTTCTTTCATTCATCATGTTTTTGAGATCCATTTAATTGCATGTATCAGTAGCTCGTTCATTTTTATTGCTTGCCATTTTTTTGTTGTATGAATATTCCACAATTTGTTTACCCATTTTCCTATTAATGGACACTTGGGCTGCTTTCTGTTTTTGTCTGTTATGCATGCAGCTGCTAAAAAAAATTCATACAAAAACCTTTTGTGGGCATATGCTTTCATTTCTTTTGTATAAATATCCAAGAATATAATTTCTAGGTCACCAGAGAGGTGTATATTTACCTTTATAAGCAATGTGCCAAATGGTTTTCACAAAATGCTTATGGGAATATTTTAAAAACATTTTACTTTTAATATTTTTACTTTCCCCACCAGCACTATGAGAATTTCAGCTACTGCATAGCCTCGTCAGCATTTGATGTTGTCGGTCTTTTTCATTTTAGTTATTCTTGTGGGCATGAATTGTCATCTCATTGTGGTTTTACTTTACATTTCCTTGACAACTGATGACGTTGAGCATCTTTTTGTGTGCTTATTGGATACTGCTATATTGTCTTTTATAAGATTTTTGTTTTTTAAAATCTTTTGCCATTGGGGGGTGTAAATCTATCTATCATTAACTTTTAGAGAGTCCTTATATATACTCTGTATACAAGCCTTTCGGAATGTGTGTATGTATATGTGTTATATAATTATCTTACATTTTATATTATACAGTTATATTAAACATGACTAATTGTCTTACATATGTGTTGTGATGAGCAGATATTCTTAATTTGACAAATTCTACTTTTTCAATTTTGTGACAGCTATTGCAGTTTGTGTTCGTTCTGTAGTGCCTAGGGTCTCTATGAGTCAGAACTGACTCGACAGCACCCAACACCACCAACGACAGTGCGATTTATGTTCTCTCTAATAAATTTTGCCTACACCGAAGTAATGAAGACAGTCTTCAAAGTTTCTTCTAGAAGTCTTATGGCTTTCACTTCTGTGTTTAAGTCTGTGATTCATTTCAATTAATGCTTTTATGGTGTGAGGTGGAAACCCTGGTGGCGTAGTGGGTTAAGTGCTACACCTGCTCACCAAAAGGTCAGCAGTTCAAATCCACCAGGTGCTCCTTGAAAACTCTATGGGGCAGGTCTCCTGTGACCTCTAGGGTTGCTATGAATTGGACTCGACGCGACAGCAGGGCTTGGTTTTTATGGTGTGAGGTAGGAATTAAAGTGCACTTTTCTATACAGATAGCCAGTTTTCTCATCGTGATTTACTAAAATCATGTAGTATGAGTTCTCCAAATTTATTTTATTTTCAAGGTTGGTTTAGATTTCTAAAACATATGGAAATCCAGACTTGGTTCTTTCCAAGATCTGTTTTCTTTTCTTTTTGCTCTTCTAAGCTGTAGCCACTGAGTCCATTCCAACAGAGTACAAGGACACATTATGGTTTCCAAGGAGTGGCTGGTGAGGTCAGACTTGTGATTTCTTTGTTAGCAGCTGAGCTCTTAACTGCTGCACCACCACCAGAGCTCTGTGGCTATCTTAGGTCCTTTGAATTTGCATATATATATTAATTTAATCTTATCTATGGCTACAAAAACCCTGCTGACATTTTGATTGTGATAGTGTTGAATTCATAGATCAATTTGGGGAGAAAAGTGTTATCTTAACAATATTGTCTTTCAATTCATAAACATGGAATATTTGTCCATTTACTGAGGTTTTCTTAGATTTATCTCCGTCATGTTTCATAATTTTCACTGTAGAAGTCATGCACATTTCATGCTAATATCCCTATTTTAAATTTTTGATGCTATTTTGAATAACACTTCAAAATTTCATTTTTAAATTGTTTATTGCTAGTATGGAGCTGTGGTGGCACAGTGATTAAGGGTTATGGCTGCTAACCAAAAAGTCAGCAGTTCAAATTCACCAACCACTCCTTGGAAACCCTGTGGGGCACTTCTAGTCTACCCTATAGGGTTGCTATGAGTTGGAATTGACTTCACAGAAGTGAGTTTGATTTTGGGGGGCATGAAAAATACAATTGATTTTGTTTATTGGCCTTATGTGATGGATGGATCTTTAAGATGACCTATGTGGCCTTTACCCCTTAATGGTTCTGCCCTTGTTTGAGCCCATTCATCTGAATATGAATGTAACCTGTGACTGGTTTATAACCTATAGGATATGCCCAAGGTGACAGGATGTACAGAAGTATGTATATGTGATTCTGTTACACAAGATTGTAGTTACATATGATTATATCACCTGTCTTGCTATATTCTTTCTGTCCTTCTGGTGGCCTGTAGGAAATGAGGGTGGGCTCCTGGTTAATTGTGAGTGAAAAACTGAAGCCTTCCTTCGTACAGTCAAAAGGACCTGAATGCCATCAACAATCATGAGAGCAGGACACAGGTCTTTCCCCGGTGTAGCCTTGTGAGACCCTTAATAGAGGATCTAGATAAGGCATGCCCAAGCTTCTGACCCGCAGAATGTATGAAATAATAAACATGTGCTGTAGATAGCCACTAAGTTCATGGTAATATGATTATGTGGTAGTAGAAAAGTAATACACCTTGTATCCACTCTGCTTCCTAAATTCATTTATTAGTTCTAATAATTTTTGTTGATTATTCCCCTGGACGTTCTAATATACATAATACTATCTGAGAATAAGGACATATTCATCTCTTCCTTTCCAGACTTTTAGCCTAGTTAGTGCAGTGCAATGAATTACTTAATGCGGAACTTTTAGCTAGGCATGGAAACCCAATGGCATAGTGGCTAAGAGCTATGGCTGCTAGCCAAAAAGTTGGCAGTTTGAATCCACGAGGCACTCCATGAAAATCCAATGGGGCAGATCTACTCTGTCCTATAGTGTTACTGTGAGTCAGAATCAACTCAACTACAGGTTGAGCTACACATGGTCTTGTGACCCCCATAAAATGATTGGGTGGGACTATGAAAATAATGTGCTTGTGGCCCATCGAGGGGATTAGACAGCTTTCTAATGATGCAAATAAGGTTCATGGCACTCTTGTGCCATGAAATAAGGCCATCCAAATAAGGTATATGAGACAGGGGAGTGGACAGTTTGTTATCCTACTAGGCTTAAAATGAGCAATCCCAGAGGCAGAAACAGGAAACCTCACTACCACCTGGAATGTAGCACTGGGAGCAAAAGTGTATCTTTTGGACCCAGAGTCCCTGCACTGAGAACCTCCTAGACCTGGAGATAGAGAGAACTGCAACACTGGAGAAAGCATGAGACAGCAAGAAGCAGTGGCAGAGAAATAGCAGCAGCAGAACCAGTAGACTAGTGTAAGACAGTGTAGTGAGCTTCTCAGCTTTTGGAGGAAGGTGGCTACAGTGGGCTGACAGACCCATGAGGACAGAGAGTTGGAGTGTCTTTGGGAGGAAGGCTTACTGGGAAAGTGGGTGCCTCCGGGCAATTATTGGCAGAGCTGAAAAGAGCTTTGTAACACTTGCCTGAGCAGGGCAGAGGCCCAAGGGCAAGAGAGGAATCTGTCCTCAGGGGACCCAGAAGAGCCCTATAGGGCTGAAAGAAACTGAGAGAGCTGTCCTGCACTGAAGAGTGGAAACTTTCCCTACATGCTTCTTGATCCTGACCCCGAGTTGTAACTCATTACTTCCCTAATAAGCCCTAGAACTCTGAGTATCTCTGTGGGTTCAGCAAAGCCATTGCAATAAGTTATTGAAACCAGCAGAGGAGTAGAGAGTGCCAAGGGAGGGATGTCTCGTGTCAGAATCAGTAAAAAAGTTGGGGGATGGAGATATGTTTGACCTCACAGGAATCAGCTTTGGGCTGATGTTGGCCCAGATTCTGTCTCATCCTTGTGAAGTTAGAGACCAGATGCCACTGTGCCATTTTTATAGTAAGTTTTCGTTATTCTTTGGTTTCTATTTTATTAATTGTTGCTCTTTGTTTCTCTTCTACTTTTTCTGTGATCTTTTTTTCTAACTTCTCAAAATATTAGATCCTTTGTTTTAGACCTTTCTTTTCTAACAAGCATTTAAGGCTATAAATTTTCCTTTAAGCCCTTCTTTAGCTGTAGTCCAAAAATTTTAAAATATTGCAGTTATAATTAAGTTAAAAATATTTTCTAATTTCCATTGAGGGTTCTTTCTTTGACTTTGTAGTGATTTGCAAGTGTATTGTTGTAAGGTCTGCAAATTAAGTTCATGAACTCATCCTAGAAAAAGTGCTACGTACCTCATTGCTGAATATCACTATGGTTCCTTTCAAAGTACTCCCCTGTGGAAGCTGTGCACCAATGCCAGTGCCTAGTCCACCTTTCAAAGCAATTTTGAAACTATTTCTGGAATGACCTTCAATGCTGTCGTTGTATGACCCTTGGTGTCCTGAATGCCATCCAAATGTATTCCTTTCAATATTTCATTTATCTTTGGGTAAGGAAAAAAGTCATTAGTGTGAGTAGAGAGGGTGTTCCAATACAGTTATTTGTTCACTGGCTAAAAGCTCCCTCACAGACAGTGCGCTGTGAGCTGGTGCATTGTTGTGATTCACGAGCCATGAGTTCTTGGCAAAAAGTTCAGGTCATTTTTATCTTTTTCAGGGAGCCTTTTCAGCACTTCCAAACAGTAAGCTTGCTTAACTGTTTGCCTAGTTGGTACAAATTTTTACAATGTTTTTGTCTGTTCTGCTTGTTACAGGCTACCCTGACTTCTCTTCGTCAATGGCGCTTTCTCTCTCCCCCCAGAAAAACGTTTTATTCATCTGAACGCTGCTGTTTTCTTCATGGCATTATCCCCATATACTGGGACAAACATGTCCCTGATTTCACTCCCACTCTTGGCCAAGTTTAATCAAAAATTTAATGTTTGTTCATCGCTGTAATTCAAGCTGTGACATTCTCGAGATGGTGCACAAAAGCACGCAACAACAATAATGAACGCCGCTCAGCAAGATACCGCCAGACACCAATATGAACACAGCTGTGAGACTCTGATACACCAAGGTTATGAAACCTTACCGAGCTGTTTGTACACTGCTGCTAATGTAAGTGCATGATGGCAAGCTTGTGAACTTAATCAGGCATCGTATTTTTCCAACAGTTTGTGAACTTTTAAGTTTTTTTTCTTGTTACCAATTTCTAATTTAATTATGTTGTGATAGAGAGCATGCTTTGTATGATCCATCTTTTTTAAAAATTTGGGAGTTGGTTTATTATTTATCAAATATTCCATGTGCACTTTAAAATAATGGGTAGTTTACTAAGGTATAGTATTTAATAAATATCAATTTAGTTGGTTGAGAGGATTGTTCAACTTTCCGTGTCCTTACAGATTTTTCATCTATTTAATCAATTAGCAATAGAGCAGTGTTGCAGTCTCTGTACGCTGCTGTCAGTTGTTTATTTCTCATTTCTCTGTTTTTGTTTCATATAATTTCAAGCTCTGCCTTTAAGTGCATACACATTTAAGATTACTTCTTCTTGATGAGCTGAACTTTTTATCACTATACAATGTCCCCCAAATCTCTAAGAATATTACTAGTCCTGAAGTCTTTTTTGCAAATTAGTAATATACCCTTCTAGCTTTTGTGTGATTACCATTTGAATGGTGTATCTTTTTCCATCCTTTACATAAAACTGTAGTTACATAAAATTATAGCGTTTATTTGGATAGGAGCCTGGTAGCACGTGGATAAGAGCTCTGCTGCTAACTAAAAGATAGGCAGTTAGAATCTACCAACTTATCCTTGGAAACTCCATGGAGCAGTTCTATTGCATCCTGTGGGGTCACTATGAGTTGGAAGTGACTTGATGACAACAGGTTTCGTTTTTCTGGTCTGTATTTAGATAGATTCAGAAAGCATTTTGTTACCCTTGTCTGAATCTTAGCCTTGTCACTTTTTATTAAAAATTGATACTCCTATAACCAAAACTGACCTCTGGTTTGATGTCACTTCTTTCCTTTCAGAGCCCACATTTGCTCCATTATCCTGGAATCTGTGAATTATGTCAGTAGCAAAACCAGGCATACTGCCCACTTCAGGGTGGCTTTCATCATTAATACTTCCAATCTGGGTTTATTATGTTAATACGTATAATCTCATGTACTTTAAAGTTCATATAGCACTTTTCTCATCATGTATTATTATATATGTATTAGACCCCAGACTGGAGTCAAGGCAGAGTTTTTAGACTTATCCTCAGTTTACAGATGAAGAAAATCTGAGGTGAGATTACTATCTCAAGGGCCCATAGTCAGGTCCTCCAATTACAAATCCTGTATTCTTTACCACCCCACTGAGAATGTGCTGGATATGCCAGATCTACTTGCTTCAAAGGGTGGAAATGTGCAAGAATTTAGTCTTACCCATGTCTCCACAGTGTCACAACGTGTCTTTTCCAGGATACATTATGACTTTCATCAGCCCAGACATTTTGCCTTTGTAAGCCCTTCCTTCATAAAAAAGTTTGAAACTTATGTTTTATTACTGCATTGGTATAAAAATGAGTATAGTCTGCTGTATGTTAAACCATTTTGTTTGATTTATCTGTTCATATTTTTCCTTTCTGATTTTAAAAGAATTTCAAACAGTATAATGGGCCCCCCAAAACGTTGTGGACTCTAGGGTCCATACCTCCTATGCCTAATGGAGAAGTTAGTTCTAGATGTGACTCTCCATGAATCACTGAACTCAATGAGGTGTCATGGAAAATTTGGGGCATATAGAGAGGTGTATATTTTGATGAGGAGAATATGCATAGTTTACATTATATTTTCAAAGGGATAACCCCAAAAGAGAGTATGAAAAAGGAGACCATTCATTATAATAAAGGTGCATCAAGGAATCCAACTTGTGCCTGACCCATGCAATGGCATTTTCAATCACATCGTACGGATGCAAAAGCTGGACAATGAATAAGGAAGACAGAAGAATTGATACCTTTGAATTGTGGTGTTGCAGAAGAATACTAAATATACCATCGACTGTCAAATGAACAAACAGACGTGTTCTGGAAGAAGTCCAACTAGAGTGCTCCCTAGAAGCAAAGATGGCAAGACAGCATCTTACATACTTTGGACATGTTGTTAGGAAGGATCAATCCCAGGAGAAGGACATCATGCTCAGTCAAGTTGAGAGTCAGCAACAATGAGGAAGACCTTCAAGGAGATGATTCAGACAGTAGCTTCCATGATGGGCTCAATGATTGTGAGGATGGCGCAGGACTGGGAAATGTTTCGTTCTGTTGTACGTAGGGTTGCTATGTGTCATAACCGACTGGTAACACCTGATGACAACAAGGAATCCAATGCGAGGCAAACTGGAGACATTTCTGTGGACTATACAGGCAGTTGTATAAGTTTAGATGTTCCTTCATTGAAGCATAAGACTATCCTTCTCCACATACACTATTACCAGTTGCCATTGAGTTGATTCTGATTTGTGGCACTCCCGTTTAAGAACTGGGGTCCCTGAGGTTTTCAACTATCGGTTTTCAATTGCTGATTTCCAGAAGCATATTGCCAGGCCTTTCCTCTGAGGTGCCTTCTGGACAGTGAGCAATTGACTGTTAACCATTTGCGGCACCTAGGGACCACATCCTGTGTCACATACAGTCAAATCTGGAACTCGGAGCTCACATTCCTGACGAAAATATCAAGCATTGCAGTTGGGCTCCAGAAACCGAGGATCAAGCTTCATGTGTACCCCTTTCTCCACTAACTTGAGAGCACAGTGCTCTGGGTAAGGAAAGGATTTACCTTGAAGCAGGAGAGATCCAAAGGCCATATGCATTGAATTGGTGACAGTGGCAGATTGTTCATATAAGTAACCCACAGAGCGGTGTTATGTAAATGCCCTCAAGTCGGCCCTTGGCAACTTGTACCAAATTCCTCAGCAGAAGGCTCTCTCAACTAAAGAAGCCAGAACACCTCTTAGGAAGCTAATAACGAGCTTCCAGTATTGGCAGGGAGGAAAGCCACCCACACGTTGGCAATGGTGAGCACAGTTCCGCAAAGGCTAAAGAACGGGTGCAGACACAGCATTTGCTAATCAGGTCCAGCACGAGGCAGAGAGAGGGATGACTTTGAGGACAGCTTAGAATGATGCAATAATGCTCACATCATAAGCAAAGGGTCTAGACTAGAGAACTTGGGGACCCCCTGACTCTCCTATCAGGTGAGGTTCAGAGCCCCACTCCCCACCCAAGGCTAAAGGGGGAGGGAAGTGGGGGAGGTGGCAGAGTGGGAGCAGGTGACCCTGCAAGAAGGAATATTTTATCACTGACATTGTCTAGAATGGCTAGTACATGGTGAACGAGGAAAGCAGACCGACTTTTATTCAGTTCTGTTACTGTTTTTGAATCCTCCACAGGAAATGTAGCCCCCTCCTCTTATTCGTTGCACCTGGCACAGACCTCACCCCCCACTCCTTCCCCTTGGTATGCCATGGCCCCAGTCCCTGGGATCTGAGAAATAATAAGGATGGAATTAGCCTCCTACTCTTAAAATATTGCAAAATAAGTATCCCTCACCCAGAGAGAGGGCCAGTCCATTTGAGTGTCTCTCCCACACAGATTCTGGGAATCAAGTGGGCAAAGGCAGAAAAAGACTGGGTCAGGCCCTGGCTACAGTGCTGGAGGCCAGCTACCCACAGCTGGAGCGATCTCCTGTCTGCTTTCTTCCTACAGCTCACTTCGAATACAAAGGACATTGATCCATCCATGTGGGCTGCAGAAAACACTTAGATATGGGCACAGTATCAGGTGCTTGGAGTGTCAAGTGCTTAAAGTGAGTAGCAAAACACAAAGCCAACCTTCCTTCCACCATTATATGCCATTCCAATTAGCGGGAATTTTTTTTTACTCCTAGATTCACTTTCCTTTCCAGTCTAGTAATAAGATATCTCATACAAAATGTCTTCTAACCTGCAGGAGGAATACCTTCCCACCTTCTCTGCGTTTTTCTTCTGTTGCTGCTGTGTTCTCATCTGTTCTTACAGTGCTTTTCTCCTTTAACTTCACCTTGTAAATATAGGTTTCTATGAAATAGATGTTGTCTCTTTAACGCAAAGACCAAAAATTTAGAAATTGGACTTTTTCATTCCAGAAGGGTTTGGGGGTGGGGGAAGGGAAGGAGGAAGCTCATTAGCTTGTCAATCAAATGTGTATTTGCAAATACTGGGTTGACATCAAACAATACAGACTTGAATGGGAAACAAATGTATTGTGCTGATGGAATTATTATTATATTTTTAGAAAAGAAATGACAGAGACAACAAATGCATTCATGTGCACTAAACAACTTTTTGTTTTAGGCTGTGATTTCTTTTTCTTTTGAAAAAAAACTCTTTTCTTCACATTTATAAAAATAATACTTTTATTTTTTCTTTCCGTAGCCAAGTCATTTCCCTAGTGTTTGCTTACTGTTTCACCAAAAGGAAAATAAACAGTGTATGCCATTAAGGCAATTCAGTGCAAATAGGGCATAACACAAAATTACATTATTAACAGCTGTTAAATGACTATAAAATGTAATTAGACACACTCAATTCACTGTTCATGAACTGGACCTGATTTCTAAAATATCAATTTAGAACTTTGATTATTCATGACAAAAGAGAACATGTTTAGATTCCAGGTTTCAATTCTTGGTAATGGATGTATCCCCCTAAGACCTTCACTGGGATTCCAAACAGGAGGAGGAGGAGGAGGAGGAGCAGTTGTTTAAGCGCAGAAGGAGGGGGCTGGGAGTTACCGTGTGGGTGCCGGCTGGGTCCCACTGAATCGCTGCCAGCTGCAGCGAGGCAAGAGTTCCTTGGTTACATTTTAACTCTCTGCTTACAAAGACACAACAAAGCCCTGCTCAGAAACTTCTGCGTCAGATATTTATGGCTGCTTCTCTTCTTGGCCGCCCCTCACTTTCTTAGCTGCCTTCTCAACATATCTAATTCGCTTTATGAAAACGAAGCAAATCAAGAAAATATATGGCAACGTTCAGGTTTGCTCTTCATTCCTCTAAGCCAGGATTGAGGCAAAAAAATCACACCAAACCCAGTGCCGTCGAGGTAATTGCAACTCATAGCGACCCTACAGACAGAGTACAGAACTGCCTCATAGAGTTCCCAAGGTGCACCTGGTAGATTCGGACTGCCGATCTTCATGGATCTTTATGGTTAGCAGCCGTAGCACTTTAACCAGGCCACCAGGGTTTCCAGGAGAGAGGCGAGATGAAGTAACATCCAAAACTGCTTTAGGATTCTCAAGGGCAAACATACTTGATTCTCATTTAAAACTCCTTCCTCCGGTCATCGTGGCCCTTCTCACTCTGGCCCCTGCTCTATCTTCTCAGGCTCATTTTCTAAAGCTTTTCACAATCCACTCTTTAATCTCAGGTACAGTTCTGCAGTTGCAGGTACACCCTTCCTTTCCAGAAAGTTTTACTAATTTCCCAGCAGGAGGGCCCCTTTCCCTCCTCAGATCCCTGGTAGCTCTCACACTTTTATGATAGCATCTCCACTCTGCTTTCCGATGACCTGCTGGTACAGTGCAGCAGTTAGGAACACGGACTCTGGAGCCAGGCAAAACTGGATTTCAACTCTGAGGCTTTCAGTTCCCGGCAGGGTAATGACAAGAAAGTTGCAATATTTCTTTGAGTTTCGGTCTCCTCATCAGTAAGATGGGAGGCAATGCAAGTATAGTTTCCTTATTCCTGAATCTGAGGACCATCAGAGTTAAGGAATCCAGGATTATTCGGACTTTGAAAAGATAAAACAGCGCATATCACATTTTGTGGATTACAAAGCCCCCCCGGGGGATCTGAGCTAGCAAGCACTTTAGTATTTCTACAGCAAAACAAATTAGTCATCACACAAAGTGAGACGGAAGATGGCAAATCACCTCATGTCAGTTCAGGTCAGTTTTTTTTTTTTTCCTCTTGACACATAAATTATGAAAAATGTATATGAATCAATTTTTTTTTAATTTTGCAGTTTTGAATTATAGATAAAGGATTGTGGAGCTGTGAGGGTTAAATGAAATATGTGTGACAAATACTTGACATGGTGCCAGGACATAACGAATGTTTAATGAAAGTAGCCATGATTATCACGGTCATTTGTGTACTTGGCACTAACTCCTTTAGAGGCAGCAACTTCCCGGACGGGTAGGGGTTGAATCAAATCACTCACCCCTCATATTCCATTGTATTTTGCAGGTGTTAAATAATGGAGCCCCAGGGGCACAGTTTTTAATAGCTACAGCTGCTAACCAATAGGTAGGCAGTTCGAATCCATCAGGTGCTCCTTGGAAACCCTATGGGGCAGTTCTCTGTCATATAGGGTCGCTATGAGTTGTAATTGACTCCACAGTACCGGGTTTAAATAGTGGTGCTTGACTGAATGGAAGACATCATCCCATTGTTAAAGTACATTTCCAGTCATAGAAATAACTAACTTTATAAATGGCAGAATAATAAAAAACTTAGACCCCAATTCTCCCAAATAAAGTTTACAGTCAGGGCCACCATGTAGTAAGATCACAATGAAGTCACGTGGATCTTCGAGAGGACGTTTCATTTGTTTCATCTGTCAGGACAATCATACAGACATGGTCAGCATTCAGACAAAGGAGGAAGAGAACAGGATTGGGGTGAAGAGCACTACCCACAGCCTGGCAGCAGGGAAAACAAGGGCAGGAGAGAGGTGCTTGACCCTGAGGTCATGTGAAGCCAGAGTGGGAGCAGAGAGAGATGCACTGACTTCTGGGTGGGATGAGCGCTTTGGTGGCATCAGTTGGTGGTCTGAGGGCAGTCACCCTCCAAGCGCAGCAGCGGCACAATCAAGACTAATTGGTCTTTGTCGGAAGCCTCAATGCAGGCCCTAATCTGAATAGGTCCTTCTCTCAGCCTGACACCCCTAAGAGAGTCAGCACTTGTGAGTAATTTGGGGAAACTAAACTCACAGCAATAAAACCTTTTAGAGCCCTTCCAAGATCTCCTTTCTACAAGGGAGAAAGATCCTGAAGGCGGGTTAGAGGGATTTGTCGTCCCTCAGCAGGGATGAAGGCCTCAATGAATGCCACTTGGGATATTCATAAAGATGAAGGGAGAATGGATTCCTAAGGACAAAAATGAGCTCCCTTCTAAATTGGCTGAGATATAGGTTATTGAATGGCAGTTCACTTTGCTTGGATAATCAGCTATTTGTCATATATGACTCAAGGCCTCTGAGAGCCACAGGCTGGGACAGTGAAAGGAATTAGGGGAGTTCTGGCCCAAAGGAAGTATTTCCTAGCATGAATTCATTTATTAACTCCTCTAAAGTCTGCTTTTGTCTTCCCCCCCAAGGCCACTACTGAGTTCAAGGTGGTCCCGATATGTGTGAATGAGTTTTATTAGCAGGCCATAGGGGCTGCCGAGAGCCAGCCAGCGTAAGGTCTTTCCTACTGAATACACCCCACAAACTGAGGTTCAGAGAGGTGCTTGGGATTAATTCTGAAATAACTGTGTTGTATCTAAAGATACACCTGGGACATAATAAACCTGGATGCGGTCGTTGGAGTTTAAACAAATGTACCTGAACCTGGACAACACAGTGGGTCTGGGCAGTTATATCTGTGATACTGCCACCATCCAAAAACGTTTTGAAACCCCTTTTTTGGGGACTAACTTCAGAGTTTTCAATGTATTCTTAAGAACCTCTGCAAAGGTGACAAACTTGCATCATTGGAGGCTGAATTTGATTCTTGAAAAGAATCCATAAAGTTACTCAAGGATAAAAATCAAATGAGTGTTGTTAGTTACTGTGAAATCAGCTCAGACTCATAGCAACCCCGTGTACAACAGGAGGAAAAACAGCCTGGTCCAGAGCCATCTTCACAGTCATTGGTCTGCCTGAGGCCATGGTAGCAGCCACTGTGTATTCTGACTGCCTTGCCCTTAAGGTGGCTCATCTTCCAGCACCATTATCAGGCAATCTTCTGTTGCAATTTATTGGCTTTTCATTGGCTAACTTTCCAAGCAGATGCCTAGGCTTTTCTTCCTACTTATGTCTTAGTCTGGAAGCTCCACTGAAACTTGCTCACCACGGCTGACCTGCTGGCATCTGAAATACCAGGGGCATAGTTTCTAGCATCATAACAATCTGTAAGCCACCACAGTATAACAAGCAGATAGATGGGTGGTAGATCAAGCAAGTAAGTGGCCCAGAAAATAGTGTTAAAAATAGAGTAATTATAAAGTAATGTTCTTCTTCAGTGTCTAACTCTGGGGGGAAAGAATAAACTTCTTATTGATCTTCTACCACGTGCCACATACTTTTACATGACACTGGTGGCAAAACAGTTAAGTGTTTGGCTGCTAACCGAAAGGCTAGAGGTTCAAACCCATCCAGTGTCTCCAAGAGAGAAAAACCTGGTGATCTGCTCTCATAGAAACTACAGCCTAGAAAACCCTATGGGGCAGTTCTATTCTGTCACATAGGGTCACTATGAGCCCAAATCGACTTCATGGCACCCAATAACAACAATAATCTCATTCCACCTTTAAAATAACCCCCTTGAGGTAAATACTATTACTCTTGGGTAGAAAATGGGGCTTAGCGAGATCAAGTAACTTCCCTAAGGTCACACAGCTTGCCGGTGTAAGAGGTGAGGTTGACAGCCATTTCTATTTACCTGCAATGCCAGAGAGTATTCTTTCCATTGTACTATACTGCCTTCTTGGAAAGTCATTAAAGTAGACAAACGGTGGACCCTTGCAACTTTGGTATACTCATAAAATTTCATTCTCATTTTTACACTAGATATGTTGTTAGGTGCCATCAAGTTGCTTCTGACTCCTAGCAACCCTGTGCACAACAGAACACAACACCTTCCAGTCCTGCACCATGCCCACAATTGTTTTTATGCTTAAGCACAATGTTGTAGCCACTGTGTCAGTCTATCTCCTTGAGAGTCTTCCTCTTTTTCGCTGACCCTATAGCGAACATGATGTCCCTCTCCTGACAACATATCCAAAGTATATAAGATATAGTCTTGCCATCCTTGCTTCCAAGGGGCACTCCTGATCCATTTGTTCTTTTGGTAGTCCATGGTACATTCAGTAGTCTTCTCCAGCAACACAATTCAAAGACATCTATTCTTCTTCGGTCTTCTTTGTTCATTGTCCAGCTTTTGCATGCATGTGATATGATTGAAAATATCATGACTTGGGTCAGGGGCACCTTAGTCTTCAAGGTGATATCTTTACTTTCAACACTTTAAAGAGGTCTTTAGTAGCAGATTCGTCCAGTGCAATGTGTCTTTTAATTTCTTGACTGCTGTTTCCCTGGCCGTTGATTGTGGACCCAAATAAAATGAAATCCTTGACAACCTCAATCCTTTCTCCATGTATCACAATGTTGCTTACTGGTCCAGTTGTGAGGATTTTTGTTTTCTTGATGTTGAAGTACAATCCATACTGAAGGCTGTGGTCTTTGATTTTCATCAGTAAATGTTTCAAATCCTCCTCACTTCCAGCAAGTAAGATGGTGTCATCTGCATAATGCAGGTTGTTAATGAGTCATCCTCCAATCCTGATGCCTCATTCTTCTTTGTATAGTCTACCTTCTTGGATTACTTACTAGGCGTACAGATTGAAAGGTATGGTGGAAGGATACACTCCTGATGCACACCTTTGCTGACTTTAAACCATATAGTGTCCCCTTGTTCTATTCAAACATCTTCCTCTTTATCCACGTATAGATTCCTGATGAGAACAACTAAGTGTTCTAGAATTCCCATCCTTCCCAATGCTGTCCATAATTTGTCAGGATCCACAGATAAGGCCTTTGCATAGTCAATAAAATGTAAATATACTTCTTTCTGGTATTCTGTGCTTTCAGCCAAGATCCATCTGACATCAGTGTGATATCCCTGGTTCCACATTTTGTTTTGAATCTGGCTTGAATTTCTGGCAATTCCCTGTGAATATACTGCTGCAGTTGCTTTTGAATGATTTAGAGCAAAATTTTACTTATGTGTGATATTAATGATATTTGGCAATTTCCACACTCAATTGAATCATCTTTCTGGTGAATAGACATAAACATGGATCTCTTCCAGTTGGCTGGCTTCCAGTTGGCTGGCTTCCAGTTGGCTAGTAACTGCTTTCCAACTTTCTTCACATAGATGAGTGAGCACTTCTATCACTGCTTCCATTTGTTGAAACATCTCAATTGATATTCCATCAGTTCCTGTAGCCTTGTTTTTCACCAATGCCTTCAATGCAGTTTTAACTTCCTCCTTCAGTGTGATTAATTCCTAATCATATGCTACCTCTTGAAATGGCTGAACATCAATCAGTCCTTTCTGGTACAATGACTCTGTGTATTCCTTCCACTTTTTTTCTATTTTTTGATGCTTCCTGCATCATCTAGTACTTTCACTGTATAATCGTTTCTGATTGCAACTCAAAGCTTGAATTTGTAGTTAGGCCTTTCAGTTTGAAAAACACAGAGCATGTTCTTCTTCGGTTTTCTATATCCAGCTCTTCACACATGTCATTCTAATAATTTGAAATATTTTTTTTAGAGAAATCCAAATCGAAACTGCAATGAGATATCATCTCACCCTAATAATATTGGTGCTGATAAAAAAAAAAAAAACACAAAGCAATGAATGTTGGAGAGGCTATGGAGAGACTGGAACTCTTCTACGTTGCTGGTGGGAATGTAAAATTGTACAACTTCTTTGGAAAGCAATCTGGCACTTTCTTAAAAAGCTAGAAATGGAAATACCATATGATCTAGCAATCCCACTGATTGAAATATATCCTACAGAAATAAGGGTTATCATATGAACAGACACATGCATGCCACCTACAGAAATAAAGGCTATCACATGAACAGACACATGCACACCACTGTTTATTGCAGCTCTTTCCACAATAGTAAAAAGATGGAATCAATCTAGGTGCCCATCAACAGATGAATGGATAACCAAACTATGGTATATATACACATATGCAATGATAAAGAACAATGAGAATTTTATGAAATATCTCATAAGCTGTAATCAACTGGAAGACGTTATGCTGAGTGAAGTCAGTCAGCTGCAAAATGACAAATATTTTGAGACTATAGTTTTGTTTGTATAATAATGAGGACTTAAGAAAATATTAATGCACAGAAAAAATACTCTTTGATGGCTACAAAGGTGGAGAGGGAAGGAGAGGTTGTTAACAGATTAGATAGTCAGTAGGAATTCGGTTAGGTGAAGTAAGTGACAGCAGGCAGCAGAAGGCAGATCAGCATGATTGGACTACACCATAGGATAAAAGGTTTTCTAAAGTCAACACAACATTTCCAAGGACAGAATAGCAGGGACAGGGGTCTGGGAACCAAGGTTTCAGGGGATATCGAGGTCAGTTGGCATAACTAGTCTTTTTCCAAGGGAATGTTCTATACCTCATATTGGTGAGGGGTGCCTGGGGTCTTAAAAGCCAGTGAGCTGTTTTCTAAGGAACATCAGTTGGTCCCAGCCCACCTGGAGAACATCAAAGACACGAAGAAAATGAGCCCAGGATACAGAAGGACCCATATGATCCAGAAACTAGATCAGCTGGAGAACAGAAGAACTAGATGGTGCCCAGCCACCACTCAAGACAGCCCTGATGGGGAACATAATGTAGAGTTCCTGATGTGGCAGGAGAGAAAGGACTGCAGAGCTCAAACTCTACTGAAAGACCAGACTTGGTGTTCTGACACCTTCGAGTATCCCCTGAGAACATGGTCCCTAGACTTGCCACTAGCCCAGAGCTGAAACCAGTACTGAAACCAACACTTCAAAGAGTGGACTGGCCTTGGGAACATAGAATGATGCAGGTAGTGTGTATGCTGTATGGTTTACTATATATATGAGGCTGTTCTACTGGTTTCTTTTTAGAAAGGAGAGGAGAGGTGGAAGAAGATGGGACAAATGTTGGCTGAGTGGATACTGGAAGTAAAGAGTGGAAAAGAAGAGTGTACTGTCACAGGGTGAGGAGAGCAGATAGAATTGTAGAGGCAGGTGCTCCAGGTTTTATATACCAAATTGTCTTGGACTGTAAACTTTCACTTAGAGAAAAAAAAAAGAAATCTTTCATTTAGATCTTTCGCTTCACCATTTCTTCCTTTCGTTGTAGCTACTTAACATTCAACAGTAAGTTTCACTGTCCCTTGTGACATCCAGTTAGGTCTTTTTTTTTCTGTCATTTTAATGACCTCTTGCTTTATTCAGGAAACCCTGGTGGTATAGTTGTTAAGAGCTACATTTGATAACCCAAATCCACCAGGTACTACTTGGAAACTCTACAACGCAGTTCTCAGTCCTATAGGGTTGCTATGAGTCAGAATTGACACAAAGGCACTGAGTTTTTTTTTGGTTTTTTTTTTTTTAGTTTTACTTTCTTCATATATGACTTCTGATGTCATTCTACAACTCATCTGATCTTCAGTCATTAGTGTTCAATACATCAAATCTATTCTTGGGATGGCTTCTAAACTCAGGTGGGACACTCAGGGTTGTATTTTGGCTCTCATGGACTTGTTCTTAATTTACTTTCAGTTTAAACTTGCATATGAGCAATTGATGTTCTGTTCCACAGTCAGCACCCGGTCTTTTTCTTTTCTTCTCTTTTTAATTGTGATTAAGTTAAAGTTATACAATCCAAATCAACTTTGCATGCTCATGTATCGGCAGCTCCTTCTGCTCTCTTTGCCTGGTGACAACACACTCTTCCTTTTTATCCTGTACTTGTCATATCCTCTTCACAATTTCCTGTCCCCTCCTCTCTCCCATCTAGAAAGAGACCAGTAGGACAGCCTCCTATAAATGCATAAAACCATAAAATACACACACCATATGGTCACACTGTGTCCCCAGGTCCTTCCATTTTTGTCCAAAGAGTAAATCTCAGTAGTGTTTTCTGGTCAGGGTGAGCAGCAGGTCTAGGGTCCATGCTCCCAGGGGATCCTTGAGGACATCGGGCCATCAATTCTGGTCTTTAAGTAGTGTTTTTGAGCTGCACTGCTCTTTTTCTCGTATCAACACAGGGAATCAGCATTGTGTGGCCCATCATGGCTGTCTTTGGTAGTGGCCGGGTACCATCTGGTTCTTCTGGGCACATGTTGCTACAGTCTCCCATTCATGTGGGTCCTTCTGTCTCCTGAGCTCTTTTTTCCTCTTGTCTTTGTTATTCTTAGTGATCATCTGTTCCAGATGAACTGGGACAATTTGATGTACCTTAGATGGCAGCTTGCAAGGTTTTAGGACTCCAGATGAAACTCACCGATATGGAGTGCAGAAAACTCCCTTAGCAATAGGCTAGTTACGCCAATAGGCCTCAACGTCCCCACAGAGCATGGTCTCCAAATCCCCGCCCCTGCTAGCCTGTCCTTGCAATACTGGGTTGAGATTAGAAGAGCTTTCAGTTTATGGAAAAGTCCAGTCAAGTTGATCTACTTTCTACTGTGTGCTGTCACTGCTTTCACCTAGCCAAATTTCTATCAACTATCTAATCTATAATCTATATATATAATATATATATATAATATATATATATATAAAATATATATATATATAATATATATAATCTATAATCTATATATCTAATCTATAATCAACTCTGTTTCTCCCTCCTGACCCTTGTAACCATCATCTTCTGTACATGAGTCTGTTTTTAAGTCCTCACAGCAGGGGTTTCATACAATATTTATCCTTTCGTCACTGGCTGATTTCACTCAGCATAATGTCTACCAGTTGAAACCAAGTTATGAGATGCTTCCTAAAATCATCATTGTTCTTTATCACTGGATAGTGTTTCATTGAGTATATGTACCATAGTTTATTCATCCACTCATCTGTTGATGGGCATCTACATTGATCTGTGTTTTTACTATTGTGGACTGTGCTGCAGTAAACATTTGTGTGCACATATGTTTTCATGTGACAGCCTTTGTTTCTGCAGGGTACATTCCGAGCAGTGGGATAACTGGATCAAATGGTATATCTATTGCCAACTTTTTAAGGAAGTGCCGCATTGCTTTCCAAAAGGGTTATATCATTTTGCGCTCCCACCAGCAGCGTAGAAGAGTTCTGATCTCTCCACAGCCTCTCCAGAATTTGTTGTTTTGTGTTTTTTGGATCATGACCAACCTTGTTGGAGTAAGATGGTATCTCACTGTCGTTTAGGTTTGGATTTCTCTAATAGCTAATGATCATGAGCATTTCCTCATGTGTCTTTGGCTGCCAGGATGTCCTCTTAAGTGACGTATCTGCCCATCTCCTTTGCCAGTTGCTTAACTGGGTATTTACTTTTTTCTTGTTGCTATTTTGCAGTACCTTATAGGCTATGGAGATCAGACATTGGTCTGACATGTAGTTGCCAAATATTTTTTCCCATTAAGTTGGTGGTCTTTTAACTCTCTTGATAAAGTCTTCAGATGAGCAAAAGTGTTTGATTCTTAGTAGTTCCCATTTATCTATTTTCTCTTCTGTTGATCGTGCTTTGTGAGATTTTGGAGTCTGTCAAAGCTATGTATTAGAACTTCCACTGTTGATCCTATTTTTTCTTGCATGATCTTTATTGTTTTAGGTTGGATATTTAAGTATTTGATCCATTTTGGGTTAGTTTTTGTGTAAGGTGTGAGATATGGGTCTTGTTTTAGTTTTTAGCAGGTGGATATCCAATTTTGCCAGCACCATTTATTAAACAGACTGTTTTTACCCTAGTTTATAACCTTAAGGCCTTTGTCGAATATCAACTGTTATTAAGAGGATGGTGGCATCTCTGGGGTCTCAGTTCTGTTCCATTGGTCTCTATGTCTCTTTTTCTGCCAGTACCAGGCTGTTTGACAACTGTTGTGGTGTAATAGGTTCTAAGGTCAGGTAGTATGAGGTTTCTTCTGCAGTAGTGCTTTACTTGTCCGAGGTTTCTTCCCTTGCCAAAGTTGGTGATCCGCTTCGCCATCTCATTAAAAAAATGTCATCAGAATTTGTACAGAATTTGCATTGTATATGCAGGTCACTTTGGATAAAATAGACATTTTCACAATGTTAAGTCTTCCTATCCATGAGCAGCATAGGTTTCTCCAGTTATGTAAGTCTCTTTTGGTTTCTTGCAGTAAGGCCTTGTAGTTCTCTCTCTAGTTAGATTTATTTTTATGCATTTTGTCTTCTTGGGGGCTATAGTAAATGGTATTGATTTGGTGATTTCCTCTTGGATGATCCTTTTGTTGGTGTAAAGGAATCCTACTGATTTACTGCTGTTTCCTTTATATCCTGATAATTTTCTGAACTCTTCTATTAGTTCCAGTAATTTATTTATGGATTCTTTAGAATTCTCTGCATGTACAATCATTATCATCTGCAAATAGGGAGACTTTTACTTCTTTGCCGATATGGATGCCCTTTATTTCTTTGTCTTGTCTAATCGCTCTGGCTAGAACCTTTAGTACAATGTTGAATAGAAGTGGTGAGAGTGGGGATCCTTGTCCAGTGCCTGTTCTTAAGGGAATTGTATGAGTCTCTCTCCATTCAGTATGATGTAAGCAGTCGGCATTGCTTAGAAGCCCCTAATTGCATTGAGAAATTTTCCCTCTATTCCCATTTTGCTGAGAGTTTTTAGAATGAACAGGTGTTGGACTTTGTCAAATGCCTTTTCTGCATCAGTTGACAAAATCAGATGCTTTTTATTCTTTGTGATATTTATGTGGTTGACCACATTAATTGTTTTTGTGATATTGAATCAGCCTTGCATCCATGGTATGAATCCAACTTGGTTATGATGGATTATTTATTTTTTTTTATTATGACTGAGTGAAAATGTACATTCCCATATAAATTTACATGCCCACCTAGATGCAGCTTCCACTGCTCTCCCTGCCTGGTGACAGCACACTATTCCCCTCTGCTCCATACATGTCCCATCCTCCCAACAGTCTCCTTTCCCCGCCTCTCCACCCACCCTCCTTCCTCCAGCCAGAGGTCAGCAGGATGATATCCTATAGATGCATAGAACCATAAAGTGCATCCAATATATGGTCACTCTGCATAGCCAGGCCCAGCCACTACCAGTAATAGCTGTGATGGAGCTCACTAAGTTGAGTCTCACTGGCAACACAAGAATAAAAAGGCGTGTACCCTGAGATCTCCACTAAAATACCTCAATTGATGGTCCAGCGGTTTTGGGGTTCCACTGGGAGCATGGCCCCTGGCCCTGATGCTGCCCTTGCCCATAAATCATAACGAAGGTCCACTCTTCAGACACGAATGGATTGGATTATTTTTTTATATTGTTTAATATTGTTGAATGCTATTGGCTAGGATTTTGTTGAAGATTTTTGCATCTAGGTTCATGAGTGATATTGATCTGTAATTTTCTTTGTGGGATCTTGCCTTGGCTTTGGTATCAGGGTTATGCTGGCTTCATAGAATGAATTTGGGAGCATTCCATCCCTTTCTGTGCTGTGAAATAGCCTCAGTAGTATTAGAGTTAGCTCCTCTGTAAAAGTTTGATAGAATTCTCTGGTAAAGCCTTCTGTAGCAGTACTTTAAAAATTTTTTTTTCCCCTTACTTTTTCCAATTTCTTCCTTTGTGATGGGTTTATTAAGTTGTTCTACTTCCCCTTGTGATAATTTTGGTGACAGGAATCTAGAAATCTGTCCATTTCCTCTAGGTTTTCAAGTCAGAGTACAGTCTTTCATAGTATTCTGTTATCATACTTTTGACTTCAGTAGGATCTGTTGTGACATCTCTCATCTCATGTCTTATTTGGGTTATTTCCTCTCTTCTTTTTCTTTCATAAGTTTAGCCAATGGTATATCAATTTTGTTGATCTTTTCAAAGAACCAGCTTTTGATTTTGTTAATTTTTTTCCATTGTTCTTCTATTCTCTAATTCATTTAGTTCTGCTCAAATCTTTATTATCTATTTTCTTCTGGTGCCTGAGGAGTTCCTCTGTTGCTCTCTTTTTACTTGTTCAGGCTATAGGGTTAATTCTTTGGTTTGGATACTTTCTTCCTTCTGGATGTGCACATTTATAGAGATAAACTGACCTCTGAGCGCTAGGGTGGCTATGAGGCAGACCTGACTCGACAGCACTGGGGTGGGAGCGCTGCTTTGACTGTATCCCATAGGTTCTTGTAGGATGTGTTTTTCTTTCTCCTTTGAATCCATAAATTTATTTCATCATTGATTTCTTTAATAACACATGGCTTTGTGAGCAAGGTGTTGTTCAGTTTCCATGAGTTCCAACTTCTATCTGTGTTTTCTTGGCTTTTTATTTCGGCTTTTATGGCTTTATGGTCTGAAAAGATTCTTTGCAATAATCCAATGGTTTGGGTATTGTTGAGATTTGCTTTAGGTGCTAACACATGGTGTATTCTGGAAAATGTTCCATGTGCATTGGAGAAGAAGGTGTACTTATCTGTTGATGGAAAAAAAGTTCTGTATATGTTGATGAGGTCTGAGTGATCCATTATAGCAATCAGATTTTCTTGTCTTTACCTAGCTTTATTCTAGATGATCTGTCCATTACTGAAAGTGGAGTGTTGAGGTTTCCAACTATTATTGTGGAGTGATCTGTCTTATTTTTCAGTGTAGTCAGTGTTTGTTCTATGTATTCTGATGCTCTAGTATTGAGTGCATAAATATTTAATATTGTTACGTCTTGCTTGTGTATCGAACCTTTCAGCAATAGTGGCCAACTTTGTGCACGATGGTGAATTTTACATAAAAATCTATTTTTTCTGAGATTAGTTTTGCCACTTCTGCTTTTCTCTGTATGCAGTTGGCTTGGTATATATTTTTCCATCCTTTGATTTTTAGTTTGTTCATATCGTTGAGTTTACAGTGTGTTTCTTGTAAGCAACATGTAGATGGATTGTGTCTTTTCATCCAGCATGTCACTTGCTCTCACTTTATTGGAGCTTTCAATTCAGTGCAATTACAATTACAATTGTAACTTACAATTCAGTGTAATTATTGATAAGTATGTGTTTAATGCTGCCATTTTGATACATTTATTTTTGTGTTGTTGATGTTTTCTATGTTGTTCTTAATATTATGTCTGGCTCATTCTTCTTTAATGGGTTGAGTTTTCATCTTTTTCAGTGTTGATTTTGTGTTTGTTGAAATTCTGTATTATGTTTCTGGTTTTGGTAGGCCACATTGTTATTTTGCTCTGTGGCTACTCCTCTTATCTCCCTTAATATTCTAAGTTTAAACCGGACTTTAACTTCTGCATATCTTTTTAATTTCCTCTCCATGTGAAAGGGTTATAACTACTGTAATATATCCCTCTTTTTAGTGTGATGATACCATAGTTTTTGTGTTATGATCACTGGTCCCCTTCTTTTAATACTGTAGCTGTGATTGAGCTTTTTGACTTCCCTAAGTGAGTAGGATTCTCGATGCTGCGTCCTACATTGCCTTCTTGATATACACTTGATGTTTTAGTTTTTCTAAACAAAGAGCTTCTTTTAGTATTTCTTGCAGTTTGGGTTTGGTTTTTATAAAATCTCTAAACTTCTCTTTATCTGTGAATGTCTTAATTTCACCTTCATATTTGAGAGACAGTTTTCCAGGGTATATAATTCTTAATTGGAAATTTTTCTCCTTCAGGGCTTTGATTGTGTAATCTCACTGCTTTCTTGCCAACATCGTTTCTGCGGAGAAGTCAGACAAGAGCCTACAGGGTTTTCCTCTGAAGGTTACCTTTGCTTCAAGCCTTGCTGCCTTTAAGAGAATCTGTTTACATTTCATTTTATTAAGCTTGATCATAATATGCCTTGGTGTCTTTCTTTTGGGGTCTGGTTTTTGTGATGTTCCATACATATCTTGGATATCTACATTCTCTCATAATTTCAGGGAAGCTTCCTGTCAGCAACTGTACAACAATACTCTCTGTATTTTCAGCTGTCCCTCCCAGTTCAGGAACTCAAGTTATTCATAGATTATTCCTCTTAATAGAGTCCCACATGTTTCTTAATGCTTCTTCATTTTTCTTATTTCTTTTCTCTGATTTCTTCTCATAAATACTACTGTTAGTTGCCCTATCTTCAAGCTCACTAATTCTGACTTCGATTTCCTCAATTCTTCTCTTTTTCCCCTTGGATTGAATTGTCTAATTCTGTAGTTTTTTCATTGATCCGCTGGATTTCAGATCATTAATGTTCCATCAGTTCAAATAGCTTACTTGATTTTTCATTTTGTTCTGCTGGATTTTTGTTTAATCTCTAGCAGGGCTTTATGCATAATTCTTTTGTACTTGACCTCTAATAATTTCCAAAAGGCTTCTTCACCTGGGAAGTTTTTTGATTCTTTATTTTAGCAGATTTCTGGAGCCATGGTGGACTGCTCCCTTAAATGCTTATCTATTGATTGTTGTCTTCACACCATCAAGAAGCTGTTCAGTTTCTCTGGTGTTACTTCAACAGGATCTTAGGTGTAGTTTTAAGAGGTGAGTAAGGGTACTCCTACTTTTGGTCACCAGCTGCCTCACTACTCTAGTGACTGGCCCCAGGTGGACTCTCTGTGGTGGCAGGCCCCACCACCTGGCTGCTAAAGGTGGGAGTTACCTGTGGTGACTCTATTGTTGCTCTAGTTGAGCCTATGCTGTAGCTCAGGGAATGGAGGAGAGAATGATAGCACCCCACTCAGATGCCTGTGACCACTGCACTGTGTAGATGTGTTTAGCTTAAAAACTACTTATTTGCTGAGAGGGGTGCAAAAGGCAGTTGGGCTTTCAGGGTGGCAGACTCTGTGTCTTGGCTGGCAAAGATGGCACCCTACTTATGGAGTCACTGGGGGCCATCTGCTGATGCTATGATGTGGATCAATGAAGGGTGATAGAGATGCTACCGCCCTGCTCAGCAGTCAGTTCTCCAGGTGTTATGATTTTTAAAAAGATGCTTCAATGCTGAGTGGGGAGCTGTCTATCAGCTGCCAAAATCAGTCAGGCCCTCAGGTGTGACAGGTCCCGCCTTCCTGATGACAGTAAAAGCACCTCAAAGGCCATCCCCAGACACTATAATGTGGTTCAAAGAAGGAAAGGAGTAGAGCCTTGCCACTAGGGTCTGCCAGGCCTGACTTGTAACTTTAGGCACAGTCTTCTTAAAGGCAGCTTTTTATCCAAACAGGCACTGCTTCTCAGCATGAGAATTAGCCACAGCTAGCTGAGATGTCCACATGGCTGACTTCATCTTCCAGCTGACCAAGATGGCATTCCACCTGAGCTGCCCTTCCTGCTGTAAGACAGCAGAATCTATGGTGCAGCTCAGAAAAGAGAAGGTGGAGGGGCAGTAGTGCCCTCACTCATTAGCTGGGCTCTCAAAATGTGGCTATCCTAAGCCCAGTCTCTCTGGTGCACTACACTCTGTTTATCTCAGCACTGCAGTTCAGCATATTTGCCAGCTCATGGCCAGTCCCTGCCTCCTGGATAACAAAGAAGGTATCAGTACCTGCAGTCCTACCAAATGATGTGTCAGCAGAAATAGGACTCAGCATGCCACTGCCTCATCTTTGAGAGAGGTAGTTTTGCCTTACTGACACCTAGTTCAATTTGACAACCGTACACCAGATCCTAGGGCCCCCAGGATGTCCACACTTCTCCATTCAATCATCATTCCAGGTCTTAGTTCTCAGAGGTAATCGAGGAGACGTATGTTTAGTCTGCCATCTTGGCCCTGCCCTTCACCTGGTCTTTTTCTGACTGATGTTTTGAGCTTTTTCATTGTCTCTTTCCACAGGTGTAGCTGATTTGATTTCTGTGTGTTCCATCTGACACAGTCCCTATGTACAGTTGCTATTTATGTTGGTGATAAAGGGCATTTGCAATGAATAAGTCACTGGTCTTGAAAAATTCCATGATGCAATCTCCAGTATAATTTCTATCACTAGTGCCATATTTCCTAACTAGTGATTCTTCTTCTTGGTTTCAAACTTCTACATTCTAATCACCAGTAATTATTAGTGCATTTTGATTGTGTGTTTGATCAATTTCAGACTGCAGAAACCAGTAAAAGTCTTCAGTTTCTTCATCTTTGGCCTTAGTTTTTGGTGTAAAAATTTGAATAATAGTCATATTAACTGGCCTTCCTTGTAGGCATATAGATATTATCCTATCACCAGCAGCACTGTACTTCAGGATAGAACTTTAAATGTTCATTTGGACAATGAATACAACACTATTGCTCTTCAAGCTGTCGTTCCTGGCATAGCAGACCATGTGATTATCCAATTCAAAATGGCCATTACCAGTCCTTTTCAGTTCACCGATGCCTAGGATATCAATGTTTATGTGTTGTGTTTCATTTTCGACAATTTCCATTTTTACCTAGATTTGTACTTGGTACCTTCCACATTCTGATTATTAATGGATGTTTATAGCTGTTTCCTCCTCATGGTTTGTTATGCCACATCAGCAAATGAATGTCTTGAAAGCTTGACTCCTTCTGCGTCATTAAGGTAAACTATACTCTGAGGAGGCAGCTCTTCCCCAGTCACCTTTTGAGCGCTTTCCAATCTGAGGGGCTCATTTTCCAGCACTCTAAATATAAATATCCCAGCAGCAGAACATTGCAAGGGCCCACTTGCCTGTCTGCTTGTCATACTGGAGGGTTTGCATGTTCCTGCAAGGCTAGAAGCTATGCTACTGGTATTCAGATACCAGGATGGTCACCCATGGCTGACAGTTTTTAGCTGAGCATCCAGACTAAGACAGACTAGGGAGATGGGCCTGAAAAGAAATAGCCAATGAAAACCTTATGAAAAGTAGCAGAAACAAAGTAGACATACCTGTAAATTAATGTCCTAAATTATTTTATAAATGTGATAATTGTAACAGAAGTGACTTATTTCTCCTTATTAATTTGAAATTTGACTTCTAACTACGAGTTGCAGTTTTGGTTGTCCCCAAGAAATTTATATTCTAGTTAGGATGATTTAAAAAGAAAAAAAAAAAGCCTATAGCCACTGAGTTGATTGTGACTTATAGAGAACCTATAGGACAGTGTAAAACTGCTCCATAGGGTTTCCAAGGATTAGCTAGTAGGTTCAACTTGTGGATCATTTGTTTACAAGGTTGCAAATTTTTATGGAAGGAAGCCGTCATATCTTTCTCCCATGGAGCTGCTGGTGGGCTGATGAGTTTAAACTACTGACCTTTTGGTTATCAGCCTAGTGCTTAACCAATACTTACATTAAGTCTCCTTAAGGCAATGACTGGAGCCCTGGTCGTGGAACTCTTAAGAGCTCAGCTGATAAACCTAAAGGTTGGTGGTTGGAATCCACCAGGTGCTCCTTGAAAACCCTGTGGGACAGTTCTACTCGACCATATAGGGTCTCCATGTGTTGGAATCTACATGACAATAACAGGTTTGGCTTTTTAGTGAGCCAGTGCCAGGATGACAAACCAGTCACATGAAGCACTCCAGACAGACAAGGCAGACGTGCAAAGGCCCTGAATTAGAATACTCTTCATATGTTCAAGAAACATAAAAAAAGCTAAGATTCATTAGATCTGGAGAACAGCCTAAGATTTTATATTTTTCAAAAGTTTCCAGGTCATGTTCCTGGTGGTGGTCTGGGCACTCAACTTTGAAAACCACTGCTCTAATGAAGGAATTCAAGCTTGTCACCTTTATGTCTGACCACACTGGGTACAATAGAAGGTCAGACATGAATGGCCCTAGCTGTAAAGAAGCCTTTTGCCTTGAATCAGAAACACAAAACTAATTAATTTATTTGAGGAAGACAACATTCAAAAGTCATTTTTCCTTATTGTGCTGATTGGCAAGCATCATTTCCATGGCACATTACTAAATCTATAGCTAATGTGTATTTTGGCACTTGAATAATGAACTAGCGATGGGTGTGAGTAACTGGTCTTGTTTACAAGAGATGACATCTAGGAAAGTTTCCCGATCAAGACTACTGTTTGTTCTTGGATTAGTGGTTTGCACTGTCATGGATTGAATTGTGTCCCCTAAAACTGTGTGCAGAAACTTGTCTAGCCCATGATTCTCAGTATTGTGTGATATTCCTATGTGCTATAAAACCTGCCTCTATTATGTCAATGAGGGAGGATGGGCCATGGTTGTATTGATGGGGCAAGATTCAATGTGTAAGCATATATTTTGGGCTTTGAGGAAATCTCTTTTGGATATAAAGAAAAGGGAAGCAAGCAAAGAGTTCGGGACCTCATACCACCAACAAGCAGTGCTGACAGCGGAGTGTACCCTTTGGAAACAGCCCGGGGTCCCTGCACCTCAGAAGCTCCCAGTCCAGGGGAAGACTGACAACAAGAACCATCCTCCAGTGCCAGCAGAGAAAGTCTTCCCCTGGAGCTAATGAATGCCCTGTATTTGGACTTGTAGCTTACTGGACTGTGACAAATTGAATTTCTCTTTGTTAAAGCCATCCACTTGTGGTATTTCTGGAATATAAATATTCCAGAAATATTTATATTATAGCAGTACTAGATGACTAAGACTATTCAAATCAGTTAGGACTTAAGTGAGCTGAGAGGAAAGATGCACACTTTATGTGGAAGAGCATCAATCTTGGGATGAGGAAGTCAAGTTTTAGTTCTGCCTCTACCACTGACTAGTTGAGTGACTTTGGCCAGTCCTGTCTGTTCTCTGGGCCTTAGTCTTCCAGAGGTACAACTAACTCACTGGAAGCATTATGTTCCATGGAGATTATAATAGGTGCAACCACTTTGAGAGAAAACAAAGTCAAACAACTAAACAGTTCTGTGGCTAAATATGTTTGGGAATCATTCTATATGCCCCTTCTTAGAATGTCACAACATACTTTGGCATAATACAAGCTTTGAGAAGTTCTGCAGTAATACAGCTCTTTTAGTGTTGTTTAACTCAGGCTTTTCCAAAAGTATACGACCGTGGAGAAACCCTGGTGGTGTAGTGGTTACATACTATGGCTGTTAAACAAAAGGGTGGCAGTTTAAATCCACCAGCCACTCCTTTGAAACTCCATGGAGCCATTCTACTATGTGATATAGAGTTGCTATGAGTCTGAATCAACTTGATGGCAGTGGATTTGGAGGTTCGATATGATCAGAGAATACCTTTTCATGGTATTAACACCTAGTAAAGTGTTGCTCCCAAGGTACCAATAATCCCTGGGTCCAACTTAAAAATACACTACATCCAGGTTGCAGAAAAATTGTACTTGACATCACAGAGATCGGAGAGTGTGACATGGTGACAGAAGGGAGTCCACCAACTCAGGGTTTCCATAATGTCTGAAAGTTAGACAAAGCTTCTTGCTGGCACAGCCCCTCTTCACAGTGAAGACTATGCCTGCAGAGGTCTGGATTCCAAGTGCCAAAACGCTATGCTACCTTTTGGGAGCTCTTAGGAAGGGTCTGTAGTTCACACTTTTGCACTGAAAAGTGACTGAAGTACTTTCTGTTGTAGGCTACTCTTTCACGTGACCTCATCTGAAGTGCCTGGGTGTGGGAGTTGCTGTGATTTCTGCCCATTTCCATGGACCTGTCAAAACCCTGCAGCTTCGGTTTTCCCTATGCCTCCAGCATGCATAACTGTGATAACTTCATCCAGCTGATCTCTTAAAAGTACCACCCTGACCACCATGCCCAGTAGTCATGGCTGTATGTTCAGATTCCAGAGAGGAAGGACCTCACATCTGAATAGTGTTTTATAATTACACGTCACATTTCAATATAAACAAAAACAAAACCCATTGCCTTGAAGTTGATTCCAACTCATAGTGACACAATAGGACAGAGTAGAACTGCCTCATAGGGTTTCCAAGGAGCTCCTAGTGGATTCAAACTGCCAACCTTTTGGGTAGCCGCTGTAGCTCTTAAGCGCTACATAACTTCTTGTAATATTTTTGCAATTGTGTATGAGATTGTTACTAAGATATGATTGACAGAGGAGAGAACTGGTGCCTAGTGTGGGCTATTGATTTAATCAGAATTATGATGTCAGTGAGTAGCAGAGGCTAGACCCTGATCCCAAATCATCTTTCTCCCAAGCTCATAATGTTTTTGCGTTTGAGGATGATAGTAGGAAGCATTTTGATTACTTGCATGAACCCACTGGCAGTGGATGCCTGAAGGTCTGTATGAAGGATAGGGATACCAGGCCTGATGACACCCTAAGGTAGGCAAACCTTATTTACTGTTTGATTGGTATGGTATCAGTTGCTTTTAAATCTTCTCAACTTTTGATAGCCATAGACAGAACTAAAGGGTTTTCCACATAGGATGTCGTATATTTGACAGCTCACAGTGGCAATATTTATGAAGCTATAATGACTATATTTATCACTTTTTAAAAAATTAGTCTTGACAAATAGCTATGGAAAGTTACGTGATTCTATAATTGTAGAAATTATTAAAGTTTATTATTAAAAAGGGTCTTCATTCACTGAATACTTCATGCATTATGTGAAATTCACCATGTGAATAATCATCACAGTGAGAGAACAATTCCACGTTTAATCAAAAAATTTGAGATAATTGGGTCTGTTGCCGTTCAGACAACGCGTGTGTGCCAACGAACTGCACATTCCAATGAAAACATAGCCACCATTGGTCAGAGAGTATGCGAGAATCCATTCTATTCAATTTCTCACTGAGCACAAGACCTGGGCCTTTTGCCAACCACAATTTGGCAGATTTTCCATCTGGAAAAACTGTTTTAACTCAAAAACTGGAGTCCAGTGGCCATAGATTGCACCATACATTTGCTGACTGGGTTCTTGAGCAATTGGAACTTGACCCTGCTTTTGGCCAAAGAATAATCTTCAGCAAAAGGCCTATTTTTAGATGAATGGTTTTGTTAAAGAACACCACTGTCATATTTGTCCTATTCAAGTTCAAAGTTAAGACACCCTTATTGGAAGACCTTTTATTATTCCTTTCTCCTTGAGGCTTAAATTATTAGATTATTAGAGATCAAAGAGATTCCTGAGAAAACCTAGTTCAATATATAGAACTATGCTGACCAATATGTAACCTCTAACCACATGTGGCTCTTGAGAACTTGAAAGGAGCTAGTCCGTATTGAGATGTGTTGTAAATGTAAACTACATACCAGGATCCAAAGACTTACTATGATGAAAAGAATGTAAACTACCTTGAATTACATGTTAGATGATAGTATTTGGCCTCCATTGGGTCAAATAAAATATACTGTTAAAAATAATTCCTATTTACTTGTTTTTTAAAAGTGGCCACTAAAAACCTTACAATTATATGTGTAACTCAGACTGTATTTGTACCTGAATATGGTGTTCATATTTTTAAAATACAGTCTTATTGTAAACCAACCCATTTATTTATATATTGTCTATGTGTGTTTGGAAACCCTGGCAGCATAGTGGTTAAGTGTTATGGCTGCTAACCAAAGGGTCATCAGTTTGAATCCACCAGGTGCTTCTTAGGAATTCTGTGGGGCAGTTCTACTCTGACCTCTAGGGTCTCTATGAGTTGGAATTGACTCAAACTTGATGGCAATGGGTTTGTTTTTGTTTTGTGTGTGATATGGTAGATTGCTTTTACAAGGCCCTTCTTGCCATGGTCTTGAACTCCTATCAAATAATTACATGAGACTATGCAAATAACGTACTTGTGGTCTACTAAGGGGATTGCACAGCTTTCTAATAATGCCAATAATGTGTATAACACACTTGTGGGGCTGGAAACATGAAAAAAAGTATATGAAACTGTAACGAGGAGACTGGTCAGTTTTACCATTCAGCTAGGCTTCAAATGAGCTATCCCAGAGGTGGAAACAGAGGACTTGACTACCTGACTACCATAGAGATGGAAGCAGTGCACATTCTTTTGAACCCGGAGCGCCTGTGCTGAAAATTTCCTAGGCCCAGGAGCCAGAGAGCAAAAGCTGGAACTCTGAAGACAGTGTGAAGCAGTGGTGAGAAAATGGTGCCAGCAGTGGCAGTAGAACCACAAGACTAGCAGCAGATGGCAGGATGGGCTTCTGAGTTCATGGAGTGAGAAACCTGAGTGACTTTGGGCCAAGGTTTGCTGGTGGAATGGGGTGCCTCTGGACACTTAGAGGTAGAGCCAAAGGAAAGACCAAGGAAAGACAAGACCAAGGGGCCAAGAGGCTGAGAGATGTAAAGGCCAGAGGGAGGCCTGCCTGCGGACATGACTAAGAAGAGACTGTACTCATCAAACAAATGTATCCTGAGTTGCCCCTGAGCCTGAGTTGTAATCTATTTCTTACCCAGTAAGCCCGATAACTGTGAATCTTGGTCTGTATGGTCATTTCAACAAATTATGAAACCCAGCAGAGGAGTAGAGAGTGCCTGGAGAGGAACGGTTGGCGTCAGGACCTGTTGCTGCTGCTAATGATTCTCCTCCCACTTGAAAAGAAGATCTGCCTCTGCCCATGTGCTAGTCTTGCTTTCTTTTCTCTTACACTATGGTTGGATTCATGCTACAGCAGTGGAGTTGAATGGTTGCGACAGACCTTATGGCCTGTAAAGCTTAAAATATTTACTATCTGGCACTTCAAAGAAAAAAGTTCACTGGCCTCTGATCTAGAATAACAGCATTTCATTGTGTGTTTATCATTTGTCAGAAGCTGTGTCAAGTCTTTACACGCATAATCTCATTTAATCTATACAACCACTCTAGCAGAGAAGTACTATTATTTTACCTTAAGTAACCTCATCAAGTCCACACAGCTACTAGATGACAGGGGGAAGAATTCAAGCCCAGTTCTGTCTCACTCTGGCACTTGTGCTCCCGGCCACCATGCTTTATTGTCTCCCTGTAAGGGTAGGTCTTTGTTCTTTCCTTCGACACAAACTTCAGCTTCATCAACCAGTATCTCCTTCTGCTTCCCATTCTAACCTCTGGCCTGCTGCTTTCCCTAAGTCTGTCTGCTAAAATATATTTTGTGTCTTAATTTGTGTGTACGTTGTGCCAAATTCTGAGCTGGGGCTTTAGGTGCAATAAAATTTCATTTAGTCTTCCAGCTACAGCCATATGACAGGCACGATTATTTTGTGGGTTTCATACATGAAGAAATTGAAGTGCCGAGATGCTGTGTATCTTTGCCATGGTCACACAGTACTTGAGTGGCAGAGCTGACATTCAAACCCAAATAAGACTCCTAAGTCATTGACTTCACCAGACTACACTTCTTTGCTGTGTGCCCTTGTGGGCACATACACATTTTTTCCTTTAATAAATCTCATTTGGAAAAGAAAGGGCTCAGAGAAGTTCATAGTCTGCCTGAGGTCACACAGCATAGGAGCTAGCCTTACTGCTCCCTGGTCCACTGCTTTTTACACTCTATTCTATACTGCATCCTTTAATTTTTTGCCAATAGCAAGAGACTTTGAATTTTCACAGTATTTGAGGTTTTGAATTATTTTTTCTGCATTTTCTAGCTGTAGGGCTTTAAAGACTTCTGATATGGGAGTTCACAATGCGGTGTCTGGCCTTGTCATAAGATGGCACTGCTGAAGGGTAACTGGCTTTGAGTTGTTTTTCTGAGGCAGAGGTTCTGGGTGGTGGGGGAGGATTTCTGCTGAGTGTGTTATACTTTTGCACAAGTGTCCATGGTTTTGAATGTGCTAGCTGGTGGTGTAGTAGTTAAGTGCTATGTCTGCTAACTAAAAGTTCATGGTTCAAATCCACCAGATGCTCCTTGGAAACCCTATGGAGCAGTTCTAGTCTGTCCCGTAGGGTCAGTATGAGTCCAAATTGACTGGACAGCACTGGTTTTCCTTTGTGTGTGTGTGTGTGTGTGTGTTTTGGGCTGGGATTGGAGGAGGTGGTGGTTTCAGAAGGTTGTTGGCTGTCTCCAAGCTGCTGTTCTCTGGCGCTTTCTGCTCCCCCCTTTCCTTTCCTGAACCATCAAAATGCAAGAAGGCCTTGAGCCTGCCTCCTGTCGCACAGCGAGTCCTGGCTATGAAAATGTTTTTGGACCCAATCTAGAGACTTCTTTTCTTACAGCACCTGAGAAATCCTCAAGAAGCCGTGTTGTCTTCCACTTCTGCGCGCCAAGTACTTTTCAGGCAATGAGGACTTTCTTGTTGATTACAGAGTGTGCCTCAGATCCTCTACTGAGGAATATCATTGTGGCACATTCCCTGGTCACTACTTGGCTTTGGCAGCCCTCCTAGTGCCCTCCTTTTGTAATTCCTCAGGGGGTCTCCCTCCAGTGCAGTGCTCACCATAGGTGTTCAGGGGACTCGTAGAATGAGTGCATTAACCGGCCTGAGGCACTGAAGAGAGGACAGACAAGTAACCTGCCTTCTATTCCCTCTGAAATCCTGAAAAAAGACCCCTTGGCCTTTAACGACAGCAGTCTCCTCTTCAAGTGGCACAACCTAACTATGAGGTTGTGGTTTTAACAAGTTATCATGACTTTATTTACTTCAGCTTCAGGACAATTTATAGCATATGGTCCATTAATTGTGCACTTGAACTTAGATTAGAGGCTGGAATGTGTGGCTCAGAAGACCAGGAACTTGAATACTCTTTAAATGTCCAAATTAAATGCTACCCGGGCACAGAGGGACTGGATTAGGCTCACGGACACTGGTCCAAGCTAGACAGGCTGCCTGATGGAAAGTCAGAGACGGCCTGGTTGCTCTGTGAATTTCTTAGTAAAAAGTTACTGTTGTGGATTGGATTGTGTCACCCCAAAATACGTGATGGAATCCTAACCCCTAGAACTGTGAATTTGATCCACATCAGGAACAGTTTATTATTATGATGATGATGATATTAATAAGGGCATACCAATGTAGGGTGTGTCATAAACCTAATCACTTTGGAAAAAATAAAAAGAACAGATAAGACACAGAGGCAAACATAAGCAGAAGGGAGGCGACAGACACTAATCTAAGGAAGACAGACATAGATAAATCTACAGATCCAGAAACTCCAGGGATTGTAGGCTATGAGAAGCTGAATAGAGGAGCTACAGCTGCTTCCCAAAAGTCTGGCAGTTCAAATCTACCAACTCCTCCTTGGAAACCTCATGTGTGCAGTTCCACTCAGTCCTGTAAGCTTGCTATGACTCCAAATTGGCTTGACAGCACTTAACAAAAACAACGGAAGCTGAATTAGGCAAGGACTGTCTTCTAGAGCCACACTCCTGAACTGTGAAGAAGTCAATTGCTGTTCTTTAAAGCCACTCACTGGTAGTAATGGTGTTACAGCAGAACCAATTGTGACAGTTATTAATCGGATTTCCTCCAAAAACAGTGGAAAAGTAAGCAGTGTGGTGGGAGGGGAGGAGATGTAGCCCCTATAGAAGGCAATAGCGTTTGCATTATTTGTGGTGTCCAGCGAGCCTTCCCAGGAGAAAGGTAACAAGTAGCTGAAAGTGGTCTCCAAAGAGCGGTCTCCATCAGTTCAACAGTGCTTCTAAATGAGACTTCTGTCACAGACATAGCAGGCAGCAGCAGGTCCTTCTACTGCACTAGCTTTAGGATATCTGCAAAGGAAATCACTATAGACAGATGGTTCTGTGGACTGAATGGGAAGGCAAAAAGCCTGGCCCCCTGCCTGGCTTGCCTGCTCCTCCTCTGCAGTGTTAATAGGGAGTTAGTGTCGTTTAAAAAAAAAGAAAAAAACATAATCTAGCCCCAACTCAACAATCACATTCTAGGGATGAAAACCCTAGGGAGCTCACTTCTATAATGACACACGTAGTGTCACCATGACTTGGAATTGACTCAGTGGCATCTGGTAAGTGGTAGTTTGAGGGAAAACCAGTATAAGACATCTCCTTGGTGACTTTTTGGTGCATCAAAGACTTCTGAAATATTTAGATGAACCAAACCATTTTATCCCCAAATATCAATCATTGATTTTTAAGTAAATTCCTTAGGACTAATAATGAAAATTAATGTCCAAAGATGTTGGCACAGCATTTAAAAATCCCTTTATATAAAGACGTTCTATTGCCCATCATGTTTTCTAGCTACCAAATTCTGAGCATCCCTCTCCCAGACAGTTCCCAGCCACCACAGCAGCTTCTGCAGGAGCTCTTTGGATGGATGTACTTTTTCTCAAGATATTTGAAATGAAATACAGTGTCACACCAACTTTTGTCTGGAATCTTACACTGTATTAGCCAAGCTGACACACAAAATTAACAGTCACACCACTGTGAATTTCCCTGTAACCTTTCTGCAGGTTTCTACTCAAATGTCCCTTACTCAGTACAGTTTCCCCCTGTGATGCTGTTTCTCCCTTCTTTGTTTTATTTTTTTCTTCATAACATGTTATTGTTGTCTAACATTCTATGTATTTGACTTATTTGTTTATTGTCCATCTCCCTCACTGGAATGCAAGCTCTATGAGGGCGGGGATATTTAGACTTTGTTCATTACTATATTTCCCAACGTCTGAGACACTGCCTGAACTCAGTAACTAATTATAGATTGAATGAATTAACCCCAGACACATGTCTTGGAGCACTCAGCAATCTCTCATTGAATAGCAGCTCTGGCATTGAGATTCAGCATAATGCAGCAATTTTCCAACTCATCCCTGTTAGATCTGAGTCAATTCGTAGAATGCCTACAAAGTCGTGGTCTTATTTACAAAGTCACCCCTGTGGACCCTTGCAAAAGTTCTTATTAAGGTTACCTCCCTCTGGCTACACATTTCAATGCATATTCCAGCAAGTATCCTGTTCGTGTATTTATGTATCTGAAGGAAATGCCACTGATGTTATTAATGCAGTTTTTAATTGTTTGGGGGCACTGAATATATGATTTGTGCCAATCTGAGGCTCATAGCCTTAGCCTACAGGGAGCCACTGCTGCTTTCCTGGCTACATGGCAGTCCCATCACCCTCAATTTTGTGACAGCATGCTGTAGCCATTTCTACGCAAAACTTTGTTGAGGCAAACAAAACAAAACAAAACAAAAAAACACTTTATTACTCTTCTGTGTTTATTTCTCTGAAAAAGAAATAAAAATGGAAATGATGCCTGTTCTTTAGAAGTGAACTAGTTTCCCACTTTTATGTTCATTTTTGTTTTGATTTTTTATTTCATTTTTGTTTTAATAATATTTTGTTGTGGTTTTTTTCTTAATTTTCTTGTGCTTATTTTAATTTGTTGTGTTTCTTTTTCCTTAATTTTCTTGTGCTTTAGGAGGAAGTTTATGGTGCAGATTAGTTTCTCATTAAAACTCTATACACAAATGGTTGAGTGACGTTGGTTGCAATCCCTGCAAAGTGTCAGCACTCTCACCCAGCCCTTTCCACCCCAGACTCCCTGTGTCTATTCATCCTGTCCCTTCCTGCATTCTCGTCTTTGCTTTTGGGAAGATGGTGCCCATTTGGTCTCCTATACATGATTGAAGTAAGAAGTATGTTCCACACGTTTTCAGTTATTTTTTCTTTGACAGGCCTGTCTGATCTTTGACTGAACAGTGGACTTTGGGAGAGGATTCTGCTCTGAGTTGGCAGAGTATTCAAGAACCACAGTCTTGGAGCTTTCTCCTGTCACCGTCAGACCAGTAAGTCTGTTCTTTGTTTGTGAACTTGAAATTTGTCCTACATCTTTCTCCTGCTCTGTCTAGGACCCCCTATTGTGATCCCTGTCAGAGCAGTTGGCGGCAGCAACCAGACACTGTTTAGTTCTTTTGGATGCAGACTTGTAGAGGCTGTGGTTCAGGTGGTTCATTAGTCTTTGGGACTCCTATTTCCCTTATGTCTCTGATTTTCTTCATTCTCCTTTGCTCCATGTAGGGTGGGACCAACAGATGTATCTTAGATGGCTGCTCACAAGCTTTTAAGATCTCAGGCACTAGGTACACAGACAGACAGGTAGGTAGGATGTGGAAAATTTTTTTTACAAACTATGTTATTATATCTGACCTAGACGTCCCCCCAGATCTTGGTTCCCTAGCCCTTAGCTCCAGTTATTTAGTTCTTCAAGGTATTTGGGTATGTCTAGGAAGCTTCTATGACTTCGCTTTGCTCACGCTGGACTAACTTCCTCTATATTGTGTGTTATCTTTCCCTTCACCAAAGTTAATACTTATCTACTATCTAGTTATTGATACCAAGATGTTCAAAGGCATCACTCCTGGGAAAATGTGGGTGGATGGAAGTTAGTTAGGGAATTTTTTGCCAGGAAAACATGTGAAAAATATGAGCAAAGAGAGGGTCATTGGAAGACCACACATGCAACCAAAGAAAGTGCTGTGGACAGAGTGTCTCCTGTTCTGGCTTGCCGTGGCCCAGATGCAAGAACTTCTGACACAGTCTGTGCACACTGCACAGACTTCTCTTCTAGCTGGGAGAGAAAGACAGTAAATAGATAGATAGATAGGTACGTACGTACATACGTATGTACATTGATATGTACACAGATAGATACATTGACAGACAGGTAGAAGTCAGTGGTAATTGCTACAGAGAAAATATAAAATTGGAGAGAGTGACTGGGATTGCCAACACTGGTAAAGGTGTTTTAATTTTGAGTTAGGTAGTCAGAGAAGGGGACATCTGAGCAGAGAGACCAAATAGAAAAGGGAGTAAATCATAGGTTACCTGGAGAAAGAAAATCCCAGACAGAAGGGAGAACAGATTCAAAGGCCCTAATACATGAATATAACTAGCAAATATGAAAAACAGTAATGGAGTCCAAGGTAGGTGGATTGATATGATCACCAGGGAGAGAAGTAGGACAAGAAGTCAGAGAGATTGTGTGGTGTTTCATGGGCCATTTGAAGACCTTTGGCTTTGTGCTCTGAATGGGATAGGAGTGAAAACAGGGTTTGGTACAGAGATCTGACATGATCTGAGTCAGGCTTTAGAAAGATCCCTTTGGTAACTAAGTTGAAAACAGACTATCTGGAGGCAAAGGTAGAAGAAGCAGGAGACCAGTTAGGAGATGGAGATTATGATGTAATCCAGATAAGAGATGTTGCGGACTTGGAACCACTCTGTGATGTTCTCAATGAAACTTCAAGACAAACTGGCAAAAGGTCAGCTTACCTTAAGCTGTCAGAGCCCTGTCACCACTCTGTAACCTGAGGCTGCCCAGAAGGACCACACGGGCTGCCTGCCATTGAGACACAGAGACTGCCACCAATATGGGGAGCAAACGTAAGTAAGGGGGGAGATGGTGCTAATATTTCAGCAGAAGCAAAGGCCCAGAGGTCTCTTATGTGTGCTATGTACCTTAAGGGGACTCTCAACCCAAGCACAAGCAGGACTTACAAAAAAGCCAAAGATCACAGCCTCATATTTTAGGATACATGCTAATTCTACAAGTGGTGATTTCCTCTAGTGCTGTGCTGAGAAGACTGTTGGTCTTCTTTTTTTTAATTGAGATACAACCATCAAAATTCACCCCTTTAAAGTACATAATTCATTGATTTTTGGAATAGTCACAGAATTATACAACCATCATCACTATTAATTCAAAGTATCCACTCCAGGGGAAGGCTTTCCCGCTTTGTCAGCTCTGGAGGAAAGTCATTGGGTTGCATCAGCCTTTGGTTGGGAAGCACCTTGGTGACAGAACCTCAGGTCTGAAGGACATACGCTTCTCCTGCTGCTGCTTTCTTGGTGGCATGAGGTTCCCAACTCTCTGCTTGTCTCCCTCTCCTCTTATCCATTGTAGAATAAAAGGATAAAAGTTGGTGCAAGTCACACTCCAGGGAAACTGCCTTTATAGTGGAGCAGGGAGGCGATATTAGGAAAGGATTTACAATCCAACTCTAATCCTTTCTAGCATAATCCACTCTGTCAACCACAGGCAGAGATGAGGATTTACAGCATCGGAGAATCACAGAATGGAGGGCAATCACAGAATACGGGGAATCCTGGCCCAGCCAAGTCATGACACATATTTTGGGGGGCACACAATTCACATTTGGGGGACACATCATTCATTCCCCATCTCCCCCCTTCATCTGCTGTCTTGGGCAACAACACTAATCTACTTTCTAACTCTATAAATTTCCCTATTAGAGATATTTCATATAAATGGGATCATACAATGTTTGTCATTTTGTGTCAGGCTTCTTTCACTCAATGTAATGTTTTCAAAGTTTATTCATGTTGTTGCACACATCAGTAGTTCATTCCTTTTTTTTATGGAAGAGTAACCTTGCACTGTATGGCTACACCACATTTGGTTTATCCATTCATCAGTTCTGAGAAGGAGTCTGAGGCTGTCTGGGTGAGCAGCAGGGAAGAGAACTGTGTGTGGGTGTGGATGTCTGTCAAGCTGCTGGGTACCAGAAGGGAGCAATGCCTCCTCTGTGCTGAAAATTGTCTATCTTACTACTACAGAGGTAATCCTCCTGGCGTAATGGTTAAATGCTATGGTTGCTAAGCAAAAGGTCGGCAGTTCAAATCTACCAGGTGCTCCTTGGAAACTCTATGGGGCAGTTCTATTCTGTCTTATAGAGTCTCTATGAGTTGGAATTGACTCGATGGCAATGGGTTACTACTAGAGAAACACTTCATTTGCAACTACTACCCCAATACACAGGCTGGTTCCAGCTGTCTAACACATGGATATGGAATTGCATACTTGAGGAAACATAGTACCTGATAGCTGAGATCTCTTCTAAGTCCGAACATATACAGGCTGCTACGAAGTCAGAGCTGAAGGGTGGACAGAGATCATCTGATCCCTTCGCCCTTGTTTTCTGTCTAAAAAGGCATTCACTGTCACCAATTAGCTTTCTAAAATTAACATATTTTCCTTCCACCAAAATAGCATGGAGTCTTTTGAACGTGAACACTGGGAATATTTTAAATAGAGCAGGGAAGAATGCCTAGAAAGCCCTACTGCACAAAGAGATTGAAGTGCATGCACTGGAAGAAGCAAAGGCAAGAGGCTGGAGAGAAAAAGACAGGTAACAGCTGCCTTGTCTTCCTGGTGGCTTTCCTGCTAGAATTCTTCCAAGGCTAGCTCCAGTGGCCAACAAGATTCCAGAAACATATGGGAAAGTTTCTCCAGTCCAATTTGTTGGGGCAGAGGGAATCTTGTTCCCTCCCCGGCTTCAAGTATGTGTTTATCCATGTGACCCCTACAAACACGGATTCAGATACATATTCAGAGAAGCTTGTTTATCAGAGGTATGTATGGAATGTTGTTCTCGACTTACAAGATCCAGAAATCCTGCTTAAATATCCATGTACCCTTAGAACATTTCTGATTAATGAAAATTTTATAGTATTTGGATAGAGGAAAGTAAATGTAAACTCAATTTGTTGTTTTAAGAGCTGAACTATAAATTAACCCAGAGATTAAAACAATACTCTGATTTAGAAATGCAGAACATTAAACACTTGGGAGTATATTGAGAAGAATTGTTTCCATGCAAGAAGCCCAAAGCCAAACCTCCTTAAAATAATCTTGGTTGTGTGCTTCTGATCCAAACAAGAAGTAAATAAAGACAATTAGAAATCCAGACTGGAAATGATGAAAAGAAATGAAACCACAGTAAAAAAGAAATAGTCTTTATTTTAGGACTAAAACACCTTTTTACCCTTGGAACTTTCAAATGAGGGTAAGAGTGGGGCAAAAGCTAGGCACACTTTTTCAAAAACAAAAAGGAACCATGACAGAGTCCTGAGTCCCTCCTACCCCCTTCAAAACCCTTCTCTGCTTTGACTCTGTAAACACCTGCCTGCTACCAGGCACCAAGCCAGTTTGCTAACTAACTCTGGGTTTCAGCCCAATTAGATATGCACAAGTCATCTAGAGCAGTTCATTGTTCCTAGGATTTCCCAAAGTAGCCCACAAGTTTATGCACGGAAAGATAAATATCACATATTTTCTCCAAGGGCTTTTTATTAAGGAAACACCATTGTAGAAGGTTTGAAAATCCCAGACATTCTCACAAATGCAGAATGTCAGAGCTGGAAGGTACCTTGGAGAGTTTCCTCTCATCAATAGGGCTTCCCCCAAAGCATCCAATAAGCTACGAGCATGTTGTTGTTGGGTGCCATCAAGTGAATATTAACTCCTAGTGGCCCCATGTGACAGAGCAGAACTACCCCCTGGAGTTTTCTAGGCTGAAATTTTTAAGGGAGCAGAGGGCCAAGTCTTCCTCTGGTGGAGTCACTGGCTGGATTCAAACTGGCCACCTTATGGTTAGTTCCTGAGTTCTTAACCATTTGGCAGCCAGGGTTCCTTAAGCTACAAGCATAGGAAGACACATATAAAAATGAAAACACATAAAGTTGATTCTTTCAGAGACACAGGGACAGAAAATGCTTGTTATCTTAGTTTGCTGGTGTTGCTGCAACACAAATACCACCAGGAACAGGAATTTTATTTTTAGGAAGTTCCAAGTCTGAATTCAGGGTATTCCTCGAGAGGGAGGTACTTTCTTGTCAGTAATCCTGGGAGTTTTTTGGAATTCCTTGGTGTTCCCAGCATGATATTTTCCCCCGTTTATGTCACTGTCTATTTTGCTTGCTTTATAACTCAGAAGCTATTAGGTTTAGGATCCACACTATTCTGGCACGATATCATTAAAATAACAAAAGGATCATATCAACAGGTACAAAAGGCAGGACTTCAGTGCACATTTTGGGGGGCACACAATTCAATCCATAACGCTTCTCATGGAGTTTTTGTGAATTAACAACAACAAAATCTCACTGCTGTTGAGTTGATTCCAATTCATACAGACCCTGTGGGACAGAGTAGAAGTGCTCCACAGAGTTTCCAAGGAGTGCCTGGTGGGTTCAAATTGCCACATTTTTGGTTACCAGATGTAGCACTTAGGCACTATGCCACCGGAGTTTTTTGTGAGTTAAGTGATAAGAATTCACTTTCTACATTTGTTTTCTGGGTATAAATAGACAGTATTAGAAGGGATTTGAACTGATACTTTTGTACGCTCTGCATGCCTTCAGTAGCATTTCTGCACGTCAGTGTCTTCTTCTGTAAATTGGGGACCAACAAACTTTGTAAAATTTCTACAAGGACATCATGATTTCAAGTGCAGGCAGCTTGGATCTGTCTGTACCCTGGACAGAAGATGTATTTGGTGGGAAGACATGGCGGTTCTTCTTGATGGCGAGTCTGAAAGCTTAATCATATGTTTCAAAATAACCTAGTTTTCCTTCCTCACATACAAGGGATCTACTACAATCTTCAGTATAGACACCTCAGCATCAAGAAAACAAAAATCTTCACAACTGGACCAGTAAGCAGCATCAAGATAAATGGAGAAAAGACTGAAACTGTCAAGGATTCCTAAAATGGAAGCTTGGGTACACAATCAACACCCATGGGAGCAGCAGTAAAGACATCAAATGCACTGGGCAAACCTGCTGCAAAAGACCTCTTTAAAGTTGTAAGACACTAACATGTCACTTTGAGGACTAAGCTGTGCCTGCCTAACGCAAGCCATGGTAAATTGCCTTGTAAGCATGTGAAAGCTAGACAATAAATGTTGTTGTTAAATGCTGTCAAATTGGTTCCTGCCCATAGTTAACCCATGCACAGCAGGATCAAAAACCGCCCGCTCCTGTGCCATCTTCACAATTGATGCTATGTTTCAGCCCATTGTTGCAGCCACTGTGTCAACTCATCTTGTTGACGGTCTTCCTCTTTTGTGCTGACCCTCTAATTTACCAAGCATGATGTCCTTCTTCAGGTACTGATTCATCCCAAGAACATGTCCAAAATATGTGAGATGTGAAAAAATACCAGATTTACTGGTCTGACAGAGACGGGAGAAACTGACAGTACAGCCCCCGGACAAACTTTAAACTCAGTACTGAAGTCACTCCTGAAGTTTATCTTTCAGACAAAGATCAGATGGGCCAATAGAACAAAATAAGACCAAATGGGCACACCAATTCAGAGACAAACATAAGAAGGCAGGAGGGATAGGAAAACTGGTACTGCAGAACCTGAGGTCGGAAAGAGGAGTGCTGACCCATTGTGAAGTCAGCAACCAATGTCACAAAACAATACTTGTTTAATGAGAAACTAATTTGCTCTGAAAACCTTAATTTAAAGCATGACAAATTATGAACAACAACAAAAAAACAGTATATGAGACAAAGTCTCGGCATCCTAGCTTCTAATGAACATTCTGGCTGTATTTTTTCCAAGACACATTTGTTTTGCTCTTCTGGCAGTCCCCAGTAGAGTCAATATTCACCAACACCGTAATTCAAAGGCATCAATTCTTTTGCCTTCCTTATTCATTGTCCAGCTTTTGTGTGCATATGAGGCAATTACAAACACCATGGTCAAATTTTTCAGAAGTAGACTCGCAGATCTCTTCCTAGTCTGTTTTAGTCTGAAAGCTCCACTGAAACCAGTCAGCCAAGGGTGACCCTGGTATTTGAAATCCTGGTGGCAAAGCTTCCAGTAACGCAGTCACACACAAGACACCATAGTCAAAAAACTGACAGGCACGGGGTGGATTCATCTGTTGAAATATCTTAATCTACATTCTGTCAATTCCTGAAGCTGTTTTTTTTTTTTTTTTTTTTTTTTGCCAATGCCTTCAGCGCAGCTTGGATTTCTTCTTCAATATCATTGGTTCTTGATCATATGCTACCCCCTGAAATGGTTGAATGTCAACCGATTCTTTTCGACACAGTGGCTCTGTATTCCTTCTGTCTTCTTTTGACGCTCCTGCATTGTTTAGTATTGTGCCCCTAAAAATCCTTCAATATTGCAACTCTAGTGTTGAACTTTTTCTTCAGTTCTTTCAGCTTTAGAAACATTGAATGTGTTCTTCCCTTTTTGTTTTTTGACTTCAGGTTTTTGTACTTTTCTGTATAACGCTTTGCCTTGTCTTCTCAAGCTGCCTTTTGAAATCTTCCATTCAGCTATTTTACTTCATCATTTCCTCCATTCACTTTAGCTACTGTATGTTCAAAAGCAAGTTTAAGATTCTCTCCTGACATCCGTTTTGCTCTTTTATTTATTTCTTGTTTTCTCTAATGATCTCTTGCTTTCTTCATGTGTGATGTCCTTGATGTCATTCCACAACTTAACTGGCCTTTGGTCATTAGTGTTCAACATGATTCACATATACTCACGGTCAGACTTTGACTCTTGTGAACTTGTGCTAATTTTCTTCAGCTTCAGTTTGAACTTGCATGTGAGCCAGTGATGCTCTGATTGCAGTCAGTTCCTGTCCTTGTTCTAACTGATGATACTGAGACTTTCCATCATCTTTTTCCAACAGACATAGTAGATTTTATTCCTGTGTATTTTATTTGGCAAGTTCCATACATATAGTTGCCATTTATATTGTTGACAAAAAGATACTTCCAATGAGTAAGTCATCAGTCTTGCAAAATTCTATCATGGAGTCTCAGCATTTTTTCTATTACCAAGGCCATATTTTCCAGCTAGTGATCCTTCTTTGTTTCCAACTTTCACATTCTAATCTCCAGTAATTGCGGGTGGACCATCCAATAAGCAAGATAAGCCTGTGCTTAGGCCATCAACAAAACAGGGACACCAGTTGTGCAAAGCAAAAACCCACAGTTGTCAAGCAGATAGGACATAAGGAACAGCAAATGTCTCAGTGGAAGAGAACTAGCCGGGCCGTAAATGAAACTGATACCAGCTCTAGTGCGTGATCATGAGGGCACCCACAATCAAAGTTGTTTAAGGTGTACAGCTGCTACTACTTCAATACCTTTTTTGACATCTGTCTCCTATAGTCCCCTCCCATGTAACTGAAACTCCTTATCTCAGTGGGTCTCTTGGACGCATACCATTTCTTTGCAATAAACAAGAGGTAGGAGTGGGCTGTTGAGTCTAACTCTCGTTATTTCACCCAATATGTAGTTATTGTAATGAAGCATCAAAACTGAAATATGAACTGTTAAAAGTAAAATTGGTGAAAGCCAATTTTTTGTTGTGGGAGATAAACAGAATTTTACATTGATTGTTGAAACAGCTAAGTTCATTGATTTATTTTCATTGTTGTAAAATATTTCTTTTGTAGAAAATGTGGTATACAGTAAAAAACCTTAATACCATGCATCCACTGAAAGTTTTATAATTCAGTTCATGTCATTCTGCTGCAATGGCATATGCCACCTTTGTATTCAATCACTAATATTTTAGTTGCATTTAAAAAATAAGTTACATTATGATAGCTAAGATACATACAAACACACACACACACACACACACACACATATCCCTTGAGATGCATGATTATCAGTGTTTAGGGCCCTGCCAGTAAATATTAATGCATATTGATCACATATTTGATCAATTCCAGATTGCAGAAACTGGTAATAATCTTTGATGTCTTCATCTTTGGCATTAGTGGTTGATGAGCAAGTTTGAACAATAACTCATTTTAATTGGTCTGTATGGTAGGTAGATGGATATTATCCCATTACAGAGAGTGTTGTACTTAAGAATCTATCCTGAAACATTCTTTTTGACAATGGATGTGATGCCATTCCTTTTCAATTTGTCATTCCCAGCATGGTAGATCATATGATTGTCCATACCAGTCCATTTCAGCTCACTGATGCCTGGGATATCTATTTTCAAGCATTTCATCTTTGACAAATGCCAATTTTCCTAGATACATACTTCATATGTTCCACATTCCAATTATTAATGGATGTTCATTGCTATTTATTTTCATCTTAAGTCATGTCACATCAGCAAATGACGGCCTCAAAAGCTTGACTCTATCCACATCATTAAGGTTGACTCTACTTTGAGGGTGCAGCTCTTCCCAAGTTGTATTTTGGGTGCCTTCCAAACTGAAGGACTCACCTTCCAGTACTATATTGGACAATATTCCAATGCCATTCATGTGGTTTTCACCAGCCAATTATTTTCAGAAGCAAATTGCCATGCGCTTCTTAGTCTATCTTACTCTAGAAGCTGTACTGAAATGTGTCCACCCTGGGTGACCTTGCTGGTATTTGAAATACCAGTGGTATTGCTTCCAGCATCACAACAACACACAAGCCACAGAGGTACAACAAACTGATAGGCAAATTGTGGGGACAATGAGTAAAGAAGACCAAAGAACTGACACATTTGAACTGTGGTATTGGCAAAGAATATTGAATACACTATGGCCCATCAAAAGCATAAACAAGTTGGTTTTGGAAAAAGTATAGCCGGAATGCTCCTTGGAAGCAAGAATGGTTAGACTTCATCTTTCTTACTTCAGGCATGTTATCAGGAGGGACTGGACCCTGGAAAAGGCATCATACTTGATAAAGTAGAGGGTCAATAAAAAATGGAAGATTCTCAATGAGATAGATTGAAACAGTGGCTGTAACAATGACCTCAAACATCACAACAACTATGAGGATCACACATGTTATGAATTGTGTATCACAAGAAAGTACACTGATGTGACTAGGCCATGATTCACAGTATTGCGTGGTTGTCTTCCATTTTGTGATCTGATGTAATCATTGTATGTGTTGTGAATTCTAACCCCTATGATGTGGATGAAGCAGTTATTTTAACAAGGCAGGACACAATCCACAGGATTAGATTATATTGTTAGTCAATATCTTTTGTGAAGCCAGCAGAGAGGAAAGGGACCTCATTGCCACCAAGCAAGAAGAGCCAGAAGCAGAGCACATCCTTTGGACCTGGAGTCCCTTCACTGAAAAGCTCCTAGACCAGGGGATGGTTGATGACAGGGACTTTCTTCAGACAGGACACAGACAGAAAGCCTTCCTTGGGAGCTGGTGCCCTGAATTCAGACTTCTAGCACCCTGACTGTGAGAGAATAAACTTGTGCTTGTTAAAGACATCTACTTTTACTTCTGTTACAGCAGCACCAGATAGCCAAGCACAGGACTGGTCAACTTTCTATTCTGTTGTACATAAGTTTGCTGTGAGTTGTAGCCAACTCCATGGCACCTAACAACAACAACATTAAGACAGCTAAACCACTAGAAAAGACAAACGTTTAATGTTTTATTTTGGCTTTCTTCTCTGAATAACTAAAATATCACTGTCATTTATTGAGAACCTACTAATGGAAGACAATGGGCAAAGGAAATTCCCTACTGCCTTCCATTTATTCCTCCTAACCATCCTATGAGGTGAAGTGGAGAACGATTTCCATCTTATAGATAAGGAAGTCAAGGCAGAGCAAGGTGAAGTGACCTGCCTAAGGCCACACAGTTACCAAGTGGCAGAACGGGCTGCACGTTTTCATAATTTATAATTTGTTGTTGTGCATTCAATGTAAGACTTTTTAAGATATCTAAAACTATGACATTTAATAATGAATTTAACACTGAGTATTGGTTCAGCAATCTTCTAAATACTTGGAATGTTAGTGTCAGAAAGTAAGTTGAAGGCTGATTGAGGTTCAGGGTTTATGTATAATAAGGAATGCAGAAACGAGTCATTTATGCATCCCTTTGTACAAGGCCTCAGGTGGGCCCCCAGTAGGTGTGTCCTTTTCTCGTGGGCATTATTTCATTTCATTCTTAGTAGAACCATGTAGAGTGCCATCAGTCCCATACTGCAGACAAGAAAGAGGATCACAGAGAAGATTTTAACCTGGATTTCCAACTCCATGTCAGACTGAATGCACTGTATTGCTTTTCATGCTCTCACAAAGATGCCATGTAACATACAATATACCTCACAGCACTGCCTATATGTACCAGGTTCTTTATTCTGTGGATGCTTGAATGCAGAATGCACAATGACTGTGATAGGCAGTGTTTGAAGTGCTTTACAGATTTCAAATTACTTCCAGCCTCACAACAAACCTGTGAAGTTGGTTCTATTGTCCTAATTTTACAAATGAAGAAAAGAAAGTGTAGAGAGGTAATTTAAGCAAGGTAATCTAACCCAAGAAGTGGTTTACCTTCTACTACTAATTTTCAGTAATATATTCAAGAGGGAATGAGGTCTGTCTCTTCCTTTGACACCCTTCTGAATGCCCAAAGGAAATCAAGAAGGAGGAAAAGCTAGTAATTATAAAAGGTGCCATTCTACTCTTAACAGAATGGAGGCTCTTGGTGAGGGACAGAGGACAGCAGCATCTAGAAGTCAGTCAAACCAAAATTCCACAGACCGTGCCTCAGTGACAGAACTAAAACACTCTCTGTGTGACCTTTCACCAGCAACAGCTGGTAGTTTTGTCCAACTATACCTCTTTCTTGCTATAAGTTAGAATCGGCATAAGTGGTTTTTTGTTTGTTTGTTTTATACTCCTTTCTTGTGGCCTTTATTGCTAAGTTTCAGCAAAGAGGAGCAGAGTCTGTTTCTATAAGTCAGTATGTATTCCACCAAAAGGTTCATGAGAAGTCTCTCCCTAAACTAACAGACTGACTATAGAGAGTGACTGTAATTAAGAAACTCATCTGAGTTTATCCCACCTTCCCTTTCATTGGAGTCCTGATGCTCAGTGGTTAAGAGCAGCCCAAAATTCAGCTGTTCAAATCCATCTCTATAAGTCTGGTCTCTATAGGGTCTTTGGAAACCCTATGGGGCAGTTCTACTCTGTCTTATACAGTCACTATGAGTCAGAATTGACTCAACAGCAATTTTGGTTTGACTTTGCTATTGCTTCTTTCAGCCCCATTCTTGTTCTAGGATTTACATGGAAAAACTTGTGGAGAAAGCAATACCTGGGCATGCCTCTTTGGTCTTACTCTTGAGTATCAATACCAGAGTCAGCATAGCCAGAGAAGAAAGAGTTGGTTTACAGATCTCAAGGCAACAGACAACACTGCTCTCATCAACCTGATTAAACTGTTGGATTTAATTATACAAATCTAAACAACTCGGTGGCCTTTCATAGCACTTACCCCAAGGGCTGTTGGGTCAGAAAGCCAATTCATTTTGATGCTTGATTTCTTTAGACTATTACAAGCTGTTCCCTTAGGAGGAGTAGGAAATCGGTTGTTTCTCATTGGGGTATATGAAAGTCACTATTGCAGTGAATGACTCACAGATTTTCCCCTGATTTCACTCTCAATTCCCCAATTAGGTGACTGTTACCATGAAAGCTGCTGACACTTAACAGATGGAGGCTTCCCACTAAAGAGGCCAGGGGACCATAGAGGCTCATAAATGATGGCACTGCTCCACTAACATCTGGATGGGCAGTTAGCTCCTAATTCTTATTATGCCCCAGCTTTCTTTGGCTCTTTGGCCAGGAACCAATGTGAGAGTCTGCCTTATGGAAAGCAGAGATGTTCACTGGGCTCTAATAACTCTCTTCTAATGGCTGGTCATGGATAACGGCTGTCCCTTGGGTAGGTAACCACTTCCATTGTGTGCCCAATTCATAGCTCTGCAGATATGGTCTGTGCCCACTCCCCACATGGAGCTAAATGCACCAAGGATAGTAGTAGCTCTCCTCAGAAGACTCTGCTGCCCATAGAGATAAGGAGTGAGGTCAGAGACCTCCACAGCTGCTGGGGGTGGTTTAGGCTGCATGAAAGGAAGAGGTTTTTCCCCTATTTATGGTGACTCAAGTTCCTTCTACGGGAGAGCAGAAAGCTCATTTCTTTTCAGTCCAGTTAATTTATTTGTAAGTGTACATTTCGGTGATTTTTAATAAGTCTATAGAGTTGCACTACCATCATAACAGTCCAACTGTAGAACATTCCCACCACTCCCCAAAGACCTCTCAGGCCTATTCGCTGTCACCGCCCATCCCCTCCCCCAGTGCCCTGCAACCACTAACCTGCTTTCTATCTCTATAGGTCGTCTTTTCTGAACATTTCATAGATATGAAAACATACAGCATGTGTTCTTTTGTAACTTGTTACTTTCACCTAGTAGGGTATTTCTGAGGTGAAACCATGTTGGAACACATATCCTTTTTATTGCTGAATGACGTTAAATTCCTACTTCTTAGTTCTTCCTTCCCCACCTTTCCCAAAGAAAAAAGGACTATATATGAGGTTTCTCACCATCTGGGTGTTGCTCACTTCTCCAAACATATCTCCTGCAACTTCCACCATCCCACCCTATCACATGCTGCAAACATGCATTAGCTTTCTTTTGGATTTTCCTTGTGTCATGATTTCATCTACTGCAAAGTAACTGAAAATGCTGCCTTATTTCCCTAAAGATGACCCTCTCTAACACATGCATACGTGTTTCACTTGGGTAATTCCTACTCATCCTTCAGAGCACTGTTCAAAACCTGTTCCCTCTGAGCTTCCCCTGACCCATCGGACTAGGTCAAATTCTCTGCTTAGATATTCTTTTAGCACTCTGTGCATCTCCATCAGAGCTTTTACCAGTCCTCCCCCTCCCCTCCTCCATCTCTACCTTAGACTCCCCAGAGCTATAAGCTTCAGAAGGGCTGGTACTATGTCTGTTTTGGTCACCACTAGCCCAGGACCAGGAGTCCCTGGACAATGCAAATGTTTAATGTAGTTGGCTGTAATGTTAGTGATTTGAATTCACCCAGAGGTGCCTCACAAGAAAGGCCTGGAGACCTGTGTCTGAAAAGTCAGCCACTGAAAGCCCTATGAAGCACAGCTGCTATGAGTCTGAATCAATTCAACGGCAACTGATAAACCCAAGACCGGGCACATAGTAGGTGTACTGTAACTATTCACTCTTTGCCTGCCTGACTGCATCCTTGCCTTTGGCACAGCAGCTGTACGTCTCCTCTACCATGTCCAGTTCTCTCGGCACAGCTGGGGAAATCTGGATTTTATATGCCATGGAGTTTCCTAAATGTGCCAGTATATAAAGCTGCATTGTTTCCAACTGATACCACCAATGGTTGAAGATAAATACAACCTGACAGCTAGAATGCAGTTGTTTCCTAATGTCCATGAGGCCAGTAACGTGGAATGGAGGGAATGCAGCTATATGATGAGGACTCCGCTTTACTTCTCAACTTTTCAAGTAGATCCCAGGGAAGACCTGGGTGTAACCTTGTTCACTGAACTGTTCACTAATGCTGCCATGTAATGCCAATTCCAGTGTGCTGTGCAGCACTTGCGCTCTTTGCTTGACTCTCAACACCTCTCTTGAAAATATGACGTATGTCGGAATAAATCCAAGAAGACTTCAAGCAAGTTTTCACAGCCATGCAAAGCTGTCTACCCACTGAGTGGGTGCTTTGAAAGACACTTGATGCTATTCAAGAATATTCCTCTTAATCTACTGATAACCTTTTCTGTCTGATTGGCAAGATCCATTTAAAACAGAATAACCAGAAAACATCAACTACTCAAAAAACATGTAATTTTGTACTTCTATGTCTTTACTTTTGAATCTTGGCTGGAGATTTCTAAAGGGCAAATGGACTAAACGAATGAATGCAAATCACAACAGCAGTGTTGGAGAGTAATAATTTAATTCAACAAGCAGTTATTGAGTGCTTATGATGTGCGAGGCCCTGCACAAAGTCTATGGGGGATAGAATTGAATAAACTACAGTCTCTGCCCTCTAAGAGCTCATAATCTGAAAGAGGAGACAGACATGTACATGAATAACACTAATAAGCAAGACACTGGGAAACACTCGAATAGAAGTGCAAATAAAATGCGATGGGAGTATGAAGGGGGGGAATGAGTTTCAACTTTGAACATCAGGAGAGTTTTCTTGGCAAAGAGGGGAATAAATGTGACCCACTGTTTTACTCTAACAACTTGGGAAGAAAAGATAGGTATCAGAACTTTATTATATAACATAATGAATGGAGGGGAATCTGAAGTTGTCAATGATATCATTCTACTTGTCCCCAGCAATCATGGTCCATGGAAGCAGCAGTCAAGAAATCAAATGACACTGCATTGGACAAAGTTGCTGTAAAAGAGCTCTTTGAAGTTTTAAAAGCAAAGGCGTCACTTCAATGACTGGGGTGTCTGACCCAAACCATGGTGTCTTCAATCACCTTGTATGCATCAGAAAGTTGGGTAACAAGAAAGGAAGACAGGAGAACTGAAGTATTTGAACTGTGGTGCTGGGGAAGAACATTGCCAAAAGAACAAAGAAATCAGTCTTAGACAGAATACAACTAAAATCTTCCTTAGAAGTGAGGGTGGTGAGACTTCAACTCTCCTACCTTGGCACATCATCAAGAAAAATCGTTCACTGGAAAAGGACATCATGTTTTACAAAGCAGAGGGCCAATGAAAATAAGGAAAACCTTCAGATCAGATGAATTGACAAAATAGGTACAGCAATGGGCTTGAACATGCTAACGATCCTGAACACGATGCTGAACCAGGCCCCATTTCATTCTGCTGTATACAAGGTCGCCATGAACTGGACCCTAGTCAGTGCAGCTAACAACAACACCTACTTTGGACCACCGGAATTTTTTGAAAGTCCAAGTTCTACTTTAACACATTTAACTGGCTCCATGTGAGAAAGCTGCCTGAAAACCCTTGGAGCCCAACAAGCCCTGGCTGACATTCATCATGACATGCATCCTACTCCAACTGGCTGTTGCCCAACCACTAGTCCAATGGTCACATAATCTGGAGGCTGTGGCACGGGTCTCCTGTTGCTACACTGAAGTTCTCTCTGGCTTTTGAAGTTGCTGAGACACAACTGTTGGGGGATGTATAGAACTGAAGAAGCATGGTCTCCTGGGTTCTCTCTGGCTGGGGCCACCAATCTGCTTCCCAATTTTCTTGTGATGTAAAAATGACTCCATCTCCATCCACACCCAACTTTGGTAAAGGTCAGAAACCTCATGTGCCTGAGAAACTGCAGAGGCCTGACAGTGCTCCGGTTACTCCTTCCAGGGATATCTGCATTTTAACAAAAATCCAAATCTTTACCACGGGGGGGAGGGTATGGGAACCAGAAAGGGCCTTTGGCTGGGCTTACCTAAACCTGGGGTGATTCTTCTTACTTGCCTGATTATGGAAAAGTTTGCAGCTTGGTGGGAAATGATCGTTACCCCATTTAGAGGCGGGAAAATCTTTCAAAGTTTAAGGATGAAAGCACTTGACAAGCTAGGAACAAGGGCTTATCAGCATTTCAAACAGGTAATAAACACTGTGACACCCAGGGTCCCAGGATGTGGCCTCTGATTAACAGTGGCACTTACCGGCCTCTACCTGGTTCAGGCAACCTGCAGGGTCAGGAAGCACGTGGGCTTTGGAGTACAGGAGGACCCCTGACTCTGTCACTTGCTAACTAATCTGTTGCCTTTCTTCAATTTTGATACATAGTCACCCTATAGCACAGAGTAGAACTGCTCCATAGAGTTTCCAAGCAGTGCCTGAGGGATTCGAACTGTTGACCTTATGGTTAGCATCCGAATTCTTAAGCACCATGCTACTGATATGTGAGAATTTGGGAAAGTGATATAAACACTTTGAGCCTGTGATAGGCACGCAATCTGTCCCCTACTTTTTCTTCTGCTTGGTGTGTATGGAGTGTAGGGCTGCCATTCCATCCATCCTTTCCCTCTTTCCTTTATCTCCTCTCTAAAACTAGTTATAAGGCAGTGACATGTAATTTCAAGACTTTCTGTGATTATTTATGGAGTCCCTTCAATTTAAAAAGCAGCTTATTTTCTCTAAGGTGTTTTTTATTTTCTTCTTCCCTTTTTTTTTTAATGTGATGTGTCCTGTGAATTTTTCTCTCTGAAGGTTCTAAGTTCTCAACAATAACAAAAAGGCTCTTCACTTACACTTTAACTGAAAGAATGACGGAGGTTCCTGTCAGTGCTGAGGGGAGCTATTTTGGGGTGGGGGGAAATATGTTTTTCTCAGAGCCCCAGGAATTCACCCTGTGGAAATGTCCGCTTGTTTTGCCTGTATTCAACACCTGATCTCCATGCCTATTGCATTCCTTTTGTTTCTGAATGTGAAGTTCAACAGAGTAGAGAGACATTATATTCCAGGCCAGACATCTTCAAGCAGAACATATTGAAAATGTCCATAGGTTTGTTCAACTGATGAGTTATCTTTGTGGTCCAGGAACAGTGAAAGCAGATGCCAGGGAGGCTGGTGAAAGAGAACCCTAACTAGTAGCACTGCCTGCTTGCTTCCTTAGTCCCATGGCTTTAAATATCTATATGTCGAGAACACAAATTTGTGTCTCTAGCTAAGACTTCTCTTGAATTCTCTCTCTTTTTTTTTTTTAAACAAATTTTATTGTGGTTAAGAGCAATTTAACAATCAATCTCAGTTTGCCATATAAAAAACCTGGAACTGTCACTGCTAGTCTGTTCTAACTGCTCTGTCCCCCGAATTCTACATTCATATGTCTACTCTAACCTAACCTCCCTATTTGAATGTCTAATGAAGCAAACCCCAATAAATAAATAACAAAAAAAACCCAAACTAACCAAACAAACAAAACACCAAACTCTTTGCTGTCTAGTTGATTCTGACTCATAGCAACCATATAGGAAAGAGTAGATTTGTCCTGTAGAGTTTCTAAGGTGCCTGATGGATTGGAACTGCCAAACTTTGGGTTAGCAGTTATAGCTCTTAACCAGTGCACTACCAGGGTATCTTGAAAGTGTAAAAGACATTTTAAACTTAATTATGTCTGAAACTCAATCTTGATTCCCACTCCTCAAGGCATGATGCTCCCTCAGTTGTTCCCATCTCACTAAATGGAATTTTCATTCATCTAGTTGCTGAAGCCAAACATTTTCAAGTTATCCTTGACTTTTCTCCATTTGCTAGCATCTCACATCTGTTGTTGACATCAAGTCAGCTCCAACTTACAGTGACCCAATGTATAGCTGAAAGAAACAGTGCCTAGGCCTGCACCATCTTCAAGATTATTGTCATGCTCAAGTCCATTGTTATGACCACTGTGTATTTTGAGTGTCTTCCAACCCAGGGGCTCACCTTCCAGTACTGCATCAGATAGCATTTTCTTGTGATCTATAGGATTTTCAATGGCTACTTTTCAGAAGAGCTCATCAGACCTTTTCTTCCTGTTCTGTCTTAGTCTGGAAGCTCTACTGAAACCTCTCTACCATAGGTGACCCTGCTGGTATTTGAAATAACAGTGATACAGTTTACAGCATCATAGCAACATGGAAGCCACCACAATATAACAAACTGACAGAAAGGTGGTGGATCTCACATTTAATCCATCAGAAAGTCTATTGGTTCTATCTCTAACATATATCCAGAATCTAACCTTGACCCCTCAGCGCTGTCACTTGCATTTCAGTTTAAGTCAGTAACTTCTCTTACCTGAATTATTGGAAGAATCGATTCAACACAACAGCCCGAGTGGTCCTGCTAAATCGAAGTCAGATCACATCATTCCTCTGCTCAAAACCTCTTAAGGGCTACTTATCTCAGAAGAAAATTTAAAGCTCTTTTTTTATTATGATTGAATGAAAATGTACATTCCCATAGAAATTTGCATGCTCACCTATATGCAGCTTCCACTGCTCTCCCTGCATGGTGACAGCACACTATTCCTCTCTGCTCCATACATGTCCTATCCTCTCAACAGTCTCCTATCTTCTCCTCTCCACCCATTCCTGTTCCTCCAGTGCAAGATTAACAGGACAATATCTTATAGATGCCTAAAACCATAAAATGTCCACAAAATATGGTCACTCTGCGTCGCCAAGTCCAATCCATTGCTTTTCGAGAAGTTGACCTTCATTATGATTTATGGACAGGGGCAGCATCAGGGCCAGGGGAACCCCGAAGCCCCTGGAGCATCAATTGTGGTCTTTTAGTGGAGACCTGGGGGTGCACCCCTTTTTATTCTTGTGTTGCCAGTGAGGCTCAACTTAGTGAGCTCCATCACGGCTATCACTGGTAGTGGCCGGGCACCATCCAATTCTTCCGGTCACAAGTCTATGTAGGCACTCACTCACGTGGGTCTCTCTGTCTTCTGGATTCTTTTTCCCCCATGTCGTTATGGACCTCGGTGATCATCCATTCCTGCTAAGTTGGGACCATTTGCTGTACCCTCAGATGGCAGCTTGGCAGCTTTTAACACCCCAGACGCCACTCACCAATGTGGGGTGCGGAGAGAGCTCATTAGCCAAATGCTGGTTGGGCCAATTGGCCTTGATTTCCCCTGAGAGCATGGTCCCCCGCCCCCTGCCCCCCAAATTTAAAGTTCTTGTCACAGCCTAAGAGGTTCCATCCAACCTGGCTCCCCTCTTCCTTTATGATCTCATCTCCTACCACACTCCCTGAAGTCTGCTATAGCCAGGTTTACCTCCTTGAGGTTCCCTCAAGATGCCCAACACAGGGTCTTTGCATTTCCTGCACCCTCTGCCTGGCATACTCTTTACCCAGTTGGTGGCAGGGCTTGCCTTCTCACTACATTCAGGTCTCTTCCCACTTGTCTCCACATCAAGGAGGCATCCCTGACTCTGTAGCTGAAACAGTACACACATATATGAGCTCTGATAATTAAGTCATCGCACTTAATTTTTCTAAGTGCTACATATCTCATTGCTGAAAATCACTACGGTCACCTTCAATGTACTCCCTTTGGGAAGTCATACACCATGCACTGATGCCAGTGCACATTCCATCTTCAAAGCAATTTTGGAACTCGTTCTGGAATGGCAAGTTTGCGAACTTAATTGCGTAGTTATCTATGAGGGAGTTTTTAGCCAGTAAACAAATAATTGTATTGGAACAACCTTCCTTCCCACCTGATCTGGCCCCCAACGACCTTTTTTACCAGAAGATAAAGGAAATATTGAGAGGAAGGTATTTTGATGACATTCAGGGCATCAAGGGTAATATGACCACAGCTCTCATGGTCATTCCAGAAAAAGAGCTCCAAAATTGTTTCAAAGGGTGGACTAAGTATTGGCATCAGTGCGCAGCTTCTCAAGAGAAGTACTTGGAAGGTGACTGCAGTGATATTCAGCAATGAGTTTTGTAACAGTTTTTCTAGGGTGAGTTTGCAAACTTAATTGTCAACCCTTTTACACAAATACACACACATTAGACTTCTTGTTTTTTTTTGGAGGCGGGCAACTGTGTGCTAGTTTTGTAGGTGCAGGATACTGTGTGTTATATGGGTGGGCATCTTATTTATATGAGTGAGTTATCTGTGAAATAATATGGTACTCACCCCAGCACTCACTCTCTACCCCTTACTCTGCTTTGCTTTTATTCTCAGCCCTTGTCACCACCTGACCTATTCCTTTGGTCACTGTCTATTCATTCTCACTAAAAAACACGCTTCTTTTAATTTTTAAAAACGGTGCTTAGTAATCTAAGTTTCTCTGAGACTTGCCTATGGAAATGTTATGGCTTCTTGAAGAACCTTCCCAGTTTTTCCTCTATCCAAATCATTTGTAGTTGTAGTCAGAGTGGCCATGCAGACAGCTCCTCAACTCCCTTATTTTTTTTCCCTTGCAGACTCTTATGCAATGCAATTAAACCTTCCTTTAATTTTTGGTTTTACTCAAAATGGAGATCTTGGTGGTGCAGTGGTTAAGAGCTGCAGCTGCTAACCAAGACACATCAGCAGTTCAAATCTACCAGGCACTCTTTGGAAGCTCTATGGAACTGTTCTACTCTGACTCATAGGGTAGCTATGAATCAGATTTGACTCGATGGCAGTGGGTTTGGTTTTTGGTTTTACTCAAAAGGTCTTAACATATATAAGAGAATCTGACTTTCTTCAGCTGTTCCCCTTTTGATGGTCAAGGACGCCATGATTCTTGGGTCACTCTCTCTTTAGGCTTTTATTTCCACTTTTCAGTTTCACCTGTTAGTCAGAATTAGGTTCTGAGTCACAGTTCCTTAAATTGTTTTCTCTGGCCTTGGGAAACTGTCAGCACAATTCTAAGATCTTTTTAACTGCTCTCTAGTTATTAGGCAACTTATAACCAGAACCAGTTGCCATGGTGTCGATTCCAATCCATGGTGACCCTACGTGTGTCACATTCTATTGTGTTTTAGCAAATTTCACTTCCATTGAACAATTTTTAGACAACTTGCTCCTTGACATTAGTTACATTTTTTATAATGTGCCAACATTCTCGTCATTTCTATTCTTTTTGTTCTATTTCCATTAATCTGCTTTTCCTGGCCCTGCTTAGCTTCTTATCTTTGTTTTAGGGTAAATGTTGATTGTTTGGTTTCATATAGTTTATTTAAGGGAGCACAGTATCCATAGGATTTTTAGTGGCTGGTTTTTCAGAAATAGATCATCAGGTCTTTCTTCCAAGGTATCTCTGGGTAGACTTGAACCTTCAAATTTATTTTTAGCAGCTGAGTGCATTAACTATTTGCATCACCCAGGTAATGCAAGTTGACCTATAAAACCAAAACAAACCAAATCCATTACCGTTGATTTGATTCTAGTTTATTGTGACCCTGTAGGACAGAGTTGAACTGCCCCATCAGGTTTCCAAGGAACAGCTGATAGATTTAAACTACCAACCTTTTGGTTAGCAGTCAAGCTCTTATCCACTAAATCTCCAGGGCTTCAAGGTAACCTATAACATACCCCTCAAACAGTGTCTATAATATCCCCTCTCAGACTCAAGGATTAGCAAACACATGTAGATTTAAAAATATACATGCATGTGGTATAAAATCAACTAGTACAAAAGCAAATTAAGTGAAATGCTGCTCTGTTTTACGGTACAGGTGTGGTCCAATTATGAAGTCATTCCAAAAGAATTTTGAGAAAAAAAAAAAAAAAAGAAAATTGGCTTCTGCCTGAATGGGCCAATAATTGTACAGGTCTTCTACTTCTTTGTGGATCAACCTCAAACGTGACTTGCTTATTTTTTTTTTTTACTATTGAGCTATAGAGTTAAATTTTGAAAGTTTATATTGGTTTCTACCTGAGTGATTTAGACAGACATGTTAAAGGTACAGTTGACTCTTAATATTCCATAGTGAATTTGAAATTACCAAATAGCCTCATTTAATTGGGAAGATCTGGAATGAGAGGAGCATAATTTAATAGTAAGTCTAGAAAAGCATAATTAAGCAGTTAAATTTGTTTCTTGCCTTCCTCTCAAATAAAGAAACCGAGGACAATATGTATATAAACCAAATAATCTAAATCGACTGTCATCAAGTCGATTCTGACTCACAGTGACCCTAGAGGACAGAGTAGAATTGCATCACAGAGTTTTCAGTGAGTGCCTGGTGGATTTGAACTGCTGATCTTGTGGGTAGCAGACGTAGCACATGACCAGAGTTTCTAATACATATATAGAGAGACAAAGATTTCCCTGTCTTTTGGATCATGTAAATACCTTCCTCTGCTAGTATGGTTGATCAAGGAGAGACCACAATTTTTCATAAAAAACATAAAACGTCTTCCTTTTTCTTTATAAATCCAGAGCTGTATGAATAAAGAAGAAAGTAACTCACAGAAAAGAACACAAGAAAGGAATTCACAGAAGAGGAAATGCAAATGTTTACTAAACACATAAAAAGATGCACAACTTCAGTAAAGATCAGAGAAATGTAAATTATAACCCTGGAGAGATACAATATTGCCTAATAAATGGAGAATATATTTTTAAAGATTGATAATGTCCAGTGTGGATGAAACTTGGGAAAAGAGCATTCTTTACATTAGGTTGGCATTATCTGTCAAAATTTTAAATACGCATACCCTCTAACTCATCAATCTCACTTCCAAGAACCTGCCCACAAAAACACTCATATAAGTGTGTAAGAATATATGTATAAGTGCAGGATGCTCATTGTAGTATTATTTGCAATGGTAAGAACTTTGAGAATAATTCATTAGCAAGGAAACAGTTTAGTACATACTATAGAACACTATGCTGCCATTAAAAACAATGAATGGATCTGTATTACTGACAGACAAGGTTGTTCATGATGTATTGATACACTGCTGAATGAACTGAGCAAGTTGTTTAATGACATTCAGTGTATGATTCCAATTCTGCTCTAAATATGTGTGTTTGTGGGGAGTATTCACATATCTACATGTATCTAAATCTATGTCTAAACATATGTACATATGTAAGTATATACATATACTTACATATATACATGTGTGTATTTCTGCATCTAAAAATAACCACTGATGTGCATACGTGTGTGTGTGCAAGTGTGCACATATGTTAGCATAAAAATACATAGAAGGCTACCCATCAAACTGTTAACAGTGATTATTTTTGAAGCGTGAGCTGTAGAGAATACATGAAAAGAACTCTTATTTTTAACTGTATATATTAATAACTTTATAATAATAGCTAACAGACACTGTTATAAATGCTTTAAAAATAAGTTGTTGATTCCCCATAATGACTTTAGGAGGTCAAAACTGCTATCGTTCTTATTTTATACATGAGGAAGTAGAAGCACAGAGACTCTAAAGAAATTACACACGGTCAACACAGCCAGCGAAGGATCTGAGCCAGTGTTGGGAGCCAGGCAGTCTGGCTTCCTAGCTTGTATTTTTTGTGGATTTTGTTTTTATTAAAAATTCACACACACACACACACACACACACACACATGTGTGTATATATATAAATATATATATATACATTTAATCTTCTACAATTCAAACACCAAACAATAAGTACAATAGCATTTTAGCATTTTTTGCAGTCTTCTTTTATACACTTCTACTGAGATCACAGTCTATACAATTTCTATTTCACCAATTAACATTATTTCATAAGCATTTCCCATAGTATTAACAACTTTTATAAGCATAATTTTAAGGGACACAGTGTTGAATCATTTGCATATATCATACACTTAAACATTCTTCTACTGTTATTTCTAACATTTAACTATTATAATTAATAGCATAATAAACAGTTCTATGTATAAATTTTAGTCAACTTCCCTTTTTGATGGCGTCCAGGTGGTGCAGCATTTGAGAGCTACAGCTGCTAACCAAAATGATGGCAGTTAGAATCTGCTCCTTGGAAACTATCTGGGGGCAGTTACCCTCCATCCCATAGGGTGCTATGAGTTGGAATTGACTCCAAGGCAACAAAGTTGGTTTTTTGTTTGGCCCCTTTTGACAGACTCTGAGAAGTGCAGTTATTGAGTCAAAGGAAACACATATTTTTAAGGTCTTGCTACATACTGCCAAATTTCATTCATTCAGCAAAGATGCTCTTTCTGGATCCTGCCCCCAAGCCAATCTTATTATTCTTTTCTTCCTGCAGTTTCCTATTACCCTTAACTTGTTGCATCTCTCCTTGTAGGTACGTGTGTGTGTGTATAACATACGTGAGGGGCAGTGCTTAACCTGAAAGACTTAATTGCTAATAGTGGCATTTTAAGGTACAGTAGCAATGAAGAGAAAAAAGTTGGAACTCTGGGGCCTTCATGGCATCTCTCTTTACACAACTAAGCATCAGGCTGTTTGGGTTGGTTAGACTGACTAGTCACCAGCAGACCTTTCTCACAGCTGATGAGAGTTCCCTAAGTTGTACTGAAAAGTAGCATGAAGAGGACTTCAACTCATCTCTACCCCAGCACAGACACTGGGTTCCACAGTCAAATTCTGGGGCTAGTAATCCTCACTAAATAGAGGCAGTCCTTGCTTACCATGGTAATGTGGCAGAGTAAAAATGATGAAGCAAGCTGAAAACATGTGAAGCAATTCTAATAATCACCAGAAAAAAAATACCAGTATTCTATGAGTTTTAAAAAATTTCTGTTGGTGGGTGGAGTCAAGATGGTAGACTAAACACGTGTCTCCCTAAGTCCTTCTGGAAACCAAGACCTGAAATGAAAATTAAATGGAGCCTTCTGGACATAGCATACAGCTGTTAATTTGGGCATCATACCACTCCACACAAAACTTACTCTCTTTCACTGACTGTCAGTGAATGCTGGCTTTCATGGACCAAAAGTGACTCACCATTTTAACTTCATTTTCTGTGTCTTAGCTGGTGGACGGAGCTGGGACTTGACTAGCAGCTAATATGAGAGGTACAGCTGGTGGGATCAGCAGGTGAAACTGCCATATTTTGAGAGCCTGGCTTTGGACTCTGTGCATCTCTGCACTGTTGGCCTCTCTTTCTGCCTCCGCCATTGAGTAGCCTTTACCAAGGCAGTTAGGGAGCTTGTGCAGGATGACATCTTGTTCCACTGGGAGGCAGATATACCCATACGGAGGCCTCAGCTAGACCTAATTCCTAGGTTGGGAGGCAGCACTTGACTGGAGGAGAGCACTTTTCAAGCAGAAAAGCAGTATTCTACACAGTGTTGCCTACGGCTGGGGCCTGACAGCAAAGCCAGCAGAGCAGTAGCCTTTCTGTATTTTGAACTAGTTTATAACATCTGGGGTTGGATATAGAGGTGCTTACTTTGCCAGCTGGGAAGAGAAACCTGTACGCTTGAAAACCCAACTGACTTTGAAAGTTGTCAAATACCTTTTACCTTTCATTTTAAGATGGCCTTGAGAAACAACTGTGGTCCATCCTCACAGCATCTCTCCCAGCCTCTATTGACTCACCAGCTAAGCCAAGTGCCGTCGAGTCGGATCTGACTCATGGCAACCCTAGGGGCCAGAGTAGAATTGACTCACATGATGCCTAAAAAGCAACAAACTCTGGAGAAAAGTGTAACCAAGAAATCACCCATGGCTTCAGAAGGTCCCCAAAAGAAAGCACCAAAGAAGTTCCCAGGCAAAGAAACCTTTCTGTATTCAGAACATGAATACAAAAGGATCATATAGAGAGCCCCCCTACACCTTACACACAATGCAGCAGAAGCAAATGAAAAATTAAGCAAGCTGCTTGATCTGATGGAACACCGGTACTCTGAAATCCAATAGATCAAGAACAAAATCAAAGACATAGAAACTTCCATTCAAAGTCAAGAAAACAGAATGGAATAAATGGAAAAGAGACTTTCTGACTTGAAAGACAGAGCAACTGACTCCATAATCTCTGAGGATAAAACAGAAAAAAGAAACAAGAAAAATTAAGAAGCACTAAGAAGCATCTGAGACTCTGTTAAGAGGAACAAACTGTGATTAATTGGAGTTCCTGAACAGGACGAGACACCTGAGAACACAGAGAGTATTGTGGCTGAGCTTCTGACAGACAACTTCCCAGAAATTGTGAAAGAAGAGAATATAGATATCCAAGATGCATATCAATACAGATCTCAAAAAAAGACTCCAAGACATATTGCAATCAAGCTTAACAAAATGAAACCTAAGCAGACACTCTTAAAGGCAGCAAGACTCAAAGCAAAGCTAACATTCAGAGGGAAACCCTGTAGGCTTTTGTCAGATTTCTTAGCAGAAATCATGCTGGCACACAGACTGTGGCATGACACATTCAAAGCCTTGAAGGAGAAGAACTTCCAACCAAGAATGATATATCCTGAAAAACTATCTTTCAAATAATAAAATGAAATTAAGGCATTCCCAGATAGACAGAAACTCGGAGACTTTGTAAAAACCAAACCAAAGCTACAAGAAATACTGAAAAAAGCTCTTGGCTTAGAAGAACAAAACCACTAACTTTATAATTTAGAAGCAAATTCAGGACACATCACCCAGAAACTTACTCAGGGAAGGCTCCAAACTCAATCAAACCTATAATAATGAAAGAAATGATCCAGTGATCATGTCATGAAAACTAGGATGTCATCATATTAAAAAGAGGGATGTACTACAGTCGTTATAGTCCTTCCAGATGGAGAGGAAGTTAATAAGACTGGTAGTAACTAAAATTGGGTTTTACACATAGTTTATTCAGGGAGATGATAGGGGCAGCTGTAAAGCACAATAAAGAAGCAACATATCCAATCAAGAAAGGTAATACAGGAGTCTCAACAACCACAAAACCAACCCTGAAAAAGGGGAAAAATCAACTCCCAAAGAAAAATGTCCCAGCACAGATTAATAAGAATAACAGAGAAAATGTCAACACAAAAATAAATATGTCATAATGGCAGCACTAAACACATACCTATCAATAATTACATTGCATGTGAATGGACTGAATGTGCCAGTAAAGAGACATCAGGTGACATCTTGGATGAAAAGACACGACCCATCCATATGTTGCCTACAAGAAACTTACATTAGACATAAAGACATGAACGAACTGACAATTAAAGGATGGAAGACTATATACCAAGTTAACAAACAACAAAGAAGAGCGGAAGTAGCAATTCTACTCTCAGATAAAATAGATTTGAATGTAAAATCCACCATCATGGACAAGGATGGACACTATTTATTGCTGAAAGTTTCAATACACAAGCAGACTTCACAATATTAAATATTGATGCTCCTAATATTAGAGCACCTACATACGTTGAAGAAACACTGATTACACTAAAAAATGAGATAGATCACTTCACAATAATAGTGGAAGACTTGAATACTCCACTCTAAATATTGGACAAATCATCTAGAAAAAAGCTCAATAAAGTCACAGAAGACCTTATTGCCACAATCAACCAACTACACCTCATCGACATATATCGAACTTTCTATTCAAGAGCAGACAAGTACACCTCCTTCTCCAGTACACAGGGAACATTCTCCAGAATAGGCCATGTGTTAAGACTTAAAGCAGGTCTCAAAAAAAAATCCACTGAACTAATGGAAAGCATCTTCTCAGATCATAACCCATAAAAGTCAAAATCAGTAGCAGAGAAAACATAAATAGTAAGTGGAACTCATGGAAATTGAACAACGTCTTGGTCAAAAAGCCATGGGTTATAGAAGAAATCAAGAATGAAATAAAAAAAATCATGGATTCCAGTGAGAATGAAAACACTTCCTACCAGAACCTATGGGAGACAACCAAAGCAGTGCTCAGTGGTCACTTTCTCTCCATAAATGCACACGTCTGGAAGGAAGAAAGAAACCAGACCAAAGAACTAACACTACAGCTTGACCAAGTAGAGAGAGAACAACAGAGGAACCCCTCAGGCACCAGAAGAAAACAGATCATAAAGATTAGAGCAGAACTAAATGAATTAGAGACTAGAAGAAAAATAGAAAAACTTGAAAAGACCAAAAGTTGGTTTTTTGAAAAGATCAACAAAATTGACAAACCACTGGCTAAACTTACTAAAGAAAATCAGGAAAGGAAATAAATAACCCAAATAAGAAATGAGAGGGGAGTTGTCATAACAGATTCAAGAGAAATAAAAAATATCATAACAGAATACTATGAAAGATTGTACTGTAACAAATTTGAAAACCCAGAGGAAATGGACAAATTCCTTGATTCATGTCACCTACCCAAACTATCACAAGGTGAAGCAGGGCAACTTAAAAAACCCATCGCAAAGGAAGAGATTAAAAAAGTCAGTCAAAAACTACCAACCAAAAAAAGTCCTGGCCCAGATGGCTTCACTGCAGAATTCTGCCAAGGTTTAGAGAAGTGTTATCTCTAATACTGCTGAGACTATTTCACAGCACAGAAAGGGACGGAATACACCCAAATTCAGTCTATGAAGCCAGCATAACGCTGGTACCAAAGCCAGTGAAAGACCCCACAAAAAAGGAGAACTGCATACTGATATCACTCATGAATCTAGATGCAAAAATCTTCAAAGAAATTCTTGCCAATAGAATACAACAACATATCAAAAAATAATCCATCATGACCAAGTTGGATTCATACCAGGGATGCAAGGCTGGTTCAGCATCGGACAAACGATTAATGTGATCAACCACATAAATAACACAAAAGACAAGAATCACCTGATTTTGTCTGTTGATGCAGAAAAAGCATTTGATAAAGTCCAACACCCATTCATGCTAAAAACTCAGCAAAATATGAATAGGCAGCAAATTCCTCAATGCAATAAGGGGCATCTATGCAAAGCCAACTGCCTATGTCATCCTGAATGGAAAGATACTGAAACAATTTTCCTTGACAATGGGAACTAGATAAGGATGCCCACTTTTACCCCTCCTATTCAACATTTTACTACAAATTCTAGCCAGAGCAGTTAGACAAGACCAAGAAATAATGGGCACCTGCATCAGCAAAGAAGTCAAAATCTCCCCATTTGCAGCTGATATGATTGTGTATGCAGAGAATCCTAAAGAATCCATAAGTAAACTACTCAAACTGATAGAAGAGTTTAGCAAAGTCTCAGTATACAAGATAAACATAAACAGATCAGTAGGATTTTTTTTTTATACCAACAAAGAGATTATTAAGGAAGACATCAACAAATCAATACCATTTACTATAGTCCCTAGGAAGGTAAAGTACCTGAGAATAAATATAACCAGAGAAATAACAGACCTTTACAAAGAGAACTACAAACCTTACTACAAGAAACTAAGAGCGACTTACATAAATGAAGAAATCTACCCTGCTCATGAAGATTTAACATTGTGAAAATGTCTATTTTGCCCAAAGCAATCTTCTTATATAATGCAATCCCAATACAAATTCCAGCGACATTTTTAATGAGATGGAGAAACAAATCACCATCTTTGTTTGGAAAGGGAAATAGCCCTGGATAAGTAAAGCACTACTGAAGAAGAACACACTGGGAGCCCTCTCACTACCCGACTTTAGAACCTATTACGCTGCCACAGTACTCAAAACAGCCTGGTTCTGGTACAAAGAAGACAGGTAGATCAATGGAACAGAATTGAGACCCTAGAGGTGACACCATCTGCCTATGAACAATTAATATTCAACAAAGACCCTAAGACATTAAACTGGTGTAAAAGCAATCTTTTCAACATATGGTGTTGGCAGAATTGGTAGCCATCTGCAATAAATTGAAACAAGACCCATATCTTACACCTTATACAAAACCCAACTCAAACTGGATAAAAGACCTAAATATCAAATCTAAAACAATAAAGTTCATCCAACAAAAAGCAGGAACAATGGAAGCTTTAATCTGCAACATAGACAGACTTCAAAATCTGTCAAAGAAACCACAAACAACAGAAGAGAAAAATAGATAAATGGGACCTACTAAGAATCAAACACTCTTGCTCATCCAAAGACTTTATTAGTAGAATTAAAAGGCCACCTACAAAATGGGAAAAAATATTTGGCAACCATATGTCAGACTGATGCCTGATCTCCATAATCTATAAGGTGCAACAAACTATCAATAAAAAAAACATAAAGAACCCAATGCAGCGATGGACAAAGGAGATGAACAGACACTTCTCTAAAGAGCAGATCCAGGCAGCCAAAAAACACGTGCTAACATGCTCATGATCATTAGCTATTGAAGAACTTCAAATCAAAACGACAATGAGATACCATCTCACCCCAACAAAACTGGCCATGATCCAAAAACGCACAACAACTGCTGGAGAGGCTGTGGAGAAATCAGAACTCTCCTACACTGCTGATGGGATTGTAAAATGACACAACCTCTTAGGAAAGCAATCTGGTGCTTCCTTAGAAAGCTGGATGTAGATTTACCATTCGACCCAGTAATTCCACTGCTCAGAATATATCCTACAGAATCAAGGCGATTCACACCAACTGATACATGCCCACGAGTGTTTATTGCAGCACAGTCCACAATAGGAAAAAGATGGAATCAACCCAGATGCTCAACAACAGAGGAATGGATAGGTAAACTTTGGCATATATACTCAATGGAACACTGTGAAATGATAAAGAACAATGATGATTTTAGGAAACATCCCATAACCTGTTTCAATTGGAGGACATTATGCTGAGTGAAAGTAGTCAGCGACAAAAGGACAAATATTTTATGAGTCCCCTATGATAAGAACTTAAAAACAGACTCATGCATAAAAGACTCTTTGATGGCTGCAAGGGTGGAGAGGAAGAGAGGGTGAGGGGGAAGGGTTTATATTAGATAGTTGATAGAAACCTGGTTGGGTGAAATCTGTGACAGCACACATAGGAAAGAAGATCAATATTAACTCAATATTGCAAGGACAAAGTAACTGGGTCAGAGGGCCGAGGATCATGCTCTCAACTGGCACAACTAGCATTTTGCTAAGAGATCCCTCTGCACCCCACATTAGTCAGTGGCATCTGGGATCTTAAAAGCTACCAAGCTGCCATTTGAGTGTCCCGCAAATGTTCCCAACTTAGCACGAATGGATGATCACCAGAGACCAAAATGGCATGGGGGAAAGAGAACCCAGAAAACAGAGAGACCCACATGACTGGGTGACTACATCAATTTGGGACTGGAAGAACCGGATGGTGCCTGGTCACTACCAGTGATAGCCGTGATGGTGCTCACCAAGTTAAGTCTCACTGGCAACACAAGAATAAAAAGGGGTGCTCCTTGAGATCTCCACTAAAAGACCTCAATTGATGGTCCAGAGGTTTCAGGGTTCCCTGGGAGCATGGCGCCTGGCGCTGACGCTGCCCCTGTCCGTAAATCATAACAAAGGTCAACTCTTCGGACCGGAATGGATTGGACTTGGTGTCACAGAGTGACTATATCATGTGTGCACTTCATGGTTCTATGCATCCATAGGATGTTAGCCTGCTGACCTCTTACGGGAGGCAGGGGAGTGGGTGAAGAGGATGGGATGGGATAGGAGATTGTGGGGAGAATAAGACATGTATGGAGTGGAGAGGAAGAATGTGCTGTCACCATGCAGGGAGAGCAGTAGAAGCTGCATATAAGTGGGCATGCAAATTTATATGGGAATGTACATTTTCATTAAATCATCATCATCATAATAATAACAAAGTTTTTGTAGAGGGACAGAGAGGGCTCTTCATAGAGTAGATAGTTAATAGAAATTTGGGTGAAAGCAGTGACAGCACACAGTAGAAAAATGATCAACTTAACTGGACTTTAATGTAAACTGAAAAGTCTTCTAATCTTAATCCAATATGGCAAGGATAGAGTAGCAGGTGCAGGGCCTGGGGACCATGCTCTCAGGCGACATTGAGGCCAACTGGCGTAACTAGCCTATTGCTAAGACAGTCTTCTGCACTCCATATTGGTGAGTGGCCTTTGGGATCTTAAAAGCTAGCAAGCTGCCATCTGAGGTACACCAAATGGTCCCAACTCATCTGGAACAGACCATCACCAAGAACAACATAAAAAAAAGGAAAAAAAATTCCCAGGAGACAGAAAGACCCATGTGAACAGGTGATTATATCAACATGGGACCAGAAGGACTGGATGGTGCCCAGCCACCACCAAAGACAGACATGATGGGGCACACAATGTCGAGTTTCAGTGACAACATGAAAAAAAGAGGGGTGCACCTCAAGAACTTCACTAAAAGACTTCAATTGATGGCATGGCCGCCTGGGCGTTCCCCTGGTATCAAGACCCCTAGACCTGCTGCTGCCCCTGACCAGAAAACATTACTGAGGTCATCTCTTCAGACAGGAATGGACTGGACTTGGGAGCACGATGTGACCATATGATGTGTGTATTTTATGGTTCTGTGCATCTATAGGATGCAGTCCTACTGGCCTCTTACTAGAAGGGAGAGGAGAGGATGGAAAGGAGGGGACAGCAGACTGTTAAGAGGATATAACATACATAGAACAAAAAGGAGGAGTGTGCTGTCATCGGGAAAGGAGAGTAGAAGGAGCCGCAGATAGGCAGGCTTACAAATTTAATTTGGATTGTATGCTTTCACTTAATCACAATAAAAAAATAAAAATGAAAAGTTTTTGTCAAACCACTAAAAACTCTCACTATTCATTCTATTATAAATGTATAAAGAAACTTTAAAAAAGTAAAACTAATATTTGTTGTTGTATTTGTTACATGCTGTCAAGTTGGTTCCGACTCATAGTGATCCTATAGGACAGAGGCAAACCGCCCCAAAGGGTCTCCAAAGAGTGGCTGGTGGATTCGAACTACTAAACTTTTAGTTAGCAGCCAAGGCTTAGTACTCTACAATTTAAAACACTGCAAACATGGTTCTATCTCAGGAACTTTCTATTGGATGTTCTCTCTGCCCATAACACTCTCCTTCTGGACATCTACTTGGCTGATTCTCTCATTTCTTTTAGATTAGCCATCCTACTTAATCCTGGAACCTGCTTTCTTCCCCACCACTAGGACTCCTGATTCACTTCACCTGCTATTATGGATTGAATTCTGTCCCCTCTAAAATATGAGATGGAATCCTAACCCCTGTACTAATGGATGTAATCCCGTTCAGGAATAAAGTTTCCTTTGTTGTGCAAATAGTGTCAATATTAGTGTGGGCCATGTCTAAACCTAATCATTTTTGAGATATCTAAGGAGCAGATTAGACACAGAGACAAACAATAACAAAGAGATGACTCATGAAGATTGTCAAAGAACACCAGGGCTACAGAAGCAGAAAGAGACTTGATCTCCCAGAGCCAACGCAGAAAACACCAACACAAGAAAGAACCTTTCCCTATAGTGCTTGTGTAATGAAGGGGTAAAATAAAAACATGCATTCTTGTTTGCTTACATTTGCATAACAAATTACTCTCTACAGGAGTGAGGAGCAGGGTAAGTGGTATCACGGGTGAGTGGGTGAGTGTAAGACTTTTTTACATATTCCTTATTATGTCATTTGGCTCTTGCACTGTTTAGCTGTGTTGTTGTTGTTGTTACTTGCTGTCACATCAGCTCTGACTCAAGGCGAGGTTATGTATAACAGCCCGAAATATTGTCTAGTCCTGCACCATCTTCGATTGTTGGTATGTGTGAGACCGTTGTTTTGGCTATTGTGTTAATCCCTTTCATTAAAGTTTTCACTCATTTTCATTGGCCCCACACTGATTATTAAGAGGAAAGTTCAGCTTCCAGTGAGCTAGGAAATACAGTCCCCACATCAAACTTTTCCCTTAGACCCTCTTCTTCTGTGATCTATTTTTAGTTATAGGCAGTTTTTCCTTCTACAATTGAACAAGACTATCCTCCTGAGAATGCCCATAGCAGCTAGTGACCTCAACAGGCGTTTCTCTTCAGAGAACTGTTTGAATAAATTCAAACAAAAGTGAATTGTGTATATTTTCAACCTTTAGTTGGAATTACAGCAAGAGTATTTAGATAAAATTTGAATCTCATTGGTCCAGTTGTTTAAAAGGTGATAATATTATATCTTTATTGATCACGTTTGGATAGGAAGGAACTACCAAAATATTTTTTTTCATTGAATTAAGCTTTGTAAAACAAAGTTGTTAGGTGTTACTGAGTCAATTCTGGCTCACAGTGATTCTTTGCACAATAGAATGAAACACTGCCCAGTCACATGTTATCCTCACAATCATTACTGTGCTTGAGACAATTGATGCAGCCACTGTGTCGGTACATCTCCTTGAGTGTCTTCCTCTTTTTCATTGATGTCGTTCTCCAGTGACTGTTCTCTCCTCATAACATGCCCAAAGTATGTGAGATGAAATCTCACCATCCTTGCTTCCAGGGAACACTCTGGCTGTACTTCTTCTAAGACAGATGTATTGATTCTTCTGGCAGCCCATAGTATATTCAGTAGTCTTCAGCAACATCATAATTAAAAGGAGTCAGTTCTTCTTTCGTCTTCCTTATTCACTGCTTAGCTTTTGCAGGGATACAAGGCAAACAAAAACGCCATCTCTTGGGTCTGGTGCACCTTAGTCTTCAAGTTAACATCTTTTGCTCTTCAACACTTTAGGAAGGTCTCTTGCAGTCAATTTGCCAAATGCAGTGAATGCATTCTTTGATTTCTTTAAAAAAAAAATTATTGTGCCTTAAGTAAAAGTTTACAATCCAAATCAGTTTGTCGTATAAAACCCACAAACACTCACCACCATGCAACTCTTAACTTCTCTCACCTCACATGGCAGCACTTCCTTACCTTCTACCCTGTGCCCCGCTATCATCTCATCTCGCCTCTGGACAAGAGCTGCTCAACCTTAAGTACATATTTAAGCCAAGAAGCATATTCTTTGCCAGCATCACTCTGTATCTTACAGTACAGCCCAATCTTTTTCTGAAATCTTGGCTTTGGTAATAGTTTCAGCTCTGGACTAAGAGAGTCTTGGGGCTTGTTCTCAGAGATCCCTCCAGTCTGATGGGCCATCAAGTGTGGTGGCTTAAAAAAGTTCTGGTTATGCACACCTGTTTCTCTCCCACTACATAGGAGGGCTACCAATTAAGTTGACAAACTCATCCTAGAAAAAGTGCTACGTATCTCATTGCTGGATACCACTATGGTCACCTTCAAAGTACTCCCTTTGGGAGGTTATGCACTGATGCCAGCACCTAGTCCATCCTTCAAAGCCATTTTGGAACTCTTTTTCTGGAATGGCCATCAGTTAACGTCATATTACCCTTGATATTCTGAATGTTACCCAACTGTCTTTCTTCCTTTTCATATGTCCTTTATCTTCTGGTAAAGGAAAAAGTCACTCAAGCCAGGTCAGGTGAGTATGGAGGGTCTTCCAATACAGTTGTTTGTCTACTGGCTAAAAACTCTCTCACAGAACAACTATACAACTAATTTCACGAACTCGCCACCATGCACAGTGGCCGTTCCAGAACGATTTCCAAAATTGCTTTGAAGGGTGAACTAGGCACTGACATCAGTGTACAGCTTCCCAACAAGAGTACTTCAAAAGTGACCATAGTGATATTCAGCAATGAGGTATGTAGTACTTAGAACAATTAAGTATGTGGACTTAATCGTGGGACCTCGTAAGGGACTCTATCCTGTGTTCCCTCTCAGGATGGTTATTGGTGGTTGCCGGGAACCATCTAGTTCTTCTGGTCTCATGCTAAAGTAGTCTCAGAATCACATGGCCCCTTCTGTCTGCTGGGTTCATATTTTCCCCGTGTCTTTGATGCCTTTTGCTCTCCCTTGCTCCAGGTGGATTGGGAACAATTGATGCTACTTAGATGGCCACTTGCTGATTTCTAAGACCCCAGATGCCATCACCAAAATGGTATGTGAAACATTTTCATTTAAAAAAAAATTAGCTATACCAGTTAGCCTAGATGTTCCCTGAAACTACTGTCCCTTTCTTTTCTCTGAATGTGTGCATATGCTGAGATAAATTGACCTCTGAACATCACTTTTGCTGTGTCCCATAAGTTCTGGTAGGATGTGTTTTCATTTTCATTGGATTCTATGGCTTTTTTACTCCATGCTTGATTTCTTCTATAAACCAGTGATTTTTGAGCAAGGTGTTGTTCAGTTTCCATGTGTTTGGTATTTGTTCCTTCTTCTTCCTATTATTGATTTCTTCTTTCATGATTTTAAGGTCCGAAAAGATGCAATGTAAGATTTCAATACTTTAAGTTTTGTTAAGGATTGCTTTGTTTCCTAACATGTGGTCAATTCTGGAGAATGTTCCATGCGAATTGGTAAGGAAAGTATACTTGGCTGCTCTTGGTTGGAGTGTTCTTTATATGTCTATGAGGACAAGTTGGTTGATTGTGGCATTTATATCTTCCACGTCTTTATGGAGCATTTTATAAGATGTTCTGTCCTTCACTGAGAGTGATGTGTTGAAGTCTCCAACTACTGTTACAAAGCTGTCTATTTCTGTTTTCAATGCAGTTAGTGTTTGTTTTATGTATTTTGGAGCCCTGTCATTGAGTGTGTTGGTATTTAATACGGTTATATCTTCCTGGAGTATTGTTTAATCATTATATAACGTCTTTCTTCACCCAAGGTGGTGGATTTTACTTTAAAGTCCATTTAAATAGAGATTAATATTTCCACTCTCACATTTTTTTGAATGTTGTTAGCTGGTACATTTTTTTCCCGCCCTTTGAGTTTTAGTTTGTTCATGTCCTTGAGTCTAAGATGCATTTCCTGTAGGCAGCATGTAGATTTTTTTTTTAAATCAAATCTGCTGCTTCCTGTCTATTGGTGCACTTAGTCCACTTACATTCAGCATGATGATTGCTAGGTATGAGTTCAGAACTGTCATTTTAACATCTTTTTTTTGTATGTTGTATATAATTCCTTTGTTGCACTTAATGAGTCTTTTTTCCTTTTTGTGTTTTCTTTTCATCTTTTTCAATGCTGGTTGTTTTGTATTTACTGACATGTCATGTTTCTATTGCTTTCTTTTTATTTTGATGCAAAAGATTGATGTCAAGCCAAGTGCCATCGAGTAGATATAGTTTCCTTAATATTTTTTATAAATTTAAGTTTAAATATTTTTCTAAATTTAAGCTAGTCTCAATTTTTTTATATTGCCTTGACTTCTTCTTCATATGAAAAATTTGTAACTAATTTTCTTTTGAGTCCCTCTTTTTTGTTATGATATTTACATAATGACATCTCTGTTCTCCTCTTTTTGGTATTTTCCCTAAGATTTACTTTTATGATTGCCCTATTTGGGTTGATACTCAGTTGCTCTGTTCTGTGTTCTGGTCTTGGGTTGTTCCCTGGTATTATTTTCTTTCTAACCAAAGGATTCCCTTTAGTATTTCTTGTAATTTTGGTTTGGTTTTTGAAGATTCTCTAAATTTTGTTTATCTGGAAATGTTCTAATTTTGCCATCATATTTGAGACATAGTTTTGCCGTCATGTTTTAGACATAGTTTTGCTGGATATGTAATTCTTGGCTGGCAATTATTTTCCTTAAAGTCTTTGTATATGTCATTCCATTGCCATTTTGCTTGCATGGCTTTTGTTGAGTAGTCCAAACTTAGTCTTATAGATTTTTCTTTGTAGTTTATTTTTCATATATCCATAGCTACTTTTAAAAGTGTCTCCTTATCTTTAATTTTGGCAAGTTTGCTTATATTATGCTTTGGTGTCTTTCTTTTGGAATCTATCTTGTGTGACGTTCAAGAGCATCTTGGATACATGTCTTCTCATCTTTCATGATATCAGGGACATTTTCTGTCAGCAGATTTTCAGCAATTCTCTCTCTGTATTTCCAGTGATCCCTGCCCCCCCCCCATTCTGGTACTCCGATCACTTATAGATTAGGCTTCTTCATAGAGTCCCACATAATGCTGAGTGTTTCTTGATTTTTAAAAATTTTTTTTAAATCTGATTTTTCCTTGGATATGTTGTCATGTGGTTTATCTTCAGTCTCAGTAATCTGAGTTTCCATTGCCTCAGTTCTGCTCCTTTGATCGTCTATTGAGTTACCTGGTTTTGTAATTTATTACTAGTTTTCTGAATTGCTATTTTTTTCTGTTCAGTGCTTTCTTGTAGCTTGTTCAGTTTGTCATTATGCTCTGCTACATTTTGCCTCTCCTCTTGAGGAGTACTAAATATTAATCTTTTGTATTCTAGCTCTGATAAAATTCCAGAAAGTTCTTTTCCTCTGGAAAATGTGATTCTTTGTTTTGAGAGCTTTCTGGTGAAAACATGGTCCACCCCTTTAAGTGCTTTGATGTGAACTGTTGTTTCGGAGCTAAGTAAGTTGTAGTTATTTTTATGTTTGCCTACTGTGTTCTAGTTTCTTGTTTTAAAGTGTAGAATTTGCTTATCTTATATGGATTCAGTGCAGGTATGCTGATGGTAGTCATCAATTGTGTTGTGTGGGCTCTTCCCTACTGTCCTGGATGGCAGGGGTGATTGGTATAGGCACAGGTGTCTGGCTACAGCTACTGAGAAAGGCAGGGAACTAATAGCTGTCCTTTAATGTCTGTGAAGTTGCCATACCCCCTTATGTCTGAACCTAGGTGAAGGAAGTGTTTCTGCCCCGATTTTCTGTCTTAGATGAGTCACCAGAAAAAAATATATCTTTTTTTCCTCCCACCCTTCCTTGAGCTTGCTAAGCTGTTCCTATGGTAGGAGTCCTACTTTCAGCTCAGTTTATGGAGTCAGGCTCCAGACGCAGGCACAGTACAGAGAGGGGGGGTGAATGGCTCAGGGAAAGCTCGAAGGATTCTTTTTCTGGCTCAGTTAATGACTTCAAACTCGAGTACCAGCTTCAGTTCAGAGAAAGCATGGGGGTGCACTGGTAGAAGGGATACAGGACTATATCAAAGGGATGATTCAGATCTGTGCATAGTAGTTTACACGCAATGACTTAGTTTTCACTTTTCTGGTGCTGGCTCTCACTGGCTCCAGAGGTGCTAATGACTTTTCTAAACAACCAATCACCTCCACTGAGCAGAATGTCCAGCAACTTGCATGCTAGGCTCACCACGTGGCAGCTACAGCTGCTTCCTCTTAGGTCAGATATGTGGAATCCTATGTGCTTCTGACACTATTCTCTCTTCTCCTTTGCTCAGTACAATTTCTCAACTTTCCCTTTGATGTTTAGGATCCTAGGATGTTGTACGTACTAGATTCATTTGTTCTGTTGGGTCTTTGTTGCTAAAGGGGTCATGGGAAGCACCTGTTTACTCTGCCATCTTAACCCCTGTTTCATCCTTTGATTTCTTGACCGCTGCTTCCATGCCTGCTGACTGTAGAGCCCAGTAAAATGAAATTCTTCACAATTTCAATATTTTCTCTGTTATATCATGATGTTGTTTATTGGTCCAGATGGAAAGATTTTTTTTTAATGTTGAGTTGTAATCCATAATGAAGGTTGTGGGCTTTGGTCAGCAAGTGCTTCCAGTATTCTTTGTTTTCAGCAAGCAAAGTTGTGTTATCTGCACACCTCACATTGTTAGGGAGTCTTCATCCAATCTCGATGCCCTGTTCTGCTTCGTATAGTCAAGCTTCCTAGATTATTTGCTTGGCATACAGATTGAACAGGTGTGCTGACAGGACACATCTCTGAAACACACTTTTCCTGACTTTAAACCACGCAGTCAGTGTCCGCTTATTCTACTCAAACAACTGCCTCCTCATCTGTCTGCAGATTCCTTCTGAGCACGATCAGGTGTTCTGGAATTCTCATTCTTCACAATGTTGTCTGTAATTAGCTATGATTCATATGGTGGAAGGCTTTTGCATAGTCAACAAATCACATGTAAACATCTTTCTAGTATTCTGTGTAACAGTGTATTGACAGGGAACTGCCTGAAATTCAAGCCAGATTCAGAAAAGGATGTAGAACCAGGGATATCATTGCTGATTTCAGATGGATCCTGGCTGACAGCAAAGAATACTAGAAATATGTTCACTTGTGTTTTATTAGCTATGAAAAGGCATTTAACTGTGTGGATCATAATAATTATGGATAACATTACAAAGAATGGAAATTCTGGAACAGTTAATTGTGCTCATGAGGAACTTTTCTTAGACTAAGATGCAGTCATTCAAACAGAACAAGGGGATACTATGTGGTTTAAAGTCAAGAAATGCGTGCCTCAGGGTTGTATCCTTTCACCAGACTTATTTGAGCTATATTCTAAGCAAATAACCTGAGAAAGTGGACAATATGAAGAAGAACTTGGCATCAGGATTAGAAGAAGACTCATTAACAACCGACTCGACGGCACTCGGCTCGGCTTCAGCATTAACAACCTGCGGCACGCAGATAACACAACTTTGCTTGCTGAAAGTGAGGAAGATTTGAAGAATTTACTGATGCAGACTGAAGACCACAGCCTTCAGTATGGATTGTACCACAACATTAAAAAAAAAAAAAAAAAACCTCACAACTGTACCAGTAAGAAATACCATGTGAAACAGAGAAAATATTGAAGTTGTCTGGGATTTCATTTTACTTGGACCCACAATCAATGCCCATGGAAACAGCAGTCAAGAAATCAAATGACATATTACATTGGGCAAATCTGCTGCAAAGGAGTTCTTTAAGTGTTGAAAACCAAAGATCTTTCTTTGAAGAGTAAGGTGGGCTTGCAAGTCGTGGTATTTTCAATCACCTCATAAACATGTGAAAGCTAGACAATGAACAAGGAAGATCAAAGCACTGAAAACTTAGAATTACAGTGCTGGCAAAGAATATTGAATATAACATGGACTGCCAGAGAATGAATAAATGTATCCTGAAAGAAGCACAGGTAGAATTCTCCTTAGAAGTGGGGATGATGAGAGTTCATCTGATGTCCCTAGAGGAGTACATCATACTCGATAAAGTAGAAGATCAATGAAAGAGGCCCTCAGTGAGAATGATTGACATACTGGTTGCAATGATGGCCTTCAAGCATAGTAACAGTTGTGAGGATGGCACAAGATCAGTCAGTGTTTTGTCCTGTCTTACACAGGGTCAGTGTGAGTTAGAAGCGATTTGAAGACACCTAGCAATAACAACAGTGTTAAGAGACATAGGGTCCTATTTAAACATATTTTAGTAGTCAGTCATCCTATTTAGGTTTAGCATGCATATGCTCACCTACTTTGTTGGCTGTGGTTCCAGCAAAAATTAAATTTTCAGTGTCACCTTGATTTTGCTACTGAACTGGTTTTATATCTCTCTCGTCTCTGATCTCATTTGCCTTTCATTTTCTCATAAGGCAAGCCTTATTCTTCTTTAGCCTATGTTTTCCCAGTTGTGAATGAAAAGATTGTTGGATTATGTTAGGAGCTTCCAATCTTTTCACTGCTCAAAATCCTTTTTTAAAAAACCTGTGGAGCCCCTGATTAGAAAAAATAATTGCCATCAATGATTTTGATCAGGGTCCCCAGTTTGATTAATTCTAGCCTAAAGCAAATAATATTCACAATGCAGTTGATCTGTACAACCTGATTATGAAGAACTGCATAATTCCTGTTAGGTTCTGTGAAGTGTTGACAATGCCTCCAGGACCCCCTGTGTGGCTGCCAGTGCCCCCTGGCTGGGAACCACTGGGTGAGTCATCTCTCAAGAATCTTTCAGCATTGCCAGCCTGTGATTCCTAAAATACAGCTCTGATTTTGTAACTCCCCTGTTGATTATTCGATGAGGGCTCCCCATTGCCTCCTAAATTAACTATAAACTGCTTAGCCTGGAATTCAAAGCCTGCCACACTCCAGCCCTAACATAATTTTTTTTACATTGCAAGCTGACAGCCATGCTTGCATGAGCAACAAACTATTAAGCCCGAGCATACATGCAGAGTTTACTGTTGTGATCACAAATAAAGCTGACAACAAAGTTAATGTGACACATATTTAATGGTATACCTAGTGGTTATTGTGTTGGGTGGTAATTAGTCATAAATGGTAAGCAGTTCGCATAAATGCTTGTAATTAGTATTACTTTTCCATACTCAAAACAATTTTTTATAGTTTCCTTCCTTACTATTAGTTCTTCAGCATCTCTAATCAGCATCAGTGCTGACATTTTTTTGCTGATACCATATACTATTTAATCATCATCATCACATACATGCACACACTCTTCAATACGAGATGAAAAGTCCTGGCTCTTCCTCTCCAGCACCTGAGGCTTGCTATGCATCCACCCCCAACTGCCTCCTGTAGCCTGCGGTTGAAGTATCCCATGTTATGGTCACACGATTTGTGTCCCTCCTCCTACCCAGACTCTAACCCTGAGCCTCAGGCCACTTCTCATCCTTACACTGGAATGTGTCCCCAAGGCATCATAGCTGTTCCAGGCTGCAGGAATTCAGTTCCTTAAGATTAGACTGATGCAGAGAGAGGAGGGGCTATGACATGTTCATTTGGTTGTGCTGGAGACGCTGTAAGAAAAAGTTCTTTCAGGGTTATCCGTATTGGGTAGAATACATTAGAAATAAAAGGGACAGCTCTTTTAGGGGCTAAGATCATAGACTGGGAGTTGTGGTTACACTGGACTACGACCATGGCTAAAGCTTTATGATTTCAAAAACATGTTTTAAAATGAAAGCAAATAAAATGCTTATCACACAGTTATTTGAAAATATTCAGGTGATTTTCAAAAATCTTTACTTTTTCATTTGCTCTATTATATGCAAACCTCCTGAACGTGCCTGAAGTCACAACAGCAGCAGAGAGGCAGCGTGTGACAGTGAGCAAGCCACTGGCCTCTCCAGCTTTATATCTGTAAAATGGGCTCTAATACTAATGATGTTGTTTATCATCCAGGTGCACAGCCCCAAAACCCTGGAGACATCATCAGTTCCTGTCACCCACTCCTCATCTCCTGGCCACCAAGTCCTATACATGTGGCTCCTAAGTAACTTGATTTTATTTTGTCTTTCCATCACCACTACCAGTAGCTCAAACCAAGTCTGTATCACCTTTCACTGGACTACTGTGATAGACATCTAACTGGTCTTACTGCTTCCATTCATGACATTTTCAAGTCTGTTTTCCTCATGCCAGCTAGAGGAATTATCTCTTTAATACTAATAATAAAAAAGACAACCAAGAATAATACATCTTGCAAAACTACCTCTCAAATATGATGGCTAAATTAGGACATTTCCAGGTAAACAGAAATTAAGGGAATTTGTAAAAAAACAAAAAACAAAGAAACAATACTTGTAACAGTTATCAAAGGGAGTCCTTTGAATAGATAACAAACAGCATCAGACAACAACCTAAATCTAGGACACAAGAAAGTATCAGCCAAACAGGGCCTATGAAATGAACCCTCAGGGATAAAATAAAGTAAAATTAAAAGATTCAAACAAGGAAACTAGAAATGTAAATCTGTTAGTGGCAGTAATGTTATAACAATAAAAGAGGGACTACACAAAAGACTAGTTCAGTCTTAAGAAGACAAGGGTAAATTTCAAGGAAACAAAGAAAGTGAACAAACCTCCTCAAAATAAAGAAGGAAAACATAAAGTCTCAGTAAACACAAAATCTACAATAATGAAAGAAACAAAAGGAAATTTCACAAAGGAACTCAGTGAAGAATGCTAAGAGGAACAAAGAAAACATCAGCACCACAGAAAATAAAAGCACTACAAAATGACAGCAATAAGCTCATATTTATCAATAATTGCAGAGAATATAAATAAACTAAAAGCACTCATCGATAGTGACAGAATACATAAAAGACATTACCCATCAGTATACTAACTACAAGAGACATATCTTAGATACAAAAACATAAATACACTAAAAATCAAGGGACATAAGAAATATATCTAGCAAACTGAAAGTGGCAAAACTAATCACAGATAAAATAGACTTTAAGACAAAACTCATTATAAAAAACAAGGAAGGGCATTATTTCATGATTGAACGGACTGTCAACCATTAAGATATAACTGTAATAAATATTATGCAACCAATATTATGGATCCAAAATACATAAAAGAAACTCTAATCGTACTGAAAGGAGATACTGACAGTTTCACAATAGTAGTAGGAGACTTCAACACACCACTCTTAATAAAAGATGAAACATTTAGAGAGAAACTTAGCAAAGATACAGAGATCTGAAGGCCACAATCAACCATCTTGACCTCATAAGACCAAAAACCCAAACCCATCACCACTGAGTTGATTCTGACTCATAGTGACCCTGTAGGACAGAGCAGAACTGCCCCAAAAGGTTTCCAAGAAACATCTGGTAGATTCGAACTGCTGACCTTTTGGTTAGCAGCTGTATCTCTCAACAACTATACCACCACAGTTTCATTAAAGATCCAGAGCAGAAATAAATGAAATAACGAATAAAAAACAATCAACAAAGCCAAAAATTGGTTCATTGAAAGATCTACAAAATTGACAAACCATTGGTTAAACTGACAAAATAACACAAAACCAAGAAAGGAAGCAAATAACTCAAATAAGAAATTAAATGGGGGACATCACAACATACACAACTGAAATAAAAAAGATTATAACAGAAAATTAGGAAAAACTGTATTCCAACAAATTTCACAAAACCAAAGGAAAAACTGAAAAACTAAATTTCTAGGAATCTGAAATCTAGAGAAAAAGGACAAATTTCTAGAAACATACTACCTATATAAACTAACATAAACTGAGGTCGAATATCTGAACAGATCCACAGCAAGAGAAGTGATTGAAGACATAATAAAAAAACCCACTCTGAACCCCCCTCCCAAAATCCCTAGCACAGATGGCTTCATTGGATAATTCTACCAAATATTCAAAGAAGAGCTTGTACCACTACCACTCAAACTATTTTGTAACATAGAAAAGGAAAGAATACTTTCATTCTATGAAGCCAGCACAATCTTTATACCAAAACCAGGCAAAAACCACAAAAAAAGAAAATTACAGACCAATATCTCATGAATACAGCTGCAAAAATTCTCAACAAAATTCTATCCTACAGAATTCGGCATCATATTAAATAAATAAATTAATTAATTAAAAAAAAACACACCACAACCAAGAAAGATTCATACTAGGTATACAAGGATAGTTCAACATTAGAAAGTCAACCAATGTAATTCACCACATAAATAAGACAAAATAAAAGAATTGCATGATAATCCCTATGACACAGAAAAGGCATTTGATAAAGTCAAATACAAATTCTTGAAGAAACCTCTCAATGAAGTAGATATAGAAGGGAAATTCATCAACATAATAAAGGGCATCTACATGAAACCAGCAGCCAACATCATTTTCAATGGAGAGAAGCTGAAAACATTCCTCAATAGAAAAGGAACAAGACAAGAATGCTTTTTATCATTACTCTTTTAAACCTTGTACTGAAAGTTCAAGCTAGAACAATTAAGGCAAGAAAAAGAAATAATGGGCACCCAACATGGTAAGAAAGAAGTAAAACTGTCCCTAGTTGTGGATGATGTGATACTCTACACAGAAAACCAAAAATGTTCCATGCGAAAAATACTGGAACTAACAGAAAGACTGAACAGATTAGCAGGATACAAGATAAACACACAAAAACCAGTGGATTCCTATATACCAATGAAGAGAACTACAACAAAGGAATAAAAGGATATCAGGAAAACAATACGATTTATAATAACCTCTAAAAAACATAAAATACTTAAGAATAAATCTAACCAGATACTTAAGATAAAATACTTAAGAATAAATCTAACCATATAAAAGATCTATACAAAGAAAAGTATAAAACATTACTGCAAGAAACTAAAAAGACCCCCATAAATGGGAAATCCTACCATGGTCATGGATTGGTAGACTCAACATTGTGAAAATGTCACTTCTACTCAAAGTAATCTCCAAATACAGTGCCAACTATATCTGAATACCAACAGTATTAACAAGATGAACAAACTAATCATTAGCATGATAATGGAAAGAAATGAGGCGCCAGATAAGTAAAGCACTACTGAAGAATAAAGTAGTAGGATTTGCACTATCTGACCTCAGAACACAATGAAGAACTATGATAGTCAAAAAGACTGGTACTGATACAAAGTTAGACACATTGATCAACAGAACAGAATTGAGATCCTAGGTGTGAATCCATCCACCTACGTCACTTGATCTTTGACAAAGGCCCGAAGTCTATCAAATGACTAAAAGACAGTTTTTTTACAAATAGTGCTGGAAAAGCTTGATATCTAGCTGAAAAAAAAATCTGTAACTTATGCTATACACAAATATTAATTCAAACCAGATTGAAAACCTAAATATAAAACCAAATCCTATACAGATCAAAAACAAAAAAAATACAGTCAAAACTAACAGCCGTAATACATGGCATTAACAGGATACAAACTGTAACTAACAATACAAACACCACAAAATAGGCTAGATAACTGGGATCTTCTAAAAATTAAACATTTGTACTCATCAAAAGACTTCACCAAGGGTGGGGCAGAGTTCAGATGGCACGCTAGATACACGTCTCCTTAATTCCCTCTGAAAACTAAGGCCTGGACTGATAATCGAATGGAGATTTCTGGACACCCAGTGAGCCCTCAGACACGGCATAGGGCTGTCAGTTTGGACTGCATGCCACTAAATGGGAAACTTCCTCTCTTTTCACGAACGCTGCTCTTGCTGAATGGTTGGCTGGCATGGACTGAAGGTAGTGGTATTTTTAATGTTTTTTCTTTTTGTTGGCTGGCAGGCAGGGCATGGGCGTGAGCCAGCCTACTGAGCCACAGTGCTAAAATGAACTGCATGTGCTGCAGTGGGGAAACAGTGTGTGGAAGAGCCATGTTTTGACAGCCCAGCAGCAGACTGTGGGCACCACACCACTCCATGGTCTCTTTTCAGAGCTCTGACATAGATTTGGTTGTTTTGCAACAAAAGGGGTAGCTTGACTGGATGCTATCTTGGTCAGATTGGAGGCGGATATAAACAACTGGAGGCCTCAGCAGGGGTTAATTCCTAGGGTGGGAGGCAGTGCCAGTCCAGGAAGTGCTTATCCAGCAGAAAGGCTGTGTTAAGCTCAGTGCTGCCTTATGGGTAGTGCCCAGCGGGTGATGGTAGCTGCACAGTAGCCTCTATCCACTTTGAACTACAACATAGCATCTAGTGATGACTGAAGAGGTGTCCCTGTTGTCACCCAGAAGGGGGGGACTGCCATATCTGATGAATGGACTGATTTTGGAGCTGTCAGACAGTTTTTAGCTTCCTAAAATAAGACTGCTTGCAGAAATAACTGCTATGCAGCCTGAGAGCAATTCTTCCAGCCTTTATTGACCCACATCATATGACTGATTGATGGCACCCCAGTGACTCTGTAAGTAGGAAGTTATCTTTGCCAGATAGGAGGCAGAAGCTGCCACCCTAGAGAGTCCATTGGGGTCAGTCACTAGTGTACACAGAGGTGGCTGGTGACCAACTGCCTTCTCAGAACTATGCCTCAGTTCCTGTTGAGGCAACAGCACAGAAACTAAACAGGCTCTAGATGTCCCCCAAACAACAAATCTTTGCCAAGCATTAAAATAAAAAGCAACCATAGTTCTAGAAAACTCCCAAAATAAAGAATCAAAAAACTTCCCGGATTAAGAAGCCTTCCTGAAACCAAGAATTATAAAGACAGCCCTCCTAGAGATTAAACAAAATTCAGCAGAGCAAAATGAAAAGTTAAGCAGGCTATTCAAATTCATGGAGCATCAACATTCTGAAATCTGACAGATCAGTAACAAAATTACATAATTCAACAATGCAATTCAAAGTCAAAAGAGCAAAATTGACAAATTGGAAATCAGACTTACTGACCTTGAAGATAGAGCTACTAACACCAGCATTTGTGAGGAGAAATCACAGAAAACAAATAAGAAAAATGAACAAGCATTAACAAAAATGTGAGACTCTATCAAGAGGAATAATCTTCAATTAATTGGAGTTCCTGAAGAGGGAGGGATAGCTGAAAACACAGAGTACTGTTGTTGAGTTGCTGACAGAAGACTTCCAGGAAATTATGAAAGAAGAGAATATAGATATCCAAGATGTGTATTGAACACCATAAATTGTAAACCCCAAAAGAAAGACACCAAGACATATTATAATCAAGCCAAAGAAAACAAAACATAGGCAGAAATTCTTAAAGGCAGTGAGACTCAAAGTAAAGCTAACATTCAGAGGGAAAGCCTGTAGGCTTTCGTCTGACTTCTCAGTTGAAATGATATTGGCACAGAGGCAATGGGATGACACACTGAAAACTTTGAAGGACAAACAATTCCAACCAAGAGTTATATATCCTGGAAAACTGTCTTTCAGGTATGAAGATGAAATTAAGACATTTGCAGAAAAAAACAGAAGCATAGTGACTTTGTAAAAACCTAACCAAACCTACAATAAATACTGAAACAAGCTCTTTGCTTAGAAAAACAAAACCATTAAGTGTATATTTAAGGAAGCAATACAGCACACAGCATGCAGAAACCTACTCAATTAGAGAAGGCATGAAACTCAATCAAAGCTATAATATTTAAAGAAGGGAACCAGTAATTATATCATGAAAACTCAGATACCATTTCATTTAAAATGGGGGGTATACTACAGTAGCTATAGTCCTTTCAAATGGAGAGGAAGTTAATAAGATATGAAGAAGTTAAAACTATGTTTAAACTTAGATTATTAAGAGGGATAATAGGGGAAGCTTCATAGCACAATACCAACTCGATGGCACTTGACTTTGGCTTGGCTTGGCATATCAAAACAGGAAATGTAACACAAAAATCTCAACAAACACAAAACCAACACTAAAAAGGATCAAAAGTCAACCCATAAAGACGAATGACCCAGAACAAAATATTAAGAGCAGCAGAGAAAACACCAACACAAAAATAAATATATCAAAATGACAGTGCTTACCTATCAATAATTACACTGAATGTAAACAGATAGAACACTCCAGTAAAGAGACAACAAATGACATCTTGGATCAAAAGACATGACCCTTCTATATATTGTTTAGACTTAAAGATATGAACAAACTGAAAATTAAAGGATGGAATAATAACCAAGTAACAATATACAAAGAAGAGCAGATGTGGCAATATTAATCTCAGATAAAATAGATTTTAATGTAAAATCCACCATTGTGGACAAAGATGGTCACTATTGTTGAAAGGTTCAATACACAAGCAGGACTTAACGACATTATTTATGCACCCAATACTAGAGAGCCTAAGCACATTGAACAAACACTGACTACATTGAAAAATGAAATAGATTACTGCACAAAAATAGTGGGAGGCTTCAACACTCCACTTTCAGTATTGAACAGGTCTTCTAGACAATAACTCAGTAAACACACAGAAAATCACAATTAACCAACTAGACCTCATCAACATATACAGTGCTTTTTATCCATCAACAGATAACTACTCCTTCTTCTCCAATGCACGTGGAGCACAGTCCAGATTACACAATGTGTTAGGACATAAAGCAAATTTCAACAAAATCCAAACCACTGAATTATTACAAAGTGTCTTCTCCGACCATAAAGCCACAGAAGTCAAAATCAATAGCAGAAAAAACAGATAGAAATTGGAACTCACAGAATTTGAAAGGGGGTGGAGTCAAGATGGGAGACTAATCACACATCTCCCTAAATCCCTCTGGAAACAAAGACCTGAAGTGATAATTAAACAGAGCCTTCTGGACAGCTAGTGAGCCTTAGGAGAGAGCATAGGCTATTAATTTGGAATTCATGACACTGAATGGAAAACCTCCTCTCTTTTGTCATTCCCTCTCTTGGTGATTTCTGGCTTTCACAGACTGAAGGAAACTTGCCATTTTCACTTTTTTATCTCTGTTTTAGCTGGAGAGCAGAGCCAGGACCTGACTAACAGCTAATCTCAGACGCACACCTGGTGGGATTGGTGGGCAAAATTATAACATTTCGAGAGCCCAGCTTTGGACGCTGTGCATCTCAGCACTTTTGACCTCTCTTTCCACCACCGCCATTGAGTAGCCTGTGCCGAGGCAGACAGTGAGATTGTGCGGGACAACTGTTCAACTGGGGGGTGGATTTACCTATATGGAGGCCTCAGCTGGACCTAATTCCTAGCCTAAGAGGCAGCACCTGCATGGAGGAGAGTGCTTTTCTGGCAGAAAATCAATATTTTACAGTGTCGCCAACATCTGGGACCTGACAGCAGAGGCCAGCAGGGCAATAGCTTTTCTGTATTTTGAACTAGTTTATAACATCTGGGGTTGGATATAGAGGTCCTGACTTTACTAGCTTGGAAGAGGGACTTGTACACCTGAAAGCCAGACTGACTTTGAAAGTTATCAGATAGCTTTTGCCTTTCATTTTAAGACAGCCTTGAGAAACAACTGGGGTCTGCCCTTACAGCATCTCACCCAGCCCTTATTGGACCTGATGCCCCAAAAGCAACAAACTCTGGATGAAGCCATAACAAACAAATCACCCATGGCTTCAGAAAGCCCCCCAAAGACACAACCAAAGAATTCCCAGACAAAGAAACCTTTCTGAAACTAGTGGAAGGTGAATACAAAAGGATTATACATAGAGCCCTCCTAGACCTTATAAAAAAATGTAACAGAGCAACATGAAAATTAAGCAAACTGTTCGATCTGATGGAACACCCGTACTCTGAAATCCAACAGATCAAGAACAAAATCAAAGACATAGAAACTTCAATTCAAAGCCAAGAAAACAGAATGGACAAATGGAAAAGAGACTTTCTGACTTAGAAGGCAGAGCTACTGGGTACAGCATCTATAAGGAGAAATCAGAAAAGCAAAACAAGAAAAATAAAGAAGCATTAATAAGTATGTGGGACTCTATTAAGAGGAAGAATCTATGATTGATTGTAGTTCCTGGACAGGGCAAGACACCTGAGAACACAGAGAGTATTGTGGCTGAGCTTCTGACAGACAACTTCCCAGAAATTATGAAGGAAGAGAATATAGACATCCAAGACACATATCGAATGCCACTCAATACAGATCTCAAAAGAAAGACTCCAAGACATATTACAATCAAGCTTAACAAAGTGAAACCTAAGCAGAAACTCTTAAAGGCAGCAAGACTCAAAGCAAAGCTAACATTCAGAGGGAAACCCTGTAGGCTTTCATTGGATTTCTCAGCAGAAACAATGCTGGCACGTTGATAGTGGCATGACACATTCAAAGCCTTGATGGAGAGGAACTTCCAACCAAGAATTATATAGCCTGCAAAACTGCCTTTCAAATAAGAAAGTGAAATGAAGACATTCTCAGATAAACAGAAACTCGGACTTTGTAAAAACCAAACCAAAGCTACAAGAAATACTGAAAGAAGCTCTTAGCTTAGAAGAACAAAATCACTAACTTTATAATTTAGAAGCAAATTCAGGACACAGCACCCAGAAACCTACTCAAGGAAGGCTCCAAACTCAAACCTATAATAATGAAAGAAATGATCCAGTGATCATATCATGAAAACTATGATGTCATCACATCAAAAAGAGGGATGTACTACAGTTGTTATAGTCCTTCCAGATGGAGAGGAAGTTAATAAGACTGGTAGTAAATAAAATTACATTTATACGTAGTTTATTAAGAGGGATCATAAGGCAGTTGTAAAGCACAATAAAGATGCAACATATCAAATCAAGAAATGTGATATAGGAGTCTCAACAACCACAAAACCAACCCTGAAAAAGTGGAAAAATCAACTCAAAAAAAGAATGTCCCAGAACAGATTAATATAAACAAGAGAGAAAACATCAACACAAAAATAAACATATCACAATGGCAGCACTAAACACATACCTGTCAACAATTACATTGAATGTGAATGGACTGAATGCACCAGTAAAGAGATATTGAGTGACATCTCGGATCAAAAGACATGACCCATCCATATGTTGCCTACAAGAAACTCACCTTAGACTTAAAGATATGAACAAACTGAAAATTAAACGATGGAAGAATATATGTCATGCTAACAAAGAACAAAGAAGAGCAGGTGTGGCAATTCTAATCTCAGATAAAATAGATTTTAATGTAAAATCCACCATTGTAGACAAGGATCGACACTATTGCTGACAGGTTCGATACACAAGCAAGGCTTAACAATATTAAATATTTATGCACCTAATATTAGAGCACCTAAATACATTGAAGAAACATGGACTACACTCAAAAATGCAATAGATCACTTCACAGTAATAGCAGAAGACTTCAACATTCTGCTCAATATTGGACAGATCATCTAGAAAAAAGCTCACTAAAGACACAGAAGACCTTGTTGCCACAATGAACCAACTAGACCTCATGAACATATACAGACCTTTCTATCCATCAGCAGACAACTACACCTTCTTCTCCAGTGCCCATGGAACATTCTCCAGAATAGACCATGTGTTAGGACATAAGGCAATTCTCAACAAAATCCATACCACTGAATTAACGCAAAATGTCTTCTCAGATCATAAAGCCATAAAAGTCAAAATCAATAGCAGAAAAAGCATAAATAGAAAGTGGAACTCACAGAAAAGGAACATCTTGCTCAAAAAGCTGCAGGTTATAGAAGAAATCAAGGATGAAATAAGGAAATTTATGGATTCAAAGGAGAATGAGAGAGGCGAAGTCCAGATCGCAGACTAGACACATGTGTCCCTAAGTCCCTCTAGAAACCAAGACCTAACTGATAATTAAACAAAGCCTTCTGGTCACATAATGAGCTCTAGGACATGACATAGTGCTGTTAATTTGGACTTCATACCACTCAATGCAAAACCTCCTCTCTTTCGCTGACCCCTCTCTTGGAGAGTGAGGGCTTGTGCAGGTGAAGGTAACTCACCATTTTGATTTTTTTTTCTCTGTCCTAGCCAGCCGGCAGAGCTGGGTCTTGACTAGTGGGTAGTCTCAGACACACTACTGGTGGGATCGGCAGGCAAAATTGCCATATTTTGAGAACTCGGCTTAGGACTCTGTGCATCTCGCCACCTTTGGCCTCTCTTTCCGCCTCTGCCACACTCTAGTTTGTATGGAAGTGGTGGTGAGCTTGTGTGGGATGCCATCTTTGATGCGGTGGCCTCAGCTGGACCTATTTCTTACATGGCGTGGCAACGCCTGCCCACGAGAGAGTTCTTCTCTGGCAAAAAAGCAGTAGCTTATACAGTGTCACCTGCAGCTGGGGCCTGGCAACAGATGTTATTGACTCTGTGCGTCTCGGCACTTTGGCCTGTCTCTCTCCCTTTGCCACTGTGCAGTTTGTATGGAAATAGTGACAGGCATGTGTGGGATGCCATTCTGGATACAGAAGCCTCAGGGAGACCTAGTCTCTAGGCTGGGAGGCAGCGCCTGCCCTCAGGAGAACACTTTGCCAGCAGAAAAGCAGTATTTTGCACAGAGTCCTCTATGGCAGGGACCTGTCAGAGGTTGCCAACAGGGCAGTAGCCTTGCTGTACTTTAAACTAGTTCATAACATGTGGAGTTTGATAGAGAGGTGCTTATTTTGCCAGTTGGGAAGTGGGACCTGTACACCAGAAGGCCTGTCTGATGTGGGAAGTGATCAGATACCTTTTACCTTTCATTTTAAGATGGCCTTGAGAAATAACTGAGGTCCACCCTTGCAGAATCTCTCCCAGCCCTTGTTGACTCACCTGATGCCCCGAAAGCAACAAACTCTGGAGGAAGCCATAACGAACGCATCACCCATGGCTTCAGAAGGCCCCCCAAAGAAACAACCAAAGAATTTCCCAGATGAAGAAACCTTTCTGAAACTACTGAAAGGTGAATACAAAAGGATTATACATAGAGCCCTCCTAGACCTTATACAAAATGCAACAGAGAAACATGAAAATTAAGCAAGCTGTTTGATCTGATGGAACACCAGTACTCTGAAATCCAACAGATGAAGAACACAATCAAAAACATAGAAACTTCAATTCAAAGCCAAGAAAACAATGAAATAAATGGAAAAGAGACTTTCAGACTTGTAAGACAGAGCAACTGACTCCAGCATCTATAAGGAGAAATCAGAAAAAGAAACAAGAAAAATGAAGAAGCATTAAGAAGCATCTGAGACTCTGTTAAGAGGAACAATCTATGATTAACTGGAGTCCCTGAACAGGGCAAGACACCTGAGAACACAGATAGTATTTTTGCAGAACTGCTGGAAGAGAATTTACCAGAAATCATGAAGGTAGAGAATGTAGATATCCAAGATGCATATCAAACAACACTCAATACAGATCTCAAAAGAAGACTCGAAGACATATTATAATCAAGCTTAACAAAATGAAACCTAAGCAGAAATTCTTAAAGGCAGCAAGACTCAAAGCAAAGCTAACATTCAGAGGGAAACCCTGTAGGCTTTCATCAGATCTCTCAGCAGAAAAAAGGTGGCACAGAGACAGTGGCATGACATATTCAAAACCTTGAAGGAGAAGAACTTCCCATCAAGAATTATATATCCTGAAAAGCTATCTTTCAAATGTGAAAATGAAATGAAGACATTTGCAGATAAGCAGAAACTTAGGGACTTTGTGAAAACCAAACCAAAGCTACAAGAAATACTGAAAGAAACTCTTGGCTTTGGCTTAGAAGAACAAAATCACTAACTTTATATTTTAGGAGGACATATCACCCAGATCCTACCAAGTTGGGAAAGGCTCCAAACTCAATCAAAGCCAAAATAGTGAAAGAAATAATCCAGTGATCATATCATGAAAACTATGATGTCATCATATTAAAAAGAGGGATATACTACAGTTGTTACAGTCCTTCCAGATGGAGAGGAACTTGACAAGACTGGTAGTAATTAACATTAGGTTTATACATAGTTTATTAAGGGGGATCATAGGGGCAGTTGTAAAGCACAATAAAGATGCAACATACCATATCAAGAAATGTAATACAGGAGTTTCAACAACCATAAAACCACTCTGAAAAAGAGGAAAAATCATCCCACAAAGAAGAATGTCCCAGAACAGATTCACAAGAGCAACAGAGAAAACATCAACATAAAAATAAATGAGTGAAGGCACTGCCTAACAGAACCTATGGGATACAGCCAAAGCAGTGCTCCACAAATGCACACATCATGAAGGAAGAGAGAAACCAAACCGAGGAACTAATCCTACAGCTTGACCAAGTAGAGAGAGAACAACAGAGGAACCCCTCAGGCACTGGAAGAAAAAAGATCATAAAGTTCAGAGCAGAACTAAATGAATTAGAGAATAGAAGGACAATGGAAAAAATTGAAAAGACCAAATGCTTGTTTTTTGAAAAGATCAACACAACTGACAAAACACTGGCTAAACTTACTAAAGAAAAACAGGAAACAAATAACCCGAATAAGAAATGACAGGGCAGATGTCACCACAGATCCAACAGAAATCAAAACTATCTTAACAGAATGCTACAAAAAGTGCACTGTAATAGACTTGAAAACCCAGAGGAAATGGACAAATTCCTAGATTCATATCACCTACAAAATTGTCACAAGGAGAAGCAGATCAACTTAATAAACCAATCACAAAGGGAGAGATTCAAGAAGTCATGAAAAAACTACCAACCCAAAAAAGCCCTGGCCCGGATGGCTTCATCCAGAATTCTACCACCTTTTAGAGAAGAGTTATCGCCAATACTACTGAAACTATTTCACAGCATAGAAAGGGATGGAACACTCAGAAATTCATTCTATGAAGCCAGCATAACCCTGATGCCAAAGCCAGGGAAAGATCCCATAAAAAAGGAAAATTACAGGCCAATGTCAGTCATGAACCTAGATGCAAAAATCTTCAACAAAATCCTTGCCAATAGAATTCAACAACATATCAAAAAAAAAATCCATCATGACCAAGTTGGATTCATACAAAGGATGCAAGGCTGGCTCAACATCAGAAAAACAATTAATGTGATCAACCACATAAATAACACAGAAGACAAGAATCATCTGATTTGGTCTGCTGATGGAGAAAAGGCATTTGATAAAGTCCAACACCCCTTCATGCTAAAAACTGTCAGCAAAATACCAATAGGCGGCAAATTCCTGAATGCAATAAGGGGCATCTGTGCAAAGCCAACTGCCTACATCACCTGAATGGAGAGAGACTGAAAGTATTACCCTTGAGAACGGGAACTAGACAAGGATGCCCAGGCCTACTTCTCCTATTCAACATTGTACTACAAGTTCTAGCCAGAGCAATTAGACAAAACCAAGAAATAAAGGGCATCTGGATTGGCAAAGAAGAAGTCAAAATCTCCCTATTTGCAGTTGATGTCATTGTATATGCAGAGAATCCTAAAGAATCCATAAGTCAACTACTCAGAGGAGTTCAGCTAAGTCTCAGGATATAGGATAAACATAAGTAAATCAGTAGGATTCCTTTATACCAACAACGAGACTGTTAATGGAGAAATCACCAAGTCAATACCATTTACTATAGTCCCTAAGAAGATAAAGCAACTAGAATAAATCTAGCCAGAGAAATAACAGACCTTTACAAAGAGAACTACAAGCCCTTACAACAAAAAACTAAGAGAGACTTACATAAATGGAGAAACTTACCCTGCTCATGGATAGGAAGACTTCACATTGTGAAAATATCTGTTTTGTCCAAAGCAATCTACTTATATAATGCAATCCCAATACAAATTCCAGTGACATTTTTTAATGAGATGGAGAAACAAACCACCAACTTTGTTTGAAAAGGGAAGAAGCCTCAGATAAGCAAAGCACTACTAAAGAAGTAGAACGCACTGGGAGCCCTCTCACTACCTGACTTTAGAACCTGTTACACTGCCACAGTACTCAAAACAGCCTGGTACTGGTACAAAGGAGACAGGTAGATCAATGGAACAGAACTGAGACCTCAGAGATGACAAAATCTGCCTATGAACAGTTATATTCGACAAAGGCCCTACAACTTTAAACTGAGATAAAAACAGTATCTTCAACAACTGGTGCTGGCAAAACTGGATATCCATCTGCAACAAATTGAAACAAGACCCGTATCTTCACCTTATACAAAAACCAACTCAAACTGGATAAAATACCTAAATATCAAACCTAAAACAATAAAGCTCATCCAGGAAAAAGTAGGAACAACAATGGAAGCTTTAATATACAATGTAGACAGACTTCAAAATCTGTCAAACAAACCACAATCAACAGAAGAGAAAATAGATAAATGGGAACTAGTAAGAATAAAACACTTTTGTTCATCCAAAGATTCTGTTAACAGAATTAAAAGGCCACCTACAGAATGGAAAAAAATATTTGGCAACTATATGTCAGACCGACTTCTGATCTCCATAATCTATAAGGTACTACAAAATATCAATAAGAAAAAAGATAAATAATCCAAAGAAGTGATGGGCAAAGCAGATGGACAGACACTTCTCAAAAGAGAAGGTCCAGGAAGCCAAAAAGCACATGTGGATGTGCTCGTGATCATTACCTATTAAAGAAATTCAAATCAAAACGACAATGAGATACCATCTCACCCCAACAAGGGTGACCATTATCCAAAAAAATGCAAACCAACAAATGCTGGAGAGGCTGTGGAGAAACTGGAACTCTCCTACACTGTTGGTGGGCTTGCAAAATGGTGTAACCACTTTGGAAAGCAAGCTGGTACTTCCTTAAAAAGCTGGTAGATATACCATTTGACCCAGTAATCCCACTGTTCAAAATATATCCTGCATAATCAAGGCCATTCACATCAACTGATACATGCACATGAATGCTTATTGCAGCATGGAAACTGAAAAACACCTTGCTCAAAAAACCATGGGTTATAGAAGAAATCAAGGATGAAATAAAGAACTTTATGGATTCAAATGAGAATGAAAACATGTTCTACCAGAATCTATAGTATACAGCCAAAGTAGTGTTCAGAAGTCATTTTATCTCTATAAATGCACACATCTGAGAAGTAGAAAGGACCCAAACCAATGCATTAACCCTACAACTTGAACAAGTAGAAAGAGAGCAACAGAGGAACCCCTCAGGCATCAGAATAAAACATAATAAACATTATAGCAGAACTTAATGAATTAGAGAATAGAAGAACAATTGAAAAAATTGATAAAACCTAATGGTGATTTCCTGAAAAGATAGACAAAAGTGACAACCATACGCTAAACTTACTAAAGAAAAACAGGAAAGGAATCAACCCAAATAAGAAATGAGATGGGAGATGTCACCACAGATTCAACAGAAATCAAAACTACCGTAACAGAATACTACAAAAGACTGTAATCTAACAGATTTGAAAGAAATGGACAAATTCCTAGATTCATATCACCTACAAAATTGTCACATGGAGAAGCAGGTCAATTTAATAAACCCATCACAAAGGAAGAGATTCAAGAAGTCATAAAAAAGCTACCAACCCAAATAAGCCCTGGCCCGGATGGCTTCATTGCAGAATTCTACCACCTTTTAGAGAAGAGTTATCGCCAATACTACTGAGACTATTTCACAGCATAGAAAGGGATGGAACACTCAGAAATTCATTCTATGAAGCCAGCATAACCCTGATGCCAAAGCCAGGGAAAGATCCCATAAAAAAGGAAAATTACAGGCCAATGTCACTCATGAACCTAGATGCAAAAATCCTCAACAAAATCCTTACCAATAGAATTCAACAACATATCAAAAAAATAATCCATCATGACCAAGTTGGATTCATACGAGGGATGCAAGGCTGGCTCAACATCAGGAAAACAATTAACGTGATCAACCACATAAACAACACAAAAGATAAGAGTCACCTGATTTTGTCAATTGATGCAGAAGAGGCATTTGACAAAGTCCAAAGCCCATTCATGGTAAAAGTTCTCAGCAAAATAAGAATAGAAGGCAAATTCCTCAACACAGTAAGGGGCATCTATGCAAAGCCAACAGTCTGCATCATCCTGAATGGAGAGAGACTGAAAGAATTCCCCTTGAGAATGGGAACTAGACAAGGATGCCAACTCTCACCACTTCTATTCAGCATTGTACTAGAAGTTCGGGCCAGAGCAATGAGACAAGATCAAGAAATAAAGAGCATGCATATCAACAAAGAAGAAGCAAAAATCTCCCTATTTGCAGATGATATGATCATATATGCAGAGAATCCTAAAGAATCCATAGCAAACTACTGAAATTAATAGAAGAGTTCAGCAAAGTATCATGATATAAGATCAACATAAGTAAATCAGTAGGATTACACTATACCAACAAAGAGATCATTAAAGAAGAAATCATCAAATCAATGCCATTTACTATAGCCCCTTACAAGATAAGATACTTAGAAATAAATCTAACTAGAGGGATAAGAGACCTATACAAAGAGAACTACAAGACCTTATTTCAAGAAACTAAGCGAGGCTTACATAAATCGAGAAACCTACCCTGCTCATGGATAGGAAGACTTAACATGGTGAAAATGTCTATTTTATCCAAACAAATCTGCATATACAGTGCAATCCCAATACAAATTCCAGTGACATTTTTTAATGAGATGAAGAAACAAATCATCAACTTTGTTTGGCAAAGGAAGAAACCCTGGATAAGGAAAGCACTACTGAAGAACACACTGAGAGACCTCTCAACTACTCGACGTTAGAACCCATAATGCTGCCACAGTAGTCAAAGCAGCCTGGTACTGGTACAAAAAGGGACATATGGACCAATGGAACAGATTTGAGACCCCAAACATGCTACCATACTGCTATGAAGAGCTGATATTCGACAAAGAGCCTAAGATTGTAAACTATGGTAAAAAGGATCTCTTTAACAAATGGTGCTGGCAAAAATTGAATATCCATCTGCAAAAAAACTGAAACAAGACCCATATCTCACACCTTACACAAAATCCAACTCAAATTGGATAAAAGACCTAAATATCAAACCTAAAACTATAAAGATCGTGCAATAAAAGATAGAGTCAACAGTGGAAGTTTTAATACACAACTTAGACAGACTTCAAAATCTTTCAAACAAAGCATGACCAATAGAAAAGAGATAAATGGAAACTACTAAGAACCAAACACTTTTGCTTATCCTAAGACGTTATCAAAAGAATTAGAAGACCACCTACAAAATGGGAAAAAAATATCTGACATCTGTATGTTGGATCAATGTCTAATCTCCATAATCTACAATGTACTGCAAAATATCAACAAGAAAAAGGTAAATAACCCAATTAAACATTGGACAAAGTAGATGGACAGACATTTCATTAAAGAGGACATCCAAGCAGCTAAAAGAAACATGAGAAAACACTCACAATTATTAGCTATTAAAGAAATCCTAATCAAAAGTACAATGAGATACCACTTCACCCCAACAAGATTGGCCACTATCCAAAAAACACAAAACAACAAATGCTGGAGAGGCTGTGGAGAAATTGGAACTCTCCTGCACTGCTGGTGGGATTGCAAAGTGATACAGCCTCTTGGGAAAGCAATTTGCCACTTCCGTAAAAAGCTGGAAATAGATACACCATTGCACCCAGTAATTCCACTGCTTGGAATAGATCCTACAGAATCAAGGCATTCACACCAACAGATATATGCACATGAATGTTTATTGCAGTACAGTCCACAACAGCAAAAACTTGGAATCAACCCAGATGCCCATCAGCAGATGAATTGATAAACTATGATATAGATACTCAATGGAACATTATGCAATGATAAAGATGAATGATGATTTTAGGAAGCATCTCATAACCTGGTTTCAACTGGAAGACATTATGTTCAGTGAAATCAGTCAGTGGCACAAACAGAAATATTGTATGAGACCCCTAATATAAAGACTTAAAAACAGACTTATGTACAGAAGGAAAGACTCTGGTTATAGATTAGATATAGTTGATAGAAATCTAGTTGGGTGACAGCAGACATTAGAAAGAGAATCAGCTAACTGGACTTCAACATAAACTGAAACTCTTCTAATCTTAATCCAATATTGCAAGGATAGAGTAGCAGGGGTGGGCGTCTGGGGACCATGCTCTCAGGGGATATCAGAGCCAATTGACATTACTAGCCTGTTGCTAAAAGAGTCTTCTGCACTACATATTGGTAAGTGGCATCTGGGGTCTTAAAAGCTAGCAAGCTGCCATCTGAGGTACACCAAATGGTCCTAACTCAGCCAGAACAGATGATCACTAAGGACAACAAAGACATGAGGGCAAAAGAGCCCGGAAGACAGAAGGAACCATGTGAATGGGTGATTGTATGAACACGTGACCGGAAGAACCAGATGGTGACCCGCCACCACCCATGACAACCGTGATGAGGCACACAATGTTGAGAACCAGTGGCAACATGAGAAAATGAGGGGTGCAGCTCAAGAACTCCACTAAAGGACCACAATTGATGGTCCAAAGGCCTGAGAGTTCCACTGAGAGCATGGCCCCTAGACCTGCTGCTGCCCCTAATTATACATCATTACTGAAGTCAGCTGTTCAGACAGGAATGGATTAGACTCAGGGACACCAAGCGATCATATCCTGTGTACACTTTGTAGTTCTATGCATCTATGGGATGCTGTCGTACTGGCTTCTTACTGGAAGGGAAGAGAGAGGAGGGGGCAGGGGATCGTTAAGAGGATATGACATGTACAGAACAGAAAGAAGGAGTGTACTCTCACTGGACAAGGAGAACTGAAGGAGCTGCAGATAGGCAGGCATACAAATTTAACTTGGATTGTATACTTTCAGTCAACCACAATTAAAAAAAAAAAGAAAGAAAGAAAAAGACTTCACCAAGAGTAAACAGAGAACCCACAGACTGGGTGAAAAAATGGTTATGACAAATTCTGCAAAGGTCTAATCTGTAAAATCTATAAGAAAATTCAGCACCTCTATAACAAAAAGACAAATAATCCAGTTACAAAATTGGCAAAGGATACAAATAGACACTTCACCAAAGAAGACATTCAGGTGGCTAGCAGACACACAAGAAAATGCTTGCCATCACTAGCCATTAGAGAAATGCAAATCAAAGCCACAATGATATGCCATCTCACCCCAACATTGCTAGTACAAACCAAAAAAAAAAGAGAAAATAACAAATGTTGGACGGGCTACTGGAGGACTGGACCTCTTATGCACACTGCTTCTAGGAATGCAAAATGGTACAACTGGAAAACTATGGTACGCCCTTAAAAAGGTGGAAACAGAAACACCGTATGACTCAGCAATCCCACTCACTGGAGTATGCCAAGCCAAGTGCCATCGAGTTAGAGAAATAAGAACCATCACACAAATAGACACACACACTCCTGTATTCACTGCAGCATTGCTCATACTAGGAAAATATGGAAAGAACTTAGGTGACCAACAACAGATAAATGGATAAACCAACTGTAGTACATACACAAGATGGAATACTACACAGTGATAAAAGAACAATGACGAAGCATTTCACAACATGGGTGACTCTGGAGGGCACTATACTGAGTGAAATAAGTCAATCACAAAAGGGCAGATATTGTACGAGACCATTACTATAAAAACTTATAGAAAGGTTCACACAAAAAGAAACAATCTTTGATGGCAATGAGGGAGGGCAGGGAGGAGAGGGAAATACACTAAATAAACAACAGATAAGTGGTAACTTTGCTGAAGGGTAAGACAGTACACAATATTGGGGAAGCCAGTACAACCTGATGAAGGCAAGGTCATGGAAGCTCCCTAGACACATCCACACTCCCTGAAGGACTGAATTACTGGGCCGAGGGCTGTGAGGGCCTTTGTACTGGCTTCCTAGTACTGTGTACTGTCTAAGCCTTCAGCACTGTCTCAGGGAACACTTACACCAATTAACACAAAATAGTTTACAAAGAAAATATTCTACATTCCACTTTGCTCAGTAGCATCTGCGGTAGGTTGTAAACTGCCGTCTAAGAAACCCCTCTAGTCTTACACTGTCCGGAGCAAGGGAGAATGAAGAAAACCAGAGACACAAGGGAAAGACTAGTCCAAAGGACTGTCTACAACTACCACAGCTTGCACTAGACTGAGTGCAGCACAACTAGATAATGACCAGTTACTACCACTGGTGGCACAGGGGTTAAATGCTGTGGCTCCTAACCAAAAGATCAGCATTTTGAATCCACCAGACACTCCTTGGAAACTCTACGGGGCACATGCATAGGAAATGGTTGCAGTCACTAGCCATTAGAGAAATGCGTATCAGTGAAATACCACTTCACACCAACATTGCTAACATGAATTTAAAAAAGAAAGAAAATAACAAATGTTGGAGAGGCTGGGAGGAGATTGGAACTCTTAGGCACTGCTGATTGGAATTTAAAGTAGTGCAACCATCTTGGAACACTATACGACAATTCCTTGAAAATCTAGAAATAATAATATTGTATGATCCAGCAATCCCGCTGTTAGCAATATTTCATAGAGAAATAAGAGCCATCATACAAATAGACATATGAACACTCTTGTTCATTGCTTAGTGGAAAAAACACTAACTAGATAGTAGATGGAAACCAAAATAACAGCAGTTGAAATCCACCAGGTGCTCCTTGGAAACTCTGTGGGGCAGTTCTACTCTGTCCTGTAGGGTCACTATGATTTGGAATCAACTCGACAGCAACCACTTTTGGTAGTAGACAAGTGGTAACTTGGGTGAAGAGTAAGACAGTCCACAGTATTGGGAAAGTCAGCACAACTCAACCAGAACAACATCAAAGACCCTTCACAGACATACCCAGCCTCCTCGAGACACCAAGTTAGTGGACTGAGGGCTCGGGACCATGGTCTCAGGGGATCTCTAGCTCAATTGGCGTAACATAGTCTATTAAGAAAATGTTCTGCTTCTGATTGTGGTTATTAGTGAGTGGGGTCTTTAAAGCCTGTAAGTGGCCATCTAAGATATACCTTCTGGTCCTGTCCTGGCTAGAGCAAAAGAGAATGAAGAAGACCAAACACACAAGGGATAGGTTAGTGCAAAGGACTAAAGGACCATAACTACCACAGCCTCCTATAGACTGAGCTCAGAACAAATCGATGGTGCCCGATTACCATCAGCAGCTGCTTTGGCAGGGATTACAATAGAAGATCTTGTACAGAACAGGAGAAAAATGTAGAAGATAATTTCAATTCATAAACAAGAGAAAATAAAAATGAGGAAGACTACGCTTGCTGATCTGACAGACTGAAGAAACCTTGAGAGTATGTCCCCCGGACACCCTTTTAACTCAGTATTGAAGACACTTCTGAGCCAAAGATTAGACAGGTGTATAGGGCTAACAATAACACACATGAAGGATGTGCTTTGTAGTGCAATCACACATAGGAGACTAATGGGCATACCAGACCAAAAATAAAGATAAGAAGGAAGGAACCCCAAAACTGTATGAATGGAAACAGGGAACCTGGAGTGGAGAACAGGAGAGCACTGACACATTGCAGGGTTGTCAACCAATGTCATGAAACAATTTGTGTATTAACTGTTTAATGAGAAAACTAAACTTTTAATGAGAAAATGAACTTTCACCTAAATCATAATATATATATATATATTTTAACTGTATGAAACAAGATCAGTATACAAAATTCAACTGTATTTACATATAAATGCAATGGACAATACATAGATAAAATTAAGAAAACAATTCCATTTACAGTAGTATCAAAAGGAATAAAGTACTTAGGAATAAATTTAAGAAAGGAAGTCCAAATCTTATACTCTGAAAACTACAAAGCATTGTTGAAAGAAATTAAAGAAGACCTAATAAGTAAAAAGACATCCCATGTTCATGGATCAAAAGACTTAATATTATTAAGGTGGAAATACTCCGTGTTATGGAATGAATTGTGTTCTCCAAAGAGATACGAAGAGATCCTAAACCCTGTACCTGTGAATGTAATCGGCAACAGAATTTTTTTTTTTTTAAATCAGTTAAGCCATGCTGGAGTAGGGTGGATCCTAGTCCTAACCCTTTCTAAGTGATGTCTTATAAAAGAGAGAACAGACATGGAGAGAGAACCACACACCTGTGGGAAGACACCATGTGAGGAACCTGATTACAAGCAAGGAAACATCAAGGATTGCCAAAATCCATCAGAAACTAGACGAGAAGCACGGTTTCTTAGATATAATACCAAAACCATAAGCAGCCAAAGGAAAGGAGCAGTTCTACACTCAAAGCCCTCAGAAGTAATTGACATGACTGATATCCTGATTTGGACTTCGAGCCTCCAGAATTGTGAGAAAGTAACTTTCTTTTCCTTAAAGCCACTCGTTTTGTGTTATCAGTCCTAAGAAACCAAGCCACTCCACAAATTCATTTACAGATTCAATGCAATCCCTGTCAAAAGTTCTGGCAAACTTCTTAGCAGAAATCAACATGCTGACCCTAAAATTTGTATGGAAATGCAAGGGACCCAGAATAGCACAAAACATCTTTTAAAAGAACAAAGTTGGAGGACTAACACTTGCTGATTTCAAGAATTACTACAAAGCCATAGTAATCAAGACAGTATGGCACTGGATCAAGTATAAATGTACACATCAATAGAATAGAAATGAGATTCCAGAAATAAACTCATGTACACACAAAATCAATTGCTTCTCAACAGAGAAGCATTAAGGGGAAAGAATAGTCATTTCAGCAAATGATGCTGGGAAACTAGATATTCACAGGCAAAATAAATAACGAAGTTGCTCCCCAACTTCATACTATATACAAAAAAATCAAAATGGGTCACAAATCTAAATTTAAGAGCTAACTTCTGCACCCAATATTGGTGACTGGTGTCTGGGGTCTTAAAAGCTAGCAAGCTGCCAACCGAGGTACACCAAATGGTCCCAACTCAGTTGGAATGACATGGGGGAAAAAGAACCCAGAAGACAGAAAGACCCACGTGAATGGTAACTACATCATCATGCGACTAGAAGAACAGATGGTTCCCAGCCACCACCAATGACAGCCGTGATGGGGCTCATAATGTTGAGTCCCAGTGGCAACACGAGAAAAAAAAGGGATGTAACCTGAGTACTCCACTAAGTACTGAGTACTCCACAACTGATGGTCTGAAGGCCCGGGGTTCCCCTGTCAGCATGGTCCCTAAATCTGAAGCTGCCCCTGATCATAAATCATTACTGAGGTCAACTTTTCAGATAGGAATGGATTGGATTCAAGGACACAGAGTGACCATATCGTGTGTGCACTTTATGTTTCTGTGTATCTATGCCAAGTGCCATCTATAGGATGTCATTCTACTGGCCTCTTACTAGAGGGGAGTGGAGAATCAGAAAGGAGGGGACAGGAGATTTTAAGAGGATATGACATATATAGAATGGAAATGAGGAGTGTGCTGTCACTGGGCAAGGAGAGCAGAAGAAACTGCAGATAGGCGGGCATGCAAATTTAAACTGGATTGTGCACTTTCACTCAATTGCAATAAGAATTAAAATAAAATGAATTTAGGAACTGAAACTACAAAACTCTTGAAAGGAAACACAGGTGTAAATTTTCATGACCTTGGATTGGGCAATGGTTTCTCACGGATGCATAAAATAGATAAGTAGATGATCAGATTTTAAAAACTTTCTGCTTCAGAGAACACTATCAAGAGAGATTAAAAAAAGCCTATAGAATAGTAGAACAAAAATGTTTGCAAATCATACCTCTGATAAGAGTACAGTGTCCAAAATATAACTCATATAACCTAGTTGTTACAAAAAGAGAAATAACCCAATTAATAATGGGCAAAGGACTTGAACAGATATTTCTTCAAAGATGATATGGCCAGTAAGCACATGAAAAACTGTTCAACATTGTTAATCATAAGGGAAATGCAGTTCAAAGCCACAAGAAGATATCACTTCATACCCACTAGGATGGCTGCAATAAAAAAGACAAATAACAGCAAGTGTTGACAAGAACGTGAAGAAAGTGAGCCACATATACTGTGGGTTGAGATATAAAATGATGCAGCCTCTTTGGAAAACACTTCGGCAGTTCATTAAAAGGTTAATGTTTATTTAAATTAATGACCCCAAAATTCCACTCAACTTGTACACAAATGTTCATAGCAGCATTATTAACAATTGCCAAAAGGTGGAAAAAACTCATATGTCTATCATCCGATGAACAAACAAAATGTAATATGGCCATCTAATGTAATATTATTTGGCCATAGAAAGGAATGAAGTACACATGCTACAACCTGGATGAACCTTGAAAACGTTGTGCTAAGTGAAAAAAGCCAGCCACCAAAAGACTACATATTGTATGATTCCATTCGTATTAAATGCTCAGCATAGGCAAATCTGTGGAGACAGTAAGTAGCTTAGTGGTTACTTCGGGCTCAGAAAACTTGGGGGAAATAGGGAGTTACTGTAAATTGGTACACAGTTTCTGACTGAGTTGATGGAAATGTTCTAAAAATTGGTTGTAGTGACATTTTCATAACTGTGAACATGCTAAAAAAATAATGATTGGTACTCTTGAAAGGGACAAAATGTATGCTACGTGAATTACATCTTAATGTGTTTGGTTAGCAGCACAGGACTTAACTGTCGCACCAGCACGGCTTCTTACATACGTCAGTCTGTTGTTGTCAGCTGCTGTCAAATTGGTTCCGACACAGCGACCCTATGCACAACAGAACCAAACACTTCCCGGTCTTGCACCATGCCCACAATCATTTTTAGGCTTCAGCCCACTGTTGCAGCCACTGTCTTAATCCATCTCATTGAGGGTCTCCCTCTTTTTCACTGACCCTCCACTCTACCAAGCATGATGTCCCTCTCCAGGGACTCATCCCTCCTGACAACACAATGTCAATATAGCTGTTATTGAAAAAAAAAAAAAAAAAAAGCACTGAGGGGATAATGGTTGAATTGAATGACATGAAGGTCACCAGGATTTTGAAAGCTAAAATGTCCCTCAGAAGCCAAAACACAGGATTATTTCCCCACAGATTATGGCAAGGGTAAATCATGGGAGTTGCTGTAAGTGGTCACTGAGGTGGGTAGGAGTGGCGTAGTGAAAGCAGACACCTTGTATCCAGCAGGTATGCTGTGCTAGACACGAGTCCAAGGGATGTATGTTCATCATTTCTTTCCTTCCTAATAATAAACCTGTAAGGTAAGTTCTACTATTGTTTTGTTCAGTCTTTTAAAGATGAAGAAACTGAGGCTCAAAGAGGTTAAGTAACCTACCAGGTGTTACAAAGCTAGTGATGATCAGAGTAAGATATCAAACCAAGTGCATCTGACTATAGGCTGTCAACCAAGCAATTACCCTGCCATCTTAAATGCTTGGAACAAGAATGAGGAGGGACTTCCTTAAGGGCTGTGGACACAGGGCAGCAAGCTAAAGACAGCTCAGGAAGGTAAAAAGGAGGCTCAACTCAATAGCAGCGAAGTCTCTTACTCAGAATCTCTGGAGCCATGACAGCAGCAGAATGACCAATGATAAGATAAGATCCAGATGGACGTGAGTGTACATCTGAGCTCTCTTACTGTCTCACTGAGACTCTGGGAAGGTTCATGAAATGCTTTGGGCCTCAGTTTTCTCATGTGTAAAATGGAGATGATGACAATAATAACAACAACAACAATAATAACAATAAACGTGCCTTAACAGACTACCTCTGGGAAGTAAGTGAGCTAATGTTTGCAAAAACACTTAGCAGAGTGCTTGGCAGATAATAAGTATTCACTAAGTGAGTGTGTGTACACATGCACACACATGCTTGCACATACGTATAGAGGAATCATGCACATATATGCATACACACATATATGACACTTCTTTCATTGCATCCTAGAGCTCTTCAGATACACAGATCCCTATGCAGAACACGTTGTGACATCAGACTCATCTTTGTACAGTTCTTCAGGGCTGACAAGGATGATAAGTTAATCAAAGGAGGAGACGGAAGAAATAAAATCTGAGGGATTGAACAGAGATGACTCCCAGGACAGAGATGAGTTGGACAAATGCCCCAGTGACAAACTGCCAAGAGGTCAGTTTCAGCTGGAACCTAAGAGTCAAGCCTGAAGAGCCGACAGAAGGAGCACAGTCTCCGTTAAGAACAGGTGCAACAGATAATACAATAGAAAACTATGAATACAAGAAAATATATCAACATCAGAAAACAATATTATCAGAGAACATGAAGATTAGGGGCCAGCCAAAAAAGATTAGGGGAAGAAAGCTAATTATATAAATGCAAGTCCAAAGGCCTTCCAATATGCTCCAGTTCAACTGTGAATCAGAACTGTGCTTCCCGAGCAGTGGCGGGGGTGGAGATTAAGCAAAAAGGCCTTTCTTGTAAGCACAGCTTGGTAAGTGTACATGACTGTGTTTGCTGACTTATCCTTAGGTTTGTGTTAATTTTCTTAACACCATGGTAGTTTCCTATGCTCTAAAATCCGGGCTGGCAAACTATGGCCCATGGCACAATTGGCAAACTACGGCCCATGGCACAAATCAGGCCCACTGGCCATTTTTGTCATTAAAGTTTTATCAGCACACAGCCATGCTCATTTGTTTATGTATCATCTATGGCTGCTCTTGAACAACAGCTGAGTTGAGTCAGATGTCATATGGCTTAAGAAAAATGTTTACCATCTGTGCTTTTAAAGAAAAAGTTTCCCAGCCCCTGATCTTAATCCACTGGTATAATGTTATATTTCCCATGGTTTAGGACTAAGAATTAAGCACAGAGTTATATCACTTAAAGAAGATACACTTTCTCATTTGGCATAATGAAGCTTATTAGGAAAACGTTCTGCATCCCACTCTGGTGAGCAGCATTTGTAGTCTTAAAAGCTAGCAAGCAGCCATCTAAGAAGCATCAGTTGGTCTAAATCTACCTAGAGTAAAGGAGAATGAAGAGTATCAAAGGCACAAAGACATAAGGAAACCATAAATCCAAGAGACAGAAAGGGCCCTATAACCAGAGACTACATCAACATGAGACCAGACAAACTAGCTGGTGCCTGGCCACCACCAAAGACTACCCTTACAGAGAACTCAAGAAACAATGCGTGATGGAGCAGGAGAAATGTGGGGTGCAGAACTCAAACTCTAGTAAAAAGGGCCGGACTTCATGGTCTGTCAGATTGGAGAGTCCCTGGAAGATATGACCCGCCCAGACTCTGTTAGTGCAGAAAGGAAACATCTCCAGAAGCCAACTCCTCAGTCTAAGACTGAACTGGTCTGTAAAATACTGGTGAAGAGTGTGCTTCTTGATTTAAGCAGATACAGGAGACTTAATGGGCAGATCCTACCCAGAGGCAAGATGAGATGAAAGAAGGGGAAAGGAACTGCTGGAAGGGACATAGGAAATTTGGGGTGGAGAGGAATGTGCTGTCACAGTGTGCGGAGAGCAGTTAGGGTCATATAACAAAGTGTGTTTAAGTTTTAGTACGAGAAACTGACTCAAATTGTAAACTTTCACTTAAAACACAATTAAAAAAAGTAAAAGAGATCCTTCCTCTGATACTTTACATGAGGACACACAATATGACCAGCAATAGAGATAGATACACATACTCATATGCATGGTATATACTCTGATGGTGTATTAAGTGATTTAGCTGCAAATCAAAAGTTGGGGAGTTCAAATACACCAGCTGCTCCTTGGAAACTCCATGTGGAAGTACTCTGTCCTATAGGGTTTCTGTGAGTCATAATCAACTTGATGGCACTAAGTTTTTTTGTAATCCCAGAAAGCAGTTAATTTTAAAACAAACTAAAAGATCTTAGACTCTATTACAGGATCTTTGATACCAGATATCCTTTTTTTAAAAAAAAAAAAAAATGCTTTAGGTGCAAGTTTACAGCTCGAGTTAGTTTCCCATATCAAACTTTTTACATACATTATCATGTGACCCTAGTTGCTGTCCCTGTAATGTGATCACACGTTCCTCCTTTCCACCCTGGATTTCCTGTGCAAATTCAATCAGTTCCTATCTCTTTCTACCTTCTCATCTTCCCTTCAGACAGGAGCTGCCCATTTAGTCTCTTATATCTACTTGAACCAAAAAGCATACACTTCTTGAGTATCATTTTATGTCTTACAGTCCAGACTCTTCTTTGTCTGAAGAGTTGGCTTTGGGAATGGTTTTAGTCATGTATTAACATAGAGTCCAGGGGCTGTGTCTTCTGGGATTCCTCCAGTCTCAGACTACTAAGTCTAGTCTTTTTACTAGAATTTGAGTTTTGCACCCTACTTTTCTGCTGCTCCGTAAGGGACTCTATTTTATTGCCTATTGTGAGGGTTATTGGTGGTAGGGAGGAACCATCTAGTGCTTCTGGTTTGAGGCTGGTGGAGTGTCTGGTACATGTGGCCCCTTTTGTATCTTGGAAACCCTGGTGGCCTAGCGGTTGAGTGCTACATCTGCTCACCAAAAGGTTGGCAGCTCAAATCTTCCAGGCACTCCTTGGAAACTCTATGGGCAGATCTACTCTGACCTCTAGGGTCACTATGAGTCGGACCCAACTCGAGGGCAATGGGTTTGGTTTTGGGTTTTGTCTCTTGGAGTAATATTTTTCTTGTGTCTTTGGTGTTCTTCATTTTCCTTTGCTCCAGGTGGTTTGGGAACAACTGATGCATCTTAGATGGCCACTCGCTGGCTTTTAAGACCCCAGATACCACTCACTAAAGTGGGATGCAGAACATTTTCTTAATAAAATTTGTTATACCAAGTGACCTAGACGTTCCCTAAAATCACGATCCCAGATGCCGGCTCCTGCTACACTGTCCCTTCAAGTGTTTGGTTGAGTTGAGGATACTTCTTAGGTTTTGGTTTAGTCCAGTGGTGCTGACTTCCCCTGTATTGTGTGTTGTCTTTCCCTTTACCTAAGATAATTTTTATCTACTATCTAGTTAATGAATTATCCTTTCTCCCTCCCCATTCTCATCAACCATCAGAGAGTGTTTTCTTTGGTGTTTAAAACTTTTCTTGAGCTCTTATAATAGTTGTTTCATACAATGTTTGTCCTTTTGTAACTGACTGATGTCACTCAGCATAATGCCTTCCAGCTTCACCCATGTTATGAGATGTTTCATGGATTCATTGTTGTTCTTTACCATTGTATAGTATTCCACGGTGTGAATAGACCATAATTTGTTTACCCATTCATCTCTTGATGGGCACCTTGGTTGTTTCCATATTTTTGCTGTTGTGAATAGTGCTACAGTGAACTTTGGTATGTGTGTATCTATCCTTGTGACAGCTTTTCTTTCTCTAGGATATATTCTAAGGAGTGGGACTGCTGGATCGTTTGGTACTTATATTTTTAGCATTTAAAGGAATCATAAAATAGATTTCCAAAGTGGTTGTACCATTTCGTATTCCCACCAACAGTATTCTAGTTTTTCCACAACCTCTCCAACACTTTTTCTGTATGTGTTTTTAATTAATGCTAGTCTTGTTGGGGTGAGATGGTATCTTATTGTAGTTTTGACTTATTTGGGTCTCTCTAATGGCTAATGATCGTAACCGTTTCCTCATGTATCTGTTAGTCACCTGGATGTCTTCTTTGGTGTGATGCCCGTTCATATCCTTTGCCTATTTTTCAATTGAGTTCTTTGTCTTTTTGTGGTTGAATTTTTACAGTATCTTGTAGATTTTAGAGATTAGAGCCTTATTGGATGGATATGTGATAGTTATGTTTTTTTCCACCAATCTGTAGGTTGTCTTTTTACTCTTTTGCTGAAGTCTTTGGATGAGCATAAGTGTTTGATCTTTAGGAACTCCAAATTATCTAGCTTCTCTTCTGAGGTTTGTGCATTGTTTGTTATGTTTTGTATTCTGTTTTTGCCATATATTAGGATTCCTATCATTTTTCCTATTTTTTCTCCCATGATCTTTATCATTTTACATTTTATATTTAGGTCTTTGATCCATTTCAAGTTAGTTTTTTTGCATTATATGAAATATAGGCTTTGTTTCATTTTTCTGAAGATGGATATCCAGTTTGTTAAGGAATGTTTGTTAAAGAGACTGTCTTTTTCTCACTTAAACGGACTTTGGGCCTTTCTTAAATATCAGCTGCTCATTGGTGGATGAATTTACATTTGGGTTGTTAATTCTGTTGTTGTTCCAGTACTGGGCTGTTTTGACTACCCTGACAATATCATAGGTTCTAAAATCAGGTAGTGTGAGGCCTCCTACTTTGTTCTTCTTCTTCAGTAATATGTTACTTACCAAGGGCCTCGTTCCCTTCCATATGAAGTTGGTGATTTATTTTCCATCTCCTTAACAATTGTCATTGGAATTTGAATTGAGATTGCACTGTATCTGTAGATTGCTTTGTGTAGAATTGACATTTTCACAATGTTGAGTCTTCCTATCCATGAGCAAGGCAGGTTTCTCCACTTATGTAGGTCTCTTTTGGTTTCTTGTAGTTGTATGTTGTAGTTTTCTGCGTGTAGATTTTTTTACATTTCTGGTTAGATTTATTCCTAAGTATTTTATCTTCTTGGGGGCCATTGTAAATAGGACTGATCTGGTGAGTTACTCTTCGAAGTTCTCTTTGTTGGTGTAAAGGAATCCAATGAATTTTTGTATGTTTCCCCTGTACTGTGAAATTTTGCTAAAATCTATTAGTTCTAATTGTTTTCTTGTGGGTTATTCGGGGTTTTCTGTGTATAGGATGATACCAGATATTCTTAATTAATTCTAGTTTGTCTAACATTAAGATTATTGCAGTTGTGAACTACTAACTTAGTTCAACATAAGCAAACATGTATAACATTGATCAGTGTCATGAGTTGAATTGTGTCCCTCAAAAATGTGTATAGCAATTTGGCTAGGTCATGACTTCTGGTATTGTATGATGTTCCTACCTGTTATAAACCCTGCCTCTATGAGGTTAATGAAGGAGGATGAGTGGCAGTTGTGTTAGTGAGACAGGACTCAGTGTATAAGTTCATATTATGCTTTGAGGCAGTCTCTTAGGATATAAAGGAAAGGGAAGCAAGTGTAGGGTTGGGGACGTCATACCACTAAGAGAGAAGCACTGCCAGCAGTGTTTCCTTTGGACTCAGGGTGCCTGTACATCAGAAGCAACAAAGGAAGACTGATGATAGGGACCTTCCTCCAGAGCCAACAGAGACATCCTTCCCCTGAGCTGATGCCCTGATTTTGGACTCTTAGCCTACCTTACTGTGAGAAAATAAATTTCTCTTTGATAAAGCCATCCACTTGTGGTATCTCTTATAGCAGCACTAGATGACTAAAACAATCAGGATACTCAATGTCATTAAAATTCATTTCAAACTTCTAAATAACTGCTTCTTTGAAAACACTAAGCTCTATTGGATTTCTGGGTGGAGACTCAACAAATCAAAGTTGAGTTGTATTTTCATACCATTCAATGGTATACAAAATTTGGTATCAATAAATAAATAAAACAGTATGCCTCTTCAAAAGTTGCCAGAACCCAAACATAAAGGGTAACTGTCCACAATCAGTGACTCTGTGTTACTTGAATACACCCTAGTTGAGGACAGTGAGGGATCATGGAGAGAACCCAATGTGGAATTATGACCAACCTCAGGAAACTTAAGCTTGAAATGATTTTCTTGATGATTGTTTCCACCAATACAGGATCCCAAGCATCTGAACGAGTTGCTTACACATAGCATATGTCCAATAAATACTTGATGACAGAATAAATTACTGGAAAAGTATTAAACCAAGAACTGGCTATGAATTTTTTTTTTTTTTTGCTGTTGTTGAGAATACACACAGCAAATGTCACCAACCCAACAGTTTCTACATGTGTAATTCTGTGATGTTGCTTACATTTTTGAGTTGTATAACCATTCTCACCCTTATTTTCTGAGTTGTTCCACCTATTAACATAAATTCACTGTCCCAAAGGTTCCTATCTACCTTAGTTATCTAGTACTGCTAAAAGATAAATACCCAAAGTGGATGGCTTTATCAAACAGAAGTTTATTCTCTCACAGTCTAGGAGTGTAGAAGTTCTGGGAGAAGGCTTTTTCTCTGTCGGCTCTAGGGGAAGGTCCTTGTCATCAGTCTTCCTTTGGTCTCAGACTTTCTCAGCCTAGGAACTTCTGGTTCAGAAGAGTTGTTATGCTCCTCACGCTGCTTTCTTGGTGATATGAGCTCCCCCTGTTTCTCTCCTTGCTTTTCCCTTTTATATCTCAAAAGAGATTGGCTTAAGACACAATCTAATCATGTAGATTGAGTTCTTCCTTAATAACATAACTGCCACTAATCCCATCCATTATCATCATTGAGAGAGGATCTATGACACAGAAGAATCATATCATATGACAAAATGATGGAAAAACAAAAAATTTGCATAGCCAAATCAATACGCATATTTTGGAAGGTCGTAATTCAATCAGTGACATTATCTAATGAGATTAGTAGGTGGTAGAAAAGCCAAGCGGAAGAAATACATTTTTAATTCTGTTTTATTTCTATTGCATAATACACAGACAAGGCTACTTATAGCAACCATGTCATTCAATATACAAGAATGAATTTCGATTTGTACACACATTTTTTATGTTTAAATGTTGCTTCTGACATATGTGAACAATTCATCGTCTTAAGGTTAAACTTCTCCAGCACCTATCCAGCCATATACTCTCTCCAAAATCTGTCATACTGATCATTGACTTGGTAAACTGTTGCGTACAGTGAGAGCAGAGGCAACCATCAACTTAATTCCACCCAGATGATCTCATGGTCCCGATTAGCAAGATCAGATGACTGAGGTTTGACTAACTTGAAAGGGGTGGAGTGTCCAGGTAGGTTACAGTGAATGACTGAGGTGGCAGTGGTGAAAAGAGGGCATGCCAGTGGATAGTATTCTCCAAGGAGGCAGGATGCATTTGACACAGTGAGGCTGCGGGGCACAAAACCAGGATGACAGTTCCTACAATGAGATAAATGAAGACACCCACGAGGGAGAGAACAACAATGACTCCTGCTCAGGGCGGCTGAAGCCTGCCCACTGGCCAGGAAGAGTGCCTGACTAATTGCACCTCTGCCTGTCTCTATATGGCACCATTTGTTTATTGACAATCCTCTTCTTTGTCCTGAACAAATTGACCCATTTGCTTCACTTTGTACATTTAATTTTCATCTGTATATTTGCAAAATACCCCATTGGTGTTCATTATGGCAAATTAATATTGGTGTTTCTATGAGACAACCATCAGCACTCATTTTCACTAACTCTTTTCCACCTTTCCCCCCATCCCTTGACTAATAGATATCATTTCAACAGTTTGACTAACTGCCATGTTATAGAAAAGGCAGTAATTTATACTGATGTAATGGCCGTGATAAAAATCATTTGTGTGCTGATTTTATAAATTAGGGTGGAAATGTGAGTGCCTCAGAAAAATGAAGTGCTACCACATGGACTCCACTGTTGCTAATGCTTCATACCTTTCTGGTTCATTAAACCAATTTCACGGGGAGATGAGTTAGAGGAAGAAGCTGTGCTGCTTATGAGATGCAACAATGGTTTATTGAAAGAAATGGGGCTTAGATTAAATTAAGTGCTACTTGAGAAATATGGAAATAGAAAAACATTCAGATTTTAGATGGGCAATTCAAAAATATGATAAGATAGTTCTTTCATACTCCAAAAAACTGGCTCATCGTAATTTTATAGAACTGAATTTGCAGGCAACTAATTAATATTGAAGTATTTCTTGAAAACTACCCTTACAAGTGGGAGAGCCTAAGAACGAGTATGTCCCATTTCCATTTTGAAATCTTGTCAACTCTAAACGTTTTTTTTGGAGTTATTCTGATAGAGTTGGGATCTTTACACATGTTGGCTCGTTCTTGAGAAGTAAATATCACACTTAAACAAAAGGAGAGGGTACAAGACGCAGGTATGCAGCAGAAGGTAGTCAGGACACTCATTGGCAACTGGCAACCACCATACCTCAGTGGTTGTTCTGTTCCCCTGTTTCCTTGTCTCAGGTGGGAACATCACTAGACGAATGCAGATTTCTGGTAGTTAGCATGTCACTGTCCAGTTTTGTATAATGCCCTAAACTGGAGTGGAGACACTGAAAAACAGAGCATTGGCTGGCATCCCCTTAGGAGAAGGTACCAAGGAACTGGGATGGAGCCATATCCATAGTTCATCTAAATTGCCTACTATTTCCAACATTCTCATGAGCTTGAAATTTTCACTTTCCAGCAACTAAACCCTATTTGTGCCCTGAATTGTGAAGGATGTAAATACAAAGGGATTCATTCAGTAAATAAGAGGCTTATGAATAGTTGGTGGCTTTCTTTTTTTTTTTATTGCAGAATTTCAAAGTCCAGCTGAAGAGCTGCCATTTTCCTCCCCCCTCACAATGAAATCTCTGTGTGTGAGTGACCCAACTCCTGGGGTTCAGTCCAGCTCTCAGATTAGCACAGAAAACACGTACAGACGCGACTTTCAACTTACTCTCTCCCACTGATGATAAAAGGAGTTGCAAAAAGTGTTCCTCCAAAATGAGAGGAAAGGATTTCAAGATTAGAATCTCAAGGACCATGTGGAAAGAGCCACAAACCATATTTCCACTCAAATGGGAAATTCATTGATGCAAGGTCTGTTGCCATCGTCTAGGAAATTTCAGGTTCAACAGACTTGGTTCAAACAGCTAATAATGCACATTAGCAATTATAGCAAACACTTTTCATCAGACTATCATAGAGGGGATTACAGCGTTTCTCTGGAGCTCATGACTGCTATTAGCCAATATGTATGTCCACCCTCATCCAGAAGGGAAGCATGTAGACCAAAGGCCTCTCAGCCTGTTGATGGTTTGCAAAGCCACTGTCATGGTTTCAAGCATGATACATATCATCCATTTAGCCTAATAGTAGAGAAACAACTTAAAGAAAATCAAGCTTTAGAGAAATATCAGAAGTTGATGTAGATACTTCTGCAACTTGGCCTTCAACTAACCGGTCATCTGAAGCTTCAACTTCCTGGTCCACAAAGTGAGATCTCTGACAACTGCTTGAGAGTTTATGCCAAAGTTTTCTTATGCCTATCTGCTTAGTTCTACGTCCTCAGCTAAATTTTTTAGAACTCTAAAAACTTTCACTTGTCACCCATGATGTGCTTTCATTGCCTAACTGCCACGTTAGCTCTAGAGTGTAGTTCTCATATTTGTTTCCCTGTGACTATCACCTGGTAGGAAACCCTGGTGGTGTAGTGGTTAAGTGCTATGTCTGCTAATCAAAAGATCAGCAGTTCAAATCCACCAGGCCCTCCTTGGAAACTCTATAGGGCACTTCTACTATGTCCTATAGGGCCTCTATGGGTCAGACTCAACAGCAACGAGTTTTGGTTGTTTTATCACCTTGTGAAATACACACACATCTACGTTGATGCCTGATTCCATACCCAGAGATTGTGAGTTTATTGATTTGGTGTGACCTGTACTTTAGAGTTTTAAAAAAGGTTTCCTAATTAATGTGCAGGCAAGTATGGTGGTAGGACAACTCATCCTAGAAAAAGTGCTACATACCTCACTGCTTAATGTCACTATGGCCACCTTTGCAATGCTCCCCTTGGGAAACTATGCACCAACACCAGTGCCTATTCCACCCCTCAAAGCTGTTTTGGACCTCTTTTTCTGGAATGGCCATCAGAGCAGTTGTTGGATAAAGTTTGGCAATTAATTTCATGAACTCATCCTAGGAAAAAGTGTTTTGAAGGATGGACTAGGTGCTGGCATCAGTACATAGCTTCGCATGGGGAGTAGAAAATGTTGCTGTTATTGTTCGTTGCCTTAGAGTTGGATCAGTCTCATGGTGACACTATGTGTAACAGAATGGAACATTGCCCAGTCCTGTGTCATTTTTAGGATTGTTGACATGTTTGTGTCCATTGTTATGGCTATTGAGTCAATCCATATCCCTGAGAGTTTTTCCCTTGTTTTTGCTGACCCTCTACTTTACCAAACATGTTGTTTTTTTCTAATGATGACTTTGTCCAAAGTAAGCAAGAGAAAATCTTGCCACCTTTGCTTCTAAGAAGCATTGTGTTTGTACTGCCTCCAAGACAGATTTGTTCATTCTTCTGGCCAAAACCAAAGAACCAAACTCATTGCTGTTGAGTCAATTTGACTCATAGTGACCCTATAGAGTGGAGTAGTACTATGTCAAAGGGTTTCAAAGAAGCAGCTGGTGGATTTGAACCATTGACCTTTTGGTTAACAGCTGAGCTCTTAACCACTGCACCCATTGGGGCATATTCAATGTTTTTGTCCTACGCAATTTGAATGCATTGATTTTTCTGCTGTCTTCTTTTTTCACTGCCCACCTGTCTCACACTTATGAGGCAACTGAAAAGACCATGACTTGGGTCAGGCACACCTTAGTCATGAAAGCGATGTCTTTGCTTTTTTAAGAGATAGTGCAAGTATCCCCCAAATGTACCTTCATATCCTGTTTGAATACAATTTCAGAAGGTTTAAAGAACCCTGAAGCCTGTCCAAGAGAATCTTGGACTGAAACCTTCTGTTCTACATGATGAACAGGGGCCCGGGCTCCTGGAGAAAAACACTGACATCATTTGCCTTATTGTATTAATAATCACACACATTTGCATTGCATTTAATGGGGAAGCATTTTCAGATCTCTTATTTCAGTGTCATAACTACTTTGTAAGGTGAATATTTTGGTCCATAGTACATACACAGCTTAAGTCACTTATCTGTTGGACTCTGCATTATGCCATAACTGTAGGTTAAGAAATAAAATTTTAATCATACCAATTATTTGGCGTTGTGTGGCCATGAAAATCTATAGCATCTGAATTAAGATTTTGAAAATGAAATCATAACAAATTGATTAGGTATGTAAACACCGTAATGAAGAGGCAATACCAAGAGGGACAAGAGAAAACTGGTTGACTGTTCTTTTTCTGAGGACATGGTCCTGTGTTTTCCTTTATTCCTCGTGTTCCACCTCAGTTTTCTCACCTGCAAAATCACCAATGAGAAAAGCTTTAGAGATACGGCAACACAAACTATTCCTCCTTAGCCAAGTAAAATACAGCAAGGCACTTAAACTCTCGGGCCTCAAATTTCCTATGCTTTATATGGAGTTAATAATAGTAGCAACCTGGAAGAGATGTTGAGAGGATTAGATAAAATCATATATGTAAAGCACTCAGTGATTGAGTAGTAGGTGCTGTATAAATGATAGCTCCCTGTCCCCCTATCAAGAACCATACAGCTGTACATATAACACTCTGCTTCCCCAAATGCCTCAGATATGCAAGAATGGTGTTTCTAGAAATCATGAAACACTGTGAGCTATTTCAAAGTATTGAAATCATACAGAGTACAGTCTCTGATACTAATGGAATCAAACTAGGTATCAAAACCAGAAAGATGACAAGAAACTCTGTAAACACTTGAAAATCAAATAACATACTTCTAAATAATCTATGGATCAAAAAGGAAGCCTTGAGTGGAATTTAAAAATATAGAAAACTGAATGAAAGTGAAAATGCAATTTATCAAAATATGTAGGATGTAGCTAAAGCAGTGCTGAAGTGGAAATTAATAGACCTAAATGCTTACAAGACAGGAATGATCTCAAATCAACAATCTAAATCCCTACCTCAAGAAAACATAAAAAGAGCAAAATAAACCCAAATTAAGCACACAATAATAATCTAAACAACCCCAAACCAAACCCAACCCAGTGCCATCAAATCAATTCTGACTCATCGCGACTCCATAGGACAGAGTAGAACTGCCCCATCGAGTTTCTAAGGAGCACCTGGTAGATTTGAACTGCCAATCTTTTGGTTAACAGACACACTGCTTAACCACTATACAACCAGGATTTCCAGCAGAAAGAAAGAAGTGATAAATAAGAGAGCAGAAATCAATGAAACTGAAAAAAGAAAAACACTAGATAAAATCAATGAAACAGAGCACTGGTGCTTTGGGGAAAAATCAATTAGATCGATGAACCCATAGCAAGAATGACATAGATAAAAAGAGAAAACACGTAGTAAACCAATATCAACAATGAAACAGAGAGTATTACTACAGATCCTGTATCTGTTAAAAGGAAAAAAGGAGAATACTACAAATAACTTTAGATTTATAAATTTGACAATCTGGAAGAAATAAACCAACTCCTTGAAAACTTCTAAAACTTGACCAAAATGGTTTAGACATCCTGAGTGTTCCTATAACCATAAAGAAACTGAGTTTGAAATTAAAAACTTCCCAAAAGGAAACCTCTAAGCTCAGGTGGTTTCACTGGTGCATGCTACCAACTGTTTAAAAAAGAATCAACATCAATGTTACATGATTTCTTCCAGAAAATAGAAGAGAAAATACTTTCCGATTCATATAAGGCGAGTGCTACTTTGACACCAAAACCAAAGACAGTAAAGAAAGAATCTGCAGCCCAATATCCCTCATGAACTTATACTTGAAAATCCTAAAAAAAAGCAACCCCAATACAGCAATATATCAAAAAGAATTATGTGTCACATCCAAATGGGATTTATTCCAGGGATAGAAAGCTGGTTTAATATTAAAAAAAAAAAATCAATGTAATCTGTCATCTAAGCAAGCTAAAGAATAAAAATCATGACATCATGTTAATTAATTCAGAAAACTCATTGGGCCAAGTACAATATCTATTCATGATTTTTGAAAAAGAAACTTCCAACAAATTAGAAACAAAAGGAGACTAACCAAACTCAATAAAGAGCATCTATAAGAACCATACAGTTAACATCATACTTAATGGTAAAAGGTGAAGACCCCCTAAGATCCGGAACAAAACAATGAAATCTGCTTTCACCATTCTTATGCAACATGGTAATAGAAGTTCTAGCCCTACAATAAGGCAAGAAAAGGAAATAAAAGGCATACAGATTGCAAAGCCTGTTCCTGATTTGCAGAGTACATGACAGTATACATAGAAATTGACACACACACAAAAACTCCTAAAACTAATAAATGAGTTTATCAAGGTCATAGCTAAAGATCAACACAAATATTAATCACATTTTCACTATACTAACAATGAAGATGTGGAAGCCAAAATTAAAAACACAATACCATCCACAATTGCTTCACAGAAAAATAAATACTCCAGTTTAAATCTAACACAATATGTATAGGACTTGTATGCTTAAAATTACAGAATATCGATGTAAGAAGTAAAAAAAAAGACTTCTAAATAAATGTTCATAAAATGAAAGGTTTAACATAGTAGAGATGTTAATTCTCCTCAGACTGTTCTACAGGTGTAATGCAATTCTTATCAAAAAGCCAACAAATATTTTTGTAAATAAAGATAAGCCTATTCTAACATTTATATGGAAAGGCATTGGTCCTGGAAAAGCTAAAATAATCTTTACAAAGTAGACTAAAGTGGTGGGAATCACTCTACTCAGTAATAAGCCAAAAAGCCAAGTGGCTTACTATATAACTATATTAGTCAAGACTGATATCGGCAGAGGGATAAACACGGATCAGTGGAACAGAATAGTGACCCTAGGGATAGAGCCATACCAATGTGCCCAACTGATAGTTGACAAAGGTGCAGAAACAATTCAATGGAGGAAGAATTGTCTTTTCAACAAACGGTACTGGAGAAATTGGACATCCACAGGCTAAAAAAAAAAGTAACCTCAAACTAAACTTCACATTTATTAAAAAATTAACTCAAAATGGATCACAGACTTAAATGTAAAAATGTAAGACTTTCAGGAAAAAAAGCATAGGAGAGAATCTTTAGGACAAGTTTTTAGACTTGATGCAAGAAGCACAATTCATCAAAAGAAATGTATGAAAACCTGAACTTAACCAAATTAAAATCTTTTGCTCTGAAAATGCTAGGAACTAATTTGAAATAGTATTCTTTTATTTAAAAAAGATTAATAAACTGTTAGCATGATCAGGTGTTTCTGGGTGTTGCAAATAGAGCTTTCATGGATTAGTTCCTATGGAGTGGTGAGTCGGTGAGTCCCCTGGTCAACTTGGCTCAGCAGCCTAGCCAGCTACAGGCCCAGGCTCTGTGCTATTGCAGGGCCTGAGTAACCTCCAGGGCATGCAGTTCCTGTGGCTCGGACTTTTCTAAGGGGTAAGTCAGCTGGAAACAACATAAAATGAACATGCCTACAGAATGCAGGCTTTGGGAAAAGCAGCACATTTAAGCAAAACTACGTCAAGAATTCTACAATAGCCTCACTTTTTGCAATTCTTACCATAGACTTGGTCACAATTTCAAATACATGGATAAAAATATCCCTAGGCTTGTTAAAACCCACTGATACGAAGAAAGCACTGACTTTGATTTCCGCGGCCCTTAAAACTCCCACGACACTCTAAGGAGGAGACCAACCTTTAGTGGTAGAATTGGAAACCCAAGGCTGGCCTCTTTGTGATAGAAGAAGTTGATTGCAGAGAACATTTTGGGCACCAGCTCAGACAGTTTTGAATTTCTCAATCCTGAAAGGAAAATTCTCTTAAGAGTTCTTTGGCCTTTCGTGTCCACTGGTATATTTGTAATGGGAGTGGCAGTGGGAGACTCCGAAGAGAGAACAGCCATTGCCTGGTTTCTGGAATTGGTCTTAACAAACAGGGACTGAGCCTACCGTGGCAGGAATGTTCTCTAATTGGCTTATCTAATCCTCATCACAATCTTGAAAAGAATAAACATAAGGCCGATAATTCAAAATTCAGGGACGAGAACTCACTTCTCTTGGGTGCTAACTGTATGTGCAATTTACTTACTAGGATAATGCTAGCAGACAGATACTATCGACAGTCCCATTTTGCAGAAGAGGTGACTGAGGCTGAGAAAGCTGAAATTTGGGACTTGTTAACCTCTTCCAGGCTTAGTTTTATGCAGTTTAGGCTCAGGTTCTCTCTCTCTCTCGTATCCTGCAATACAAATATTTCTTAATGGAAATATTCCAGAATATGAATATTCCCCAGGATTCAACATTTACCGGTCAAAACAATGTCTGCACAGCCTTGCCACCCACTAAGGACAGGCAGCCAGAGCTGGTGGTGGTCCCAAGAAGCCCAGCGACAGGACTTGCTGTAGCTCTGAAACAAGGAAATCAGGGTCAAGATTGGCACAATGTCAAGGGGTGAGGGAAGAGGGAACAGAACTAGAGCCCTAGCTAGCATTTTCGGTGCCTGGGACTAGCAGCGTGAAACCTGACTTGGCTTCAGTGGAAGCCGATCTTGGCAGGGGGTGGGGCAGCCCTGTGCACAAAAGATCCCTTGGCTTGTGTGTTTCCAGCCCTTGACCTCAGGACCCTTGTTCCATCCATCTCTGTGACTGCCAAAGGGGCTGGCCCAGGGCCAGAGTGAGGATTCCAACTGAAATTAGAGAGGTACTGGGAGAAAAAAGGGATGTCCTCTAAATTTCTGTGCTCCAGTGACCTTACCCTAGCCAGGAGTCTGGAAAGAACAGAGCAGAATGTTGGACTGGGAAGGGAGGTGAGGGTAAGCCAGAGGACCGGCCGGAAGAATAGGGAGAGGTAAGGGGCCACAAGTCACAGTGTGGGATATAATGAGTTCACCAAAAGAAGAGAAGTTTTGGTAACTGGAAGACATTTTCAGAGTTAAGATATTAGAAGTGAGGGAGGCAACTGGAAATGATAAGCAGTGGTTGCTTAAGCAGATGGGAGACCCAAATAATGGGATCAAAATGGTCCATGAAATGGGCAAGCTATTATTTGATTCCACAAGCTTTTATTGAACACCTATTATGTGCCAGTCAGTATGCTAGGCCCTTGGGGTACAATGGTGAAACAAGACACAGTTCACACACTTCCTCAAATGTAGGAGGCTAGTGAGAAGATAGGAGCGATGGTGATGCTCTGGTTAAGAGCTCACACTGCTGAGCAAAAGGTGAGCAATTTGAAACCACCAACCATTCCTCAGAAACCCTACAGGGCACTTCTACTCTGTCCCATAAGGTTGCTATGAGTCAGAATCAACTAGGTGGCAAATAATAACAACAACAGGGGGACATATGGCTGGAACGCTCCTTGGAAGAAAGGATGGCAGGACTTGATTTCACGTTTTTTGAACATGTTATCAGGAGGGCCCAGTCCCTGGAGAAGGACATCATGCTTGGTAAACTAGAGGGTCAGCAAAAAAGAGAAAGATTCTCAACAAAATGAATTGACGCAGTGGGTGCAACAACGGGTTCAAGCGTAATGATGGTGAAGACGGCACAGGAGCAGGCAGTGTTTTATTCTGTTGTACATGGGTGGCTATGAACGGGAACCAACACAATAGCACCCAACAACAACAACAGTGGGGAGATGGGAGGAAGATAAGCAGACCAACAACAATATAAAGTGGAGGTGCTCCAGAGTGAGTGAAATGAGAATGGAAGGGGGTTTACCTGTGGCCAGAAGAAGACACTCTGTGAGGTGGATTGACAAATTGGCTGCAACAATCGGCTCAGACGTAACAGTAGTGAAGATGGCACAGGACCAGCTGTTTTGTTCTCTTGTACATAGGGTCACTGTGAGTTGGAATCAATGTTGAGGGCACCTAACACCACCAAGGCTGAGGCAGGGGAGAGAGAGAGTGGGTAATGGAGAGTTATTGCTTAAGGGATATCGACTTTCTTTTTGGAGTGAAGGAAAACTTTTGGAAATAGACAGTGGTGACAGTTGCATGCCATGATGAATGTATATACAGTCACCAAATTATACACTTAGAAGTTATAGAACAGCAAATTTTATGTTATATGTATTTTTATCACAATGAAAATTTTTAAAAATCCCATGTGGGTCTTTGTTACCTACAGGATCTAGATAAAACTCTGAAACCTGAATTTCAAAGTTGTCTATCCTCTGACTACAGGTAAACTCCCTTCCATTTCTAGTTCCTGTCAATGTGCAAAACTCTCCTTCTTCCCAAACGAGCTTTCCAACTACTGGGTCCCTTGTTTCCATTCGCCCGTCTTTCCTACCCTATTTGCCTTCTGAGCTTCACTTTTGGGCAAATGACGCCCTTTTGTTCTCCTATAGTTGATTGGCCTGAGGTGCACATTCCTCTTGGGTGTTATTTTCACTTTATTGGCCTGTCTGTTGTTTGGCCATAATGTATTCTCTGGGAGTGGGTTCAGGTCCAAGTTTGAAGAGTGTCTAAAGGCTACAGTCTCAGGGGTTCCACTAGGTTTCATCAGATGAGTAAATCAGGTCTTACTTATGACTTAGAGTTTTGTTCTACATTTTTCTCCCACACTGTTCAGGACACACTATTGTGACAGCATAGTCAGTAGTGACAGCCAGGCACCATCTAGTTTGTCTAGTTTCAGGCTAGTGGAGGCCGTGGTTCTTGGGATGGGTTCATTAATCTTTTGGACCAATTGTTTCTTTGAGTCTTGTTTTTCTTCATTCTCCTTTGCTCCAGACGAGAAGAGACCAATTGTTGTGTCTTAGATGGCAATTTGCAAGACCCCAAGCAGTACTCATCAAGGTAGGATGTAGAAATTGTCTTTATGAGCTACTATGCTAATTTATCCTAGATGACCCCCAAGGCTACGGTCCTATGCCTTCAAGTCTAGTGATTCAAACTTGCAAGGCATTTGATTATAGTTAAGAAGTTCTCATGACTGTGCCCTCTGCGTGTTCTGTTGTATATGTGATTACGTTTGCAGTACATATACATCTGTATGTAGAAATATCTACTGCCCAACTTACCTATGTTCTTGACTGCTCCCCTATGCCATCCCACATCTGTTTAGCATACACATCTACCTATGGATGCACTCATAAGTTATTACTTGTTATTTCTGTTGTTGCAGGATTGTGTATGTATTAGCTTTTACCTATCACTCTTGTGTATCTGTCAGTGTCTTCCTTTGCCTTGGATATTTTGTGCTGACTACCCTCATGTTGTTTACTGTAATTCCCTTCTACTATATAATTAGTGATTTTCCCTCCCTTCTCTGGTAACTATCAAAGAATACTATGAAAGTATTTGTCCTTTTGTGACTAACTTATTTCACTCAGTGTAATGTTCTCCATGTTCATCTTTGTGGTCAGATGTTTTCTGGATTTATCACTGTTCATTAACTTTGGGTAGTATTCCATTGTGCATATGTGTCACAGTTCATTTATCGATTCATTCCTTGATGAGCACTTAGGTTGGTGTAGTATTTTTGCTATTGATAGAAGCTTCAATAAACATGGATGTGCGTATGTCTATTCATGTCGTGACCCTTACTTCTTTAGCATATATACCTAGGAAGGGAGTTGCTGGGTTGCACGGTACTTCTATTTCTAGCATTTTAAGGAAGCACCGTACTGTTTTCCACAGTGGTTGTACCATTTTACATTCCCACCAGCAGTGCATGAGTGTTCCAATCTCCCCACAAATTTATCAGCGTCTGTTGTTTTCAGTTTTTCTGCTTAGTGCCATTATGTCTCGGGTACAATGTTATCTCATTATAGTTTTAACTTGCATCTTTCTAACGGCCAATGATTGTAAGCACCTCTTCAGGTATTTGTTGACTATCTGAATGTCTTCTTTGGTGAAGTGTCCATGTCCTCTGACCATTTTTTAATTGAATTTCTTTGCTGTTGTTGAGGCATCGAACCCTTAAGTTTTCCGTGAATTTTAGATATTAGTTCCCTGTCAGAAATGTCATTATCATTTTTTTTTAACAGGCTGTAGGTTCTCCTTTTACTCTTTTGGAAAGGTTTTTTGAAGTTCCAGTTGTCTAGTTTATCTTCTTCCATTTGTTCAGTTTTAGTTACATTTGATAGTCTATTTGGGTCATAAATTAGGGCCCCTAGGTTAGGCCGAATTTTTCCTTCAGTGACTTTTATAACTTTAGGTTTTATATCTAGGTCTTTGATCCATCTTTAGCCAATTTTTGTGTATGGTATGAGGTATGAGTCCTGTTCCATTTTTCTGGAAATGGATATCCAGTTTTTCCAGTACCATTTGTTAAAGATACTATTTCTTGACCACTTAATGGATTTTGATCCTTTGTTGAAGATCAGCTGTCCATAAGTGGATGGCCTTACTTCTGGGTTCTCAATTCTGTTACATTGGTTTATGCACCTGCCTTTGTACCGTTACTAGGCTGTTTTGCCTACCATAGCTGTAGAGTAAGTACTGATATTGTGAAATGAGGTCTCCTACTTTGTTCTTCAGTGATGCTTTGCTCATTCAGGGCCCTCTTTAGTAATAAAGTTGGCAATTAGCTTTACCATCTTGTTATAAAGAATGTTGTTGGAATTTAGATCCAGATTACATTAAGTCTGCAGATCATTTTGCATGGTATTGACATCTTTACAATGTTAAGTCTTCCTATCCACGAGAGTGATTTTTTTTTTCCATTTTTTGTGGGTCTCTTGGTTTCCTACAGTACTGTTTTGTAGTTTTTTTTGTAAAAGTATGTTATGTTCCTGGTTAAATTCATTTTTAAGTATCTAGTCTTTGGGAACACAGTTGTAGATGGTATCATTTTCCTTATCTCTTTTTCAAAGTTCTCTTTGTTAGTATAGAAGAATTCAACTGACTTTTGTATGCTGATCTTGCACCCTGCCACTATAAGGTCTGTCAATTAAGTCCGTGAACTTACTTGTTCTAAGTGCTACATACCTCATTGCTGAATATCACCATGCTCACCTTGGGAAGCTATGCACTGATGTCAGTGCCTCGCCTACCCTTCAAAGCAATTTTGGAACTTTTCCTTTAACGGCCATTGCACACAGTGGTACAACAGAAAGTTCACAAACTGAATTGTATAGTTGTCTTTGAGGGAGTTATTAGCTAGTAAACAAAACTATATTGGAACACCCTCCCTACTCACCTGACCTGGCCCCCAATAGCTTTTTTCTTTACTTGAAGATAAAGGAAATATTGAAAGGTAGACATTTTGATGACATTCAGGGCATCAAGGGTAATACAACAATAGCCTCTGATGGCCATTCCAGAAAAAGAGTTCCAAAATTGCTTTGAAGGGCGGACTAGGTGCTGGCACCGGTGTCTAGCTTCCCAAGGGGAGGACTTCAAAGGTGCCTGTAGTGATTCAGCAATGAAGTATGTAGCACTTTTTCTAGCAAGAGTTTGCAAACTTAATTATCCTACCTTGTATGCTGAATCCTTCTATCATTAGTTTCAGTGGCTTTCTTGTAAAATCTCTGGGATTTTCTATGCATAGGGTCATATCATCTGCAAAGAGTAATACTTTTACCAATTTGGATGCCTTTTATTTCCATTGCTTGCCCCATTTCTCTATCTAGGACTTGAAGTACAATACTGAATAAGAGTGGTGATAAAAGGCATTCTTTTCTGGATACAGTTCTCAAGGGGCATACTTTCAACATCTCTCTGTTGAGAATAATGTTGGCTGTTGGTTTTGGATATAAACCATTACATTTGCTGAGAAATTGCCCTTCTACTTGTATTTTGCTTAGAATTTTTATCAGGAATGTGTGTTAGATTTTATCAAACGTCTTTTCTGCATTAACTGATATAATCATGTGGTTCTTTTGTTTATTTATGTGGTGGATTAGGTTGATTGATTTTCTACTGTTGAACCATCTGTGAATATCTGTTATGAATCCTATCTGGTCATGATGTGTTATTATTATTATTATTTATGTATATTGTTGGATGCTATTGCAAGCTTTTTTTTTGAGAATTTTCACATCTATGTTCATAAGGGATATTGGTCTATAATTTTATTTTTTAGTGGTATCTTTGTCTGGCTTTGGTATTAGTGTTATGATGGCTTTGTACAAGATATTCCTTCCTTTTCCAAGTTCTGGAATAGTTTGAGTAGCTTGGGTGTCAGCTCTCCTCTGAATGTATGGTGGAGTTCTCCCGTGAAACCTTCTAGGCCAGGGCTTTTTTGTGGTTGTTGTTATTGCTGGAAGATTTTTACGATCTCTTCAATTTATTTTTTATTATAGATCTTTTCAAATGCTACTTCATTTTGTGTTTAGATAGATCGCATTTTTCTAGAAATTTCTCTATTTCTTCTACATTTTCATATTTGTTGGAGTACAGTTTTTCCTAGTATTCTGTTATGACTTTTTTCATTTCATTGGCTTTGTTTTGATATCACCTATCTCTTTTCTCATTTGAGTTGTTTGCATCTTCCCCTTCTTTCCCTTTGTCAGTTTGGCCAGTGGTTTGTCAATTTTGTTGATCTTTTCAACAAATCAGTTTCTGGTTTTTCTGAGTTTTCTTTTTTATTGTGTTTTAAGTGAATGTATACTATCTGAGTCAGTTTCTTATACAAAAACTTACACTCACTTTGCCATGGGATCCTAGGTGCTCTCCTCATACTGTGAAAGCAGACTCCTCCCCTCTACCTTGAATTTTCATGTCCATTCAACCAGGTCCTAGCCCTTTCTTTCTTCTTAACTCACCTCCAGATAGGAGCTGCCCCGTTAGTCTCCTGTGTCTATTTAAGTCAAGAAGCACACTCTTCACCAGTACAGTTTTATGTCTTATATATCAATTTAATCTTTGTCTGACGAGTTGGCTTCCAGAATGGATTCACTTCTGGGCTAAAAGTCCAGGGGTCATGTCTTCTGGGGACTGTCATATCATCAAATCTGGTTCTTTTACTAGAGATCTAATTCTGCACCCCACATTTGTCCTATTCCATCAGGGACTCTGTTGAGTTCCCTGTAAAGGGAGTCATTGGTGGTAGTTGGGCACCATCTAGTTTTTCCAGTCTCATGTTGATGTAGTTTCTGGTTTATGCAGCTCTTTCTGTCATGTGGGCTCATGGTTTTCTTATATCTTTGATATTCTTCATTCTCTTTTGCTCCATGTGGGTTGAGATCAATGGATATTTCTTAGATTGTGACTTGCTTTTTTGCTCATTATTTTTGTGTTTTCTGTTTCATTTGTTTCTGCTCTAGTCTTTATTATTTCCTTTCTTCTGGTAACTGGGTTTCTTTTGCTGCTCTTTTTCTATTTGTTGGAGTTGTAGGACTAAGGTATTGGTATTGGCTCTTTCCTCTGTTTTGATGTGTTTCATTTATTGCTATAATTGACCTCTGAGCATTGTTCTGGCTGTTTCCCAAAGGTTTTGGTATACTGTGTTTTCATTATCATTTTATTCTAGAGGTTTTAAATTTTTTTTCTTTAATTACTCAGTGGTTTTTCAGCAGGGTACTGTTCAGTTTCCATGTATTTGATGTTTTTCCTTGTCATTCCTCATATTGGTTTCTAATTTTATAGGCTTGTGATCATTTTGATGATCACAAGCATCATTTTGATGATCTTTCTTTAATTTACTGGGGCTTGCTTTGTGGCCTAACATATGGTTTATTCTGGATAATCATCCATGTATGCTGGAAAATAATGTGTAGAGTGCTGTTGTTGTGTGAAGTATTCTGTACATGTCTGTGAGGTCAAGCTGGTTGATTGTGCTTTTGGGATCTTCACTATCTTCTCTGAGTTTCTTTCTAGTTGTTCTGTCTTCCTTTGAAAGTAATGTGCTAAAATCTCCTACTATTATTGTGGAACTATCTATTTCTCTTCAATTTCATTAATTTGTCTTATGTATTTTGGAGATCTTTTTCTGAGTGTATAAATATTTATTATGGTAATGTACTCTTGCCCCATGCATCTGTCATTTTGCCTGAAGGAAGAAGTTCAAGCTGCACTGAAGGCATTGGCTAAAAACAGTCTCCATGAATCGAAGGAATACAAATTGAGATGTTTCACTAATGGATGTAATACTGGAAGTGCTCTTTCATCTGTATCAAGAAATTTGGAAGACAGCTACTTGGCTAACTGACAGGAAGAGATCCTTATTTGTGCCCATTCCAAACAAATGGGATCTAACTGTTAATATCACACACAAGTAAAATTTTGTTAACCCAAACCAAGCCAAGTGCCATTGCATTTAAAAGTGTTGCAGCAGTACATCATCAGGGAACTGCCAGAAATTCAAGCTGAATTCACAAGAGGATGGTGAATGAGGGATATCACTGGTGCTGTCAGGTGGATGTTGCCTGAAAGCTGGGACTACTAGAAAGATGTTTATCTGTGTTATATTGACTATGCAAAGGCATTTGACTGTGTGGATAATAACAAATTATGGATAACACTGTGAAGAATGAGAGGTCCAGAATAGTTTGTTGGATTCATGAGGAACCTGTGCATAGAACAAAAGACAGTAATTTGAACAGAAGAGAATACTGTGTGATTTAAAGTCAGGAAAGGTATGTGTCAGGATTGTAACCTTTCACATTTGCTCTGTATGCTGAGCAAATAATTTGAGAAGCTGGACAATATGAAGAAAAATATAGCATCGGGATTGGAGGGATGCTTGCTAATACCTTTGATATGCAGCTAACACAACCTCGTTTACTGAAAGTGAAGAGGACTTGAAGCACTTACCAATGAAGACCAAAAACTATATAGCCTTTAAGGATTACACCTTAATGTAAAGAAAATAAAAATCCTCACAACTGAAAAAATAAGCAACAACAGGATAAATGGAGAAGAGACTGAAGTTGCCAAGCATTTCATTTCATTTGGATCTACAATGCACACCCATGGAAGCAGCAGTCAAGAAATCAAATGATGCATTGCATTGGGCAAAGCTGCTGCAAAAGACCTATATCAAGTGTTGAAAAGCTAAGATGTCACTTTGAGGACTAAGGTGTACCTGACCCGAGCCATGTTGTTTTCAATTGCCTCATATGCACGCACAAGCTGGACTATGAATAAGGAAGGTCAAAGAATTAATGCCTTTGAATCATGGTGTTGGTGAAGAATATACCATGACTGTCAGGAGAATGGAAATCCCGGGAGTTAAGAGCTAAACAACTGCTAATCACAAAGTCAGCAGTTTAAATTCACCAAGCACTCCTGGGAAACTCCATTGGGCAGTTCTACTCTGTCCTATAGGATCACTCGGTCAGAATCAACTCGGCGGCAATGGGTTTGGTTTCGTTTTGAGCAGAAGAATGAACAAATTGGTTTCAGAGGAAGTACAACCAGAAAGTTCCTTAGAAACAAGGATGGTGAGTCTGTCTTACTTACTTTGAAAGGACCAGTTATTAGGAAGAACTAGCACCTGGAGAAGGACCTCATACTTGGTAGAGGGTCAGCTAAACAGGGAAAGATCCTCAACATAGTGGTGATGGCAAGGATGGTGCAGGACCAGGAAGTGTTTTGTTCTGTTGTAAACAGGGTCCCTATGAGTTGGAAGTGACTCAACAGCACCTATCAACAACAACAACAACAAAACACACACACACACACACACAGTATGTACATGTGTATCCTGTATACATACAGTGTTATAGATGTATACATGTGCATACAGCTTTTCAAATGATAGTTTTACGCTGCTACCCTTTTTAGGAAAGACCTACATTAGTACCTTTTTGCTAACCAAGAGAGACCTGGAAAGGATTTTCACTTTTACCAAAAAAGGTGAAAAGTGGAAATAGTGTTCATCGTTTGATTGGCAACAATATGTTGAAGAGCAGCACGCACCCTGACCAGTGAGAGTGGTACTGCCAGGTTCCTTCTACAAGAACTACACTCAGCATTCCTGCTTTTACTATATGTTAGTGTTATTTCAGGTTTTGTATGTTATTTGGTAAGATTTGCTTGGTTATTTTTTGGACCTGAGGATGCTAAAAACATTTTCCCATGTAAATTAGTGGTAACTGTCTCTTTCCTTTATCCCATTTAGGCTTACGAAATGTTTCACAGGAGCGCTCTATTTTCAAATAGTGGGAAAATCTGTACAACGGCTGTTCAGGTGTGAGTGAAATAACTACTCATTGCATTTTTTACTTGCTGATTTGCATTTCCCTGTGGGTCAGAATCCACTCGATGGTCATGGGTTTGCTTTGGGTTTTTTTTTTAATCTTTTTTTTTTTATTTAACGTGACTGAGTGAAAATGTACATTCCTGTATAAATTTACTGCTTTTGGTTTTTAGTGACTAATGACATTGAGTAAACCCTGGTGGTGCAGAGGTTATGACATTGAGCATTTTTTTCATGTGTTTTTTGGCCACTTGAACATTTTATTTGGAAAAACGTCTAACCAAGTCTTTTGCCGGCTTTTAAGTTTGTTCATCTTTCTGCTGTTGAGTTGCAGAAGTCCTTTAAATATTCTGGATATTAAACTTTTATCAGACATATGATTTCCAAATATTTTCTCTCATTTTGTAAGTTGTCATTTCACTTTTTTTTATTGTACTTTAGATGAAGGTTTACAGAACAAACTAGTTTCCCATTAATCAGTCAGTATACATAAAGTTTTATTACATTGGGTAACAACCCTACAACAGGTGTGTCTCCTATAAGCAGCACATAAATGGATTATGTTATTTTTTTTATCTACTTTGCTACTTTTTGCATATAGATAACCAATTACGCCAACACCATTTGTTGAAGAAACTGTCTTTTCCCCAGTTCACAGCATTTGGAACTTTATCAAATATCAGGTGTTCATAGGTGGATGAAGTTATATTTCGATTCTCAGTTCTGTTCCATCGGTCTGTATCTGTTTTTATGCCAACACCAGGCGATCTTGACTGCTGTGGCAGTACAATAGGTTTTAAGGTCAGGAAGAGTGAGGCCTCCCACTTTGTTCCTCTTCTTTAGTAATAACTTACTTATCCATGATTTTCTCCCTTTCCATATGAAGTTGGTGATTTGTTTCTCCACTTCGTTAAAAAATGTGGTTGGAAGTTGAACTGGGATTGCATTGTGTGTATAGATTGCTTTGGGAAGTATAGACATTTTCACAATGTTAAGTCTTCCTATCCAAGAGTAAGGTAGGTTTCTCCACTTATGTAAGTCACTTTTCATTTCTTATAGTAGGGTCTTGTAATTTTTTTGGTATATGTCTTTTGCATCTCTGGTTAGATTTATCCCTAGATATTTTATCATCTTGGAGGCTATGGTGTGATTATTGATATATATGCTGTGAGTATTGTCATTTTGATGCCTTTTTCTGGTGTTCCAGACAGTTCCTCTTCTGCACTCCATTTTCAGTGGTGAGTCTTTTTTCTTTACGTTTTCTTTTCATCATTTCCAGTATCTGTTTTCTTGAAATTGTTATGACTTTGTGTTTTGTTTTTTTGTTGTGTAGAATTACAGGTTTCTTTTGCAGTTACTCCCTTAGTCCCTTTATTAATCTAAAAGTAATCTGAACTTCAGTGTCTTTATATCTCCTTGACTTTCTGCACATCTAGAAGATCTATGTGTACTTTTTTTTACCCTCTTTTTCATATAATGTAGTTGTTGATTACAACCTGAAATCTCTGTATTTCTATTTTTGTTCATTCTTGTGGTATCTACATGCTCTGTTGAGTGTTTGATGTTTAAGTATATATCTGATCTTATTGATTTTCTAATTGAAGAAATTCCTTTAATGTGTGTTGCAATTTTGGTTTTGTTCTTGCAAGTTACAATTCTCTAAATTCCTGTTTATCTGTAACAGTCTTAATTTCACTTTCATATTTGGGAGACAATTTTGCAGTATATGTAATTCTCAGTTGGTAGTTTTTTCCCTCAGTGCTTTGTATATGTTATCCTACAGTCCAGCATGGTTTCAGCTGAGTAGTCTGAGCTTAATCTTAAGAACTTTCCTTTGTAAGTTATTTTTTGTTTAAGTCTGGCTGCCCTTAGTAGTCTCTCCTTGTCTCTAGTTTTATTTAGCTTGATTATAACATGCCTTGGTTTATTTATTTTTGGATCTATCTCGAGTAGGGTGCAATGATCATGCTGAATGGAGATCTTTTCATCTTTCATGATGTCAGGGAAGTTTTCTGTCAGCAGTTCTTCAACAATTCTCTCTGTATTTTCAGCTATCCTGCCTTGTTCTGGTACTGCAATCACTTGGATATTATTCCTTTTAATAGAGCCCCAAGTCACCCTTAGGGTTCTTCACTCTTACTGAGTCTTTTATCTGATTTTTCGTCATGCATGCTGGTGTTCTTTACTTTGTCTTCAGTCTCTCTAATGCTGCATTTCGTATCTTCTATCTCGCTCTTTTGACTTTCTAAAGAGTTATCAGGCTTGGTAATTTTGTTGTTAATCTATTGAATTTTGGAACATTGCTGCTCAAGCATTTCTTGCTATTTATTTAATTTTTCAGTGTACTCCACTGCATTTTGCCTGATCTCTCTGTACATCAATATTTTGTATTCTGTCTCTGATAGTTGAAGGAACTTCTTTTAGTCTGGGAAATCCACTGATACTTTATTTTGGGAGTCTTCAGAAGCCATAGTAGTCTGCTTGTTTAGGTGTTTGGAAATTGATTGTTGTCTCCAAGCCATCAGGAAGTCATTGCAGTTTAGGGGAGACTTAATAGTCTGGTTGACGTGTCTGGCGTCTCTCTTTTGGGGCTGGGCTGTAGTTTCTCCATGAAGTCTGATTATTTTCTGTTCCTTGATCTTACTGTCCTGCACTGGACTGCTACTACCACAGCCCATGGGTGGGCAGGTCAGACGTGCTGCTGCAGCTGCCGGGTGGGGGATCATGCCTGCTTTCAGCAGTGCCACCACCACTTCTGCCTCTGGACTGGGTTCACAGCCTCCTTAAGGCAGGTGGACACAGGCACCACTGCTGAAGCTGTCTGTGGGTTGGGGGAGTCCCTCAGGGAGCCTCAGCCTCAGCTCTCGGGCACAGGAGGAGTCACACTCACCTTTGCCACCATGGGTCCCTTTACAGCTGACATCCACTGCTTCCAGTTGTTCTGGTTGCAGGAGGAGCCCTGGCAGCGGCTTTCAGGGAGAGTAGGGCTGTGTGCGTGCCTTCTTCCCCACACCACTGCCTCTGTCTATGCTGCCTCTGGGCTGGGGCAGTTCTCTGGTAGGGGAGTGGTTGCACCTCCTTTATCAGCAGCTCCTAGGTCACATGTGCACCCTCTTTGTCACTGCCTCTGCTGCCTCTGGGCTGGTTGCCCACAGACCCTCAGTTGCAGCCATGGCTCATAGGCAGGGGAGGGCTTGTGCACGCCCTTAACACTGCTGGGGTGTGCACTTCCCCCAGGTAGCTGTCACTGCTGCTTCACGGTAATGCATGTTCCAGAAGCTGCCCCTGTCTCCAGGCTGTGTGCACTCTCAGGGAGCTGCCGGGACACTAGGGTGTTCCCATTTCACTTCTCCTAGTACAGCAGAAACTAAGCCTCCTTGGCCTGGACCACACTAGGGCCTGCAGGGCCACTGGGTCCTAATGCCATCTAATCGCTGGACTGGTCTCAAGCCCCTCTGACCTGTATAGAAAGCCTTTTGCCCTGGGCCGCTTTCTTTAGGCAAGTGTGGATCACCTTTGCTCTAGATCTGGTGGCATCTCTCAGTCCCATCCTCAGTTGGGGAGTTTTACTGTGTAACTTTACCTTCTGTGCATGGATTTCTCTGGAGCCATGTTGTTTCCTCTGTGATGGTCCTGTGCTCCTACAATCTTCCTGTCACCCAGTCTGTCCTTACATTTTTCTACCACACGTACTGGCCTCCTGGAGTGCCTGATTGCTTGGTTTGATTGACTCTCCTGGTCTTCATTTTCAGAGGGTTCGGCAGGGTCATGTGGCTACCCAGCATCTTGACTCTGTCCCTGACCCTGTCCTCCACAAGTTGTTCTTGAGTCTTCCTCCAATCCTGGTGCCTGGTTCTTCACATAGCCCAGCTTCTGGGATTATTTGCTTGGCACACAGACTGAATAGGTACAGTGGAAAGATACAACTCTGATGCACACCTTTCCTGACATTAACTAGTCCAGTGTTCCCTTGTTCTGTTGGAACAATGACCTCTTGATTCATGTACAGGTTCCTCAGGAGCATAGTTAAGTGTTCTAATATTCCCCATTCTCTGCAATGTTATCTATAATTCGTTATGATCCACACAGTCAAATGACTTTGACTAGTCAATAAAACGCAGGTAAACATCTTTCTGATATTCTCTGCTTTCAGCCAAGACTCATCTGACATCAGCAATGATATTACGGGTTCCACATTCTCTTCTGAATCTGGCATGACTTTCTGGTAGTTCCCCATCAATATACTGCTGCAGCCACTTTTGAATGATTTTTAGCAAAGTTTTACTTAAGTAATGATACTGTTCAATAATTTCCACATTGTGTTAGATCTCCCTTCTTGGGAATAGGCACAAATATGGATTTCTTCTGGTTGGTTGGCCTGGTAGTTGTCCTTGAAATTTCTTGGCATAGATGAGTGAGCACTTCCAGTGCTGCATCTAGTTGTTGAAACATCTCAATTGATATTCCATCAGTTCTTGAAGCCTTGTTTTTCACCAGTCCCTTCAGTGCAGCTTCAACTTCTTTCAGTACCTTTGATCCCCAAGCATATGCTACCTCCTGAAATGGTTGGTCATTGATTAATTCCCCTCCTTGGTAACCATCAAGGAAACCCCCGTGGTGTAGTGATTAAGTGTTATGACTGCTAATCAAAAGATTGGCAGTTGAAATCCACCAGGTGCTCCTTGGAAACTCTACAGTGCGTTCTACCCTGTCCTATAGTGTCTTTATGAGTTGAAGTTGACTTGATGGCAGTGTTTTTTGTTTGTTTGTTTTTTGTAACCATCAAATTGTTTCTTTTTATGTGTAAAGCTTTTCATGAGTTTTTACAGTAGTGGTCTCATACGATATTTGGCCTTTTGTGATTGACTTATTTCACTCAGCATAATGCCCTCTAGTTTTCTCCACGTTAGGAGTTGTCATCCAGTTTTGTCAGTACCTTTTGTTAAAGAGACTGTCTTTTCCCCATCTGATGGACTTTGGGCCCTTGTCCAAGAACAAGTGACCATGGATGGATGGATTTATATCCGAGTTCTCAAATTTTCTCTGCTGGTCAATCTATCTGTTGTTGTACCAGTACCAGACATTTTGTTTCAGGGTTGTGTCTTTTATAAAAGGCATATTGATGGATCCTGCTTTTTTATTCATTCTGTCACCCTCCATCTCTTTACTGTGTGAATTTAGGCCATTTACATTCTGTGTAATTATTGAGTGTGAGTTTCTTGCTGTCATTTAGTAGTGCTTTTTTTGGGGGGGGGGGAGTGACATTTTCTTTGTTGCTCTTACTCTCCTGTGCTGAATTACTTTGGTTTGTGAATTTCTTTTGTTTTCATAGGTTTTGTTTTGACTGAGACTTTATTTTCCTTCTTTATCTTGATGACTAATTTTGTCAGCTTTCTTTTTGTTTACCTTGAAATTTACCCTTATTTTTCCTAGGTTTGGACCATTGCATTATTACTTGGTATCACCTTGTTTTCTACTCTGTTAGAAAGGTCTATAACTACATCATTTATTCCCTTTTTTATTGTCCTGGTATTGTTGTCATTTACCTCTGTGATGCCACTGTTACCCTCTCTGGTTCCACATTGTAGTTGTTTTGGTTTGGGATAGTACTTGAGAGTTCATTTCCTAGGATAGTTTCTGGATGGTACGATCTTGCATCTTATATTCAGGCTTTATTCTGATGTTGCTTGTTCTCACACAAAAGGAATCTCTATAATAATTCCTGTAAGTTTGATTTGGTTTTTACACATTCTGGTAACTTCTGTTTATTTGAAAATGTCCTAATGTTACCACCGTATTTGAAATGAGAGTTTTGCAGGATACAGTATTCTTGGTTGGCAATTTTTTGCTGTCAAGGTTTTCTATATACCACCCCACTGCCTTTATGACTGCATGGTTTCTACTGAATAATCAGAACTTAGTCTTATGTTTCTCCTCTGTATGCAACTTTTTGTTTTTTTCAAGCTACTCAGAATTTTTTCTTCATCTTTGGTTTTAGCATGTGTGATTACGATACGCTTTGGTGATTTTTTGTTAGGATCTATCCTGTTTGGGGTTTGCTGAACTTCTTGAATGGTCAGCTTTTCATCTTTCATATTAGGAAAGTTTTCAGTCAGCAGCTCTTCAGCTGTTCAATGATCCTCTCTGTGTTTTCTTCCCCTGTTCTGGAACTCTGATCATTCACAAATTTTTGCTTTTGATTGTTTCCCACATAATTCATTCTTCATTTTTCTTCATTCTTTTTTCCCTCAGAGATGTATCCAAGTGTTTGTCTCAAATTTTGCTCCTGTCTTCCATCATTTCAAACCTGCACCACAGCCTTTTTATGACACTAGCCATTTCTGAACTCTTGTTCCTTATCTTTTGTATTTCTAATTGTTGTTTTTGTATGATTTCTAGTTGTGGATTTACTTTGGCATTTTGTTCCTGTACTATCTTCCTGAATTTTTCCATGTATTTGTCTACATTTTCCATGAATTTGTCCTTTTTTCCTCATTTTTGTCTGCTTTTTCCTTCAACTCTTGGATAGCTCTGACTGTTAGAGATTTGAATTCGCTGTGAGGTCATTTTAACGCCTTTCTTTTACTGGAAAGTCCTCTGCTGTTTTATTTTTAACACACACTGGAAACTTCCTGTCCTCTCTTAACGCGTTTTAATAATCGCTTTTGTTTTTTCCCACATTCTTCATTTTTCTTCATTCTTTTTTCCCTCAGAGATGTATCCAAGTGTTGGTCTGAAGTCTTTGGATTAGTCAGCAGTTATTTTCTTTGTTCATCAATTGCAGATCTGTTTTTATCTTTTTCCTGCTCTTTAATTTTATTTAGTTATGTCAGAGCAGATAGGTTGTGTGTTTTTTGTTGTTTGCACAACTGTGGTCATATTTTTCACCTCCTTGTTCAATGGGCAGGTCCAGTTGCTCAGCTATGATGCACCAGGGCAAGTCCAACAGATCTGTGTCCTGCCGGGTGCTCCTGAAGGTGCTTTGGATACTCTCTGTCTGCCAGCCTCCGTAGTGGGTGGTGCAAAATCAATTGGTACAGATCCTGCACTTCCAGGCCAGATGGACCACAGGAGCTAGCCAGGTGGCATCAAAGGCATAGCACCAGGGAGAAGATAGGGGTGGGAAAGCATGTACTTCTGGTTACCAGGTGCTTTATGAGGTCTCTGTGTGTCAGAATCAACTTGACGACAGCAGGTTTTGTTTTGTTTTGTCTTTTTTTAAGATTTCCATGAATCTGCTTTCCTGTGCTTCCTGTCTGCTGATCTCCAACAGGAGTCCCAGATGATGAATCCATGCTGGGTTAGCTGATAGGGGATGTCCTCATATATTTATTCTTGATCTCTGTTATTGCCAGTTTCTTATTCCATTCAGTGTTTGGCTGAGATCTTTGTCTCTCCATTTGACATGTGGGGTTCCAGAACTGATAACTGTCTCTGTTTTACGTAGTTTTTCAGATCTTTGCTGTGGATGGCACATCATGCACCTATCTATGGTGTCATGTTGGCCTGAAGTCCCTTATTTCACTTTCCTGATAGGAACTTTGATGCACAAAATTTTTCATTTAGGTTAAGACTAATTTATCTATTTTTCTTTTGTTTTTGCTCATGCTTCTGGTGTCGTAAGAATTGGTTGCCAAATCTAAGGTCGTGAAGATTTACCACTATGTTTTCTTCTGAGAGTTTTGAGGTCTTATCTCTTACATTTATATCTTTGATCCATTTTGTGTTAATTTGGTGTGAGTAGAGGTCCAACTTCATCCTTTTGCGTAAATAAATCCAGTTGTCCTAGCACAAGTTTTTGAGGTGATCATTCTTTCCGCTTAGAATGGACTCACCACTCTTGCAAAAATCAGTTGGCCATAGATGTGTGGGTTTCTTTCTGGCCCCTCAATTCTATTCCACTGGTCTATCTTTTTTGATAATGACTTATTTTTCCTCCTTGTTTCCTTTTGTATATGGTTTACAAAATATTTTATGTGTTTACCACGGGTATCACATTCAACATGGTCAATTTATAGCACTCTGGTTTGAACTGGTACCCTCTTACCACAAGAAACATATGAAAATTTTGTTCCTATAAATCTCTGTCCCACCCCCATTATGTTGTTGCTATCATACAGTATATGTTTACTATGTGCCCAATAATATATTTGTAATTAGTTCAACGCATTTGTCTTTGAAATCATGTAGGGTGCAAAAAGCAGACTTACAAACCAGAAATACAGTATACCAGAAATCTTTATCGTCTTATATGTCTTTGAGTTGCTTTTGGTATATTTTCATTTCAGCCTGAAGGACTCCCTTAATCATTTCTCATAGGGCAGGTTGGATGGCATTTAGCTTTTGTTTAACTGGGACTATCTTGTTTTCACCTTCATTATTAACAATATTCCTGGATATAGAAATTTTGGTTCAGAGAATTTGTTTTGTTTCATTTTTTTTATAACACTTTATGTGTATCATCTCACTGCATTCAAGATTCTCTATTTGCATTTGGCTTTTAGCAGTTTACTTATGGGTCTCAAAGACAATTTCTTTCAGTTTATCCCACTTGAAGTTCACTGAACTTCTGGAATGTGTATACTCATGCTTTTCACCCAGTTTGGGAAAGTTTTAGGCAGCATTTCTTCAAATACTCTTTCTGTGCCTTTCTCTCCTCTATTTCCGGAATTCTCATAATGTGTATGTTGGTCTGATTGACAGTGTGCTACGGGTTTATTAGGCTCTGTCCACATTTCTTCATTCTTTTTCTTTCTGTTCCCCAAACTGGATTATTGTAAATGTCCTGTCTTCAAGTATGCTGATTCTTTTTTTCTACTAACTGAAATCTGTTTTTGAATTCTTGTAGCATATTTTTCATTTCAGATATTAAACTTTTCAGCAGCAAAATTTACGCGTGGTTCCTTTTTATATTTTATATCTCTGTATTGATATCGATGGCACTTGGCTGGCTTTATTGATATTCTCATTTTGTTTATACATTATTTTCCTAGTTTCATTTAGTTACTTGTCTTTGTCTTCCTTTAGCTCTTTAAGCGTATTTAGGAAGTTTTTTTTTTTAGAAGTCTTTGTCTGGATGCACCCCTTTTTATTCTTGTGTTACCAGTGAGACTCAACTTTGTGAGCTCCATCATGGAGAGGAGGGGAAAGGAGACTGTTGGGAGGATGAGACATGTATGGAGCAGAGAGGAATAGTGTGCTGTCACCGGGCAGGGAGAGCAGTGGAAGCTGCATATAGGGGAGCATGTAAATTTATACGGGAATGTACATTTTCACTCAGTCATATTCAATTAAAAAAAAGTCATCTTTGGTGTAAGTCCATTATCTGGGTATCCTCATGGATGGTTTTGTTGTTATTGCTGTTTCATTTTGCTTTTGTAACTTATGATGGGCCATCCTTTCCTTCTTTGCATGCCTTGTGATTTTTTCTTGTTGCTGAAACTGGTACATGTGAATATTATAACTGTAGTTAACTCTGCAAATGAGATTGTTCCTCTTCTTGCAGGGTTTCATTCTTTTTCTTTTTTAAAAAATTGTTGAAGGCTATTATAGTCCAAACTATTTCTGTGAAGATTGTATTTCTTGTAGTGCATAGTCAGTGAAGTCTGTCTTCTTTTAGCTTGTGTTCAGCAAGCATTTTTACAGAGATTTCCTTGAACACCAGAAGAGAATAAAAAAATAAAAACCACCAAACTAAAAATGTATACCTCTTTCAGTCTTTGAAGGTTATCTGTGTCTTACCCCACCCCCAAAACACAAGCCCACTGCCACTGAGTCAATTCCAACTTATGGCCACTCTATAGACAGATAGACTTTCCAAGGAGCACCTGGTGAGCTTGAACTGCCAACCTTTTGGTTAGCAGCCATAGCAGTAGGCACTGCACCACCAGGGCTTCCGTCTCTGTGCTGGAGCATTCCGGTATTAGCCAGCCTTGCATGTATCCTGTGATCAGCCCAAGGTAATAGCTTAGTGTTTTCTTCGGTCTTTTCAGAGCATACATCGTGCTCTGAACCAGTGGGTAACACATAGGCAATTAAAAAAAAGGCCACAAAATTTTTCTATTGTTTGGATTGTCTTTTTCTTAATTCACCTCATGTTTTTCGGGGCTCTAGCAAAGTCGTTCTGACAGTTTCTGCGCGTCTTTTGCTATCTGTGCAGAACGGTATCCTTACGCTGCTGGCACTGTCATCTGGTTGAAGTCATTCCTAGAAGTCATTTTAAGAGGCAAGTGATACTCTTTTTTTCCCCCTGTAGTTTACAAGGAATTCTTAGTGCAAGGTCTAAGTAACGGCAGTGACAGAGGAAAGGTAGAAACAAATATTTGGAAGCTGTTTCAGAGATTCCAATGCAAGCTGAAGTTGAGATACAGGGCAAAGGGAATGCAAAGAGGGCGAATGAATACAAATCACACTGGAAATCAGACTCATAGGATTTGTCAACCAAATAAATAGGGGAGGAGGCAGAGAGAACAATATATCCACGATCCACCCTTTTTCTTGGCTCAGAACTTTTCTTCAGTTGACCTTTGGGTTAAAATAGAAGCTACTTGCCCCATGTAAATATGTAGGAAAACACAAAGAGATAAAAGCTGTAGCAAAATAAAAAACCAGTAAGATACTTCAATCATCTCTTCCATATCCCTGGCAGAATTATCCTTAAGCAAACCATGGGTGGGGTATAAAGAAGCACAGCCTATCCAAGGAGGAAAAAGTTGCTCCTACCTAATAACAAAAGTAATAACAATTCTAAATAATAATACTCCTTAATAGCTATTGAGCTCTTTCTTTGTGCTCTCAGTAAAGTGTTTTACATACAGTATCTCACGTAATCTTTCTAATAATCTCCTCTAGTAGGTGCTATTGTTTCTATTTTTCAGTGAAAAAAGAAGCTCTGGTATTTAGGTCACACAAGTTGAAATCACACAGCTAGTATGTGGCTAATTGGAGATTTAAACTCAGGATAATATGTCATGTTGCCAAAACTGTCAAACAAGCCCACTGACTAGATTTCAGCATCTTCTTATTCTCCAGGACGGTAGACTTATACAATACCTGGAATACATTACATTACTTGATGCTACTCATTAATGGAATAAACTGCCTACCTGAAGCACGTATGAAAAAATGAAAGCCAGTAGTAAATTTTTAAAAGTAAAAACTACCTATTTCCAGTTGGGGGAATGGGGATGATAAATGCTAAATCAGCAGACAACAGAACAGTTTAATGTGTTTATTACTTAGACCTGTTAAATGTGAAGGCTTCTTCTACTTCACGACTGTCGTAAACCAGATGTTGACTGTAAAATCAACCATAACATATTTTAAAAAGGATGTCTTTATTAAATTATGTTATTTTAAAGATAAGAAGGAAAAGAATCACATGCATCAGAAAATACTAGGGCCCACTGTATAATGGATTATTTGACGCTTCCTTTGTACTATTCACAAGCAATCCTGAAGTTCCAAAACATAATAAATTATAATTTTGTTGAGACACACTAGAACTGGCAGCAGGAGCCTAGCCTGGTCAAGCATCTTCATCTGAACACAGTAACTTTGTAAATTATCATATGTCAAATAATTCTCACTGAGATATAATGTCAGCAATATGATCTCCAAAGAAGGAAGGAAGGAACCCCCTTATCAGTTAGCCAGGACTTTTAAACAATGCATCCATTCAATGAAAAATCTAGAGTTATAACTCCCAGTGGACAGGCACCAAGTCATCAGAGAACCTGTTAGAATTAGTAACAGCAACACTAAATTTAAAATAACTAAGAATAATCTTAACAAGAAATGTGCAGGTGGTATGGCCAATATGAAGAAAACTAGGCCCCCCTGGTTTTGCAAGGTAAATATAGAAATGCGAAAAGGACTGTGCAGCCTGAAACCATGCAAAGCAATCTTAATAACCAATGGGGAAAATGACTATTGGTCCATGATATTTATTTGTCAAAAAAACCTTTCTAACTATTCATTCCATTATAAATGTACTTCTAAATAGTAAAACAAACAATTTATTTGTTATGTTGTTGCATGCCATCAAGTTGGTTCTGACCCACAGGGAAACACTGTTGGTTCCAACCCAAGACAGCGCACTTCTTGGTCGTGTGACATCCTAACAATCGTCACTATGTTTGAGCCTACCGCTGTAGCCGCTATGTCAGTCCATCTCGTTGCATGTCTTCCTCTTTATTAAAAACTGTCTACATTACCAAGCATGATGTCCTTCTCCAGAGACTGGTCCCACCTGACAACATTTCTAAAGTATATGAGATGAAGTTTTGCCATCCTCACTTTCAAGGAGCATTCTAGCTGTACTTCTTCCAGGACAGATTTATTTTGTTCTTCTGGCAATCCATGGTATATTCAATAGTCTTTGCCAACACTGTAATTCAAAGATATCAAATTTCCCTCTGTTTTCTTTATTCGTTTGTCCAGCCTTTGCATGCATATGATGCAGTTGAAAACACCATAGCTTCAGTCAGGTGCACCTTACTCTTCAAGGTGACATCTTTGCTTTTTGACATGTTAAGGATGTCTTTCACAGCAGATTTGCCCAATGCAAAATGTAACAAATGGTAGCTGCTGCTGTTTTATCTCTCCTAACACTGATCCATTCTGCCTTGTATGCAGTACGTCTGCTGTTAACCTCATTAGACTTTGAGCTTCTGGAGGGCAGTCATTGTGTCGTAGGACTTCAGCACCCAGACTGCCCTCAACAAAGAATTAACTAGAACCTGTAACAAGTCTTTATACAGTATACTCCTGAGTTTTAATTGTTCCAGCATTCCCTACTCTGCAGCATCCTGTCTAAGTATCTCTGTCATCTGGGACAGACTCTAGCACTGGTCGCGAGGGTCTGCTTTGCATCTCTGTTCATTGACAGTCCCTGCACTGGGCACTCTTGTGAATGCATTTGCCTATACTTTACCTCCCTGGTGCCTAACAGTCCCTATCACAGTATAGGATACACAAGGAATTGTTCTGGGTAATTTTTCTTCATTTTAGTAATATCAACAAAGTAATGGAATCAGAATATTTATTTCAAAGTTACCTTAAAATAATTTAATCCTATTTAATGAAATACTTCAGTACTTTTAATAATTTTATTACAAAACTTTGAGAAATATCAATCCTGTGCTACCTATTGAAGAAAAAAGAGGCTCCTTCTAGAAATTAGCAGAAAAGCCTCTTTTTCCTTGGAAAAGTAAGTTTTACAGGCTTGAACCTTATTCACTAAACAGCAACAGATCAATTTCTCTCTGTCCTAAATTTTGAGAAGAATGAGGAGTACAAGACAGCAACACCAAAACCCAGTAGGCCACATCAAGAATTCCTCAAAAAGTAGAATTTCCAGATAAAATACAGGATGCTCGGTGAAATCTAAATTTCAGATAAGCAATGTGTTTTTTTAAAAGAAAGATGTCCACTCATTAGACTTTGAGCTAATGAACAGACTTATACTCAAACTGATTTATTCCTCTAAAATTCCAATTTGACTGGAAGTCTTGTTTTTTCTAAATCTGGCAACCCTATTCACAAGCCATGTTTCTGGGGACACTTGGGGAGTCACAACTGAATCACTGCAATGCCTCAAGTTGAAAGCCTAGACTTCCTGTGTACACAACTGGCATTCAATAAATGTTTGTTGAATTGATTACAGAATAATGATTCTTAGTTGTTATATGTTGGCCACTGAGTTGTTTAACGGCATGAAGATGGACTAATGTAAGCTGCGAAAGAATTTGGACAATAAGGAGAATACAAAAAGGGAGGTGTGATTAACACTTTGTTAACCAAATAGGAGAAGCTCTTCTATTTGGAGAGGCGTCTCATGGCACTACTAGGAGGCACTTAAACCTTATTCTGACCTGTATATGTAAGGTTCCTAATTTTTTGGCTTGATGGGTGAATAGTGTGTGTGTGTGTGTGTGTGTGTGTGTGTGTGTGTGTCTGTGTGTGTGTGTCTGTGTGTGTGTCTGTGTGTGTGTGTGTGTCTGTGTATGTGTGTGTGTCTGTGTGTGTGTGTACACATGGTGGACGGTGTTGGTTACAGGCAGGGATCAGAGGAGGCAACACAAAAAATGTAATGCCAATGAATGAAAAACAAAACACTTGAAAACTTTTCTTCCTGCTACATTTCATGGAGAGTTAATGGCTTTTTTAAAGTACTTTCAAAATCAGAATCGGTCAGTGCAGAGTAGCAGGCACAAATATGGCCTCTAGTGTTCCATTAATGACGGGATCAAACGAAGGAGCTCTTCTACATGCTCTTTATGAAAGGGCAGGAGAACCAATGTAATGTTTAGTTTCTGAGAGGAAACTGAAAAAAAAATAATCCCATATTACCACAAAACAGCATGAGTTCAATGCAAATGGAAAAGACTGGTGGCTTATTAATAGGCTCTCCCTGTAGCAAGCTGGCCTTCCCGGCTTCAGTTTGAAATTGATTATTTTAATACAGAATTCCTGAATGAAAGAGGTTCTTGGCCTTTTCCTGGGCTGTTGAATAATGTATGTGGGAGAAAGCAAATAGCAGCAGAGGGTCTCAGCTGCGGGAACAATGGCGCACCCCCAGAGCTGAAGGGGCACGTTAGTTTATCATCGCCTTGTCAATCCTCCCAGCCTGGGAATCGCGGGGCAGCCTGGAAAGCAGCAGCTGCCCGACGTGTGGTGAACTGACCGGGGCACTTTAAAGAGACGACTCCATTTACCCATCTGAAAACAAGATATTGATTTTCCTCTGCACTGGAGAGAAAAGAGCCGTCCCGAAAATATATGGAGACCACCATTTATCCAGGCTCCTCGCCCACTAATCACACTACCCCAACTGCTTTCTTGGCTTCCTCTCCACAAAGTTCCATTTTTTTGACTTCTTCACCTGGAGTGAGGAGAAAGCAACCCCCCTTTTCTGTCTTCTGTGAATACATTGTCTGGAACACATTGAAGCCGAAAGGGGAAAAAGACCCACTGACCGGCATCTGGGGATATATTTTATGTATTAGAAATCAACTCTTCCACCCACATGGAAATGATATATGACAGTAAACTTCAGGCTGTCACTTGACAGCTCTCACTTCAAGCTGTGGGCCGCTCTAGTCATTGTGAGAAAGCCTGTAGCATCTTAGAATGGTAAGAAACTTCTACTCCTTACCTGACCTTACTGTGAGATTTCCCCTTATGCATAAAATCCTAGAGGATCTGAGGACCCAGATCAGACGAAAAACTGTAGCTCTTTTCTGTGGGGAGGGGGGCTTGGTAAGAATCCATTAGGACTCCACAGAACTATAAGAGTTTAAGACAAGGCTAAGAGTAAGGGGGAAGTATAGCTCTGAAATGAGGCACCCAGGAAGCCAAGCACCCAGGACAGGACTTGAATTCCACCACAGGCCTTGAGAGGCTATAGGTGTGTTATTGGAGGTGAGTCTTAATTTCTTTAACTGCTTGTATCTTCATGTGCTCTAAACTCCTACCAACTTAAGGACCAATGACTGACATGCCACGTATTTCTCTGAAAACCAAAAAACCAATCTGGTTACATCAGGTTGATCTCGATTCTCAGCGACCCTATAGGACACAGTAGAACGGCCCCTTAGGTTTTCCAAGGAGCACATGGTGGATTTGAAGGGCCAGCCCTTTGGTTAACAGCTGTAGCTCTCAGCCACTATGCCACCAGGGTTTTCACGTACTTCTCCAGAGACAGAAAGTAAACGGATAAGAAGAGCAGCCCCTCCAGTGCTCAGTCAGCACAGTGGAGGCTAGACAGGGACTTCTACTCCTGGATTTATTAGTACAACATTTGCTTTTTGGTGGAAAATTACGTCGCCGTCGCCATCACCACTACCACCACCACCATAGGACTTCTCGTATAAATCTAGAGGAGACCAAGGGGGAGGACTGAAGAGTGGAATAAGAGGAGAGAGGAAAGTGACCTATAGAAAGCACCATTCCTGCCCTGTCCTGGAGGTGGGTCAGAGACAGTGAGCGCTGGCCTTACCCGGGCACGTTTACCCCACTGGGATCCAGAAACGTGAGCTGAAGCTTGTGAGTGGCCCCAGTTTTTGAGCTCTCTGTTATGCTAAACAAGCACTGGAGGTGGACTGGCCCAGCCATCTGCTGAAGCCAAGCATAAATGGAGGGAAGGTAGAGCAATGCAGCATCTGTATAACGCTGAGTACATGGGAAAAAGCAACCTCACGTCTTTAAAGCGTGGCAGCAACTGGAGGATTGAACGCGCTGGGCAGAGATTAGTTATTATTAATAATTATTAATGTTAATTAATTATTATTAATGTTAACAACCACACGCAGGGAACTCCAGACTCTCTTCTTATTCATCAGACACACAGCGTCTGACAGTGTGCAGAGGGGGAGGGCTAGTTCAGCCACTGGAATCTGTATCATTTCTTTGATTTCATGATACCTTCTGCATCTGAACAAGTACTAGATGGCATACAGCTTTCCTTTCAAGTATATACTTTCCTACTATAACATTAACCATATATATATATTTATATACACCTACGTATATAAAACCCAGTGCTGTTGAGTCAATGCTAACTCACAGAGACCTTACAGAACTAAGTAGAACTGCCCCACTGAGTTTCCAAGGAGGGCCTGGAGGATTTGAACTGCTGACCTTCTGGATAGCAGCCATAGCTCTTTCCCACTACGCCACTAGAGTTTCCACATACATATATATACACATATATACACACACAACCACTGTTGACATTTTGATCTATAGTTTGCTTTTTTGTTTTTGTTTTTGTTTAGTTTTTCTTCCTGTGTGTTTATTGCTTCTAGATGAGCTGGGCTTATTAACCACCCCCATCCTCGCCCCAAAGATTATAATTTATTTTGTAATCTTTGTAAATCTGTTCGTACAAATAGCACTCCATACTTGAAAAGTTTTCGTGGCATTTGAAACTTACTTTTTAGGATGACATGCTACACCTTGCTTATTTAGACACACCCTTATTTGGAAGCCAGAAAGAGGAGGGAAGGAGAGAGCAGAAATTCGGGAAAGGAATCACTGGTCCAAATGAAGGGAGCATGTGCCGCATCTGAGGCACTGCCTCCAACTGAGACCCAAACTGACAGCTCATTCCAGTCTGCAGATGTGCTTTGTCTGGCTCACAGAGCCTTTTTTCAAATGTTCGTTTTGAATGCCTCATTGTAAGGCATACACTGTTCAGTTTGCCACAGGCCCCACCACTCTGTACTATCTTCCTGCATATCCATCTCCAGCTGAGCACTGAGGGCATTTGTATTTATGACCCTCCAGTGTGATTTTAAGATAACTGAAAGACCCTACTTTTCCACAAAATCCTCTAAACTGGTGGGCCTTCACTGTGGGTTATTTTACTCAACCAGGGCACATTTGGTGGTATCTAGAGACCTCTTTATTTGTCATAACTGGGAAAGAAAGGTGTTGTGCTGCTGGCATATAGTGGAATGAGGGCAGAGATGCTGCTAAACATCCTACAATACATAGGAAAGTCCACCATCACCAAGAATTACCCAGTCCCAAGTGCCAAGAGAAATCCTGCCCTAAACCAGACCCACAAATTGCACCATCAGGGCTCCCTTCCTAATGGAAGGACTTGGAAAAGTCCATTGGAAAAGTCAACCCCCCCCTTAGAGGAGTAATATTTTATGCTCTGGGTCACTTACATGTGAGTATGAAGGAAGCATTTGTGAACCAGATTAAGTAGAGGGCAGGGGAGGGAAGAAGCAGAAAAATAGGATCTAGAGTACATCAAGAATAGGTTCTAATGATAGACTTTTGCCACTTTGCAATGAGGATTGTTCCAGGCAAGGGAGTCACAGCAAGAGAATCTTACTGTGACCACCGTTAATAGCCATGTATCTAACTGATTAAACACCCCATGCCTAGTGCTACATTCATTTCTTTACATGCATGATCTTGTTGCATCCTTACAACAATCCTATTAGACAGATGAGCAAACTGAGGCTCATAGAGAATAATCAACCAGCTCATCTAGCAAATGGTAAGACTAGAACTTAGAATCTTTCCTTGATAACTCCAGAGATCAAACTCTTAGCCAAGAATAAGGGCCAACATTTACTGAAAATTTACCCTAACCTAGATGTTAAGGTGCTTTACCAGCATTATCTCATTTAAACTTCACAAAACCCTGCATGGAAAATATCATTGTCATCCTCATCATACCAGTGAAGATATTGAAGACTACAGAGGTCTCACAATTAGAGCTTTAAATATAGGTCTGCTCAACTTCTGAGCACGGAGTCTAAAGTTAATCAAAGCATGGAACTTCAGTCCATTGTACCCTTGCTTACAGCTGAGGCAATGCCATATAATGGACAGAGCACTAGACTTAGGCCAGAGGACCTGGGTTGAAGTCTTCACTCTGCCACAATCTTAATGGGTGACCTCAGCAATGAGGACATCTGGTCTGTCTAGTGAGGGCACTTCCAAGTCAAAGGGGATGAACCAGAAAGGCTGAGGCACTCAAGCTTAAAAGGTAGCTGTGGGCCTTTAATGGATTCCAAGATAGAAATATGTACATTAAGAGGGGTGGAGTCAAGATGGTGGACTAAGCACATGTCTCCTTATATACCTCTGGAAACCAAGACCTGAACTCATAATCAAATGGAGCCTTCTGGTCACCAAGTGAGCCCCAGGACACAGCACAGGGCTGTTAATTTGGACTTCATACCACTGAACGAAAAACCTCCTCTCTTTCGCTAACTCCTGCTCCTGGCTATCCCTGGCTCTCACGGACTGAAGGTAACACACCATTTTGACTTTTTCTTTTCTCTGTCTTGGCCGGTGGGTGGAGCTGGGTCTTGCCTAGCTGCTAGACTCAGATGCACTGTTGGTGGGATAGGCAGGCGAAATTGCCATATTTTGAGAGCCAAGCTTAGGACTCTGTTCATCTAGCCACTCTGGGTTTTTCTTTATATCACTGCCACAGCACGGTTTGCACAGAACTAGCGGTGCCTACGTGAGGGACACCACGTTGGATGCGGAGATTTTAGTGGAAACTAATTCTAAGCCAGGGGGCCAGCACTTCCAAACAGAACAGTGCTTCTCTGACAGAAAAGCAATAGTTTACACAGTCTCACCTACGGTGGGGGTCCAGCAACAGAGGCTGAGGACTCATTACATTTCAGCACCTTTAGCCCCTCTATCCGCCAACCATGTAGAGGGCACCACCTTAGATATGGTGGCCGCAGCTGGATCTAATTCTTACCTTGGGAGTCAGAGCCTGCCCACAGGAGAGCACTTTTCTACCGGAAAAGCAGTAATTTACACAGTGTTGCCTAAGGCTGGGCCCTGTCAGCAGAGGCCAACAGGGCAGTAGCATTGCTGTATTTTGAACTAGTTCATATCATCCGGGATTGAATATAGAGGTGTTTACTTTGCCAGATGGGAAGAGGGACCCCGCATCTGAAAACCTGACTGACTTGGGAAGTGGTCAGATACCTTTTGTTTTACCTTTTAAGACAACCTAGAGAAACATTTGGAGCCCGTCCTTACAGTATCTCTCCCAGGCTTTAGTTACTCACATGGGACCCAAAAAAGCAACAGACACTTGTGGCAAACAAGAAATCACCCATGGCTTCAGAAGGCTCCCAAACAAAACAACCAAGGAGTTTTCCAGATGAAGAAACTTTTATGAAATCATTGGAAGATGAATACAAAAGAATTATATATAGAGCCCTTCTAGACCTTATACAAAATGTAGCAGAACAAAAGGAAAAATTAAGCAAGCTGTTCGATCTGATGGAACACCAGTACTCTGAAATCCAACAGATCAAGAACAAAATCAAAGACATAGAAACTTCCATTCAAAGCCAAGAAAACAGAATGGAACAAATGGAAAAAAGAATTTCTGACTTGGAAGACAGAGCTACTGACGCCAGTGTCTATGAACAGAAATCAGAAAAAAGAAACAAGAAAAAGGAAGAAGTATTAAGAAGCATGTGGGACTCTATTAAGAGGAACAACCTTCTATTAATTGGAGTCCCTGAACAGGGTGAGACACCTGACAACACAGAGTATCATTGCTGAGCTACTGGTAGAAAACTTCCCAGAAATCATGAAGATGCATATTGTACACCACCCAATATAGATCTCAAAAGAAAGACTCCAAGACATATTATAATCAAGCTTAACAAATGAAACATAAGCAGCAACTCTTAAAGGCAGCAAGATTCAAAACAAAGCTAACATTCAGAGGGAAACCCTGGAGGCTTTCATCAGATTTCTCAGCAGAAACCATGCTTGCACAGAATCAGTGGCATGACACATTCAAAGCCTTGAAGAAGAAGAACTTCCAACCAAGAATTATATCTCCTGCAAAACTATCTTTCAAATATGAAAATGAAATTAAGACATTCCCAGATAAACAGAAACTCAGAGACTTTGTAAAAAAACAAATCAAAACTACAAGTAATACTGAAAGAAGTTCTTGGCTTTGGCTTAGAAGAAAAAAACCACTAACTTTATATTTCAGAACAACACATCATCCAGAATTGTACTCAGTTAGGGAAGGCTCCAAACTCAATCACAGCTTTAACACTGAAAGAAGCAATCCAGTGATTATCATGAAAACTACGGTGCCATCATATTAAAAACAGGGATGTACTACAGTCTTTATAGTCCTTTCAGATGGAGAGACAGTAAAGAGACACCAGAGTAACATCGTGGATCAAAAGACATGACCCATCCATATGTTGTCTACAAGGAACTCGCTTGAGATTTAAAGATAAGAACAAACTGAAAATTAAAGGATGGAAGAATATATATCAAGCTAACAATGAACAAAGAAGAGCAGGTGTGGCAATTCTAATCTCAGACAAAATGAATTTTAATGTAGAATACACCATCGTGGACAAAGATGGACACTATTGCTGAAAGGTTCAGTACACAAGCAAGACTTAACTATATTAAATATTTATGCACCTAGTATCAGAGCACCTAAATATGTTGAAGAAACACTGACTACACTCAAAAAAGAGTCAGATTATGTCACAATAATAGTGGGAGACTTCAACACTCCACGCTCAGTACTGGACAGATTATCTAGGAAAAAAGCTCAATAAAGTTACAGAAGACCTTATTGCCACAATTAACTAACTAAACCTCATCAATGTATACATACAGAACTTTCTACCCATCAGCGGACTACACCTTCTTCTCCAGTGCACACGGAACATTCTCCAGAATTGACCATGTGTTAGGACATAAAGCAATTCTCAACAAAATCCATACCACCGAATTACCGCAAGGCATCTTCTCAGATGATAAAGCCATAAATGTCAAAATCAATAGCAGAAAAAAACATAGATAGAAAGTGCAACTCTTGGAAACTGAACAACATCTTACTCAAAAAACCATGGGTTATAGAAGAAATCAAGGATGAAATAAAGAAATTCATGGTTTCCATGAGAATGAAATCACTTCATACCAGAACCTATGGGATACAGCCAAAGTAGTGCTCAGAGGTCAGTTTATCTCCATAAATGCACACATCTGGAAGGAAGAAAGAAACCAAATGAAAGAACCAAACCTACAGCTTGAACAAGTAGAGAGAGAACAACAGAGGAACCCCTCAGGCACCAGAGGAAAACAGATCATAAAGATTAGAGCAGAACTAAATGAATTAGAGACTAGAAGAACAATTGAAAGAACTGAGAAGACCAAAAGCTGGTTTTCTGAAAGATCAGCAAAATTGACAAACCACTGGCTAAACTTACTAAAGAAAAACAGGAAAGGAAACAAATTACCCAAATTAGAAAGGAGAGGGGAGTTGTCACAACGGATCCAACCTAAATCAAAGATATCGTAACAGAATACTATGAAAGGCTGTACTTTAAGAAATTTGAAAACCTAGAGGAAAAGGACAAGTTTCTTGATTCATAGCACCTACACAAATTATCACAGTGTGAAGCAGAACAAGTTAATAAACCCATCACATAGGAAGAGGTTGAAAATGTCATCAAAAAACTGCCAGCCAAAAAAAAAGCCAAGGCCCAGATGGCTTCACTGCAGAATTCTACCATGCTTTTAGAGCAGAGTTATCTCCAATACTACTGAGACTATTTCACAGTATAGAAAGGGATGGAGTACTCCCAAACTCATTCTATGAAGCCAGCATAACCCTGATACCAAAGCCAGGGTAAGACCCAACAAAAAAGCAGAACTACAGACTGATATCACTTTTGAATCTAGATGCAAATATCTTCAACAAAATTCTTGTCAATAGAATATAACAACATATCAAAAAAATAATCATCATGACCAAGTTGGATTCATACCAGGGATGCAAGCCTGGTTCAGCATCAGAAAAACAATTAATGTGATTAACCACATAAATATCACAAAAGAGAAGAATCACCTGATTTTCTCTATTGATGCAGAAAAGGCATTTGATAAAGTCCAACACCCATTCATGCTAAAAACTCTTAGCAAAATAGGAATAAACTGAAAATTCCTCAATGCAATTAGAGCCATTTATACAAAGCCAACTGCCTACGTCATTCTAAATGGAGAGAGACTGAAGGAGTTTCTCTTCAGAACAGGAACTAGACAAGGATGCCTGCTCTCACCTCTCCTATTCAACACTTTACTAGAAGTTCTAGTCAGAGCAAATAGACAAGGCCAAGAAGTAAAGGACATCTGCATCTGCAAAGAAGAAGTTAAAGTCTCCCTGTCTGTGGAAGATATGATTGTATATGCAGAGAATCCCAAAGAATCCATAAGGAAACTACTCAAACTGATAGAAGAGTTCAGCAAAGTCTCAGGATACAAGATAAACATAGGTAAATCAGTAGGATTCCTTTATACCAACAACGAGACTGTTAATGAAGAAATCATCAAATCAATACCATTTACTATAGCCCCCAAGAAGATAAACTACCTAGGAATTAATCTAACCAGAGAAATAACAGACCTTTACAAAGAGAACTACAAGCCCTTACTACAAGAAACTAAGAGAGACTTAGATAAATGGAGAAACCTACCCTGCTCATGGATAGGAAGACTTAACATTGTGAAAATGTCCATTTTACCCAAAGCAATCTAGCTATATAATGCAATCCCAATGCAAGTTCCAGTGTCATTTTTTAATGAGATGGAGAAACAAATCACAAATTTTGTTTGGAAAGGGAAGAAACCCTGGATAAGTAAAGTACTACTAAAGAAGAAGAACACACTGGTAGGCCTCTCATTACCCGACTTCAGAACCTTTTACACTGCTGCAGTGGTCAATACAGCCTGGTACTGGTACAAGAACAGACAGACTAATCAATGGAACAGAATTGAGACCCCAGAGATGACACCATCTGACTACAAACAGTTGATACTCAACAAAGGCCCTAAGACATTAAACTGGGGTAAAAACAATCTCTTCAACAAATGGTGGTGGCAAAATTGAATATCCATCTGCACTAAATTAAAACAAGATCTATATCTTACACCTTATACAAAAACCAATTCAAACTGAATAAAACACCTAAATATCAAATCTAAAACAATAAAGCTCATCCAAGAAGTAGGAACAACAATGGAAGTTTTAATACATAACGTAGACAGACTTCAAAATCTGTCAAACAAACCACAATCAACAGAAGAGAAAATAGATAAATGGGAACTATTAAGAATCAAACACTTTTGCTCATCCAAAGACTTTATCACAAGAGTTAAAAGGCCACCTACAGAATGGGAAAAAATATTTGGCAACTGTATGTCAGACCGACACCTGATCTCCATAATCTATAAGGTACTACAAAATATCAAGAAGAAGAGGAGCAAAGAAGAAGGGCAAAGAGATGGACAGACACTTCTCTAAAGAGGAGATCCAGGCAGCCAAAAAACATATGCAGACAAGTTCACGATCTTTAGCTATTAAAGAAATTCAAATCAAAACTACAATGAGGTACCATCTCACCCCAACAAGTTCGATCATGATCCAGAAAACACAAAACAACAAATGCTGGAGAGGCTGTGGGGAAAGTGGAACTCTCCTACACTGCTGGTGGGATTGCAAAATGGTGCAACCTCTTTGGAAAGCAACCTGGCACTTCCTTAAAAAACTGGATATAGATATATCATTTGACCTAGTAATTCTACTTTTCAGAATATATCCTACGGAATCAAGGCCATTCACACCAACGGATACATGCACGAGAATGCTTATCACAGCACAGTCCACAATCGCAAAATAAGATGTAATAAACCCAGATGCCCAACAACACAGGAATGGTTAGGTAAACTACGGTATATATACTCAATGGAGCACTATGCAATGATAAAGAACAATGATGATTACAGAAAACATCTCATAACCTGGCTTCAACTGAAAGAAATTATGTTGAGTGAAAGTAATCATCGACAAAAGGACAAATATTGTATGAGACCCCTACGATAAGAACTCAAAACAGACTTATGCATAGAAGAAGAGACTCTTTGATGGCTGCGAGGGGAGGGAGTGAGGGCGAGGGGGGGAGGATTTAGATTAGATAGTTGGTAGAAATTTGGCTGCATGAAATCGGTGATAGCACACATTAGAAACAAGAACAATATTAAGTGGAATTCAACATAACTTGAGTGCTCCTTCCATCCTAACCCAATATTGTAAGGACAGAGTAGTTGGGGCGGGAGACAGGAGACCATGCTGTTAGGCAAAACTGAAGCCCATTGGCACAACTAGCGTTTTGCTAAGGGGGCTCTCTGCACCCCACATTGGTGAGTGGCATCTGGAGTCTTAAAAGCTGCCAAGCTGCCATCCCACGGCACAGCTAATGGTCCCAACTCAGCAGGAACGGATGCTCACCAAGGACCAAAACAACAACCCAGAAGACAGAGAGACCCACATGAGTGGGTGCCTACATCGACTTGGGACCAGAAGAACTGGATGGTGCCCGGCCACCACCAGTGATAGCCGTGATGGAGCTCACAAAGTTGAGTCTCAATGGCAACACAAGAATAAAAAGGGGTCCACCCTGAGATCTCCACTAAAAGATTGCAATTCATGATCCAGTGGCTTTGGGGTTCCCCTGGGACCATGGCCCCCGGCCCTGATGCTGCCCTTGCCCATAAATCATAATGAAGGTCCACTCTGTGGACAGCAATTGATTGGAGTTGGTGACGCAGAGTGACCGTCTATTGGGTGCACTTCATGGTTCTACGCATCTATAGGATATCATCCTGTTGACTTCTGGTTGGAGGAAGGGGAGTGGGTGGAGAGGAGGGGAAAGGAGACTGTTGGGAGGATGAGTCATGTATGGAGCAGAGAGGAATATTGTGCTGTCACCAGGCGGGGAGAGCAGTGGAAGCTGCATATAGCTGGACATGCAAATTTATATGGGAATATACATTTTCACTCAGTCATAATAAAAAAAATATGTACATTAAATATAATTCTTAATTCTCCTTCCATCTTCATATTCTGAACATCTTTTAGTCAATTCCTCCCCTTCATACCTATCGCCAATGTCTAACAAAGTCATATTTTTCGAAAAGATAAATGAATGATGGTACTGCTCTAATCTTATAGTGGTGCCATCTGGAGATTTCATGGATTTCTTTCGTGTTTAGTAATGAGAACATTCCGTAAGGACTTGTTGGTCTGTTTACAGTGAAGACAAACTGAATTGTGCTGACATGTCTTTTGTAAGATCCCAAATGGCCATTTGTTAGTCCACAAAACCATTCAGACTTCCTGGTCCACCAAGGGAGTATAGCTCCATTCTTCCCATGCTTTTCCCCTGACAACTAAAAAACAGACATGGGCAAATTCTGATAAGTAGAAAGAAGGTAGAATGCCTGAGGACATTAGGAATTGAGAAACAACATGACAGTTTCCTGAGTTTCCTTATTGCTGCCTATATATTTCAGACAAGGTACAGCACTTCAACCAAGAAGCAACAAGACTTAATAAATAGTGTGAGGCAAAACTAGTTGTAACTCTACTTCTCCTTCTCCCCACTGCCAGTGGCAGCATAGCTGAGCAGGTAACTGAGATTCTGTTCCCACCCTGCCACAACAAAGCAGTTTGAGTCAGCCCTCCCCTTCCTCCCCAGTTGTCAGCAGGACTCAGAGGAAGCTGAGCTTATATGCCATTTATAAGCAATGAGGCAGTACAAATCAGCCCATGTTCCAGTTTTGTAAGGAATGTGTTAGCATCGCTGACAGCTGAACTTCCCTCTAACGCATCTTCAATGAGTTAGTGAGAGACGTTTTCCAACTTTTTCCAGAGTGTCAACCTATGGCGTTAGCAGAAAGCTGAACACAAACACTCACGTAGTCCTTGACCAACACCCTTGTAAACAATAAGATTGATGTTATGGATTGAATGGTATCCTCCCCAAAATCAACTTGGCTATGTCATGGTTCCCAGTATTGTGTGGTTGTCTTTCACTTGCGATCTGATAATCCTACGTATTGCAAAACCTAACTTCTGTGATGTCAATGAGGTAGCATTAGAAGTAGTTATGTTAATGAGGCAGGATTAGGTTGTGTATTCAGTATATCTGACTCGATGGCACTTGGCTTTGGCTTTTGAAATATAAAAAAGAGAATCAAGCAGAGAAGAGAGGGACCTCACACGGTCAAAAAAGAAACACCAGGAGCAGAGCTCATGCTTTGGACCCAGAGTCCCTGCACTGAAAAGCTCCTGGTCCAGGGGAGTATCGATGCTAATGACCTTTCCCTAGAAGCAAAAGGGAAAGAAAACATTTTCCTGGAGCTGGCACCCTGAATTCAAACTTCTAGCCTTCTAGACTATGAGGGAATAAATTTCGATTTGTTAAAGTCATCCACATGCAGTATTTCTGTTATAGCAACACTTTTATCTATTATATAAGGCAACTGACTATGACTCAGAGTCTCATAGCATAACGCTCAAAATGTACAGGATGCAACAGTAAATCATTTGGGATACTGAGAACCAGAAAAATTGTAACACAAGTAAGTAAAGGCAAACAAAGGACAGCAATACAAAGATGACAAAGATGTTGGAAATTTTGAAAACAATTTTAAAGCCAGCCAAGCTAAAAATGTTTCAATGAGTAATTACAAATTCTCTGGAAATAAACAACAACAAAACCTATATGGAAGAAATAGAAGTTATATAAAAGAATCAAATGGAAACAATTTTAAAGCAGCCATGATAAAAATGTTTCATTGGGTAACTACAAATTCCCTGGAAACAAATAATAAAAAAAAAAAAAATAGAGGCTCTCTGCAAAGAAATAGAAGATATTTAAGAGAGCCAAGTGGAAATTTTTGAATAAGAAATAGTCAAAGTAATAAAGTCACTGAATGAACTAAGAGTGGAGTGAGAAATAGGAAATAGACTGAAAAAAATGGAGACCTTTGGGACAAAAGCAAAAGACTGAACATTTGTATCATGAGAGGTCAAGAAACAAGGCAGTGTGGGTGGCAGGATGCTAACATGAGGAGAAGCAGGAGGTCTGGAAGGTTTAGAAATTTGCTTTGGTCCAGGTATCGAGTACATTGAGAGAATAAAAATTAACTCTAGACATTTAGCTCAAGATTAAACAAGAAAACAAAGCATTGCCATACAGCCAATTTCTGACTCATAGTAACCCCATAAGACAGAGTAGAACTACACCATAGAGTTTCCAAGGAATGCCTGGTGGATTTGAACTGCCAAGTTTTGGGTTAGCAGCCGTAGCGCTTAACTACTGCACCACCAGGGTTTCTATTAATTAATCCTTCAGAAAGTGATGTCAGTCAGTCAACATTGATCTAAGAGAGGATGGAACGTATTTTCACAAGCCACTGCAACAGAAAGCAGTAGACCCTTCTTGCTATGGAAGTTGTAGGGAGGGAGAAAGGGAACAGGTTTCGGGAAGCATATCAAACTCTCCAGGCGTGAGTTTACTTTGGAAAAACCATTTGTTATTTTGGTAACTAACGTACATCTGACCAGGTCCATGGTCTTTTTGACCACCTCATATGCATGTGAAAGTTGGGTAGCGAAAAAGACAGAAGAATCGACCTCCATTTATTGAGACAAGTTATTGGGAGAGAACACCAAGTATGCAGTGAATCGTTAAAAAGCTAAACAAATGAGTCTTAGAAGAAATAAAATAAAATTTGCAAATACTGGAAACTGTGTAAGGTGTAAACCTATCAGATAAGGAAAACTTAAATATTTTCCAGTAAAATGAGCAATAGAAATGTGATAAGACTACACCGTGTCAGAGTCAGGAAATGTGTGAGACCCGGCAAATCAAAGTAATCTCATCAAGTTCTGGGTCTCACAACTGTCAATGTGGAACCATACTCCTTAGAAGCAAGAACAATAAGACTTCAGCAATCTTACTCTGGCATGTTATCAGGAAAGACCAGTTGCTAAAAAGGGACATCAAGTTTGGTAAATTGGAGGGCCAGCAAAATGAGGGAAACCTTCAATGAGATGGACTGACACAAAAGTCAAAACAATGGACTCAAACATAAGAACAATCATGAAGATGGTGCAGGACCAGACAACTCAGAGATGACTCAATGGCAACTGAAACTAATATCACTTTTGTAACACATATTTACATCAATTGTCTTGGGCTAGGTGGTCTATAGGAGCAAAACCAGTGAAGCATACATATAAATATATAGAGAAAAAGATTTATTTCAAGGAAATGGCTCACACAGTTGTGGAGGCTTGAAAGTCCCAAATCCATGGGTCAGGCATAAGGGAGAGGCTTCTCCAGACTCACGTGATTGAAGGGGCTGATGAACCCAAAATCAGCAGGGCAGGTGGCAGGCTATTGGCTCACCATGTTGTGGGAGCTGGAGTGACTCCAAAATCTGTAGTCAGGTGGCAGGCTGCTGGCTCATGTCTCAAGAAATGGAGGTCAAAGCATGATGAGGTGAATGCAGGCTCCAGGGAGCGTGAGCTTTGCCAGAATATCCACATATATTGGATTCAGGACACACCTCCAAGGAAATTTCTTTCAACTGATTGGCTGCTCACATCAGATCACAAAATGGAGGATGATTACATACTCTTTGCCAAACCACCGAGAATCATGCGCTAAGCCAGACTGACACATAACCTTAACTATCACAGTAAGTAAATTTCCTTTATCTGTTCTTTTCTGAGGCCAACATGCTGAAGCTAGAGTAAAATAGAATGGTTGGGGCCATGAGTTGAAACAGGTCAAGAAGCCCTGGCAGAGGAGCTAAGCACAGAGACTTGGAAGCAGACAGCCATTCTTACCTACCAGTAGATACTTGTTGAGCACATATACATAAAGTGTCAGGCACAGTTCTTGGCACTGGGGAAACAATATTGGACATCACTGGGCAAGATAACCTCTCTAAACTTCAGTGTTCTCATTCTCAAAACAGGAAAAATATTCACTATACCTATCTCATAGGATTGCTGTGAGAATTAAAGAAGGGAAAAGCGTATAAGGTGTTTTGCCTTGCCTGATCCAGAGTAGACACATAATAAATGAAATAATTAGCCTGCTGGGGGGATAAGTGGATCATCAGCTCGGCTCTGAAAAATATATAGGGTTTGATAGGCAGAGACAAAAGGAAGACATTCAAGTACAAAGAACACCATTAATTAATTAAGTTATTCATGCAAAGAAACTTTTTGAGTGTCTATGAAATTGACATTCATAGACATATTTCACTTACATGAACACAGCTAGACATACTAAGAGAAAGATGTTTAAAGAGTGTGGGTGATTCCTCCCACATTACACTCAGTTAATATCTACCCTGGGTGGAGTATGAGATGAGAGACAAGAATCTGGTCTACATTTCCTACTATCAATGCCTTGCTTTGCTGAGTGTAATTCTTTGTTTAAAGATATATTTTATGTATAGTGTCACCCCTAAGTATAAGCCAGCTACTTAATCTGGGGATCAACCTAAAAAGAACAATCCAGTTATCTGCTCCCATACTGGAGGACTGGAGGAAAAGTTGGTCATGCGGGACTGTCTGAGAGACAGATGGCACTGTTCAGTGTAGGTCCTTCCTAATGCATTATCAAGGGTGATTTTGACCGTACAATTTTCATTTTACATGCTGATTTTAGGACAAATAACATGTATAAGGAATGACTTCACAGTGTGTGCTCAGTTCCATGGTGAGATGCAGTAGTAAATGATAGAAATTAAAGTAATTCAAGATGTTAACTGGTGAAGCTGTATGCAGGGCGGTGAGGGAGTGAGGGAGTATAGGAGAATTCTCTGTGTTTTGTGTACAATTTTTCTGGAAACTCAAAACTTCATTAAGTCTATTTAAAAAAAGAGGGGAGCTGATAGGGCACTGAGATGGAGATGGGCAGTAAGCACGCTAGTTTGCCCAAGTTGAATCCAAACCAGCAGGTCAGAGAGCAGCACTCTTGCTCACAGGCTGTGAATCCTAAAATCAGCCCCTAAGATGCTAGCTCAAAAACTAGAGGTCAGATGAACAAGAGGCAGCTGTAGAATACAAAACAAGCCAAAAGCCTTGGCAGGGCAAGCAAGAAGGAAGTAGGCAGCAGAGGCTGGAGAGATGGAAGACTGAAAGGATGGTGAGCTGGCACAGGCCCTACTTCCTGCTGGTACCACTCAGCAGATTCTATTCGGGTGGTGATCATCTATCAGATTTCAACAGGGAAGTGATCACAACATTAAATAACTGCCCAAACACTGAGATTCATCGCCCAACCAAGTTGACACACAATTTTCATCATCCCAAGGCAGATAGAATGGGTCCATTTCCAAAAGGAAAACAACAAGGGGATACTTAAGGACTTACAAGGTATGCCAATTAAGTTCACAAACTCATCCTAGAAAAAGTGCTACATACCTCAGTGCTGAGTATCACTACTGTCACGTTCCAAGTACTCCCCTTGGGAAGTTATGCACCGATGCCAGTATCTAGTCCACTCTTCAAAGCCATTTTGGAACTCTTTTTCTGGAATGGCCACAGAGGTGTCATCATATTACCCTTGATTTCCTGAATGTCATCAAAATGCCTTCTTTTCCATACTTCCTTTATCTTTAGGCAAAGAAAAAAGTCACTGGGGGCCAGATCAGATGAGTAGGGAAGATGTTCCAATACGGTTATTTGTTTACCAGTGAAAAACTCCCTCACAGACAACTAAGTTCACAAATATGCCACCATGCAGCAACGGCCATTCCAGAAAGAGTTCCTAAATTGCTTTGAAGGGCGTACTAGGCCCTGGCATCGGTGCATAGTTTCCGAAAGGGAATAATTCAAAGGTGACTATAGTGATGTTCAGCAATGAGGTATGCAGTACTTAGAACAATTAAGTTTGCAGACGTAATTGTCAGACCTCCTACTGCTGCATTAATTGGTGTTTATCTTTACAGAGCTGATTGAATGATCAGTGAAAAAATGTCAAGCTCTATTTTCATGAAGATGAAAAATGGCAAAGGGAAAATAGGATCCCATCCCAAGGTCAAACTCCAGGCAAAGGCCTCTCTGAGAGTGGGCATAGGGGAGTGTGACATATCCGTCTGACTACTGAGGTCAGGATGCAGTTGGGTTTTTTTGTTAATTAGTTAGGTGTGTGGCAGGGCAGGGCAATGGGGAAACTGATAACACCCTCCAGTGGATTCCCTTTCCTTTGAGAAAGGGGAATTTAATGATTTCACATTGCCTCTGTTTACATTGAAGGTAAGGATTTTCCAAATAAATTCCAATTAAACAATGGCAAAATAACTCTCCAGTTCAGTTATTTAAATCAAGCAGCCATTTAATTCAAAGAACTACAATTCCTGTGTGAGGGAACTGATTAACTAATTAACAAAATTATAGTCACACTTGGGCAGAATGTGTTTACCTTCCTTTATGACAGATGAGCATACACACTCTGGAACAGGTGCTAAATACATCATAATTGACAGGACCCGTTTCCTTCCCACAAGCAGCTCGTGGTCTACCGAGGAGCAAGATAACTAAGGTTTCACTCAAATATCACATAATAGTGCTCTGATAAAGGAACGCACAGCATGCCCTGGAGGTACAGATGAGGGTTACATAACCCAGTCTGGAGACATCAAGCAAGACTTCTTAAAGGAGGTAAGAAAGGGGAACTACATAAATAAGAGCCCAGAAGCTACAACCAACAGGGAAAGATTAGGATGACATTTGGACAGTTTTATGTTTCTAGGCTACAGAATTGAAACAGAAAGTAGCAAGTGACAAAGTTGGAGAAAGAACTCCTGTGGTGGAGACTGGCTTTTATACTGAGTGTAATAGGGAGTCTTGGAAGACTTTTTCATTGTTTTTCAAATTTTTATTTTGAAATACTTGCAGATTCACAGGAAATTGCAAAACTAGTATAGAGTGGCCTCATGTACCCTTCACCCAGTTTTCCCCATGGTTACATCCTATTGAGTCTACTTGTATTGAAAGTCAGGACTATGTGATCATCATACTGTAGCAAAATTAGGAAATTGACATTGCACAATGTGTATGTACTTAGTTCTATGTCATTTTGTCACATGTAGATTCATGTAACCACTACAGCAATGAAGATACAGGACCATTCAGTTAAAACAAAAATCTCCCACCCCCTGTCACCCACTTGTACCTACTCCTGGTAACAACACACTCATTTTCCGCATCTATAATTTTATTATTTTTAAAATGTTATAAAAGTAGAATCATTGCTTTTTCCACTCAGTATGATGCCCTTAAGATCTGTCCAAGTTGTTGTATGTATCAATAATTTGTCCCTTGTTATTTCTGAGTACTATTCCATGACATGGGTATACAATAGTTTGTTTGCATTGACCCATCGAAGGACATCTGGGCTGTTTTCAGTTTGAGGATGCTGCAAATAAAGCTACTGTAAACACTTTTGTATGTGTTTTTGTGTGAACATAAGTTTTTATTTCTCTGGGGCAAATGGCCAGCAGTGTGATTGCTAAGCCCTACAATTAGTACATATTTAGTTATTTAAGAGACTGCCAAAATTTTTCCTGAGTAGCCATACTATTTTACATTTCCATCAGCAATAAAAACAAATATCCAGTTTCTCTGTATCCATACTAGCACTTAGTATTGCCACTTTTGTTTTCTAATTTAGCACTTCTAGTAGGTGTGCAAGAATTAGTGAACAATATCATTAATGTCACATGCAAGTGATCATTCAAAAGCGACTACAAGAGCATACTGACGGTGAGCTGCCAGAAATTCAAGCCGTATTCAGAAGAAGATGTGGAACCAGGGATATCAATTCTGATGTCAGATGAATCTTGACTGAAGGCAGGCAATACCAGAAAGATGTTTACCTGTGTTTCATTGACTATGCAAAGGCATTAGACTGGGTGGATCATAACTAATCATGGATAACATTGTGTAAAATAGGAATTCCAGAACATCTAATTGTGCTCATGAGGAATCTGTATATGGATCAAGAGGCAGTCGTGGGAACAGAACAAGGGAACAGTGCATGGTTTAAAGTCAGGAGAGATTTGTGTCAGGGTTGTATCCTTTCACCATATCTTTTCAATCTGTATGCCAAACAAATAATCCAAGAAGCTGAACTATACGAAGAAGAATGAGGCATCAGGTTTGGAGGAAGACTCATTAACAACCTGCATTATGCAGATGACACAACCCTACTTCCTGGAAATGAAAAGGATTTGAAACTCTTTAACTGATGAAAGTCAAAGACAGCAGTCTTAGGTAGGGATTGTACTTCAACATCAAAAGAAACAAAAGTCCTCACAACTGGACCATCAAGCAACATCATCATAAATGGAGAAAATATTAAAGCTGTCAAGGATTTCATTTTACTTGGGTCCACAATCAATACCCGTGGAAGCAGCAGTCAAGAAATCAAAAGATGCATTGCATTGGGAAAATCTGCTGCAACGGATCTCTTTAAAGTACTGAAAACTAAAAATGTCACCTGGAAGACTAAGGTACACCTGACCCAAGCCATAGTATTTTCAATCGCATCATATGCATGTGAAAGCTGGACAATGAACAAGGGAGACAGAAGAATTGATGCCTTGGAATTGTGGTGCTGGAGAAGAATATTGAATATATCATGGACAGCCACAAGAACAAGCAGCTCTGTTCTGGAAGAAGTACAACCAGAGTGTACCTTGGAAGCAAAGATGGCAAGACTGCATCTTACATAATTTGGACATGTTGTCAGGAGGGATAGGTTCCTGAAGAAGGACCTCCTGCTTGGCACACTAGAGGGTCAGAGAAAAAGAGGAAGGCCCTCAACAAGATGGATTGACAGAGTGCTTGCAGCAATGGGCTCAAGCATGAAAACCATTGTGGGTGTGGTGCAAGACTGGGCAGTGTCTTGTTCTTTTGTGCATAGGGTGGCTATGAGTCAAATCAATTCGAAGGCAGTGAGTTTGGTTTTGGTTTTAATAGGTGTGTAGTGATATCTTATCACAGTCTTAATGTGCATGTTCCTGAAGTTTAGATTAGTTTAGTGATGTTGATCCTGATCTTACGTGATTATGCGCCAACCACATATCCTCTTGAGTGAAATGTCTCTACATGCTTTGTGTCCATTTTCTAACTGAATTTTTGTTTCGTTTAACTGCTGAGTTTTCGACAGCTCATTACATAGTCTCAATATTATCATTTCACTGATATGAAGTTTGCAAACATTTTTTTCCAAGTCTGTAATCTAGACTTAGATTAGTTAAAGACATCTATCACAAACTCTAGGATAACAACTAAAACATTGTTTTGAGTAAGTAGAACTAACATGCTAAAAGTACATAAAAAAATTACCATCATCTAAAATCCTCAGTTAGAACCAGACATGGCAAAAAAGAGGGAAAATGAAACAAAAAACAAATAATGTAAACAGAAACAGTTACAAACACAGTAAAGATACAAATATATCAATGATGACTTTAAGTGCAAACGAACTAAATACACAAATTAAAAGACAGAGAATGTCAGAGTTGATAAAAAAAGGAAGACCCACTATATGTTGTCTACAAAAAAAAAAAAAACCTACTTTAAATATAAAGATAAATACAGGTTAAAAGTAAAAGCATGGAGAAAGATGCTGTCATCAAAAGAAAGCTGTAGTAGTGTATTAATTCTAGGGAAAACTAGGTACAATATATAAGGGAACTGTCTTACTAGCTTTGCAATCTTTCTTTAAATCTAAAATTACTCTAAAAATAAAGTTTATCAATAATGTTTTCAAAATCAGTTGGCTGCACTTATGTAGTTTTATCTGTGTTCTCTATGGCTTTCCATTGACATCCGTCAACACCACACTCTTAATAATTGTACCTATATAGTAAGCCTTGAAATAGAGTAGGGTGATTCCTCTCATCTTATTATTCTTTTCCAAAATGGTTTTAGCTTTCTTGTTTCTTTACCTTTTCATATAAATTTTAGAGTAATCTTGTCCATAATTACAAAAAAAGTCTTCCTGAGACTTTTATATGAATTGAGGTACTAAACCTACATATAAACTTGAAAAGATTGACATATTTGTTATATTGACCTTTCCAACCCATGAATGTAGTGTATCTCTCCATCTATTTGTGTTCCATGATTTTTCCATTACTTTTTTGTAGTCTTTTGTATACAATTCCTGTACGATTTATTAGATTTATACCTATTGCATTTTATGAGTGTCTGTAAATAGTTTTGTGTTTTTAACTTTTGTTTTCACATGCTTATTGCTATCGTATAGAAATAAAATTAATTTTTATATTTATCTTGTATCCTGTGACTTGGTGAACTCACTTTTTAGTTCCAGGATTTTTGTGCAGCTTCTTTCAGATTTTCTTTGTAGAGCATCATGCTGACTGCAAACAAGAATAGTTTGAGTTCATCTTTTCTAGTCTGTATGCTTTATATTTCCTTTTGACATTATTAAGTTCACTAGATCTTCCAGAACTATATTGAATCAGAGTGATGAAAGGAGACATCTTTGCCTTACTTCAGTCTTTGTAGAAAGCATTTTGTATTTCATCATTCACTATCTTTAGGGTAAAGTATTGTCTTTCATCATGTTAGCTGTAGTTTATTTGTAGCTATTCTTTAGCAAGTTGAATAAGTTCCTCTCTCTTGATCATGGAGCCTAAGGAAGTCTTGTCTGTGGGTGCTTTATTTCCCTGAGACTTACTTGAATGAATCTTCCTAAAGTGGTGATTAAACAAGCTTTTAAACCAATTGGTTTTCAGGAGTGTAAATTTTGCTCAAGTTCCACAGATGATTATGATACACAGGCCAAGTTGGGACTCTCTGGCCTAACCCAAGGAAGTAACAATTGGTGTTTTTCACTCCTGGCTGCCATTAAAATTACGTGGGAAGTTTTTTAAAAAAATTCTTAGCAATAAGCTAGTTATGACAATTGGCCTCAATATCCCCTGAGAGCATGGTCCCTGGACTCCTGCCTCTGCTAATCTGTCCTTGCAATATTGGGCTGAGATCAGAGGACTTTTAAGGTTATGTTGAGTCCAGTTAAACTGATCCTTTTTCTAATGTGTGCTATCACAAGGAGGAGTGTGCTGTCACCAAGCAAGGAGAGCAGTGGGGGCTGCACATAGGTGGGCATGCAAATTAAAACTGAATTGTACACTTCCATTCAATCACAATAAAAAAATAAAATATACATTTAAAAAAATTCTGAGACCTGGTATCCACTCAGATCAATTATGTCAGTTTTCTAGGAAAGAGGCTAGACCTCACTTGGCTTACCTGTAAAATGGGCACAGTAATGGTAACCTCATTCGAGTCTTGGTTAAGATCAAATGAGATAATGCACATAAATAAAATTAGCCATCACTTAATGGATGCTCAATGAATGATAACCAAAACTAAGCCCAACTCATAGCAACCCTGTAAGACAGAGTAGAACTGGCTTGTAGTTTCCAAGGACCACCTGGTGGATTAGACCTGCCAACCTTTTGGTTAACAGCTGTAGCTCTTAGCTGCCACACCACCAGGGTTTGCAATAGTTTTGTCTATAAGCTCCTTCACAGGATTAGAACTTGCAATTAGAGCACAGAACTACTGTCCTAAAGGGGGGGGTGCATTTCAGGAAAAATAGGATGGAAGCACAAAGCTCCTGGTAGGCAGATAAGGGTGAAGTTTAAGGTCTGGTAGCCCTTGGCTTTGCTTTGAAAACGGTCAAGTTTGTTTTGTACTATACAAGACTCAGACACAAGGCTCATCTACAATGAGCTATGTGAAAACAGACATCTTCACAAATAAATTGAAGCACTTAATTTCCCTCTACACCAGAAAACTTTACCTCTACATATGGAATGATGGAGAATACAAAATATAAAGCACAGGTTTTAGAATCACACAGGAGAGATGTGGAGTGCCTGGTACATAGTGGGTCCTTGATAAATGGGAACTATTGTTGAAGAGGATAATTTTGATGATGCTTAAATCCATCTGTCCAACAATAGAGTATGGCTATAGAAGTCTAGGCAGGCCTAGGGGGAAGCTAAAGAAGGCTTGAGACACTCCTGGCTTCCAGTCCCAGCTTCCACCACTTACTCACAGTATGATCTTAGACAGATAGACATCTAACCTCCCTGAGCCTCACTTGGCTCATCTGAAAAATGGGCACACCAACAGTACCTACCTTGTTGGGGTTGTGATAAAGATCAAATGAGACAGTGTATGTAAATCATCTGTCATTTACTGGAGGCTCAATAAATTATAGTTATTTTGATCACCCTATCAAGATGAAACAGTTTTCAGCCAAAGCACTAATACCAGTGATTCCCTTTATTTGATGAACCAATCTGCATCTGATTAACTCTTTGTAAGTATCTCTTGGGGTAGGATTTCAACGTGTGCTTCACTTTCTCTTCTGAGGAAGATTTGGCTGGAATTTTGTGCTGAGGAAATTAATAGTCTCTGTGAATCTATTTGCATAAATGCATGAGCTATCACAATGACATTAAAGAACACAGACTGGTCTGGTCCTGCCAGCACAGAAACAAGGCTGCAGGGATGAAAACAGACAAGAGGCTCAACAATTAGTTGCTCAGAGACTTTTCCCCCAGACTCTCTCTGCCTGCCTTATTTTGATGAGATATGGTAGAGAGATTGGGGCAGCAAGGTGGCAGTAGAAGAAGAGTACCTAAGGAAGGAGGTTCAGTTTATAAATGACAGAAATTCTGCCTGGGGACAGGAGATAAAATTTTAGCCCCCAATGCATATGCCACACATTGACTCCAGCCTCTCTTTGGAGCCATGATCTCCCTTGGCCAAGGAGGCACTCTGTACTCCTCAAGAGGAATTTGAACTTCAGAGCCACTCATAACCAAACCCACTGCCATCAAGTCAATCCCAATTCATAGTGATCCTTTAAGACAGGGCAGAACTGCCCCATAGAGCTTCCAAGGAGGGCACGGTAGATTTGAACTGCTGACACTGTAGTTAGTAGCTGTAGCATTTAACCACTACACCACCAAGGTTTCCCAAATCCCATATCCGGTTGATCGGGTCCAAACACATAGGAACTTGAGGCCTTGTTTGCAACCCTGGTTCACTCTTTGTGTCTCTGGAGAGGGTACACCTCTGTGAACATCAGAGATGTGCATGCTAATCCAAGTCTAATAGTTACCATGGTCAGGAGGCCCATACTGAACTTTGTTGTTGCTAGTGACGGTCTTGTCACCTCCAAAACATGGCAAACTTATGTACAGCAGAAGAAAATGTTGCCTAGTCCTGTGCCACTGTCATGATCATTGTTATGTTCAAGTCCATTGTTGTGGTTATTGTATCAGTCCATTTCATTAAGGGCTTCCCTCATTTGCAGTGATTGTCTACTTTACCAAACATAACTGGTGTTTCCTGATGATGTGTCCAAAGTGAGCCAATGTCTCGCTGTCCTTGCTGCTAAACAACATTCTACCTGAACTTAGATCCATTTTACCACTTTCTGGCTGTTGGATAAGTTCCTCAACTTCTCCATGCTTAAATTTCCTCGCTTGTAAAATGGGGTAACAGTGCTTCATCATAACCAAACCAAAAATCAAACTCAGTGCCACCGAGTTGATTCTGACTCATAGTGACCCTATAGGACAGAATAGAACTGTCCCACAGAGTTTCCAAGGAATGCCTGGCAGATTTGAAGTGCCAATAAGATAAATTATTGGCAAGTGCTGGATGCAACATAAGCTCTCAGCAAATGGTAGTTATGTCAGTTTTTAACCTTGGCTGTATTCAGTGCAAATAGATAACATCAAAACAGTCTTATGCTCAGGGCTTTGGTTTCAAGGTTGAGTAGACTCAAGTATTCGCAGTGTTCAAAATACTTCACAACTTGGATCAATAAATGGTTGATGAAACACTGAAAGGTTATCTTAATTTTTTTTTAATAAACCAAAAACCAAACCCACTGCAACTGAGACAATCCTGACTTATAGTTACCCTATCTGGCAGAGGAGAACTGCCCCATAGAGTTTCCAATGAGCACCTGGCAGATTTGAACTGCTGACCTTTCAGTTACCAGACGTAGCACTTAACCACTATGCCATTAAAATGTTGGAGAAAATGTACTCTTACATGTTATGGGAAGAAATGTGAATTGTTAAGCCTGTCTGGAGAGGAATCTGACATTACCTACAAAAATTAAAAATAGATACACTTCAGTCTCAGAATGCCACTCTCAGGACTCAGTTCTAACAGAAATAAAAGCCCTGGAACCCGAAGGAATGTTTGCAAGGAGGGGTAGAGTTGAGTGAATTGTGCATGCAAACTGTGGCCTTTTATGCCATCGTTTCAAAGAATGAAGTGGTTTCCATGGTGTATTGTTAAGTAAGAATAGCAAGATGTATCCTACATATAGATTAGAAAGCTACTGTTGTGAAATCAAAGGACCAAAACATTCTTTATCTATGTGTAACATAAATGTTCTATAAACTTATACCAGCATGGAGGGGGTCATGGCAAGATACTCACCAGGTAATTAACAGTGGCCACCTTGGTGGGGGGTGATGTGGGACACATGGAAAAAAGACCGACATTTTTCAAAATAAAGATATCAACAGTAAAATTGGGTACTCTATAACACCACCTGGGTAAAATGGTGTGTTTGTGTGCCTGCACACACATAGAAGAAGAGAGAAATAATGACCATCAAGTTGTTATGGGTGTAATCCTTGGTGAGGAAAGGCAGGGGATTTCAGGTAAAAAGTAGAAAACAATTTTTTATTCACTCATTTCACACGAGTAGAACCTGACACATTTCCTCAGCATAAATTTTATCTTAGGAACAGGTCATCCCAGCTCCTTTAGGACAGGGAACTGAGTAGGTAGCTGCAGGATTGACTGGGTGGTTGCAGTAGGGAAGGAGGAGCTACACACTTCACCGTTCACCCTTTTGTTCCCTTTTTCATTGTGCAGCATGGGCATGTGCTACTAATCCTGAATAAGAAATAAAAACGTCTGTATTGTATCCTAAGGACTCACAGACTCTCAGAGGCCAATGATTTGCCATTGGTTTTCTCGAGTCTTCTAGCATAGCTCCTTCTTTTCATCTTCAGGGCCTGGGTTCATAAAATTCTCTGTCCAGAAAGCAGCTCATGCACCCTTCCAATCTTGGCTCAAACATTTCCTCACTCCTTCAGCTAAGTCAGGTCCCCTCTTCACTCTCATAGCAACAAGCACCTCTCATTCATAGCAGTTATTATAGTTATACAGGATATTGCTGGATCAAGTTCTTCTACAGACAATATTTGACACCAGTAAAATTTCTCTCATTCTCAATTATGCTTATCCACTTTCAACTAAGAATGTATTCTTTTTACCTTCAGGAGGACTCAGGTGATCCCAATACTGATTGGCTCCAGCTCTACTGGGACAATGGGGAAGTCTAGAAGCAGTATTAGAAACTATGTCATTCATTCTCTCAGTCAATAAATATCTATAGAACATTTACCAAAGGCAAGGTCTTGTACTGAGTCTTAAAGAAACAAGACAGAGCAGAACTTGTGGTTGTCCTTGATTTCATGAAATTCACAGTCTAGCAGGGGAGACAGGCATTAAATTAGTAAGCAAACAAATAAATAATTACAAGTTGTGGCAACTCCAAAGAAGGAAGCTATCAGAGCAAAGTATTAAGATAATGTGTTTTGCTCACATGTGTGCACTATACTTTTTCAATGCAGCAGATGTGGCTATGATTGATTCATTTAAAAGTGCTATTGAATTTGTAGCTGCTTTTTGCCCAAGTATTTTCTTTTTAGTCGTAATATTCTAATAGCACAACCATTATCAGTGTAGCAGGTGGCAAGGTTAGGTGGGGAGAGGTATTCCATGAAAATCAGTAACACCAAAACGTAGTGTCCACACTGTAAGAGACACCATAGGCTTTCTAACTGAATGCATGCTGGCTCTTCCACAGAACCAAGATGGATTTGGAGGAGACTGTTCCTCCATTCCTTTTTAATTTATGTATCAGGGGCTCCACAATATTAGCCATTTTATTTGTTCAATGAAAAATGATTGTTATTCAAAAGGCATCTTTATACTCAAAAGAATCTTCAACTATCAATCTAACAAGATTCTGACGATATTATAAATTCTGTCTCTTTCTATGTCTATGTCTCTGTCTCTCTCTCACACACACACGCACACAGACACACACACACTTGTAAGCTTCCAGCAAGCCTTAGCAAGAAACAATATTGCCTGAGACAGAAGGATTGCAAACTCACTGCCTCTGCTCCTGTCTCTCATTGACCAAAGACAGGCAGGAACCACAGGGACAGAAGGCCATCACCCCATGTCCTCTGTGGGCCAATATCTGGCCCAGTCTGCAGAAGTACCCTACTGTGCTGCTGGGTGGCTGCCTCCCGTTCTAGTACCCTCCATCCGATGCTCTTCCCTAGGACTGAGAGAGACCAACAACTGCGTGCTTGGCCAGCCCTGTGCTGATGTTGCAGGGAAACCTGAAGGAATGCAAAACTCAGCCTGTGCCCTCAAAAAGCCTGCAACCTAGCTGGGAGTAAAGATTTGCTTACAAGATAAAGACAAGACTGGGCTATCTTGTTTATCTGGTCTTACAGTGAAACCAGAATTCCATCTAAACTAGTTGTCCAATTAATTGACATTTTCTGTTAAGTTTAAAACTCTGCTTATTTGGATTATTTCCATTAAAAAGCCTTCTGAAATGTATTACGAATTTGTCTTATTCAACAGAACAATTCTGGACATAATTTAACCTTTTCCTGATGACTCAGGGTCATCAATATGAAGACGCTTTATTGTACTTCATCTGCTTTTTGCATTATTCTGAATTTCTTTCCACATCCGGCTGTCAGCTGTCACTGCTCACCCACACTTAATGAGCTTGTCTCTTCCAACCCTCTTAGCTCGCCGCTAATCACTGATAATAACAGCAAAAGCCGAATTGATCCCCTGCTACATGGCAGGCCCTGAGCTAAGTGCTTGGCATGGATTAATTAATTAAATCCTCAGAAAAACCCTTGAGGCAGGTACAATTATTATCCCCAAATTACAGATGAGGTAATCAAGGCCAAGAAGGGTTAAATGATTTTTCTAAGCAAGTGAGTGGCAAAACCAGGATTTGGACCTTGATCTGTGGGTTTCATAATTTCAAGATATTTAGCAACATATCAGTGCCTTTCAAACTTGTTCAACAATGACACATAATCTGAAGTATACTCTTTTATCATCATCCAGTAGGCACACACATATATAACTGCATCTAAATTTCCATCAACTATACATTTATTGGAAACCCTGATGGCAAAGTGGTGAAGTGCTATGGATGTGAACCAAGAGGTCAGCAGTTCAAATCCACCGCGTGCTCCTTGGAAACTCTATGGGTCAGTTCTACTCTGACCTATAGCGTTGCTATGAGTCATAATTGACTCAACAGCTATGGGGTTTTGATACATTTATTACATGGAGAGCACTCTGGTATTCTACTTTATTCCATTATTATTACTAATGTTGGTTGTGACCCACTGAAATGATTTCCCAACTCATTCATGGGCCACAACCCATGTTTTGAAATACTCTGCTGTATATTTTATGGTTAGCATGACATAGCTACAGAATCACCACATGCTATGTGATGCCTTGGTGTGAACTGGAAAAGCATACCTTGTCCTCAGGATGCTTAATTTCTTCTGTCAGAAAATAGTCATAAAATACAGGTTTTGTTACAGTCAGACACTTGACTGCCACCTGTCAGAGAAGGATTCAGAGAGCAAAAGATGCTGACATTACAAATTGCGTCCCATGATGAAATAATGGTGTCAGTGCCTAATACACAACCGCATATACTGGACCTGGTAGGCAGGGAAATCAGATGACACAATGGGGTAAGAGGTGTGAATTGTCTTTGAGTACCTGCATGCCCAGGATTTGGGACATCTCTTGCATCTTAACAGGGCCCTTAAGCTGACTTTGCAATTAGGGTTGCCAGATAAAATACAGTACTTCCTGTTAATTGTGAATTTCAGATTAAAAAAAAAAAACACATTTTAGTATAAGAATGTCTCATACAATACTTCAGACATACTCACACTAAAATATGATTTGTTGCTTATCTGAAACTCAAATTTAGCTGGGCATCCTCTACTTTTATATGCTAAACCTGGCAGATCTGTTCCCAGTGCACAGCTGGGTTCATGTAAGTCTTGCTGCTCTGTCTTAAGACTCTGGAACTGTTTCCAAGTGATGGGAGTTAGGTGGCAACTCTGTTCTAACAACTGAGGACCCGTCTGTCACAAGGTAAGCTATGGTACAGGGTCAAATGGGTGATCCTGAGAGAGCAGTTCAAGTGCTAAAAGACGTCAGTTATAAGAGAGGGCATAAACAAGCACTGTGAGTTGGGGTAGTCAGGGAAGTCTTCCTGGAGTAGACAGCCATAAGAACTGTTTCATGAGAAACAAGCTGAAAAGGACTAAAGAGAATGTATCATGCCCAGCAGGAAATGAGTCTGATTAGAGTCTGAGCATTTAAAAGGTGATTTAGCAAGAAGAATGTGAGGGTGGTCATGGGGTCCTTTGGACAGCATTTCTGTAAAAAGTGTAAACTAATCCAGGAAAATCATGATGGTTATGAACTTGGATTAAAAGCCAGTCACTGTACCAAGATATTTATGTGTAACATCACAATTCATTCTCACAAGAAAACTCTAAGGCAGGCACTATTATCATTCCCATTTTATAGCTGAAGAAACTGAGGCAGAGAGTAAGTGTTAAGTAACACTCACAGGGTCACAGAGTTTATACACAGAAGAGCTGAGATTTGAACCCAGAACTGTCAGAGTCTGAAATTTTCATCCTTAGCCACCACACTACACTGCTAAAAGTAACGTAAAGAAAAAAGGGTGGAAGGAGAAAAGGAAGACAGAAGGCAGGGTGGGAAGGAGGGAAGGAAGGAGGGAGAAAGGAAGGAAGGAAAGAAAGAAGGGCACTAGGCAGGAAGCGCAGAAGGAAAGATAGAAGAATAAGGAAATGTATACTATGAAGCCGTTTCTGAAGAACATGAGGCACTACACTGCATGAGGGAGAAAGAGATGTGAGCTGAGGCAGGTATAACCATTAAATTGGCAAGGGTCCTTTGTTCCCACATCCCCACTACATTGTCCAGTCAAAAAAGCAAATATGACTTAATGAAATGACACATCTATGGCATCTCTAAGAGTTATGGGCTTTAAAAAAAATTGCCATCATGTTGATTCCACCTTATAACAACCCAATAGGACAGAGTAGAATTGCTCCATAGAATTTCAAGGAGCGCCTGGTGGATTTGAACTGCTGACCTTTTGGTTAGTAGCTGTAGCAGTTAAGCACTATGTCACCAGAGTATCCATGATGGGTTTACTGCTTATAAAATAAACATACCAGTTCCTCCAAACGTAAGTTCCATGATTTCCTGGGCCCTCTCTTACACCCTTCCGGAAACATGGAACCTGATAAACCCCACCCCAAGCAGAAAAAAAGAATCCCGAGACACTTTTCCTAATCTTTGATGTTGCATCCACAGGTTTAAAGTCCCACAGTAAATAGAGCAAGTAATTGCAGGTCACAGGAGCCATTCTACTGGAAAGCATTCTTTCTGTGATAGAAAGTAAGAAAATCCCTGAAAAACTCAAACACCAGGTGCGTTCTTCCATCGGTAATCTACTCAATCTGAAACTTGTCAACAGGCTAACAGATAACACAGCTTTAATTTATTTGCCAAAACACTTGGCTCCCAAAACCTTATTATGATTTATTTAAACATCATTGTTAAGATACAATGCCTGCACTTTGGGACAGGAGCATTAGGCACACATGCATCTATGTTATCGAGGTTTGCGGGCTGGTTATTAACTGCGATCATTTGTTGTCTTTGGTCCCTTGTCGCGCATCCATCCACCCTCGTCAGACCAGTTGACTTAGGCAATGGGACTCCAAGGAGCAAACTAAAGACTACTACATGCTGTACTCCTAAAGCAGCTCTCGGAGAGGAAGGGAAAAGAAGTCCCTATTAGTAGCATTTGCTGACTCCTGTGGTATAAATACAATCACCATGGCCAATTTCAAGGTACTAATGCTGCTTCACTGAATGAAAAGTCAGGAAGAGAGGCTATCACAGCTCTCCAGAGACAGTACTCTTGCCGGCTCGAGCAACACATGATCTCTACAACACGTCATACAATGAGCTTCTGAATAGTTGTTTAAAAATGCTAATGAGCATTTATATTTTATATTACTTATAATTATTATTATTATTTATAATCTTTCCTTCTTTTTAAATAAGCTGATCTGTATTTATTGATATGAAAAATTTTCACAGTAACTATTATGAAGATTTCTAATGTTATAAAACAATATGATTAGTGTAATCCTATTATAAGAATAGTTTCTGAAAAGCATATGTAGATGTTTACCCACCAGCCATTGGGTAGTTTCTCATGCTGTGGTGGCTTGCGTGTTGCTATGATGTTGGAAGCTGTATCAGCAGTATTCCAAACGCTAGCAAAGTCACCCTGTGATTGAACAGGTTTCACTGGAGCCTCCAGATTTAAGAAAAGAAAGAAAGAAAGGCTTGCTGATCTACTTCCCAAAATCAGCCAATGAAAATTCTCTGAATCACAAGAGCATATTGTCTAATATAGTGCTGGAAGATTAAGCCCCAGTTTGGAAGACAAACCAGTGATCTTGAAGACAGCACATGACCAGGCAATGTTTCCTTCTGCTGTCCCTGAAGTCACCAGCTCAGTGGCAACCAACAGCAACAACAACATACTCACAAACCTAGGATTAAGGTACATAATCAGATACTCCAAAAATGTTACTAGACTTATTTTTGAGTGGTGGAATTACAGGCAAATTTCACTTCTCTTTTTGTGATTTTGATTTTTTTTCACAATTTTTTTTTTACAATGGGCACATATATTCTACATTTAAATACACACATAGGTTATATATGCATATATACATGTGTCAATTTCTATTTTTAATTTAACAAACAGAAACTTGAATACCTTGTTATTTAGAGCTTTCTACCTGCTTCTCCAGGTAGAAGTAGTGGAGCTGATTGGGACAGGACTTTGAGTGGAACCCGAGCTGATCAGGAGAATGTACACCCTCCTTTGCTGAGTGCTATTCAGGGAAGGGAAGTCATTTGCTACATGTCACAGAGCAAAATGGGTGCCAGTGCTCTAATCACAGAATTCTCAGGGCTGACTGCTCAGGCTAGTTCTCTTACAGTGGCTATCTCACTGGCAACACCACACCAGGTTCATCTAGCATAACCTTTCACACGTCACTTATCTGTCAGTTTGTCATACTGCAGTAGCTTGCATGTTGCTATGATGCTGGAAGCTATGTCACTAGTATTTCAAATAACAGCAGGGTTAGCTATGGTGCACATGTTTCAGCTGAGCTTCCAGACCGGCAGACTAGGAAGAAAGACCTGGCAGTCTACCTCTAAAAAGAATTATCAAGTGAAAACCTTAAGACCAGCAGCAGAATATTTTCTGATGCAGTGCTGAAGATGAGCCCCCAGGTTAGAAGGCACTCAAAGGATGATTGGAGAACGAGAGCTGCCTCTTCAAAATAGAGTTGACCTTAATGACATGGATGGAGTCAAGCTTCTGGGACCTTCATTTGCTGACGAGACACAATGCAAAATAAGAAGAAAAAGCTACAAATACCCATTAATAATTGGAAAGTGGAACATATGAAGTATGTATCTAGGAGAACAGGCAGTTGTCAAAAATTAAATGGAACACATAAAAATCAATATCCCAGGCATTAGTGAGCTGAAATGGGCTGGTACTGGCCTTTTCGAATCAGACAATCATATGTTCTTCTGTACAAGAGCTACAACTTGAAGAGGAGTGGTGTTTTATCACCAAAAGGAACATCTGAAGATGTATGCTGTGGTACAATACTGTTAGTGATAGGATAACACCTATACTTTTACAAGGAAACTTGTTAATACAATCATTACTGAAATTTACACATCAACCACTAATGCCAAAGATTAGGAAACAGAAGACTTTTACCAACTTCTGCAGTCTAAAATTGATCAAACAGGCAACCAAGATGCATCAATAATTACTGCTAATTAGGATGCAAAGGCTGGAAACAAGAAGGATTGTAGCTGTAAAATACAGCCTTGGTGATAGAAATGATGCTAGAGGTGACATGATAGAACTTTGCAAGACCAATGACGTATTCGTTGTACACACCTTTTGCAACAACATAAACAATAGGTAGACATGTGGACTTTGCCTGATGGAATACATAGGAATCAAACAGACTACATCTATGCAGAGACAACAGAAAATATCCACATGATCATTCAGAGCAAGGCCAGGGGCCAACTGTGGAATAGACAAGCAATTGCTCTTATGTAAGTTCAAGCTGAAGATGAAGAAAATTAAAACAAGTCCATGACACCCAAAATACAAATCAAGAACAGATTTAACAAACTGAATACTAACAAGGAAAAGACCAGGCGAGTTGTGGGATGACATCAAGGATATCACACACCAGTAAAGCAAAAGGTCATTAAAAATACAGAAAAGACCAAAGTGGACATCAGAGGAGACTCTCAAACTTGAACATAGAGCAGCTAAAGCCAATGGAAGAAACAATGAGGGCAAAAGAGCTCAACAGATTTCAAAGGACAGCTTAAGAAGACATAGTAACATATTATAATAATGTGTGCAAAGACCTGGAGTTAGAAAGCCAAAAGGGAAGAACACATTCATCATTTCTCAAGACGAACAAACTGAGGAAAAAATTTAAGCCTTGTGTTGCAATACTGAAGGACTCTGAGGGGGAAAATATTGAATGATGCCAGAAGTATCAAAAGAAGACAGAAGGAATACACAGCATTACTGTAACAAACAGAATTGTTGACATTCATCTACTTCAGGAGGTGACCTATGCTCAAGAATTGATGACACTGAAAGAAGTCCAAGCTGCACTGAAGGCATTGGCAAAAAACAAGCCCCCAGGGAAAAAAAAGGAATACCAACTGAGATGCTTCGACAAATGGATACAGCACTAGAGGTGCTCACTTGTCTATGCCAGGAAATTTGGAGGCCAGCTGCATGGCCAACAGACTGGAAGAGATCCATGCTTGTGTCCGTTCCAAAGAAAGGTGGTCCAACAGAACACAGAAATTATCAAACAATATAATAGGGAAGCAAAAGTATCCTAGTTGCTCTCCCCATACCGTAACAGCATGGTCCTTTTCTCGACCCTGTATTTTCTGTGTCCATTCAGTCAGCTCTTGTCTGCCTCTGCCTTCTCATCTTACCTCTGGACAGGAACTGCCCATTTAGTCAAATGTATCTACTTAAACCAAGAAATACACTCTTTACCAGGATCATTCTATGTCTTATAATCCAGTCCAATATTTGTCTGAGGAGTTTGCTTTCAGAATAGCTTTAGTTCTGAGTAACAGGGAGTCTGGGGGTAATGTCTTCTTGGGTTCCTCCAGTCTCATTCAAGAAATCAAGCCTAATCTTTTTACAAGAATCTGAGTTCTGTACCCCAATTTTTCCTGCTCCATTAAGGACTCTGTAGTGTTTCCTGTCAGGGAAGTCATGGGTGGTAGCCAGACACCATCTAGTTCTTCTCATCTAATGCTGCTGAAGTCTATAGCTTCTGTGGCCCTTTCTACTTCTTGGGTTCATAGTTTCCTTATTGTTTTTTATGTTCTTCATTCTTCTTTGCTCCAGTTGGGTTGGGACCAATTGGTGCTTCTTAGATGGCTACTTGCTAGCTTTAAAAACCCCAGGCCTCACTGACCAAAGTGGGATGCAGAACATTTTCTTAATGATTTTTTTATGCCAGTTGACCTAAATGTCCACTGAAACTATGGTACCCAGACCTGTGCCACTTCTACTCTGTCCCTTGAAGTGTTTGGTTGTATTCAGCTTTTACTTTAGCCTAATTGTGCTGAATTCCCATGTATTATGTGTGGTTCTTTCCTTCAACTAAAATAATTCTTGTCTAGGCACTCTAGTTTCATTCCTCTAATTTAATGATGGTGAGTTTGTTAGACTAACTGGCAAACACTATTGTCCATCAATTACGCCATGATCAAATAGGCCGGTGGACAAATTCACAGCGTAACTGATGGGGAATAGTGTTTGCAATTTAGCCTAAAACTTACTATCCCCAAAATATATGTATCAAGTTGCCTTTATGATGTTACTAAAGTGGGATTAGTGGCAGTTATGTTAATGAGGCAGGGCTCAATCTACAAGGTTAGATGTGGTTTAAACCAGTATCTACTGAGATAAAAAAAGGGGGGAGGGGAGAAGTGAGCAGAAAGACATGGGGGACCTCATACCACCAAGAAAGCAGTTCCAGGAGCACAGCATGTCCTTTGGGCTTGAGGTTTCTAGGCTGAAAATCTCCTCAACCCCAGAGGAAGGTCCAAGACCAATGAGACAGTAAGTCTTAAGACTCTGGAGTTGGCACCCTAAATTTGGACTTCTAGCCTCCTAGAATATGAGAGAATAAATTTATCTTTGTTAAAGCCACCCATGCATGGTATTTCTGTTGTAGCAAGCACTAGATACCTAAAATACTAATCACGATAAATAATATTGTTTCTATGGGAAAATATGCTCCAGATTTCCAATGAACTCGTGTATTAATGTCTGGAACATGACATGATTAATTCGCAAATTGGGGACTGCCAATTGGGTACCAGGTGGCCTGATCTAAATAGATCAGAGCCTTACAGTTCTCATATGGAAATGTCTTTACAGATGTGCTAACTGTGATCAGTGAATCATTTTGAAGCACTTGAGAAATGTTAATTATTGATCAGAGCAGAGCCTACAAAATGCCACACAAAAGAGCCTACAAAATGCCTATGCCTTGGTCCATATATTAGCAAATAAATGCCCTAATTGTCTTTTTGTCTGTCTGGCTGTTTTCAAGTTGTTTAGTCACAGTTTCAGGTTTATTCAAGGAAAACCCAGAGAAAATGGGGAATCAAATGTGTGTGCTCAAGAAACATATGTAAAGAATGCAATTTCATTTCAAAAGAAACCCACCTTCTTTCTCAATGGACAGACCTGAATAGGGTATTATAGCTTCCCAGTTGTAATCCAGCTTCAGCAATGCCACTTCTTCTTTGTGGTAATCACTGCAGTACCCTATTCCCAGCTTTCCAGTTTCTTCTTTCAGAGATGTTAGAATGTTTCCCCAAGATTAGTAACAAGCCACTACCTGCTTTGTTTTGGCAGGTAAGGATTGTTGTACTAATCTATGTTTCATATACATGCCCTTAGATACAAAAGCTCTCAAGCCTTAAAGATTATGACATTTAGTTCACAAGTCTTACTGCGCACGAGTCTGTTATAGGGAAATGATGGTTACACTTTATTATAGAAGTTATAGAATCTGTTTCAGGGCCCAAGGAGAGATTGCGAGGACCCCAACTGAGTCTGAAGTCAGAACAAATCACACAGTAGGAGATTAACACTTTTAGCTCAGAAGTCAGCAGGTCCAGTGTCTAGTTTTGTTTCTGCAACTAACTAGCTGTGTTTCCTATAGCAAGTCTCTTCCTCTCTCTGAGTTTCAGTCAGTCTCCTCAACCAGAAAATTACCTATCATCTAACTACGCAGGTTCTCTCTGAGGACAGAAGGTAATGCAGGAGCCAGCACATCTTGAAGGTAACCATCTGGTTGAGCAAGCTTATCCATCAAGAGGCTCATCTTCCCACCTGAGGGCAGGCCCTCAGCTTTGGTCTCCAGCAGCAGTCATCAAAAGTTCACAGTTGCTTTTCATCCCAGATCAGATGACAAAAGAAGCAGCTAAAAGAGCATAGCCAGTTCCTTCTTGACGGAAATGAAGTCCAATGGCTGCTAACACTCAGAGCTCAGAGGTCAAGTGGAAAGCATGGAAGAACGATCTTGGAAAAGGCCTATCCCTCCTGATAATTTCTCAGTTGCAGCAGGGGTAGATGAAAACGGGACCATTTTCATGCTTTCTACTTTTATTAGGTTGCATTAGAACAGATTTAATCTCTGAATTATTTCCAAGTCTGAGAGGGTAACTTTGTTATAGTTCTGTTTTACCTATAAGGTAAGTTTCCTTGAGGGCAGGACTCAAGCACAGAGATGCTCTAAAAGGCTTCATTAAATAAAAAAATGGGTAGCACAGCTCCAGCAAAGTCAAAATCTGATCTTAACAGAATATAAATTAACACAAAAGTTAACAAGTTACTTAAAATCCTTTCTGGAAGGAAGTAGATGACATTGATGAGAATCAGTTCTTCTCAAGGGTTTCCTGATCCCTGAGGTGCAATGGGAAATTGGTATGTAGTAGTTAAGAGCTATCTATGGCTGCTAATGAAAAGATCAGCTGTTCAAATCCACCAGATGCCCCTTGCAAACTCTATGAGGAAGTCCTGCTATGTCCTTTAGGGCCACTATCAGTTGGAAGAGGCTTGACAGCAAACAGTTTTAGGAAGCTGCAGTGTTCCTAAACTGATATTACACTGTGAGGGACGCATCCCTTTCCACCACCAAAGTGTACTGCAAGTATCAAAGTAACCTGTGAAAATATGGCCCATATTTTAGGTTGAGATATTTCTATATAGTTAGTAATTATTGGTAGGAATTCAGTGGAAGGGTTAAGAACTTAAGATGTGACATAGAATTCTAATTCTGTCAAGTAACACTGTGAAAATTACATAACTTCATTGAACTTCATTGATATTCATTGAACTATGGCTTCATCAGCTTGAAGAGGGGGATAATAATGAAGCCTACTCATGGGTTGGAATACATAAACTGGAACACATAAACATCATTATCCCAGGCATTACTGAGCCAAAATGGACTGGTATTGTCCATCCAAATCAGACAATCATGTTCATTGTCAAAAAGAACATTTCAAGATCTATTCTGAAGTAAAGTGATGTCAGTGGTGGGATTATATCTATATGCCAGTTACTATGTACCTTTGCTGGTACATAGTGGACTTTTCCTAATTTTGTTAAGTTTCAATTTCAACTTGTATATGATCAATTGATGGTTTGCTCCACAGTCAACAGTTACTATGACTATTATACAAATTTGCCCACTGACCACTAAGGCCAAAGATAAAGAAATTGAAGCCTTTCACCAGCTTCTGCAGTCTGAAAGTGATCAAACATGCAATCAGGATGTACTGAAAATTACTAGTGATTGGAATGCACATGTTGGAAACAAAGAAGGATTCGTATTTGAAAACTATGGCCCTGATGATAGCAACCATGCCAGAAATCACATGATAGAATTTTGCCAGACCAACAATTTTTTCATTGCAAATATTTTTTTTCCAACAACATAAATAGTGACTACCCATATGGCTCTCACCAGGTGGAATACACAAGAGTCAAATCGACTACATCTTGGGAAAGAGACAGTGGAATATCATCAGTCAGAACAAGGCCAGGTGTTGACTGTGGAACAAATCATCAATTGATCATATACAAGTTGAAATTGAAACTTAACAAAATTAGGAAAAGTCCACGACAGCAAAGGTACAACTTTCAGTATATCCCAACTAAGTTTAGAGACCACTGCTAGAACAGATTTGATACACAGAACAGTACCTACAGAAGACCATACAAGTTGTGGGAGGATATCATACATGAAGAAATCAAGAGGTCATTTAAAAGACAGGAAAGAAAGAAAAGGCCAAACTGGATGTCAGAAGAGACTATGAAACTTGCTGTGGAATTCTGAGTAGCTAAAGCAAAAGGAAAAAAGTGATGAAGTAAAAGAACTGAACAGAAGATTTCAGAGGGCAGCACAAGAAGACAACGTATTATAATGATACATGCAAAGAGCTGGAGATAGAAAATCAAAATAGAAGAACACACTCTGCATTTCTCAATTTGAAAGACCTGAAGACAAAATTCAAGCCTTAGAGCTGTAATTAGTAAAGGATTCTATAGAAAAATAGTAAATGATGCAGGAAGCACCAAAAGAAGATGGGAGAAATATGCAGAGTCAATAGACCAAAATATTAGTTGATATTCAACCATTTCAAGAGGTAGCATATGATCAGAAACCACTGGTAACAAAGGAAGAAGTCGAAGCTGTATTATTGAAGGCATTAGCAAAAACCAAGGCTCCAGAAGTTAACAGAATACCAACTGAAATGTTTAAACAAATGGATACAGCACTGGAAGTTTCTCTATGCCAAGAAATTTGGAGAACAGCTAGCTTCCTGGCCAACCAACTGGAAGATATCCATATTGATGCCCATTCCCAAGAAAGGTCATCCCATGGAATGCACAAATTGTCAAACAATATCACTAATATTACAAGTGAGTAAAACTTGGCTAAAGATCATTCAAAAGTGGCTTCAGGAGTACATTGACAGGAACAGCCATAATTCAATCTGGATTCAAAAGAGGATGTGGAACTAGGAACATCCTCTAGACACCCACGGAAGCAGCAGTTAATAAATCAAAAGACGCACTGTGTTGGGCAGATCTACCTCAAAACATCTCTTTACGTTGCTGAAAAGCAAAGATGTCACCTTGAAGACTAAAGTGCACCTGATCAAAGCCATGGTGCTTTCAATTGCATCCTATGCTTTGGAAAGCTGGATAATGAATAACAGAGACAGAAGAGGAATTGATGTCTTTAAATTGTGCTGTTGGAGAAAAATACTGAATATACCATAGATTCCCAAAGACTGAACAGATCTGTCTTAGAAGAAGTACAACCAGAGTTCTCCTTGGAGGCAAGAACGATGAGATTAAGCCTCACATGTTTGGACATGTTATCAGAAGGGACAAGTTTCTGTGGGAGGATATCATGTGTGATAGAGGGTCAGCAAAAAAGGACCTCAACAAGATGGATCGACACAGTGGCTGCAAAAATGGCCTTAAGCTTTATAAAAATGATTGTGGGCATGGTGCAGGACCAGGCAGTACTCCATTTTGTTGTATGTAGGACTGCCATGAGTTGGAACCGACTCAACAGTACCTAACAACAACTCCTCATGTGTTATGAAGAGAAGTCAATGAGAAAGAAAAGGCATCACAAACACAGAGCCTGGCACGTAGTGACTGATGTTCTTAATAACAATAACAACAGCAACAGTAACACAAAAACAAGTGAGGTATTAAGTCCCTTTAGTTATCTGGAAAGGAGCTCTGTTGGCACAACTCTTAAGCACTCAGGGGCCAGTTGTATGGTTGACAGTTGGAACCTAACTAGTGTGACCACAGGAGAAAGACCTAGAACTCTGTTCCTGTAAAGACTGCAGCCAGGGAAACTTCATGGGGAAGTTCTCCATCCACGTGGGATGTGACCAAATTGACTCAACAAGACCTAATAACAACAGTTATCTGGAATTTCCTTCCACTGCTATTTGCATATGAAAAGGCAGATTGGTCTACTGGAAAAGGCATGGACTCTGGAGTCAGCCAGATTACAACAGGAAGTTAAGAGCCTACCACAGGGACTGGTCCACATTAGAATTTAAACAAATATCAATTAGTTGTACTACTACCACTATTATTAATATTATTCCTTTCACTAAAATAATTGTAAGATCCTCTTTACAGTAAAACCTGTTGAATGAACACTACAAATTATGCTGATTGTGGCTGAAGCTGTGGAATATTCTAAACCAACTAACAGCAGCAGAAAAAAAAAAAAAAAAAAAAACACTGCCTGAGAGGCTCTTGTGAGTCTTCCTTATTGCTGCCTGGCTCTCTGTTGTGGCTGGAGGACACACTGTCCCAAGATTCCCTCTGCTACTGTATGGTTAATTATGTTATGGAATCATCAAACTCGGAGAATAAATAAAAGCATAAAACTCCTTGCTGCACAATTTTGACATTATTTGTAAATTTGACTATCTAATAGAAGTTCTACTGAAACAGACTCTTTTCCAGTAGGTTACCCATTATTGACAGGCTTATTTCAATTGAACTGCACATTAGAAAGATTGCTATTTGACCTGATGGTTTCACATCACAGGGTTATAGGCACTGTCTACTAGATATGACAGATTTAGCAAATAAAAATACAGGATGCCTAGTTAAATCTGAATTACAAATCACAATTTTTTTTAGTATAAGTAGGTGCAAAGATTCCATGGGACACATTTATACTGAAAAACTATTAGTTGTTTGTCTGAATTTTATATTTAACCAGGCATCTCTTGTATATTACCTTCCAATCTTATTTTTACACTGATATTTATCTGTGGAAACCCTGGTGGTATAGTGGGTTAAAGGCTACCTCTGCTAGTCAAGAGGCTGGCAATTCAAATCTGCCAGGCGCTCCTTGGAAACTCTATGGGGCAGACCTACTCTGACATCTAGGGTCGCTATGAGTTGGACCCGACTCTGTGGCAGTGGGTTTGGTTTCTGGTTTTTATTTTATCTTTACTGGCAACATTCCAAATATATAAATTTCATAACATTTTACAAAGGATATCAACTTACAAGTCAGTACCACAGTTTTTGATCACTAAACTCAACTAATTACAAATTTGTAAATACCAGGAGGATTTGGGACCACTGGTGGCGCAGTGATTTAAGTGTTCAGCTGCTATCCAAAAGGTCAGAAGGATGCCCTATGATCAGTTCTACCCCATCTTACAGGGTTTCTAAGAGTCGAAATCAACTTGACAGCAACAAGCTTTAGTAGGATTTCACCCCTTCTTTGAAAACATTTTAACAAAATTTCTAGAAGTTCAATAATACGGCCTTTACTAGCATGACGTAGAATTGCATCAGCAAACCACCAGAAATGACCAAGGACCCCGTGGCGAAGTGACTAGGCCACTTTAAATGTTATCTCATGTTGGAAACCAGAGCTTCAAGCCATCCCATTGATGAAAGCTTCTGCCAGTTCACAAAGGTCGTATTTACCTGTAGCTAGTGGCATTTCCTTGTTCCTAGATAAGATACAACAAAGGGAAGTGTTCTGTTCCAGGTGAGTGGGGAAGGATGTAAGAAATAAGGAGATAACAGTGTTTGATGCAGCTGAGAACATATGAAGCAGACAGTTCACTCTGTTAACACGCTCAAGCGGCCAGTAACTGTGGTGGGCTCTGATTATCACCAATTCAAATCCTGTACCTCTTTCATTCAGATTGATGTGTAGAATATTTTGACTGAGAAAATGCTGTAACTTTCCTTTTCCTGAGAAGGGCAGGAGGTCCAGTGAGGCTGGTATTTATATTTAATGTTTACAAGACTCAGAGGTTCAATAGCCTGTCTCAGCTCTGTCCTAGGTGGAGTCTCTTGTTAGGGAGGCAGGATGGAGTTAATGCAGTTACGGGCTTCCCATGTGCTCCTTATTAAAAATCAGATAAGCAACAGCTTTGCAACAGCGCCCACAATGCAGAGAACTATGAGACAGGCAAGCACACCCTGTAAGAAAAACATTCTAGAAATTTAGGCTTATCCCTTTCATGTTATCACGGTGCTACAAATCATGGAACAAACTCTACATTTTCAAAGGTGGTACTATGGCAAAGATAACCCCAAACTTAGATGCCTACGTCTGCTGTCTGGAGAAATCCAAATAAAATTCTATATTTAAACATTTTAACTTCCCATTGTCCCTCTTTGTTTCTGCGGTGGTGGTAGCAGAGGGGTTGGAGCAGACAGCACAGGAAGACGGGCTAGGTAAGTAAATACTAATAAAGGTCTTCAAACACCTTATCTGTATAGACTCTATTTTTTCTGAATGTCACCCCTTAACGTCTCAAAGTGTTTTCTTTCTTTCCTTATTTTTCTCTTTCTCCCTCTCTCTTTTTTCTCTCTTCATTCCTTCTTTCCTTTCTTTCTTCCCACCTGCCTGCCTTCCTGTCTGTCTTCTTTTCTCTTTTTCTTTCTTTCTCTTTTCCCTTCTTCCTTTCTTCTTTTGATGTAATTATGAAAGATCTTAATGTATCGTGAACTGTAATAACTTGTTTACCAAATTAAACTTTGGGTTGTGAAGTATCAACTTTCCTCTTTGACACCTGGCACAGCTGTCCTGAGTTGGGAAACTATGATATTGCTTGGTTTGCAGATTCTCCAGTAACACCCATGGGAGAAGCAAAGTGAATATGGTTGGGAAAGCATAGGATTTGGAGTCAAAAACTTGATTACAGTCCTGGCTTCAACATTTATTGATTGTAGAACCTTAGGAGGGTTACTTTATTGTTTCTCTTAGACTCAACAGCCTGATCTGTAAAATGAACTGATTGAATTTGATGAGAAAATGTATGCAGAAGTGTTTTGTAGATGGTAAGGCAGTATAAAAATGTTACTGATTGTTCTGATTATAGGACTCAAAATGGAATTTCTGCCTTGTGCCAAGAGAGTGGGAACAGGGCAGAGGTGGCCTCTGAAGAGGTTCCTGGTGGCTTGTGAAGAAGGGCCACGGTCTGGAATGTTCAACGTCATTCTGGCTTTAAGACTGAAGGACTAACCCTGCAACCCTTATTTACATGCACTCTCTCACTGACTTTTCATGAGGCTTCTGCAAAAAGTCAGCTCCTTTTTGCACAGAGCTCCTTCCTGAAGAGTTGAACCTTCCCCCCTTCTCACAAAAGATGCATCTTTCCTGAGAGGTGTGGGGAGGAGACACAGGAGCCTGTATCCTGCATCTTCTTAGCTGCTGCTGGATTCCACTGCCCGAATACTTGATGACTTTAGGGCAATTTCAAAAACATTTTGTTGTAAGTGCTTATATTCATTCATCACTGAGTCTAAAACTAGTTTAAGTATCTGGAAATCACAACTACACCTAGGAAATAAAGTTTGGTTTCCCAGTTTAAATAACAATAGTTAAAGGCAAAGTAGACCATACAGTCTGTGGTATTATTGTTAACTTATAATAAGATAATAACTAATGCTGAGAGGTAAAAGGCATCCATTACATGGATGGAGTACATGTTCTGGGGTATTATCAGGTTAAATCTGAATATAATTTGGAGCTGGATTTGTTTTCTTTTTAAAAGCTTGATTACCAGTGGTAAGTGACACAGTGGCGGCAATAGTGAGCTTGAAGACATCAATGATTGTGAGGCTGGAGCAGGAGCTGTCAGTATTTCCTTCCTTTGTATATAGGGTTGCTATGAGTCAAAATTGACTCAACAGCACTGTCTCAGTCATCCAGCACTGCTATAATAGAAATACCACAAGTAGATAGTTTTAAAAAGGAAAATTTTATTCTGTCACAGTCCAGTAGGCCACTAGTCCAAATTCAGAGCATCAGCTCCAGGGGAAGTCTTTCGCTATTAGCTCCAGAGGAAGGTCCTTCTTGTAAGTGTTTCCCTGGACTGGGAGCTTCTGATGTACCAGGACTCTGGGTCCTTTCCAAAGGACATGCCCTGCTTCTGACACTGCTTCTTGGTGGTATGAGGTCCCAAACTCTCTCTGCTAGCTTCTTTTTTTCATATCTTAAGAGATTGCCTCAAGGCACAATATAGTCTTACATACTCCTACCCTGCCAACACAATTGCTGCTCATCCTCCCTCATTAACATCCTAGAGGCAGGGTTACAGCATGGAGGAACATCACACTATGCCCCTTCCTCTTCAATCTTCACAGCTATAATGATAGCTGTTGGTTATAGCGGTGGTACAACATGACTCCCTTTGTGATCACAGTTGATTGGTCCAAGGGTGGGTACTTGCTGATGAATCTGAAATTCAAACTTAAGAAAAATCTGGTCTTGTTCTGAGGACCTGGCTCTATGATATATCGTTCCCAAAGCTTGAATGCAACTTTATCCCCAGGTTTGCTGAGAACCCCAGTACACAGAATAAATTCCTCTTTTTTGCCTAACCTAGCTCAAGAGGGTCTTTATGGGTCTACTTGGCTGCTAAGCAGAAGTATAGTGGTTCATACCCATTGGTCACTTCTCAAGAGGGTTATTAGGGATCTACTTGGCTGCTAACCGAAAGGACAAGTGGTTCACACTCACTGGTTGCTTCTCAAGAGAAAAGACCTAGAGATCTGCTCCTGTAAAGATCACACCTAGGAAACCCTATGGGGTAGTACTACTCGATCATATAGGGTCACTATGACGTGGAATAAACTTGACAGCACCTAACAATCACCCGCAAGTTGTTACTTATAACAAAAAGAGACCAAATGAGTACACATTTGAACGTGGACAGTCTTCACTTTTATATGAGATATACTCACCCTAAATAAAAGGGTTTATAGTCAAAGATTCTGTCTAGGTGGGAGGCATCCAGTCATAGCACAATATCTGGCATATACTGTAGCAGCAGGTACTCATATAATATTTGTTGAATGAATGAATGAGTGAAGGCATGTGTTCTAAATTACCTGGCATAAGTTTTACCTGATTCAGATAAGACTTAGTGCCCATTAATTCATGACTATACATTTTTAAAATCCTATAGGGAAAAAACAAAAGCATCAAAACAGCTACAGTTAACTATTAACCTACTACTTTTGAAGCTAGTTGTAAAGCAGGAATACACAGAAATTAACACACAATGGTGCTGGAGTCACACTAACTGTGCTAGAATCATAGCTGTCTATTTGGGTCTCTCTAGGTCTCAGTTTCCTCATCTTTAAAAGGAGGATAATAACAGTACATATCAAACAATTTGAGGATTACAGGAGTTAGCAAGTACTCAATAAATGTTAACATTTATTATGACAATTTGCACAGTGGTTGAGCCCTGGGCTGCTAACCAAAAAGTCAGCAGTTCAAATCTACCAGCCACTCCTTGGAAATCCCATAGAGCAGTTCCACTCTGTCTTTTAGGATCACTATGAATAAGAACTGACACTACAGCAATGGGTTTGTTTTCTTTTTTGAAGAAATAAGGAGAACATGTTCAAATCTCACTTGCTATGTTCCTTTTGATAACTTCACCTTCTTATCATTGATCCAACTCTTCTTTCTGACTTCTCCCCAGCTGTGGGCTATAGGGCAGTTTGGTGGCAGACTTCTTCTGGACTATGCATCTAGATGTCAGTACCTTTGTTTCATCTAAGAATGGAAAACATTACAAAGAATGGCAATTCCATATCACTTTAATTGTTCTCATGAGAAACTTGTACATAAATCAAGAGGCAGTCATTTGAACAGAACAAGGGGATACTGTATGGTTTAAAGTCAGGAAAGGTGTTAATTCAGGTTGTATCTTTTCACCATACTTACTTGATCTGTATGCTGAGCAAATACTCTGAGAAGCTAGACCATGTGAAGAAGAACAGGGCATCAGGATTGAAGAAGACTCATTAACAATCTGCGTTATACAGATCACACAACTTTCCTTGCTGAAAGTGAAGAAGACTTGAAATACTTATTGACGAAGAGCAAAGATTACAGCTTTCAGTACAGATTATACTCCAACATCAAGAAAGCAAAAATCCTCACAACTGAACCAGTAAACAACATCATGTTAAATGGAGAAAAGATTGAGGTTGTCAATGATTTCATTTTATTTGATTCCACAATCAACTCAAAAGGAAGCCAAAAACCCATGCTGTCGAGTCGGGTCCAACTCATGGCGACCCTAGAGGAATCAATAGTCAAGAAATCAGACAACACATTGCAATGAGCAAATATGCTGCAAAAAGACTTCATTAAAGTGTTAAAATGCAAAGATGTTACCTTAAAAACTAAGTTGTGCCTGACTCAAGCCATGGTGTTTTCAGTTGCTTCGTATGCATGGGAAAGCTGGATGATGAAAAAGGAAAATGAAAGAACTGAGGCCTTTGAATTGTGGTGTTGGAAAAAATTTTGAACATACCATGGACTACCAGAAGAATAAACAGATCTGTCTTAGAAGTTGTACAACCAGAGTGCTCCTTAGAAGCAAAGATGGTGAAAGTATTTATAGATGAAATGATGTACCTTGCATTTGCTTCAAAATTATCAGGAAGGGAGTAAGTTAGAGTATAGATGAAATAGTGTTGGGCATGAAAACTGGAAGTTCATTGTACTTGTTTACATGTTAGAAATCATTCACAGTAAAAAAATTAAACATACTATCAACAAAAGGGAGAAACAAGGAACAGATTGGAAGAATGTTTTCAGGAACCATTTATCTAATAAAGAAATCCTGGTGGCACAGTGGTTAACTCCTACAGCTGCTAACCAGAATGGGGGCAGTTCAAATCTGCCAGGCACTCCTTAGAAATTCTATGGGGAAGTTCTACTCTGCCTATAGGGTCACTATAAGTCAGAATCAACTCAACAGCAATGGGTTTGGTTTGCATTTTATCTAATAAGGGTCCAATATCCAAAATATATAAAAATCTGCTACAATTCAGCAGTAGAAAAGAAAAACCACCCAGTCAAAAAATAGACCAAGGATTTTAACAGTTCACCAAAGAGTATGATCAAATAGCCACCAAGCATATGAAAAGATGCTCAAAGTCATTACCCATTTTTATAGCTATTAGGTGGCATCAGACTGATTTCAACTCAAAACAATCCGATGTGACAGAGTAGAACTTCCCCATAGGGTTGTGGCATCAAACTGATTTCAACTCATCAGTCCCATGTGAAAGATTATAACTGCCCTGTAGGGTTTTCTAGGCGGTAAACTTTATAGGAGCAGATCACCAGGTGTTTCTCTCATGGAGCTGCCCAGTGGGTCCAAACCACTGTCCATTTGGTTAATAGACAAATACTTAGCCATTGCACTACCAGGACTTCTCTAACCATTAACAAAAACCAAACTCATTGCCATAGAGTCGATTCTGACTCTGACTGACCTTATAAAACAGCACAATTGCCCGAAAGGGTTTCCAAGGCTGCAATCTTTATGGATGCACACTGCCACCTGTTTCTCCTGTGGAGCAGCTGGTGAGTTCAAACTACCAACTTTTCAGTTAGCAGCCTAGCACATAACCACAGCACCACCAGGACTCCTTCCTAAGTCATTCCAAACACATTGCCATCAAGTTGATTCTAACTCATCAACAACCATATAGGACAGAGAAGTACTGCCCCCAGGTTCCCCAGGCTGTAATTTTTATAAAATGAGACTGCCACATTTTTCTCCTGCAGAACCATTGGTGAGTTCCAGTTCTGGCCTTTTGGTTAGCAGCTGAGGGTCTAAATACTATGCCATCAGGGCTCTTTATTCATTATCAAATCCATTTGCTGTCAAGTACATCCCTACTAATAGCAACCCTATAGGACAGAGTAGCACTGTCCCATAGTGTTACCATGGAGTGCCTGGTGGATTTGAACTGCCAACATTTTGGTTAGCAGCCAAGCTCTTAACTACTGTGAAACTAGGACTCCTCTGTGCCTATTCCAGAAACTAAAACCCATTGCCATGGAGTTGATTTCAACTCATAGCAACTCCAAAGAATACAATAGAACTGCCCCATAGAGTTTCCAAAGAGTGCCTGGCAGATCTGAATTGCTGACCTTTTCGTTAGCAGTTGTAGCACTTAACTACTATGCCACCAGAGTTTCCCTGTACCTATCAGGGAGACACAAATCAAAACCACAAGGAGAAACCACCTTATCCCCATCAGAACTGAAAGGACAAAAAATAAAAACAAAGGAAAACAACATGTATTGGCGAGGATGTAGACAAAATAGAATCCTCATCCACTGCTGGTGGAAATGTCAAATGGCATAGGTGCTGTGGAAAAGAGTTTGGTGGTTACTCAAAACACTAAGCATGGAACTAACATACGATTCAGCAACTCCAATCTTAGGTATATATCCAAAAGAAGTGTAAGTGGAAATGTAAACAGAAGCCTGTCCACCAATGTTCATTGCAGTTCTTTTCACAACAACCAAAAGGTGAAAACAACTGAAATATCCATCAACAGGTGAATGGATAAAGAAGCTGTGGCATTAGCAGCCATGAAAAGAAATGGAGTCTTGATAGTTGCCACAACATGGATGAACTTTGAAAGCATTGTCATGAGCAAAGAGTCAAAAAAGGACACATATTGTATGGTCCTATTTACATGAAATAAGCAAATATAGCTCAATAGCTACAGGAGGAGGGCAAAGAGGAGTTTTTGCTTGGGGGTAGGGATGGATTACTCAATAAGCAGGATATGCACAGACTTACTTGTGTTAACTTACTAATCTGCAGCACATAATTTCACCAGTTTTCACCACATCAAAGATGTAGTAAAACCCATGTGAAATTGTGTACTGCAGATTAGTAAGTAAATACAACTAAGCCTGTGCATACCTTGCTTAATCTACCCTTGGAATGAAACAAGTAAGAAGCCTTAGGAGGAACCATCTCGTGACTGAGGACTTTGGCTGATAGTTTTCCATTTATAAACAAAGTAGTAAAATATGTCCCACTCTGTGATATAGCATACCAAAAACCAAACCCAACCCACTGCTGTCAAGTAAGTTCCCACTCAAAGTGACCCTATAGAACAGAGTAGAACTGATCCATAGGGTTCCTAATGAGCATCTGAAGGATTCAAACTGCAGACCTGCTGGTTAGCAGACACAGCAGTTAACTACTACACCACCAGGTTTCTATGTGATATAGCATAGTGGTCAATAAATGCCTTTAAAAGACATGTGCAAGGGAGCAGAGCCAAGATGACAGAGTAGTCAGATGCTTTCTGTGGTCCCTCTTACAGCAAAGATCTGGAAAAACAGTGAATTAATTATGTATGACAATATATGAGCCCTGAACATCAAAAACAAAGTTGAGGAATCAGACTGAGTGGCAGAGAAAGGGAGAGATGAATCAGAAGCAGGGAAGAGGTACCAGACATGGTACCTGGTGGGTGCCAGGTACCCTGCACGCTGGATCAGCTGGCACGAATGGTAAGGCAGGCAGTGAAGCTCAGGACACATCTTCCACATCAGGAGAGACTGAGCCACGGAGAGTCTACACAAGCCTCTAGAACCAGGAAAAAGCAGTATTCAATCAGCAAAACTTAATTACATGCATCTAACCTAACATGTGGACCAAATGACATCACTCTTAAGAACACCTTTCCCATTTACCTGCCTCTCCCTACTCTATACCAGGTCCCAGGCCAACTTCAGCAAATGTCACTACTCCTGGGACAGAAGTAGGACCTGTTATATGCCATGAACCACACTACCAGCCTTGGAGAGGGAACAAATTAACAAATAGGAAAAAATAATCTACTAGTTCCCTAAGCTAGGAACTCAGGGCAGACACAGCTCCTTTGTCAATGTACAGGCATAAAGGATTCATGGCTTTTGAATGCATCTCACCCTGCATAGCCCTGTGTGGGTCATTTCAGTAGCATAAGCCCTCATTAGCACAGTACAACAAGGTATGTACCTGAAGCCTAGTATCAATTGTCAGTTGCATGATAGAGTGGCAGGTCATGACATTTGATACTGCACTGCCCATTAAGCAGGGTTCTCACCTACCCACAATAGGAGCCTAAGGACTGGTAGTTCCACTGATGTCACCTAGTCAACCACGATAGGGGTCCAAGAATAAGGCATGCCTCCCATTCCTTATGGCCAACAGTACTAGGTACCCAGAATCTGGCTGCAAAAACCACCTACTTACTTGCTGTAGGGTACACGGACCCACTTTCCTCCCAGACACTCAGAGGTGGCCCTCAGACCCTGCCTTGCTCATCACATGACCCCTACTGCAGCCAGATACCTGTACCTACTCCAACCAATTTTGCCTGTCTAGGACTATAGGGGAGAGCCTGTACCACAAACTTGGTGACTGAAGACCTAGAAACCTGACATGAATCTACCCAAGAAAAGTATATGGAATCCTGGGTGCACGTATCTAGTAACATCTCTAGCCACCTGGTGGCAGGACATGAGAGATTCAAAGGTGCCAATAATCAAAGTAGCTCCCATGAGCAGCCTATTTGAGAATATAAAAACAAAACATAACAAGAAGCTAGGACACAGTAAGCAAACATAAAATAAATAAATATGATAATTTACTTATGGCTCAGAGACAACAGTCAATATTAAATCACATAAAGAGGAAGACCATGATGGCTTCAGCAAGCTCCCAAAAAAAAGAATCAAGAAATCTTCCAGGGGGTGTGCTGTCACCATGTAGGGAGAGCCATGGGAGCTGTATATAGATGAGTATGTGAATTTATATGGGAATGTACATTTTCATTTAATCATAATAAAAAAAAGAAGAAGAAATCTTCCAGAACAAGCAAATTTCCAGGAATTGATGGAGGTAGAAAGATTACTATGCAGAACTATTCAAGAGATTAGGAAGGAGACAAGCAAAATGCAGCGCAAGCCATGGAACACATAGATATAGTAATAGAGGAAATTAAGAAGATTATACAGGAGCATAATGACACATTTAACAGGCTACAAGAATCCATAGAGAGACAGCATATAGAAATCCAGATTATTAACAATAAAACTTCAGAATTAGACAAATCAATAGGAAGTCATAGGAGCAGAATTGAGGCAATGGAATTTAGAACAGTGAGATTAAAGTTAAAGCACTTGACCCCAGCTTATTTGAGACAAAATGAAGAAACTCTAAGAATGATGTGGAACTCTATCAAAAGGAATAACCTACAAGCGATTGGAATACCAGAACAGGAGTAACAGAAAATACAGAGAGAATTGTTGAATATTTGTTGGCAGAAAACATCTCTGATATCATGAAAGATGAGAAGATGTGTATCCAAGATGCTTATTGAGCTCCACACAAGGTAGATCCCAAAAGAAAGTCACCAAGACATCGCCAAATTTGCAAAAACAATGATAGAGAATTTTAAGAGTGGCTAGGGATAAATAAAGGGTCATCTACAAAATACAGCCAACAAGACAAAGCTTGGATGATGCAGCAAAAGCCAGGCAGACAAGAACACAATGGGATGACATGGAGGGGGCGGAGTCAAGATGGCATACTAAATGCACATCTCCCTAAATCTCTCTGGAAACCAAGACCTGATATGATAGTTAAATGTGGCCTTCTGGACAGCTAGTGAGCCCTGGGATGCAGCATAGGGCTGTTAATTTGGACTTCATACCACTGAATGTGAAACCTCCTCTTTTTCATTGACCCTGCTCTCGGCAAGCACAGGCTTGCACAGACCAAAGGTAACTCACCATCTCGATTTTTTTTCACCTGTCTTGGTCGGTGGGCAGAACTAGGACTTGACTAGCTGCTGGTCTCAGACACACTGCTGGTGAGACTGGCAAGCATAATTGTCAGGTTCTGAGAGCCCAGCTTTGGACTTATACACCTCGGCTCCTCTGGCCTATCAGGAAACGGAGAAGCCCAGGCAGAGGCCCCGGCCGGACTTGGTTCTTAGGCTGGGAGGTGGCTCCTGCTGGTGGGAGAGCGCTTTTCTAGCAGGGAGGCGGTGTTTTGCACAGTGTCACCTGGGGCCGGGGACCAGCGGCAGAGGCTGTGACCCTGGGCACTTCGGCACTCTTGGCTGACTGGCGACCTTATGCGGGACGCCATCTTGTTTTGCTGGGAGGTGGGGTCATCCATACAGAAGTCTCAGCTGGACCTAATTCCTGCCTGAGAGGCAGTTCCTACCCAGAAGAGACTGCTTTCCTAACAGAAAAGCAGAGTTCTACACAATATCACCTACAGCTGGGGCCCGACAGCAGAAGCCAGCAGAACAGTAGCCTTTTTGTATTTTGAGCTAGTTTATATCATTGGGTGTTCAATATAGAGGTGCTTATTTTGCCAGCTGGGAAGATGGATGTAAACCCCTGAAAACCTGACTGACTTTGGAAGGTGCTAAATACTTTTTACTTCTCATCTTAAGATGGCCTAGAGAAACAACTGTGGAACATCTTCACAGCATCTCTCCCAGCCACTATTGGCCCACATGATGCCCCCAAAGCAGCAGACATTGGAGAGGACAATAACCTGGAAGTAACCAATGGCATCAGAAGGCCCCCAAAAGAAACCACCTCAGAACTTCCATGACGAAGAAGTTTTCTGAAACTATCAGAAGGTGAGTACAAAAGGATTATATAAAGAGCCCTACTAGACCTTATACAAAATGCAGCAGAGCACAATGAAAAATTAAGCAACCTGTTTGATCTGATGGAACATCAGTACTCTGAAATCCAACGGATCAAGAACAAAATAAAAGACATAGAAACTTCAATTCAAAGCCAAGAAAACAGACTGGAACAAATGGAAAAGAGACTTTCTGACTGGGAAGACAGAGCCACTGACTCCAGCATTTATGAGGTTAAATCAGAAAAAAGAAACAAGAAAACTGAAGAAGCATTAAGAAGCATGTGGAACTCTATTAAGAAGAACAATCTACAATTAATTGGAGTTCCTGAGCAGGGCAAGACACCTGGAACACAGAGTATTATAGCTGAGCTGCTGACAGAAAACTTCTCAGAAATTATGAAAGAAGAGAATATAGATATCCAAGATACGTATCGAACACCACTCAATATAGATCTCAAAAGAAAGACTCCAAGACATATTCTACTCAAGCTCAACAAAGTGAAACTTAAGCAGAAGCGCTTAAAGGAAGCAAGACTCAAAGCAAAGCTAACACTCAGAGGGAAACCCTGTAGGCTTCCATCAGATTTCTCTGCAGAAACTATGCTGGCACGGAGACAGTGGCATGACACATTCAAAGCCTTGAAGGAGAAGAATTTCCAACCAAGAATTATATATCCTGCAAAACTATCTTTTAAATATGAAAAAGAAATTAAGACATTCGCAGATAAACAGAAATTCAGAGATTTTGTAAAAACCAAACTGAAGCTACAAGAAATGCTGAAAGAATCTCTTGTCCTGCAAGAACAAAACCACTAACTTTGTATTTTAGAAGAACACATTATCCAGAATCCTACTCAGTTAGGGAAGGCTCCAAACACAATCAAATCTATTATAGTGAAAGAAACAATCCAGTGATCATATCATGTAAACTATGATATCATCACATTAAAAAGAGGGTTGTACTACAGTCATTATAGTCCTTCCAGACGGAGAGGAAGTCAACAAGACTGGTAGCAATCCAAATTGCCAAGCCAAGCCAAGTGCTGTCGAGTCGTGAAAGACCCAACAAAAAAGGAGAACCGCATACTGATATCACTCATGAATCTAGATGCAAAAATCTTCAACAAAATTCTTGCCAATAGAATACAACAACATATCAAGAAAATAATCCATCATGGCCAAGTGGGATTCATACCAGGAATGCAAGGCTGGTTCAACATCAGCAAAACAATTAATGTGATCAACCACATAATACCACAATAGAGAAGAATCACCTGATCTTGTCTATTGATGCAGAAAAGGCATATGATAAAGTCCAACACCCATTCATGCTAAAAACTGTCAGCAAAACAGGAATAGATGGCCAATTCCTCAATGCAGTAAGGCCCATTTATATAAAGCCAACTGTCTAAGTCATCCTGAATGGGAGACTGAAACAGTTTCCCTTGAGAATAGGAACTAGACAAGTATGCCCACTCTCACCTCTCCTATTCAGCATTGTACTAGCAGTTGTAGCCAGAGCAATTAGACAAGACCAAGGAATAAAGGGTATCTGCATACTCAAAGAAGTACTAAAAATGTCCGTATTTGCAGATGATATGATTATATATGCATATAATTCCAAAGAATCCATAAGGAAACTATTCAAGCTGATAAAGGAGTTTGGCAAAGTCTCAGGATACAAGATAAACATAAGTAAAGCAGTAGGATTCCTTTATACCAACATCGAGATTATTAAGGAAGAAATCACCAAGTCAATACTGTTTACTACAGCCCCTATGAAGATAAAGTACCTAGGAATAAATCTAACCAGCGAAATAACAGACCTTTACAAAGAGAACTACAAACGCTTACTATAAGAAGCTAAGAGAGATTTATGTAAATGGAGAAACCTACCCTACTCATGGATAGGAAGACTTAACATTGTGAAAATGTCTATTTTACCCAAAGCAATCTACTTACATAATGCAATCCCAATACAAATTCCAGTGACATTTTTTAATGAGAGGGAGGAACAAATTACCAACTTTGTCTGGAAAGGGAAGAAGCCCCGGATAAGTAAAACATTACTAAAGAAAAAGAACATACTGGGAGGCCTCTCATTACCCAACCTTAGAACCTATTACACTGTCATGGTAGTTAAAACAGCCTGGTACTGGTACAAAAACAAATAGATCAGTGGAACTGAATTGAGACCCCAGAGATGACATCACCTGTCTATGAACAGTTGATATTTGACAAAGGCCCTAGGACATTAAAGTGGGGTAAAAACAATCTCTTCAACAAATGGTGCTGGCAAAATTGGATGTCCATCTGCACTAAATTAAAACAAGACCCGTATCTTACATCGTATACAAAAATCAACTCAAACTAGATGCCAGAGGATAAAATACCTAAATATCAAATCTAAAACAATAAAGCTAATCTAAGAAAAAGTCATGAGTTGGATCCGACTCAACAACACTTGGCTTGGCTTAGCAAGAAAAAGTAGGAAAAACAATGGAAGGTTTAATACACAACGTAGACAGACAGGCTTCAAAATCAACCACAAACAACAGAAGAGAAAATAGAGAAATGGGAACTACTAAGAATGAATCACTTTTGCTCATCCAAAGACATTATTCATAGAATTAAAAGGCCACCTACAGAATGGGAAAAAATATTGGGCAACTCTATGTCAGACCAACGCCTGATCTCCACAATCTATAAGGCACTACAAAATATCAATAAGAAAAAGATAAATCATCCAATTAAGCCATGGGCAAAGGAGATGGACAGACACCTCTCTAAAGAGGAGATCCAGGCAGCCAAAAAACACATGTGGACATGCTCACGATCATTAGATATTAAAGAAATTCAAATCAAAAATGACAATGAGAAACATCTCCCCCCAGTAAGGTTGGCCATGATCCAAAAAATGCAAAACACTAAATGCTGGAGAGGCTGTGGAGAGATTGGAACTCTCCTACTCTGTTGGTGGGATTGCAAAATGGTGCAATCTCTTTGGAAAGCAATCTGGTGCTCCCAGTAATTCCACTGCTTCAAATATACCCTGTAGAATCAAGGCCAGTCACACCAACTGCTACATGCACATGAATGTTCATCACAGCACAGTCCACAATAGCAAAAAGATGGAATCAATCCAGATGCCCAACATCACAGGAATGGGTAGATAAACTATGGTATACATACTCAACGGAACACTATGCAATGATAAAGAACAACGATGATAGCAGGAAACATCTCTTAACCTGTTTTCAACTGGAGGACATTATGTTGAGTGAAAGTGGTCAGTGACAGAAGGACAAATATTGTATGAGACCCCTATGATAAGAACTTAAAAGCAGACTCATGCATAACAGAAAAGACTCTTTGATGGCTGCAAGGGTTCAGAGGGTGGGAGAGTGAGGGGAGAGGGTTTAGATTAGATAGTTGATAGAAATTTGGTTGGGTGAAATTGGTGACAGCACACATTAGTAAGAAGATTAATATTAATGGGACTTCAACACAACTTGTGTACTCTTCCCATCTTAACCCAATATTGCAAGGACAGAGTAGCTGGGGTGGGGGGCCGGGCACCATGCTCTCAGGGGAAACCGAGGCCAATTGGCACAACTAGCGTTTTGCTAATGAGGTCTCTCTGCACCCCACATTGGTGAGTGGAGTCTGGGCTCTTAAAAGCTGCCAAGCTGCCATCTGAGGGTACAGCAAATGGTCCCAACTTAGCAGGAATGGATGATCACCAAGGTCCATAACGACATGGGGGAAAGAGAATCCAGAAGACAGAGAGACCCATATGAGTGGATGTGTACATCAACTTGTGACCGGAAGAACCAGATGGTGCCCAGCTACCACCAGTGATAGCCACAATGGAGCTCACAAAGTTGAGTCTCACTGGCAACACAAGTATAAATAGGGGTGCACCGTGAGATCTCCACTAAAAGACCACAACTGATGGTCTAGGGGCCTCGAAGTTCTCCCGCGAGCAGGGCCCGTGGCCCTGATGCTGCCCCTGTCCATAAATCATATTGAAAGTCAACTTTTCAGACAGCAATGGGTTGGACTTGGTGACGCAGGGTGACTATATTGTGTGGGCACTTTATGGTTCTAGGCATCTATAGGAGGTTGTTCTGTTGACCTCACACTGGAAGAAGGGGATTGGGTGGAGAGGAGAAGCTAGGAGACTGTTGGGAAGATAAGACATATATGGAGCAGAGAAGAAGAGTGTGCTGCCACCGTGCAGGGAGAGCAGTGGAAGCTGCTGTAGGTCAGCATGCAAATTTATATGGGAATGTACATTTTTATTCAATCACAATAAAAAAAATGGGATGACATGTATAAAGCCTTGAAGGAAAAAAAAATTGCCAGCCAGGAGTTACATATCCAGCAAATCTGTCTCCCGAATGCAATGGTGAAGTTAGGGCATTTCCAGATAAAAAGAAGTTTAGGAAATTTGCAAAAACCAAACCAACATTATAATACTAAAGGGAATCCTCCACTTAGAAAAAAATCACAACCCGAGACTAGAACTCTGGACAGGGCAACCAGATATCAACCCAGACAGAGAAGTCACAAAAATAAATTAAAGCTAAGCCACGAGATGGCACCATTAAAATAAAATAATCAGGACTAAAAAAAACACACATGCAACAGAAGATAAATCATAAGCCATATGAAAAACTGTCCTCTTCTTGAATCACAGAGTTTTTGTTTTTGTTTCATGCCTTTTAGTCAATATATCAAATGTATCATAGCAACAGTAATGGCATGCTATTAACAAGAGCCTCTTTCCAATGTTTAACCTAGTTTTGCAGAAGGTTCTTGCCATGGTATTATCTGACAACAGGAGGCATCAGTTATGTGACCTTAAATGCCCAAGGACCAAGTTAGAACATTAAGAAGTGACTGCCACTCTCTGAGGGATTCAGTCACCCTTGTAAAAGGGGATAAACTGGAAAGAAAATAAATACAGGTTATACTGAGATCATTGCCTTCATACGACTTATCAGTGCTTATCATCTGTTCTCAAGGCCCATTGGAATTAGGGATTGGTTTCATAGTCAGCTTTTTTTGCAGAGACTCAGGCTTTCAGTTGTGCTGCTGAGAGTGAGGGTCCATGGCCACAATCTCTCCTTCTCACCCCACTTGGAAGAAGCACATCATGGGAAGCCAGCTTGTAGTGTTAGGGCAGCTAAATAAGGCTAGAGAAGGGAACAAATATAACTGCTCTCCTTTGGGATCTGGCCCTGGCCTTGACTTCATTAGTACCGGGCTCTGAATGAGTTAAAGCAGCCCAGATTGCTTTAGGAATAACGTGAAGACCCACTTTCAGGACAAACCTGGAGAAACACATTAATAGCCTTAAAGAGGAAACTTAGGTGGCACAGTGGTTAAGTGCTATGGCTGCCAACAAAAAGGTTGGCAGTTTGAGTCCACCAAGTGCTCCTTGAAAACTCTGTAGGGCAGTTCTTCTCTACCCTGTAAAGTCTCTATGAGTTGGCGTCAACTTTATAGCAGGGGGAGCCTTAAAGAGAGGGAAGTCATGAAAGGGAAGATGTTCTGGTGGGTTTTCACAGTGAAAACTTCTAAGAACTTGAAAAGTTGCAGCTTTTTTTGTTTTATTGTTACTATTATTATTTTTTAATGAAATGGAATACATAAACATTGACATCCTAGGCATTAGTGAGCTGAAATGGACTGGTTTTGGCCATTTTGAATCCAACAATCATATAGTCTACTATGCTGGGAACGAAAACCGGAAGAGGAACAGTGTTGCATTCATCATCAAAAAGAACATTTCAAGATCTGTCCTGAAGTACAGTGCTGTCAGTGATAGCATGATATCCATATGCCTACAAGGAAGGCCAGTTAATATGACTATTATTCAAATTTGTGAACCAACTACTAAGTCCAAAGATGAGGAGGTTGAAAATTTTTACCAGCTTCTGCAGTCTCAACTTGATCAAATATGCAATCAGGATACACTGACAATTACTGGTGACTGGAATGCAAAAGTTGGAAACAAAGAAGGAGCAGTAGTTGGAAAATACGGCCTTGGTCACAGAAATAATGTTGGAGATCGCATGACAGAATTTTGCAAGACTAACGACTTTTTCACTGCAAATACCTTTCTTAACCAACACAAACGGTGACAGTACACATGGACCTCACCAGATGGAATACACAGGAACCAAATTGACTACATCTGTGGAAAAAGACAATAGCAAAGCTCCATATCAGCAGTCACAACAAGACCAGGTGCTGACTGTGGTAAAGATCATCAACTGCTCATATGCAAATTCAAACTGAAACTGAAGAAAATTAGAAAAAGCCTATGAGAGCCAAAGTATGACCTTGAGTATAATCCTCCTGAGTTTAAAGACCATCTCAAGAACAGATTTGATGTGTTGATCACTAATGACTGAAGACCAGGCGAATTGTGGAATGACATGAAAGACATCATCCATGAAGAGAGCAAGAGGTCATTAAAAAGGCAGGAAAGAAAGAAAAGACCAAATTGGATGCCAGAAGAGACTCTGAAACTTGCTCTTGAACATTGATCAGCTAAAGCAAAAGGAAGGAATAGTGAAGTAAAAGACCTAAGCAAAAGATTTCAGAAAGCAGCTCGAGAAGACAAAAGAAAGTATTATAATGACATATGCAAAGAGCTGGAAATGGAAAACCAGAAGAGAAGAACATATTCTGCATTTGTCAAGCTGAAAGAACTGAAGAAAAAAATTCAAGTCTCGAGTTGCAGTAGTGACGGATTCTACAGGGAAGCTATTAAATGGCTCACAGAGCATCAAAAGAAGATGGAAGGAATATACAGAGTCATTATACCAGAAAGAACTGGTCGATGTTCAGCCATTTGAAGAGGTAACATATGATCAGCAACTGATGGTACTGAAGGAAGAAGTTGAAGCTGCTTGGAAGGCACTCGCAAAAAACAAGGCTTAGGGGAATTGATGGAATATCAGCTGAGATATTTCAACAAACAGATGTAGCGCTGGAAGTGCTCACTCATCTGTGCCAAGATGTTTGGAGGACAGCAACCTGGCCAACTGACTGGAAGAGATCCTCCCCATGCCAAAGAAAGGTGATCCAACTGAATGTGGAAATTACTCAACAATGTCGTTGCATCACACACAAGTAAAATTCTGCTCAAGATCATTCAAAAGCGACTACAACAATATATTGACAAGGAACTGCCAGAAATTCAAGCTGGGTTCAGAAGAAGCCATGAAACCAGGGGTATCATCACTGATGTCAGACGGATCTCGGCTACAAGCCAAGAATTCCAGCAAGATGTTTACTTGTGTTTCATTGACTATGCAAAAGTATTTGACAGTGTGGATCATATTAAATTATGGCTAACATTGCAGAGAATGGGGATTCAAGAGCACCTAATTGTGCTCTTAAGGAATCTGTATGTGGATCAAGAGGCAGTTGTGCGAATAGAACAAGGGGACACCACATGGTTTAAAGTCAGGAAAGGTGTGCATCAGAGTTATATCCTTTCACCATAACTTTTTAATCTGTATACCAAGCAAATAATCCAAGAAGCTGGATTTTATGAAGAAGAACAAGGCATCAGGATTGTAGGATGACTCGTTAACAACCTGCTTTATGCAGACACCACCTTGCTTGCTGGAAATGAAGATTTGAGACACCTGCTGATGAAGAACAAGGACCACAGCCTTCAGTATGGATTGCACCTCAACATCAGGAAAACAAAAAATCCTCACAACTGGACCAGTATACAACATTGTCATAAATGGAGAAAGGATTGAAGTGGTCAAAGATCTCATTTTACTTGGGTCCACAATTAATGCCCTTGGAGGCAGCAGTCAAGAAATCAAAAGATGCATTGCATTGGGAAAATCTGCTGCAAAGAACTTCTTCAAAGTGTTCAAAATTGAGGATGTTACCTTGAAGACTAAAATGTGCCTGACCCAAGCCATGGTATTTTCAAATGCATCATATGCATGCAAAAGCTGGACCATGAACAAAGAAGACAGAAGAAGCATTGATGCCTTTGAATTGTGGGGTTGGAGAAAAATGTTGAATGTACCATGGACCAGCAAAAGAACAAACAGATGTATTCTGGAAGAAGTACAACCAGAGGGCTCCTTGGAAGCCAAGATGGTAAGACTGCATCTTACACACTTTGGACATGTTGTCAGGAAAGATCAGTCCCTGGAGAAGGGCATCATGCTTGGAAGAGTGGAGGATCAGTGAAAAAGAGGAAGACCATCGACAAGATGGATTGACACAGTGGCCACAACAATTGGCTTAAGCATAAAAACGACGGTTAACAGGGTGCAAGACCAGGCACTGTTTTGTTCTATTGTTCATAGGGTTGCTATGAGTCAGAACTGACTTGACAGCATCTAACAACAACAACAACATTATTATTTTTAACTAAAAGAAGAAATCTATCTGCTTTTCTCCAAAGAGAAGCAAGTTTTAGATTTCTAAAAAATCACGATTGAGTTTTCCCTTGGAGTAAAATTCACTTTTCCTGATAGGATTTTCAGGAAAGGGAATAGAACCAGAATTCACTGAGTATATTACACACAATATCTCACTTCATTCTCACATTAATGCCGAAACCAGCAATGTAATATTATTGCTAGCATTGAAAATGGAAGCTGGAGAAGTAATTTTCCTAAGATCACATAGTCAGTATAATAGTGGAGGAGGGATTTGAACTTAGGTCTGTCTTCCCTCGAGCCCCCTAGCTTTCCATAGCTCCAAAACACTTGTCATTTGAAGGCAATGTTGTTGCTAAGTGCTGTTGAGTCGGAGTAGCAGAAAACAATTATAAGGAGTGTTTCCTAATAACGCCTGTGTGGTCTAAAACTAAGTTAACACTCTTCTCAAGTTATAATACTAAATCAGAAAAGACATGCTGAAGACCTTAGGTTACAACTGACTGCGTCTTCTGGCAGTGCCAAAAGTTACATCAGTGGCAATCTTCAGCAAAATGGCTCCCAAGTTTACTAGGCCAATTTCTTCAAGGAGAAATTCCAAATATATACATATATTTGTTTGGGGAACAAAACCCATCTACACTTATGTTTCTGTTGTTACACGCTGTCAAGCCAGTTCTGACTCACAATGACCCTGTGTACAACTGAATGAGACACTGCCTGGCCCTGTACCATCTTCACAATTGTTGCTATGTTGGAGCCCATTGTTGCAACCATGGTGTCAATCCGCCTTGTTGAGATACTTCCCAATTTTTGTTGATCCTCTACTTTACCATGAGTCGGATCTGACTCGACGGCACTTGGCTTTGGCTGCTTTACCAAGTATAATGTCTTTCTCCAAGGACTGTTCCCTTCTGATAACATGTCCAAAGTGCGTGAGACGAAGTCTCAGCATCCTCCCTTTTAAGGAGCATTCTGCCTGTACTTTTTCTAAGACAAATTTGTTCATTCTTTGGCAGTCCATGGTATATTCAATATTCTTCACCAGTACCATAATTCAAATGCATCAATTCTTCTTTGATCTTCCTTATTCATTGTCTAACTTTTCCATGCATATGAGGTGACTGAAAACACAGCGGCTTGGGTCAGGCACACCTCAGTCTGCAAGGTGACATCTTTGCTTTACAACACTTTAAAGAGGTCTTTTGCAGCAGATTTGCCCAATACAGTGCATTGTTTGCTTTCTCGACTGCTGCTTCTATGTCGGTTGATTGTGGATCCAAGAAAAATGAAATCCTTGACAACTTTAATTTTACTCTGTTTATTACAATGTTGTTGTTAGTTGCTGATGAGTCAGAGTAGCAGAAAACAATTACAGGGAGTGGTGCTGTTTTCTTCTTGTTGGGGTGTAATCCATACTGATGACTGCAGTCTTTGATCTTCGTCAGTAAGTGCTTGAAGGCATCTTCACTTTCATCAAGTAAAGTTGTGTCATCTGCATATTGCTGGTTGTTAATGGGTCTTCCTCCAATCTTGTTATCATTTCTTTTTCATACAGTCTGACTTCTTGGATTACTTTGTCGGCATACAAATTGAATAAATATAGTGAAAGGATACAATCCTGACACATCTTTCCTGATTTTAAACCTTGCAGTATCTCCTGTTGTTGTTCAAAAAACTGCCTCCTTGTCTATTTGCAAGCATCATCTGTAATGGATGCTCTCTGAAGCTTTTCTATTCATCTCTTTTACTTCATCATTTCTTCTGTTTGCTTTAGCTGGCCTACATTCAAGCAAGTTTCAGAGTCTCGTCTGACATCAGTTTTGGTCTTTTCTTTCTTTCCTGCCTTTTTAATGACCTTCTGCTTTCTTCACATATGGTGTCTTCGATGTCGTCTCACAACTCATCTGGTGTTAAGTCGTTGGTGTTCAATGTATCAAATTCATTCTTGAGATGGTCTCTAAATTCAGGTGGCATATACTCAAGGGTGTACTTTGGGCCTTATGGACTTGTTTTAATTTTCTTCAGCTTCAACTTGAACTTGCGTGTGAACAGTTGACAGTCTGCTTCAGAGTCACCCCGGACTTATTCTCACTGATGTTATTGAGCTTCTCCATTGTCTCTTATCATAGGCATAACTTATTTGATTCCTATGTATTCCATCTGCAGAGGTTCATGTATATAGTCACCATTTATGTTGTTGAAAACAAGGCATTTGCAATGAGTAAGTTGTTGGTTTTGCAAATTCTATCATGTGATCTCCAACATGTGTTCTACACATGTAGTCAGAGCAATATGGTAACTTTTTGTCTGTAATTCTACGCAAGTGCATTCAATGAACTAATCAGTGGCTGAAAGACCAGTCTGCTGATACAAGGCCAGGCAGCCTAGTGGTTCCCAGAACGGGGCTGACAAAAGACAGATTGCCACCTGTGCGAAATAACACACATGGTACCTACATTAAAGTAAGTAGTTTAATTAACAGTGGCTATTGTTATGACAGAAACCCTGGTGATGTAGTGGTTAAGAGCTGTGGCTGCTAAACAAAATGTCAGCAGTTTGAATCTACCAGGTGCTCCCTGGAAACTCCATGGGGCATTTCTACTCTATTATATAAGTCGCTGTGAGCCAGACTCGACAGCAATGGATTTTTTTGTCTTTAATTGTTATGACAGGAGACCTAGCAGTACTGTGCTTAAAGTGCTTGGATGCTAACCAAAAGGTAAGCGGTTTGAACCCACCAGCTGCTTCTTGGGAGAAAGACGTGGCAGTCTGCTTCGGAAAATGTTGGCATCCCTGAGAGCCCCACGCAGCTGTTCTAGACCATCCTACAGGGTTACTGTGAGTCTGAATTGACTCAACGGCAGTGGGTTTGGTATTGGCTTGGGTTTCGGCTTGTATTATCATGCTTCCGTTTTATTCTCTCTTTGATCCTACGTGGAGAGAATCCCTTTAGTACTTCGGGCTCGAGTTTTTCAGCCTTAGCACAACCGACACTTTGGACTGGATAAATCTTTGTTTAGGGGGGCTGTCCTGTGTGTTGTGGGATGTTTAGCAACAGGGCCAGGACTAGGGTGAGGCAAATGTGGAACTTGCCTCAAGAGCAAATTTAAGGAGACACCAAAAAAAATAAATAAATAAAATTAATGTCTACGATGGAAAAAGTATCAAAATTTTAAGTAAGGACAGGGTCAGTACTGCTGATTTTTCCTTCTACGGCTGCAATACAGCTTGGTAAGACACTGTTGCTGCTGCTCTTACTGCCCCATCTAGCAGCATCCCCACCCTCTATCCACTAGATGCCAGGAGCATTCCCTACAGACATTGACAAATATCACAGGGGAGCCGATATCACCCCAGTGGAGAACTACGGCCTTCTAGAGCTGTAGGGATCCAGAAAGGAAGGAAAGAGGGTAGGCATGGAGGGGGAAGGAAGAGAAGGAAAGAAGAAAGAAGAAATCATCTAACAAGCTAACGGAATGATCACAGTATGATTTAAGGCAGGACTCAGACATCACATAGACTTGGGTTCCAGTGTCGGGTTCAAGACTGGGTAGATGCGTGACCCTATGTGTTTCATTTTCACTACATGTATCAGTACTTCATTCCTTTATGTGGCTGAATATTATTTCATTTTATGAATAGACCTCATGTTGTTTATCCACTCATCAGTTGATAGGCATTTGTGTTGCTTCCACTTTTTGGCTTTAATGAAACATGCTGCTACGAACATTTGTGTACAAGTTTTTGTTTGAATACCTGTCTTCAATTCTTGTGTGTGTATCCCTAGGAGTGGAATTTCTGGGTCACATGGTAAGTCTATGTTAGCCTTTTGAGGAACTGCCAAACTCTTTTCTAAAGAAGCTGTGCCATCTTACATTTTCAGCAGCAGTGTGTGAAGACTGATTTATCTGCCTCCTTAATAACACATTTTGTTGTCTATCTCTCTTATTATAGCCATCCTGGTGAGGCCCCTAGGGTTGCTATGAGTCGGATCCGACTTGACGGCACTTGGCAACTTGGCAGTGAGTATGTGGAAACCCTGGTGGTATACCAGTTAAATGTTATTGCTATTCATCAGTAGGTCAGTAGTTCTGATCCACCCAGAACTCCTTGGAAACTCTATGGGGCAGGATGACTCTGTCCTACAGGGTCACTAAGAATTGGAATTGAGTTAACAGTAATGAGTTTGGGTTTGGTTTAGTGGGTATGAAGCAGTATCTCACTGTGGCTTTGCCTGGCATTTCCCTGATGACTAATCATGTCAAACATCTTTTCATGAGCTTATTTAGCCATTTGTAGATCTGCTTTAAAAGTAATAGTTTCAATCTGTTATTCCAAGAGGTATGGGAGGCCTTATGTGTTAGGTGTGACATTCTGGACTAGAAATAGGAAACCTGATTACATATGTATTAAGTTTCTGCAAGCCCATCTATCACATAACTGAATTAATTAGCTTTTATCTATAGGAAGAAAGAAAACCCATTCTTCTGACAGCAACAAAATTATTGTTATTTGTGTGGCCTTAGCTGAGGGCTACCAGAAACTAGCTATTAGGGGGATTTATTTAGAAAAACTTACTCATCTTTAAGCCTCATTATGAAAGAACACCAACTGAACTCAGATTCTGCCAGTAGACACACATACTTCAGATCAGCAGCCTGCACTCTTGTACACCTCTGGGTAACAGTAGCAGGGGAACTTGAATGCACTCTTGATTTCTCAGCTTCATTGAGTGGATTCCACTGTAGTTGCAGCTGATTCCATGGAAATGTTTTCCTCTATGTTGAGGAAAAAATCACTTATTTCTTTTTCTGAAAATATGCTCTTATCAGAAGGTAGTACGGATATGCAGTCTGTCTATATTGGATTACAGTTCATCTCTATTTGACTCATTTTGGACAACTGGCAGTATTACAATGAGAGGTCTAGAGTTGAGACGGCCACCCACCTCTGGAAGAACTCTGGGTAGCCTGATAAATTCAGACATTGGGAAAGACTTGTTTAGCAGTCTGTGACATATAGAGCTGACAAAGGAAAGCTCCATGAGTTATTAATCTAAATTAATTAACCTATCGATGTTGTCCTAGAATTTCAGCACTGCTGCAGAACCCAGATTAACATGATAATTCTAGTAGGTAAGCTTTGTTTGTTGTTGGATGTTTATTTACAATGAACTGTGAAAGAGGGTTAATCTAATGGGATGCAGGACTACATCTGATGGTGAAATGCTTTGTGTGCAACATCCATTTCAGGTATCAATTAACTTTTGATTCTTGGAAGGAAACAAAAGCAGCCCTGCACAAAGACCAAATTGCGGGTGGTATAAGAAGCACAGAGTTCCTGGAACCTTAGGCCGGCTACCTTTTTTGTTGCCGGCAAAGGCCTCCTTATGTAACACAAAGGAGTTGAAGAGTAGGGAGGGAAAAGGGTGAATTGTGTGTGGCCTGTTAACTCAGTGTTTCTAAAGCCTGAATGGAAGAGTCAAAGCCACCCAAGTCACAGCAGCACTAAGTCAACAGCTTGACCAAGATAGCATGACCTGAATGGAAACGCAAGAAGTTCAGTCTGATAACTACTTTGGGGTGTTGCTCGGTCCAACAGTTCTTGCCTCCTGGATCTATTCAACCACATAGAGAACAGCAAAACACCTTCCTAGTCCCTGTATCCAAACTCCAGGGAAAGCCCCAAATTTGCCAATCCAAAGTAAGAAAAAGCAAAAATCACGGGGTGTCAATTCTCAACATAAAAAATAGGTTTACCATGCTCACAGTTTCCCTAAAGAGTCCTTTTAAGCCACTAGACATGTGATTTGGAAAAATCAGCACCTGTGGTCCTACAGAAGTGCCTCACATTGGACAAGGAAGAAAAACCTTTCCATGAAATGCTGTTGTGGACGTGTCCAGCTTCCAACCACAGGAGTACACAATTAGTTTGTGTTCCAAAGGGGGAGCCACCTCATGCTTTTATTCAAGTTCAGTCAAAACATACACTGTCTAAATAGAAACATGTTCATTTGAAACCTCTTTACATGAGCAGCTGTCTAGGCCAGGCCCAGCCAAAGAGCTGAATTCTATTCATCACTGCACTCCAGACAGTAACGCTTGGCTTTGTTCGCCTCTACCAGCAGAGGCAGGCAGAATATGTCAATTGGGAAAGGGGCCTTAATGATCTGAGGCAGGTGTACTCAGATGCTGCCCAGGTGAGGGGGTCAGCCTGTGTACCACGATTCGCTCACTTGTCTTCAGTCTGCAAAGCCCATCCTCTTTCCGCTAATTACCTCCATTAATATGCTCTCTCATACAAGTGAAAGGAGGCCATTCCTGGCCTGCTTGGACCTATGTTACCATTTAAGAGCTCTGAGGACAACCACAAGCCACTGTATTCAGAAGAAAAGGATGACATGCACTTCAGAAACTCTACAAAATCAAATCATAATAACTTAAAGAAATAAGCAGCTGCAAAGGCCCAATAAAGTGGCTGCAGGAAGCAGAAAGATGGCCTCTCAGCAAATGCTTGTCAGGGTTAAAAGACTTGTATTCTCAAGTTCCCAAAACGTAATGGAACGGTTGCGTTCTTGTCCTTAACGAGCTTAAAAATGTCAGTGCAGGAAACAAGCCATGGGGACAAAGAACTACCCCCGGGGTTTTTATCATGCTTTTGCAGTCTCAAAGCCCTGGTCTACACAGTGTTGCCTTTTACTCCTCCCAGCCCCCAACAATCCAGCAAAGTAAGCAAGGTGAATCCTGACTGCTCCGCATGACTGATGGAGAAACGAAGTTTAGATGGGAGAAGGGACTTGTCCACCGTCACACAACTAATTAGGATGACAGCCACAATCCAAAGCCAGGGATACATGCAGATGGTGCTGAAGCCCCAGCCACAGAGGTGGGCTCAGGTCCTGGATGAATGCAGCTGAGCGCAACCTAGGTGAAGGAGTACAAGCTTTACAGAGAAGAAAATTGGCTCTTTGATGGCTAGAAAAGCTGAGGGTGCTCTTTCATACAGAACACTCATCACTGACATTGGAGCCCAGTTTGTGATACTCTGTTTATTTTGACTAGATAGGAATTGAATACTTCTGAAAGGCATTGCAGGATCCCGGAGTTGATTGTCAAATGCAGAGCTTCTGGGTATTAACAATGTCTGAGCTCTCTCATCCCACTGCAAGATTTTCCTCCAAGACTAACCAGATTTTCCCTCTGCTGATCTCACAATCCATTTAGGTAGGCATTGTTTTTTTTTTTTTTATTATAACCCATCTTATTCCAGAAAGGCTGAATTTAGTGTCCTAGAAGCCCTGGTAGAGCAGTGGTGAAAGCACTCAGCTGCTAACCAAAAGGTCCCAGCAGTTCAAACCCACCAGTCGCTCCGTGGGAGAAAGATGTGGCAGTCTGCTTCCATAAAGACCGACAGTCTTGGAAATGGTATAGGCTCACTACGATTCAGAATCTACTCAATGACAGTGGCATTTTTCTGATTTGGAATTTAGTGTTCAGGTAATCCTGCCTAACGTGGGATCATTTTTAAGCATGGTGGTATGTGCCCAACAAACACTGAAAGGAAATAGCTGCTTTTCTCTAGCCTACTGGGTCAAGAATCAGATAGTCTCAGAGTTTGAATCCCAGCTTAGCACTTGACTTAAATCATCTGAAAACTGGAGATACTAATGAAGACTAAACGAGCTAGTGTATAGCAACCACTCAGCCTAGTGCCTGGTGTGTGACACATGCCCATTAAATGTTGTTGAGTGCTGTTGAGTCAATTCCAACTGATAGTCACTCTATGTGACACAGTACAACTATAGGGCTTTCTTGGCTGTAATCTTTATGAATGCAGACCTCCAGGTCTTTCTTCCGTGAAGCCCCTGTGTAGGTTTGAATAACTAGTCTTCCAGATAGCAGCCAAGCACTTAACCATTGTACCACCGGGGCTTGTTCATTAGCTCTTAAAAATATTAGCTTTCTTGTTATGATGTTTAAATGAATTATCAGCTGTAAATCACTTAACACAGTGCTGTTACTACTAGCTGATATTGTCCTCATCGTCATCATCACCATCATCGTCTTACTTGCTCCCCAGTTACCTCTTTCACTGCAGCCAAACTCATCTGCCACCTCCGGCCTTTGCACATACTGTTTCCTCTGACTAGGCTGATCGCCTCTTCTTCACTTTGTTTGATAATTCAGGTCATAGGACACTTCCTCCAGGAAGCTTTTCAGAGAAGACCCAAGGATGAGACCAGTGCCCCTCGTCTATGCACCCACATTACCCTGAGCTTTCTCACAATGCTTACAACACTGTTTTTCAATTACTGGTCTCTTGCACTAGACTAGGAGCCATTCCAAGACTAGAACCATGTCTCTTTCATCCCTCCGCTCCCGACACGTAAAAGACAGTAGATATAGATACACTGGTTGAAGAAATAATTCATGGGAATGATCATGATTATGATTCTCAATAACAAATAAGCCTGTCTTTTGTCTCGAGTAAAATACCTACCAGAGAAGGAAGAGATTAAGGGTAAGTGGTGGAGGTTAGGAAACCCTGGAGGCACAGTGGTGAAGTGCTACTGCTGCTAACTGGAAGGTCAGCAGTTCAAATCCACCAGGCCCTCCTTAGAAACTCTGTGGGGCAGTTCTACTCTGTCCTATTTGGTCGTTGTGAGTCACAATCGACTTGACAATAGTGGGTTGGGTTTGGTTTGAGATTTGGAGTTCCAGGGTGGTATAAGCAGTTAATATGCTCAGCTGCCAACTGAAAGGTTGGTGGTTTGAGTCCACTCAGAGGTGCCTCAGAAGAAAGGCCTGGAGCTCTACTTCTGAAAGATCACAGCCATGGAAAATCCTAGGGAGCCCAGCTCAACTCTGGCAACGCATATGGTCACTGTGGCAAATGGCTAGGCAAGCATTTGGAGGAGTAACACCTTTGCATACAACTGGATCTCCAAAATTGGCCTTCTTTAGTTGCATCTCAGGCTGCAAGCCCTCTATTTTCCTCTTGCTCACTACCCCCAGCCCCTCCCCCACCACACACACGTCTTCATTTCCCTCCCTTCCTTTAGTGTCTGAAGCAGCCATAACATCCTTAAGCCAGTCCATCCCCTGATGGCTCTTACAGGCATTTTCCTTGCACATTCCACTCATTGTTGGACAGCAGATTTCAAAAAGGGGCAGGGAGTTGGATTAAATGACTTTTAAGGTTTCTTTCACCTCTGGGAGGTGAAGATTCTCTGGTTCTAAGGCAAAGTACTCAAATGCAGAAAAAGCCTCAAGAGTAAATTGCTGAAATTAGCACAGCAGAGCAGACACACTCAGCACAACCATGAACTCACCTACAAACTTCAAAACTGTTATTTTGCTATTTCCAATGCAGCAGGATTTCAAGCTACATTTGGCAACAATTTTCTGCCACTGTGTTCAATTTTTAACCACTTTCACAGTTTAAAACATTGCTGAGAATCTTATAAATGGAGTCCCTCTTTTTTCAAATGGGAATTTTATTTAAATCAAGGTCAAAGCCTTAAACAGTGAGTTAGAAATCAGCTCCTTGAGTTCAAACCTTCAGGTTTCTACTCTATTCCTGCAATCTGAGAGCACTGAAAACAGGGACCTAGAGGTGACAGTCTTTTCATTCTCATCCAGTCCTCTAGCTACACCCATGTTAACAAGAGAATTGTTCACAACTAGGTAATGATTGTCTAATTCTAAAACTTATCTAAATGAAGTAATAGGATTCAAGATAGTTCAGTCTCTCCAGTCTTAAGACTCCAGGCACATATTTACTAACCCCCAGCAAACCCCAGTGGCCAGTGGCCATTTCCACAGATTGTACTTACATTTAAAAGAGCACAATTGTAGGAGCAACAAAAGAAAATAATGGTAAATTGGACCTCATCAAAGTTAAAAACTTTTGTGTCTCAAGGGACACCAACAACATAGGAAACAACCCACATAATGGGAGAAAATATTGGTAAATTATGTTTCTGACAAAGCCCAGTGCTCGGAATATATACAGAATACCTACAACTCAATAATTGAACAACTCAATTAAAAAAAAAGGAAAGGACTGGAATAGATACTCCTCCATCAAACATCTACAATAGCCAATAAACCCTGAAAAGACACTGGATTTCAGTAGTTATTAGGGAAATACAAATCAAAACCATAGTGAGATGCCACTTCTAATCCACTACGATGATAACCAAAACCAAACCTACTGCTGTAAAGTTGATTCTGATTCAGTGACCCTATAGGTCAGGGTAGAACTGCCCCATAGAATTTCCAAGGAGCACCTGGCAGATGTGAACTGCTGACATTTTGATTAGCAGACATAGGAGTTAACCACTACACCACCAGGGTTTCTACCCACTATGATAGCTATAATCAAATAAGTGTTGGTGAGATTGTGGAGATACTGAAACCCTCATTAATTGCTAGTACAATGTCCAATTGTGCTGCTACTGTTGAAAACAGTCTGGCTGTGATTCCAAAAGTTAAAATGAGTTTCCTCATTACTCAACAATTCCGCTCTTAGATATATATCCAAAAATAAATGAAGACCTGTCCACAAAATCTTGTGCTCAAGTTATTATAGCATCATCATTCATAATTGCCAAAAGGTAGAAGTACCCAAATGTCCATCAACTGAAAAATGAATAAACAAAATGTAGTATACCTATTCAGTAGAGTATTATTCTGTAATAAAAAGAAGTGAAGGGCTGATACATGCTACAATATGGATGAACCTAAAAATACTGATGTGAAAGAAGCGAGATACAAAAGACCACATATTGTAACAATCCGTATTTATGAAATTTCCAGAACAAGCAAATCCAATGGAGACAGAAAGTGTCTTAGTCAATGTCTATAAGATGAGGATATATGGGAATGGAGAGTGACTGCTAATGGCTATAAGCTTTCTCTTCGGATTGACGAAAATACTCTGAAATTAGTGGTAAAGGTGTCCGTTTTGTGAATATATCAAAACCCATTGAATTGCACATTTTAAATGAATGAATTCTATAATGTGTGAATTGCATGTCAGTTCTTAAAATGTAGCAAACATAGCACTATCTCCAAGAGTCACAGATCTGTGAGGCAAAATTGCACCAGAACTGCTGATGGCTTTCCCATGCGGTGGACTCACATGTAAAATTCACATGTGTTCAGCAGGAATAGATTGAGTATATACTGTGACAGATCCACGCATATCATAAATGGTAGAAATGCAGGTGGTCACTTCTGACTTTCACTGCTGGTTACTAAATTATGTCCCTCAGCCATCTGGCTGCATCCTTCCAAACTATCTAGTCACACCTCCCAACACTTCTCTGAATTACCTGGCCCTCAAGTACTCTGGACCATTTTTCTTCTGTAAAAATTGCATCCATCTTTGGTTCCTTGATTTTGCTCACACTCTGCCATCCTCTCCAAGAAGTAAGATCTGATCCATCTTTTGAGCATCACCGGGCTCAAATTCTCTTTCTTAAGAAGTAGTGCTTTGGTATATGAAAGGAACTCAATACATGCTTGTTGAGGGACTGAATAAATAAATGGTTTCAGTTATTCAGCCCTTTAAATAGATTTAAAGGTGGAAAAATTACATAGTTGTTGTGATCCCTTGCCTAATTTCTCCAGTAGTTGTTGACAGGGGATGACTAGCAGGCCTGGGGGTGAGGTTATGATACTGGAACCAAAAGCAAACCCACTGCTGGAAAGTCAGTTCTGACTCATAGTGACCCTATAGGACAGAGTAGAACTGCTCCACAGAGTTTCCAATGAGCACCTGGTGGATTTGAACTACCTACCTTTTGGTTAGCAGCCATAGCATTTAACCACTACACCACCAGGGTTTCAATGATATTGAAAAGGAGCTACAATTCATAGTTGAATTTCCCATAGAAACAAGGGAATTACATGGCCATTCTCAGGGCACACTTGACAGAAGATACTCACACAAGGAAAGCATTTCAGAATTCAAATGAATGGGAGCAACAGCATCATAACAATTTTCTTGAACTCATTCTCACTCACTAAGGCAATCAGTATGAATTTTAGGCCTTTCTTTATTAGTAATATCAAATTATTTACAACCCAACTTGCAACTGATGCTGAGCAAAATAATCTGAGCAGCTGGACTATATGAAAATGAATGGGACATCAGAACTGGAGGAAGAGTCACTGGTAAGTCATCCAGTGCTTCTGTAACAGAAATACCACAAGTGGTAGGCTAGAAGTCCAAATTCAGAGTGACGGCTCCAGTGGAAGGCTGTCTCACCTTGTCAGTTCTAGAGAATTTGGACTTCTAGCCTACCAAACTGGGGGAATAAATTTCTCTTTGTTAAAGTCATCCACTTGTGATATTTCTGTTACAGAATGCCCCATTCATCTTCATATAATTCAGCTGCTCAGATTATTTTGCTGAGCATCCAGATTGAATAAGTATGGTGAAAGAATACAACTCTGACACACCTGCTTCCTCACTTGAAACTACACAGTATTCCTTTGTTTTGTTCTAATGACTGCCTCTTTGTCTAAGTACAGGCTCCTCATGAGCATATTTAAGTGTTCTGGAATTCACATTCTTTGCAGTGTTATCTATAATTTGCTATGATCCACATAGTCCTTATGCCTTTTAATAGTCAACAAAACACAAGTTAGTATCTTTCTGGTATTCTCTGCTTTCAGCCAAGATCCATCTGACATCAGCAATGAGATCCTTCATTCCACATCCTGGTCCAATTCTGGCTTGAATTTCTGGCAGTTCCTCATAGATGTACTGCTGCAACTGCTTTTGAATGCACTTCAGCAAAATTTTACTTGGGTGTGCCTGTCTTTAGATCTCTACTTTTCCCCCCTTTTTATCAGTCAGTTAAGAACTGAATATTGAATGATTATGGCATAAGAGGTTAAACTCTTTTTAAAAAATGCACTGAGCAAGGGAGATGAACAGACAACTTCACCAAAGAGGACATTCAAGCAGCCAACAGACATGTGATGAAGTGGCCACAATCAAATCAAAAGTACGGTGAGATACCATCTCATCCCGGCATTACTAGTAAGAATCATAAAAACAGGAAGTAACAAATGTTTGAGAGACTGAGGGGAGACTTTAACTCTTATGCACTGCTGAAGGGAATGCAAAATGATGTAAACATTTCGGAAAACAATATGGCACTTCCTTAGAAAGCTAGAAATAGAAATACTGTATAACTGCTCAACTTACTCCAAGGAATATATCCTAGAGAAATAAGAGCCATCACATGACTAGACATATGCACACCCATGTTCATTGCAGCACTGTTCACAATAGCAAAAAGTTGGAAACAACCTAAATGCCCATCAACAGATAAATGAATAAGCAAATTGTGGTACATACACACAACAGATTATTACACAACAATAAACAGCAACAATGAATCTGTAAAGCATCTCAAAATATGGATGAATCTGGAGGGGATTCAGTTAAGTGAAATAAGTCAATCACAAAAGGACAAATACTGTATGACACCACTACTGTAAAAATTCTTGAAAGTGTTTATATATGAAAAGAAACACTGTTTGATGGTTATGAGGAAAGAGAAGGGTGGAGATGGAAAAACACTACATAGACAGTAAATTATAAGTTTGTTGAAGCATAAGACAGTATGCAGTGCTGAAGAAGTCAACACAACTTGATCTAGGCAAGGTCATGGAAGCTCCATGGCCACATCCAAACTCCCTGAAAGACTGAATTGCTGGACTGAGGGCTGCGGGAACCACGGTCTCAGGGAACATCTATCTCAACTGGCATAACATAATTTACAAAGAAAATGATACACATGCTTCTTTGGTGAGCAGCCATCTAGGATACTCCACTGGTCTTACCCCTTCTGGAGCAACAAAAAACGAAGACAACTAAAGAATCAAGGAAAGATTAGCTCAAAGGACTAATGAACCACCTATCCAATGGTCTCCAACAGCCTGAATCCAGTACAACTAGCTATTCTGACAGGGAACACAACAGAGGTTCCCAGACAGGGCTGGGAGAAAGTGTAGAACAAAATTCTAACTCAAAAAGAAAGACCAGACTTGCTGGCCTGACAGACACTGGAGAAACCCGGAGTGTATGGTCCCTGGACACATTTTCAGCTCTCAGTAATGAAGCCACTCCTGAGGTTCACATTTCAGACATGGATTGGACAAGTCCATAAAACAAAACGACACTAAAGAGGCACATCAGCCCAGTGGCAAAGACTAGAAGGCAGGAGGGGACAGGAGAGCTGGTAATAGAAAACCCGACATTGAGAAGGGAGAATGTTGACTTGTTGTGGGATTGTTAACCAATGTCATAAAACAGCATGTGTACTAACCATTTTGTGAGAAACTAGTTTGTTCTGTAAACCTTCATCTGAAGTACAGTTTTAAAAAAAGGACTTCCTCCTCCCAGTGTTGGACTTCTGGTAACTATAATGTGTTATCATCAAGTCGTTTCTATATCCCATGGTGACCCTATACAACACAGCAGAGCTATCCCATAGGGTTTTCTAAGCTGCTATCTTTATGGAAGCAGACTGTCACATCTTCTTTCTGTGGAACAGCTCATGAGATCCAACTGCTGACTTTTTGATTAGCAGCTGAAAGCGCTTAACGATGTATCTTAAATCCGACCAAAGTCCTTCCAGCCTCATCTCTGATGGTCAGTTTTTGACCACTCACTACATGCGAAGGCTTGAGTTAGAAACTTATACATCCTCATTTATTTATAGTTCTGGAATGCAAAATCAAGTTGCCTGTACATCTTCTATACATTTATGCAATATATAAACACATAAAAATGAAAATGCTTTCACATTATTCAAAACCCAGCTTCTCCCTTGTAAGTACCACTACAGCATCTGATGACTCAATCTCCTTTCTGACACACTGAGCTAGGTAACTGACTGCTTCGGCATACCCCGCGTGACAGTCCTCCTTCAAATGATGGAGAAAAGGCCGAAGGGGGTTAGAATGGCTATATTTGCTCAAGAAATCAGGCAAGCACATCAGGCGAGGATGACATAAATCAATTAGTGCAGCATCTTGAGTTACTATGTCTCTGGGTAGGGATAGCAGTGGGAGCTGCATATAAGAGGGCATGCAAATTTATATAGGAATGTGCATTTTCATTCAATCATTACAAAAAAAATGTTGGCAATACAATCTACCACCACAGTATTTTCCTCATTCAGACTGCTAGTAAATACTGTTCTGGTCTCTTGGCAAGCACAGTTTAGAAATTTTCTAACCACAGTAACTGTAAGTCTTTTGTAGCAATCGTCTTTCAAAAACTGACAAATATCTATGTTGGTTAAAAAAAGCAGGTGAGCTGGAAAAGAAATGTGGAGCTTTGTGCAAACAGCTTGTTTGCCATGACATGGGAGGTCTGCTTTTGAATGCAGGCAAAGTGTTCGTTTATTAAGAAAAACCAGTTCTTTGGGCCCCTGCTAAGTGTTTTGGGGCTCAGCAATTACCCAAAACTCAGATTAAAGATTCAAACCTCCCTCCCCCCAACTCCCCCACCTCCCACCTGCTTGAAAAACAGAAAATCATACTGTGCCTGCCTGGTGCGTTCATCCCTGCAACCTTGCTGCAAGTTCGGCTGAATATTATGTGGAACTAGTCACAAAAGAGAAACGCTGAAGGCAGGTGCAGAAACAAGACGCTCTCCTCCTTGGAGAGGGCCTTAGGTAAGTAGCTACAAGAGTTGTACATGCCAATCAAAGACGGGCGAGGGTCAAGCTCTCTTTTGTGCACAAACAAAGACTAATTGCATGTTCATAGCTGTAGAGTCTGCGGGCACTAATTTGAGAGGGGAACTATAAAAACCTTGGACTCCCGCCTTCCGACAGTAGCCAAGGCAGAGCAGCGGGCTCGAAGAGCCCAGTGGCTGTCAACCAGCTGGGCCTCTCCTGGCCTTCTCCACAGCAACCGGGGGCTCCCACGTGGCTGCCATTTCAGAAATGAAAATAAGCCATTTTGTGGAAACTGAAAGGATAGCTGTGTGTACATAACGCCAAGCCAGTGAGCAGCAATGGAAAAGCCTTCCAGACACTTAGCTTCTTTAGAAGCACAATGCCTGGTACTGTTGGCCCGGCTTTTTTCATTGAATCGACCAAATTAGCTGGCTCTTTTGACATCTTATAGACACGACTGGTCAGTGCAAGTTGTCCTTTACTTACATTCAAAAACAAAGGTCTGGGAAGGTGGTTTGGTCCTATAAGAAACTATTTGAATCAAGTCACTATGAAAGCCAAGAGACTGGAGCAGCCGGCTTTTGAATTTATTATTAAGACTAGCTTACATTCATAGAACACTTTCCCATCTCCAAAACACTTTCATTCATTCATTCCCGAAACATTTATGGGTGCTGCCTCCACACACAAGGCGCTGTGCTTGGCTCTGTGGAGAAAGTGAACATGTTCCGCAAATAGGATCCTTGCTCATTAAGCAGACGTGATGATGTCTGTTCTACAACTGAGGAAACTCAAAGCCCGAGCAGTGAAGTGCCTTGCCCCAGTCACACAGTTGCTTAGTGACAAAGCCCGGAGAGAACCCAGGCCCCCGTCTCCTGCACAGCATTCTCCCCACAGTACCACTGCCTCTCTGCAGGTGCATGGAAGGAACCCTTTAGTTGAGGCCAGTGAGTACAGGAGAGAATGGAGGTCCTCAAGCCTGTTCCATTTCTCCATTAAAAACAAAACAGCCCTTCTGCTGAACTCTCCTATAGAGAGCAGATGAAAGCAGACTGAAGTGGAGGCAGGGACTGTGGTGCGGTGGCGGCACTGGTCTAGGAATCTAAATACATAGGCTTTGATCCCAGCACATACACTGACTGTAATCTTGGACGAATTACTTCGTGTCCGGGCCTTATGTTCCCCATCTGCAAAAGGAAGGGGCTAGACTCACTAAGTCCACAGGTTCAAACATAGCAAAGATCATGAAGATGGCATGGAAACAGACAATATTTTGTTCTGTTGTATATAAGGTTGCCAGGGGTCAGAGCCCTCCAGGCAGCACCAACAGCAACCAACTCAGCTGATCATGGCAAACTCAGAAGAAATGTGTTAAAATGCAGACTGCAGGCCCTTCCTCAAACCTTATAAATCACAATTCCCAGGGGGAATTCCCAAGGAATCTGCATCGGGGTAAGTTCTCTGGAAAATTCTCCTCACAGCCCATGAGGAGATGAGACTTAGCCACTGCTCTGGCTGCTGAGGAACTCCTGGTGGCAGAAAGGTTAAGTGCCATGGCTGCTAACCGAAAGGTTGGCAGTCTGACTCCACCAGCCACTCCTCAGAAACTCTACGGGGCAGTTCTACTCTGTCCTGTACAGATACTACGAGTTAGAATTGACTCGATGGTATTGGGTTTGGTTTTGGGTTTCTGGTCCCTGAGAATCCCCACACAGGAAAATAGCATGAGAGTTCAGAGAATTCAAATAAGAAGGGACACAGAGATGCTGTTTGTTTATTCTTTTCTATTGTACACAAACATTCCTCACCATTCTGTCTTTGCTGATTTCTGTACTGGGCACCAGGAACACAAACATAACTAATATATAATCCCTGTCCTTCAGCATCACACAGTCCAGCTGGAGAGAGACATACGTAAAGGGGTTAGCACAGTGAAAGTGGCAGGTGCCTTAACAAGGATAGGTAGAGTGCTGTAGGAACACAGGGGAGAGAATTAAAGGTGTCGTGTCAGTCTAGCTAGGGATACAGGCTGCATCACAGAGCAGTAAGGCAGAGGTTGTCCATCATGTTAAGCTGTGCAAAGAGACCAAACTTTATCTTGTAGGCAGTGGGGAGCCATTGAAGAATTTTAGGTAAAACAAAAACATAATCTCATTGATGTTTTGAAAGAATCCCTCTGTCTTCTGGGGGAGAAAGAGTTGGAATAAGCAAGAGCAAAGACAAGGAGATGAGCAAACAAAAAGATTCCAATGGATGTGAGAGATCACTGAGCCCTCCCCACTGTATAGCCAGCACCTAGAGCAATGCAGGGCACACGGAAGTACTCGTTTAATGCATCATATTTTCCTGCTTCATTTCTTTGACAATCCTACAAGTTAGGTATCACTGTTGTCATAGTACTTCTTGATTTATAGTGTAAGAAACCAATGTGTAGAGAAGATAGGAAGCTTGTCCAAGTCACATTGGTTAGAAATTAGTGCATGTGAGATTTTAACCCAGGCAACCTGAAACTTGGAATACAGCTACCTGGCCCACTGGTTAGAAGAGATTCACATTGATGTCCAGTCCAAAGCAAGAAGATTCAACAGAAGGCTGACTGTACTGAACAATGTCATTAATATCACGTGTGAAAATTCACAACCATTTACAGTAGTACATCCACAGACAGGAAGAAAGTCAAGCAGAATTCAGAAGAGATTGTGGAACAAGGAATGTCACCGCTGATGACAGATGGATAGTAGCTAAAATCAGAGAATACCAGAAAGGTGTTTACCAATGACTCACAGACTATGCAAATGCATTCAACTGTGTGGATCATAACAAATCATGGATAACATTGTAAAAACAGGAATTCCACAACACTTAATTCTCTTACAGACCCTGTACACAGACCAAGCAGAAGTTGTTCAAAGCAAACAAGGGGATACCGCGTGACTTAAAATCAGGAAAGATATGTGTCAGGGTTGCATTTTTTCACCACAGTTATTTAATCCGTATGCTGAGCAAATTGAGAGTTTGGACTACATGAAGAAGAGCAGAGCATCAGGATTTGAGGAAGATTCATTAACAACCTTTAGTGTGCAGATGACACACCTTGTTCGCTGAAAGTGGAAAGGACTTCAAGCACTTACTAATGAAGAACAGAAGATGACAGCCTTCAGTATGGATTACATCTCAACATAAAGAAAACAAAAATCCTCACAACTGGACAAAGAAACAATATCATGATAAACGGAGAAAATACTGAAGTTGACAAAGATCTCATTTTACTTAAATGGATAACAAATGCTCATGGAAGCAACAGACAAGAAATCAAATGACATAGTGCACTGAGCAAATCTGCTGCAAAATAAAATAAAATAAGTATAAAAAAACAAAGACCTCAAAATCATAGAAGCTCCATAGACAAATTCAAACACCCTGAGGGATTGAATTCTGGGCTATGTTAGTTCAGTTGGCTTAACATAGTTTATAACGAAAAGGTACTGCATCTGGCTTTGCTGATTAGTGTCTAGAGTCTTAAAAGTTTGTGAGCAGCCATGTAAAATGTTTCACTAGTCTCACCCCATCTGGAGCAAGGGAGAATGAAGAAAATGAAAGACACACGGGAAATATTACAACTAACAGATAACAATTACCACAGCCTACACCAGACTTAGCCTAGAACAACTAACTAGATGGTGCCTAGCTACCACCCGCGACTAATCTGACAGGAATCACAATACAGGACCCTGGACAGAGCTGGAAAAAAACATAGAACAAAATTCTAATTCACACACACAAAAAGGATCTATCTTACTAGTCTGAGACTGGAGAAACCCCAAGAGTATGGCCACCAGACACACTTGTCACTCAGTACTGAAGTCACTCCTAAGCTCCACCCTTCAACTAAACATTAGACCGGCCCATTAAAAAAATGAGACTAAATGGTCACATCAGCACAGGGGCAAGGATGGGAAGGCACCAAGGGGCAGGAAACCTGGTGATAGGGAACTCAAGGTCAAGAAGGGGAACTTGCTGACATGTTGTGGGGTTGGAAACCAATGTCACAAAACAATATGTATATTAAGTATTTAATGCCCTTCACTTGATTTCTGCAAGTGTTTCCAGAGCTCAGAGTTTCTGCCTAATGTGGTAGTCCTCAACCACATCAGACCCCATGTCCGTTAGAGAGAACACACATTTTTCAATGACATTTTTACTATCCTGAAATAAACTGCATCGGTAATATAGCCTCTTACTGCTCAAAGAGTGGTCTATGAACCAGCAGCACTATAGGCCTCATCTGGGAGCTTATTAGAACTGTAGATTCTTGAGTGTCCCAGGCCTACTTAATCAGAATCTGAATTTTAATAAGATCCCCAAGTGGTCTACATGCACAGTAAAGTCTGAGACTCATTGCTGTAACTTATGGCTACCCATGCACAACAGAATGAAACAGTGCCCTGTCCTGCACCACCTGCATGATTGCTTGTGGACCATACCATTGTTGTCCACAGGGTATTCATTGGCTGATTTTCAGAAGTAGCTGGCCAGATTTTTTTTCTAGTCTATCTTAGTCTGGAAGCTCTGTTAAAACCTGCAACATGCAGCCTTAATTGACAGACAGGTGGTGGCTGCAAATGAGGTGCAATGGCGGGGAACTGAACCCCTGTCCCCTGAGTGGAAGGCACGATTTGTATCAGGGAACCAACAATGCCTTATACCAAGAAGTATAGTCCCCCTCACCCTGCCCGCATTCACAGGTAGAGAAACCAGGGCTTAGAGAAGGGACGAGGCTTGCTTTGCAGGCCATTTGCTGAGGTCCTGGCTCAATCCAGGGTGCTCCTCAGTTCTTAAAGTTTCAATAAAATTGTCAATGAGTCATTTGTTCTAATTTCACTCAGCTCTTTTCCAGGTAATAAGCCCTTTGGCTGTATCCAAATATATCCAAAATGACAGTTCAAATGTTGACAGTTAACCTCTCTAAACTTATACATAGATTACCTTGCTATTACATTTTGCAGGTTGTGTCTCATGTGGAATTGAATGTATACATTTTAACTGACCAAGAACTTTACGGACAGCGTGAATACTTGTTCTTCTTCACAAGCCTGTATGGAGGTATACGCTGACTGAGAGCATCAAGCCTACAGCTGTGGGAGCTTACAAAAGGCGAGTTGACCTCTGAGCCTCATTTGCTTCATCAGTCAAAATGCGCAGGGAAACTATTTTAGGTAAGTTAGCGCTGCTCTAACAGAAATACCACGAGTGGATGGCTTTAACAAAGGAACGTTTATTCTTACACAGTCCGGTAGGTTACAAGGCCAAATTCAGGATGTTCGTTCCAGGGGAAGGCTTTTCCCCTTGTTGGCTCTGGAAGAAGTCCAGTATTACATCAGTCTGTCCAGGGAGTGTCTTGGTGCAGAAACCTCAAGTCTGAAGGATGCGCTCTTCTCCCGGTGCTGCTTTCTTGATGGTGTGAGCTTCCCAATTCTCTGCCTGATTCTCTTTCCTTTTATCTTTTGCAGGATGAAAGAATTAAGGGTGGGACAAGCCATACTCTAGGGAAACTCCCTTTACAGTGGAGTAGGGGGGGGTTTACAGTCCTACCTTAAGCCTTTAACACAGAGCATGGGAAAATCACAAAATGGAGGACAGCCATAGAATACAGGGAATCATGGCCCAGCCACACAGCTACACGTATTTTGGGGGGAATACAACTCAACCCATAACACTCACTATCTCTAGAAACTCATTTTCGTACATAAGCTAGGATCCTTTCAAAGCTGACCCACTCTGCCTGGCGTTGCCTCCTCGCATCCTCCAACTTGTCTCTCAAAGCCTTGAATGATGGTGACTTCTCTGTCTGGGATGGGTCTGCTGACCTCTCCCTTGAGGTAACAACTTTCTGCTTTGTTCCCCCAGCACATTGTGCACAGCTCTATTTTAATCCTTCTTAGTGCTGTCGAAATGATCTGTTTCCTGGTCTGTCTCCCCAGTAGACTGTGAGCTCCTTGAGGACAGGACTCTGTTTTATTTGTCTTAGTATTCCTGTAACTAACTCAGGGATGGCTGAGGGGAAGACCTCCTGAACAGCGATACCGAATACTCCTCCTAATCACAGTTTGTAACTACTCTGTGTCCTTCCTGACAACCTCTGACATTTGTGTTCCAGACCACACCACATATTTTGGCATTTAGTCTTCTCCCTCTGGTACTGACTGCTCTTGAGTTGTTTCATACATGTGTCTCTGGGCTCCCCAGCATGACTAAGTTTGACAAGAGCAGGACATGCTAGAGTATTATATTCTGGTACAGTGCTTGGGCAAATGTTGTCAACTAACAGAGTGTGGTATTGAAATGGCACAGTGCTCTGGGGATGCCAACATTTCAATGAAATTATTTTTGACAGTAAAACAAGAAATCTATATTTGGGTGCAAATGATTTCTCCTAGGCTGGGAATTCTCTTTTTCACTCAGTTGGTTAGAATGGATTTCATCATTACCCATGAGCACCAGCAAAGCTGAACCTGCCGGGTATTTGGACTTCCTCCTGGTGTTGATTGTGTTTGGTGGGCATGAATGTCCTGTTACAGAAGGAATTATTCCACACATTGTGGAGATTGATATGGCCTGGCAGATACTAGCGCATGTAGTAAGACATCGAGAGGGCAGGCTATAGAGCTATTGAGGGATTTGAACATTTAATGAGTGAGTAGCTTTACAGATTACTGAATCAAAGCATCAAAAGGCATTCCCAATCTTTATGCATTTACAAATATTTACAGATCTTTTAAAGATCAAGCCTGTCATTATCAGTCTCTGTGCTGTATATTGTTAATATTCACGGTGACCCCGGGGGAGTCTGTGCTGGCGGGAGTAATGCTCTGGTATGTTCAGCTCTGCTGGATCTCCATAGAGGGGGCTGGAATGCCTTGTGGAACAATGCCCTGGGCTCCCAAGAGCAAAGAATGAAGGGCAGCCTAGTTTGATGACCACATTAAAGCACCCCAACATCTGTTCAAGCCAAAGACGACACTATCTCCAGGAATTAACCTCCTGAACCACTGAATCATTCCCCTCAGCAGAGTGAAAGTTGGACAACAAGAGCCTATTTGTCAGCGGTTCCTCGAAGAGACGTGGCAAGCCATATTTTACTACAAACAGCGTGAGAAGGCCTGGCCTGGTTTTACACATTTTAAACACAGAATATATTTGTGTGGGAAACAAGCAGACAATGAATGTAAATAAACTTTTTGATGATACCTTGCGACACTCACCATTGATGCTACTCCAGAACAAACAAACCCTGGTGCACAGCCCCAGAGAAGAGCATTTCCTGGATTTGTACCAAAATGTTTTCCACTTATTTTAGTGAAACATTAAAACAAAACAAAACAAACGCAGTGCCGTTGAGCCGGTTCTCACTCATAGTGGCCCTCTAGGTCAGAGAAGAACTGCCATATCGAGTTTCCAAGGAGGGCCTGTCGGATTTGAACTGCCGTCCTCTTGGTTAGCAGACATAGCACTTAATCCACTACACCACCAAGGTTTCCCAGTGAAACATTAAGTATAGGTAAATATGTAATGCCTAAATACCTGATACAATATGCAAGACATTCTTCACATTTGCACAAATAGGGAAAAAATTTAACCCTCTGGTGAAAGTTATAGCATTCACTGTAAATGTAGGAATATCCAGCTGGATGGGCTTTGTAAAGTTACAACTGAATGGAGATGGAGGCAAGGAAGGTGAGAGGAGAAAATGTAACAAAGTTTTCAGTACAGAAGCAAGAATAGAAAGCCTTTTAGCACAACTTCTGAGGACAAAAACAAAACAAAAAACTCTATAGGAAGTTTCTGGAGTTTGTTTCCTATAATGAGGGACTAACTGCTGCTTCTGCCGTGATAAGTTTTAAGTCCTGCACCATACAAACTGAAAAATTAACCTCCAGCTGTTTATTTTCTTATATTTTCGTAGTTGCAACAAGAAATCATTGATAGGCATAAGGCTTGCATGTCCAGTGTGCTGCAGAAGTGTGACTAGAGGGTGCTATGTATTCAGTTAAGGACCTAAAACACGGGCACTTTATTTTGTAGCACTTGAGTTGGAATCACTTCTATGGCAATTTTTTTTAATATACTCCTTGTGCACTTCTCAAGGAAAAAATGTTAATACTGTATAGTGACTGAAATCAGTAATCACTATAAAAATAGTCCCTTTTTTAGATGATTCAAAGTAGATAATACTATGTACTAGAAACACTGGTGTCATAGTGTCTAAGTGCTACAGCTGGTAACCAAAATGTAGGCAGTTCAATTCCACCAGGTGATCCTTGGAAACTCTATTAGGCAGTTCTACTCTGTCCTACAGGGTCACTATGAGTTGGAATCAACTCAAAGGAAGTGCATTTGGGGTTTATTTGGTATACTACGTATGGTTCAAATAAAGAAAGGCCAAGTGGAATGTCAAGGTTGTGGCTGGTGCCAGCCATCTTCCTAGAAATCATCAAGACTGTCACATGGTAGATGGTTCCAGGGGTGAATGCCCTTAAAGACTAACTTACTAACACTTATATGAGGACTTCCAATTAAGTTTGTGAACTCAACCTAGAAAAAGTGCTACATAACTCATTGCTGACTATCACTGTCATCACCTTAGGAAGCTATGCACTGATGCCAACACCTAGTCCACCCTTCGAAGCAATTTTAGAACTCTTTCTGGAATGGCCATTGTGCATGGGGGCAAGGTGGCAAGTTCACGAACTTAATTGTCTATTTGTCTATGAGAGAGTTTTTAGCCAGGAAACAAATGACTATATTGGAATACCCTCCATACTTACCTCATCTGGCCCCCAATGCCCTTTTTCTCCACCTGAAGACAAGGGAAATCTTGAAAGGAAGATATTTTGATGACATTCAGGACATCAAGAATAATACAATAACAGCTCTGGTGGCCATTGCAGAAAAAGAGTTCCAAAATTGCTTTGAACAGGAGACTAGGCACTGGCATCGATGCATAGCTTCCCAAGCGGAATACTTTGAAGGTGACGGTAGTGATATTCAGCAATGAAGTATGTAGCACTTAGAACAATTAAAGTCATGGACTTGTCAGACCTCATATGATATATCATACAGCCCTCCTGGCACAGTGGTTAAAGCACTCACCTGCTACCTGAAAGGCTGGCGATTAGAATCTACCACGCACTCCATGGGAGAAACATGTAGGAGTCTGCTTCTGTAAGGATTACAGCTTTGAAAACCCTACAGGACAGCTCTACTCTGTTCTACAGGGTAGCTATGAGTCAGAATTGACTTGACAGCAACAGTTCATTTTTTTTATGTACTACAGTGTACCTCAGCAAGTGACCTGGCATATTGGAGTCCTCACAAAATAACACGACATTTTGAAATCTGACCAAAATAGGTTGTACTTGGAAAAGTCAATCTTGGGATCCCCTAGGTGAACCCCACTTTACAAGTTTGCAGGTAGGGTTCTGTTCTAGTTCAGGCCTCTCTATTTGATCTGGATAGCCAACTGTAAAGGTAGAAAGTATAACTAAGCTGTCAGGAACCTGGCACACAGCAAGCATTTAAGGAACGCATTAAAGTGAGTGAGTGAAAGATTGAACAAATGACAGAATAAAAAAATAAGTGAATGAGCTAACATTTAGGACATAGGATTCTCTAGGCCAGTGGTTCTACCAGTATGGTCCACAGACCCTGGGGGTCTTCAAGTCCCTTTCGTGGAGATTGCAATTCTAGAGCTATTTTCAAAATAATACTAAGACATTATTTACCTTTTCTGTTGTCTTGACATTAGCACTGAAGGTACATCTTAGCATGAATCAAGGTAGTGGCCTCAAATAATATTAGCAGTCACAGAAGAAAAAAAAAAAAACTTTTTCTTGAGAATGCCTTGATGAAGCAGTAAAAAATATATATTAGTTTTATTAAATCTTGAACCTGAAATCCTTCTCTGCATGAATCGCTTTTGTTGTACACTGAGGTACGATGGTTTTCTAGCACAGCATGTATGCAGTTTGTTAATTATATGCTGAACTAACCACTTTATTTCATCGAACACCATTTTATTTTTTACTTAAAGGAGCAACTGACAGACAAGCTATGTTTATTCAGACTTAGATATTTAGCAGACATTTTCTCAAAAAGGAACAAAAAGATCCTGTTACTTCAAGGAAAACAGCTGACAGTGTTGGTTGCCAAGCATAAAATTTGAGCTTTCACTCACAAATTAGAATTTTAGAAAACTTGTATCCACCACTGTGAGCCTGACAGTTTCCCAGTATTTAAAGACTTTATAGATGAGACTGATGTTGATGTTAGCAAATGTGATCATTAAACACTGCCTAATTAAAAGTGTAAATATTTGACAGAGGTTCACAACTCAGAAATGATCCATGCATGAGTCTACAACATTATACATGGAATGCTATTCTCGTTTTTAATTTACAGGAACATCAAGAACACCAGGCATGGGTAAAGATCAATTCAAAGTATAAGACGGATCAATGCATTTTAATATAAGAGCTCACTAGAAGAGCCCTGGTGGTGTAGTCATTAAGTACTAGGCTGCTAACCAGAAAGTGAGTGGTTCAAACCTACCTGCTGCTCTGTGGGAAAAATGTGTGTTAGTTTACTTCTGTAAAGATTTACAGCCTTGTATTACAAATCACACAAAGGCCTAAGCTCTAAAATCTACACGGAAATCTAATACCTCTACAACAAAAAGATAATGCAGTATAAAAAGTGGGCAAAGGAAATGAACAGACACTTCAGTGGCCAGCAGACATGAGGAAATAGCCACAATCACTAGCCATTAGAGAAATGAAAATCAAAACCACAATGAGATACTATGTTACCCTGGAATTAGTGGCACCCATTAAAAAAAGCAGGAAGTGACAAATGCTGGCGAGACTGCTGGGAGATTGGAACTCTTATGTACTGCTGATGGGAATGCAAATGATACAACTATTTTGGAAAACAACATGGTACTTTCCTAGAAAGCTAGAAATAGAAATATCACATAATCTAGCAATCCTGCTCCTAGAAATATATTCTAGAGAAATAAGAGTCATCATACAGATATATGCATACCATATTCACTGCAGCACTACTCACAATAGCAAAAAGTGGAAACAACCCAGATGACCATCAACAGATTAATGAATAAACCATTAATTTCTACAAACAACATTACATACAGCAGAGTATTACACAACAATAAAGAACAATGATGGATCTGTGAAGCATCTCACAACACGGATGAATCTGGAGGGCATCATGCAGAGTGAAATAAGGCAATCACAAAGTGACAGATATTGTATGATACTAGTACCATAAAAATTCATGAAAAGGTTTACACACAAAAAGAAACAATCGTTAATGGTTACCAAGGAGGGCAGGGATGGAGATGGAAAAACATTACATAGACAACAGATAGGTGGTAACTTTCTTGATGGCTAAGACAGTACATGATACTGGGGAAGACGCAAAGTAACCAAGGCAAGGTCATGTAAATTTCATAGACACATTCAAACTCCCTGAGGTAGGGAATGGCTGAGCAGATGGCTGCGGGGACTATGGTCTCAGGGAACATCTAGCTCAACTGGCATAACATAGTTCATTAGTGAGTAATGTCTAAGGTCTTAAAAAGCCTATGAGCAGCCACCTAGGATACTCCACTGGTCTCACTCCTTCAAGAGCAAGGAAGAATGAAGAAAATTAAAGGTACAAGGGAAAGATTAGTCCAAAGGACTAATGAATCACATCTACAACAGCCTCCACCAGACTGAATCCAGTACAACTAGATGATACCACGGTATCACAACTGACTTCTCTGACAGGCATCACAACAGAGGGTCCTGCATAGAAATAGGAAAAAATATAGAACAAAATTCTAACTCAAAAAGAAAGTCCCAACATGCTGAACTGACAGAGACCAGAAAAGCCCTGAGAATTTGGCCCAAGACATTCTTTCAGCTCAGTAATGAAGTGAGTCCTTAAGTTCAATCTTCAGCCAAAAAAATGGAGAGGCCTATAAAACAAAGAGACTAAATAGGCATGCCAGCCCAAGGGCAAGGACTGGAAGGCAAGAAAGGACAGGCAGGCTGTAATAAGGAACCAAAGCTCATATGGGAGAATGTTGACATGTTATGGGGTTGTTAACCAATGTCATAAAACATTTGCACTAACTCTTTAATGAGAAACTAGTTTGTCCTGTAAATCTAAAGTACAAAAAGAGAGAGAGAGATTTACAGCCTTGGAAAACCTGTAAGGTAGTTCTACTTGGTCCTACAGGGTTCTTAGAGTTGGAATTGACTCAGTGGCAAAAATGGATTAAAGCTGATTAGTATGGTTGGATATTTTACATTGTAGTTAACTTTTGAGAAACTATCATTTGTTGAGTTTTGCTGTAGTAGCCAAGAAGAATATCCACAATTATCTGAAAAGGCTATTAAAATATTGTTCCCTTTTCCAAACATATATGTCTGTGTGCGACCCAATTTTTCTTCATACACATCTGTAATAACCACATATTGCAACAGATTGAATGCTAAAGAACATATGAGAATCTAAGCATTTCCTACTAACCAGACATCACAGAGATTTGCAGTAATGTAAAACAAGATCATTATGTTTCTTACTCAGAAATAGACATTTTCTCTCTCCCCTCCTCCAAGTATGTTTCTACCACAGGTCTTAATTCAGTTCAGTTTTCAAAGCATGAGACAAGAGGAAGCTTTGTGATATTGCTGACATTGTGTGATATTGTTGATCCCTTGCCAACATTCTCTGATGACTGAACACATTGGAGAGAAATTCAGAAGCTAAAGAACTGTCCAGAACTCACTTTACTTTGCCATTGGTGGATTCCTTTCTTTCTCTACACAGTGCCCTATTCCAAATCTTCAGCACCATTCTCTTGAAATTTCCTAGAGCATTTATTTTGTTTCCACCTCACCCACTTAATACCGAGTTGTACAAGCCACAATACTCACCTGGCTCTCAGTTTGTCATACTGTGGGGGCATGCGTGTTGCTGTGACACTGGAAGCTATACTGTATGTATTCAAATATCAGCAGGGTCACCCGTGGTGGACAGGTTTCAACTGAGTTTCCAGACTAAGACAGACTTAGAAGGAGGACCTGGCAGTGTACTTCTAAAAAGATTTAGCCAGTGAAAACCTTAAAAATAGCAGTGTAACACTGTGAGATATAGTGCTGGAAAATGAGCTCCCCATGTTAGAAGGCACTCAAAAGGTGACTGGGGAAGAGCTGTTGTCTTCAAAGTAGAATTGACCTTAATAACATGAATGAAGTCAAGCTTACAAGAACTTCATTTGTTGATGATGCACTACTCAAAATGAGAAGAAAAAGCTGCAACCATCCATTAATAATTGCAATCTGGAATATAGGAAGTATGAATCTAGAATAATTGAAAGTCATAGAAAATGAAAAGGAATGCATTAACACTAATATCTTAGGTATTAGTGAGCTGAAGTAGATTGGTACTGGCCATTCTGAATCAGACAATTACATGATCTACTGTGACAACTTGAAGAGGAATGTTGTCACATTTATTATCAAAAAAAAAAGAGTATCCATTCCTGCTGAGTAGGGACCATTTGCTGTGCCTTCGGATGGCAGCTTGGCAGCTTTTAAGACCCCAGATGCCACTCACCAACGGATGCTCACTGAGGACCAAAATGATATGGGGTAAAGACAACCCAGTAGATAGAGAGACCCATATGAGTGGGCGCCTACATCAACTTGGGACCAGAAGAACTGGATGGTGCCCGGCCACCACCAGTGATAGCCGCGATGGAGCTCACTAAGTTGAATGTCACTGGCAACACAAGAATAAAATGGGGTGCATCCTGAGATCTCCACTAAAAGACCTCAATTGATGGTACAGCAGTTTCGGGGTTCCCCTGGGAGCATGGCCCCTGGCCCTGATGCTGTCCTTGCTCATAAATCATAACGAAGATCCACTCTTCGGACACAAATGGATTGGACTTTGTGATGCAGAGTGACCATATATTGGATGCACTTTATGGTTCTATACATCTATAGGATATCATCCTGCTGACCTCTGGCTGCAGGAAGGAGAGTGGGTGGAGAGGAGGAGAAAGGAGACTGTTAGGAGGATGAGACAAGTATGGAGCAGAGAGGAATAGTGTGCTGTCACCGGACAAGGAGAGCAGTGAAAGCTGCATATAGGTGGGCACGTAAATTTATACGGGAATGTACATTTTCACTCAGTCATATTAAATAATAAAAAAAAGAAACATTTCAAGATCTATCCTGAAGTACAAAGCTGTTAGTGACAGGATAATATCCATATGCCTACAAGGAAGACCAGCTAATGTGATTATAACTCAAATTTGTGGACCAACCAACCACTAAGGCCAAAGATGAAGAAATGAAAGATTTTTGCCAACTTTGGCCATCTGAAATTGATCAAAAATGTAAGCAGGATGCAATGATAATTACTGGAGATTGGAATGTATCAGATAGGAACAAAAGGGAAGCGTCAGTAGTTGGAAAATATGGCCTCAATGATACAAATGTTGCCAGAGACAGAAAGATGAAATCTTGCAAGACCAATGATTTCTTCACTGCAAATAAATTTTTCTCAACAACATAGATGGTGACTCTACACCTGGGCCTTGCCAGATGGAATATACAGGAATCCGATTGACTACATCTGTGGAAAGAGATGATAGGAAACCTTAGTATCATCAGTCACAAGGCTGGGGCTGACTGTGGAACAGATCATCAATTGTTCAAATGCAAGCTTAAACTAAAACTGAAGAAAATTAGAACAAGTCCACAAGATCCAGAGTGCAACCTCGAGTATATCCCACCTGAGCTGAGAGACCATCTCAAGAACAGATTTAATGTGTTGAACACTAATGATCAAAGACCAAAAGAGCTGTGGAATAACATCAAAGACTTCATCCATGAAGAAGGCAAGAAGTCATTAAAAAGACAGAAAAGAAACAAAAGACCAAGTTGGATGTCAGAAGAAACTCTCAAACTTGCTCTTGAACATCGAGTAGCTAAAGCAAAAGGAAGAAATGGTGAAGTAAAAGAACTGAATGGAAAATCTCAAAGTGTGGCTTTAGAACACAAGGTATTATAATGACATGTGCAAAGAGCTGGAGGCAGAAAACCAAAAGGGAAGAATACACTCTGCATTTCTCAAGCTGAATGAACTGAAGAAAAATTTAATCCTCAAGCTGCAATAGTGAAAAATTCTACAGGGAAAATATTAAATAACACAAAGCATCAAAAGAAGGTAGAAGGACTACACAGAGTTGTTATACCAAAAAGAATTGGTTGACATTCAACCATTTCAGGAAATAGCAGAAGATGAAAAACTGATGGTACTGAAGGAAGCAGTTGAAGCTACACTGAAGGCATTGGAGAGAAACAAGGCTGCATGAATTGACGGAATATCATTTGAGATGTTTCAACATCTCATGATGTCCTGGATGATGCTCATTCATCTATGCCGAGAAATTTGGTTTTGTCATTTTTTTCAATTCTTCTGTTCTCTGATTCATTTAGTTCTGCTCTAATCTTTATTATCTGTTTCTTCTGGTGCCTGAAAGATTGCTCTATTGCTCTCTTTCTACTTGTTCAAGACGTAGGGTTAATTCTTTGGTTTGGGCTTTCTCTTCCTTCTAGATGTGCATTTATAGAGATGAATTGACCTCAGAGCCCTGCTTTGGCTGTATCTCATAAGTTTGCGTAAGATGTGATTTCATTCTCATTTAATTCCATAGATTTCTTTATTTTGTTCTTGATTTCTTCTATAACCCATGACTTTTTGAGCAAGGTGGTGTTCCATTTCCATGAGTTCCAATTTCTATCTATGTTTTTTCTGCCATTGATTTAAACTTCTATGGCTTTATCGTACAAGAAGATGTTTTGCAATAATTCAATGGTTTGGATTTTGTTGAGATTTGCTTTATGTCCTAACACATGGTCTATTTTGGAAAATGTTCCATGTGCATTGGAGAAGAAGGTGTACTTATCTGTTCATGGATAAAATGTTCTGTATATGTCAGTGAGGTCTAATTGGTCAGTTGTCACAATAAGATCTTCTGTATCTTTACTGAGCTTTTCTCTAGATTATCTATCCATTGCTGAAAGTGGAGTGTTGAAGTCTCCAACTATTATTGTGGAGTGATCTATCTCATTTTTCAATGTAGTCCATGTTTCTTTGACATATTTAGATGCTCTGGTATCAGGTGCATAAAAATTTAATATTGTTATGTCCTGCTTGTTTATTGAATCTATCAGCAATAAATAGTGACCATCCTTGTCCACGATGGTAGATTTTACATTAAAATCTATTTTATCTGAGATTAGTATTGCCACACTGGCTCTTCCTTGTGTATTGTTAGCTTGGTATATATATTATTCAGTCCTTTAGTTTTCAGTTTCTTCATATCTTTGAGTCTAAGGTGTGTTTCTTTTAAGCAACGTATAGACAGGTCATGTCTTTTGATCCAAGATGTCACTCATCTCTTTACTGAAGCATTCGGTCCATTCTGAAACCCTGGTGGCATAGTCGGTTAAGTGCTATGTCTGCTAACCAAAAGGTTGGCAGTTCAGATATGCCAGGAACTCCTTGGACACTCTAAGGGGCAGCTCTATTCTAACCACTAGGGTTGTTATGAGTAGGAACCAACTCAATAGCAGGGTTTCCTTTTTTTTTCTAGTCCATTTACATTCAGTGTAATTATTGATAGATATGTGCTTAGTGCTGTCATTTTGATGTACTTATTTTTGTGTTGATGTTTTCTGTGCTGCTTTTAATATTTTGTTCTGGGCCATTCTCTATGGGTTGACTTTTCATCTTTGTCTGCGTTAGTTTTGTGTTTGTTGAGACTCCTGTATTATGTTTGTTGTTTTGATATGTTGCATTGTTATTGTGCTTTGCAACTATCCCGTGATCTCCCTCAATATTCTAAGTTTAAACCCCATTTTAACTTCTGCATACCTTTTTAAATTCCTGTCCATCTGAAAGGACAATAACTACTGTAGTACATCCCTTTGTTTAGTGTGATAGTGTCATAGTTTTCATGATATGATCACTGGTTCCCATCTTCTAATATTGTAGTTTTGATTGAGTTTTCTGCCTTCCCTAACTGAGTAGGTTTCTGGATGTTGTGTCCTTATTGCCTCCTTAAATATACACTTAATTGTTTTGCTTTTCTAAGCAAAGAGCTTCTTTCAGTATTCCTTGTAGTTTCAGTTTGGTTTTTACAAAGTCTCCAAGCTTCTGTTTATCTGTGAATGTCTTAATTTCATCTTCACATAGGGTCACCATGAGTCAGATCCGACTCGACGGCACTTGGCATTTGAGAGACAGTTTTGCAGGATATATAATTCTTGGTTGTAAGTTTTTCTCCTTCAAAGCTTTGAATGTATCATCCTACTGCCTCCTGGCCAGCATCATTTCTGCTGAGAAGTCAGATGAAAGCCTACAGGGCTTTCCTCTGAATATTAGCTTTGTTTTGAGTCTCACTGCCTTTAAGAGTTTCTGCTTATGTTTCATTTTATTAATCTTTATTTTGATGTGTCTTAGTGCCTTTCTTTTGGGGTCTATTATTTGTGGCATTTGATACACCTCTTGGATATCTATGTTCTCTTCTTTCATAGTTTTAGGGAAGTTTTCTGTCAACAACTCTACAACAATACTCTCTGTGTTTTCAGGTATCCCTTCCTGTTCAGGAACTCCAGTTAATCACAGATTATTTCTCTTGATAGAGTCCCAGATGTTTCTTAATGCTTCTTCATTTTTCTTGTTTCTTTTCTCTGATTTCTCCTCATAAATGCTGATGTCAGTTGCATTATACTCAAGGTCACTCAGTGTGACTTCCTTTTCCTCAATTCTGCTCATTTGGCTTTGGAATGAATTGTTTAATTCTGTAATTTTGTTATTGATCTGCTGGATTTCAGAACGTTGATGTTCCATCAGTTCAAATAGCTTACTTAATTTTTCATTATTTTGCTCGGCTGCATTTTATTTAATCTCTAGGAGGGGTCTACATATAATTCTCTTGTACTCAACCTCCAATACTTTCAGAAAGGCTTCTTCATCTGGGAAGATTTTCATTCTGTATTTTGGGAGTTTTCTAGAGCCACAGTGGGCTGTTTCCTTAAATGGTTAGCAATGGTCTCTTGCCTTCGGGCCATCTACAGGCTGTTTGGTCTTCTCTGGTGTTACCTCAACAGGAGCTGAGGCACTGTTCTGAGCAGGCAGTTCATCATCAGCCTCTTCTGTGTACTCTAGTGATTGGCCCCAGTGGACTCTCTTGGTGGCAAGCTCCACCTCCTAGCTGGCAAAGAAATAGCCCTACTTATGGTGCCACTGGGAGGCCATCAACTGACCATATGATGTGGGTTAGTAAAGGCTGGAAGAGATGCCATTGGGCTGCTCAGTACTTATTTCTCCAGGCAGTCTTATTTTAAAAAGCTAGAAGCTATTTGACAGCTGCCAAAATCAGTCTGGTGGTCAGGTGTGGCAGGTCCTGCCTTCTGGCTGACAACAGGAAGCACCTCTTCAGCTGTCCCCAGATGCTATGACATAGTTCAAAGTAGGGAGGGCTATGGCCCGGCTGTCATCCTCAGCTGGGCCCTACACATAAGGCAACACTGTGCTAAACACAGCCTTTCTGCTAGAAAAGTGCTCCTTGGACTGGTACTGCCTCCCAGCCTGGGAATTAGCCCTCACTGAGGCCTCCAGTTGGGTGACTCCACCTCCCTGCTGACCAAGATGGCATCCCAGTCAAGCTGCCCCTCATGCCACAAAACAGCAGAATATATGGTGGGGCTCAGAAAAGAGAGTCTAGAGGGGCTGTGGGGCTTTCAGTCCACCACTGGACCCTCAAAACATGGCTATCACAAACACTGTCTCTCTGCTACACCACACACTGTTCACTTCAGTATTGCTCAGCATATCTGCTGGCTCATGCCCATCCCCAACCTACTGGCCAACTAAAAGAAAAAAACAATTAAAAGGGCTAGTACCTGCAGTCTGCCCAAGTGGCGAGTCAGCAGGAATGGGGCTCAACAAGAGAGAGGAAGTTTCCTGTTTAGAGGCACATAGTGCAATCTGACAACCCTATGCCATGTCCTAGGGCTCACTGGGTGTCCAGGATACTCCATTAAATTATCAATGCCAGCCTTAGTTTTCAGAGGGAATTAAGGATACATGTGTCTAGTCCGCCATCTTGGCTCCGCCTCCAGTCTGCGCCAATAAATTTGGAAGACCGCTACCTGGCCAACTGATTGGAAGAGATTAGTATTTATGCCCATTCCCAAGACAGGTGATTCAAACAACTGTGAAAATCACTGAGCAGTAGTCATTAATATTACATAGAAGCAAAATTTGGGGGAAGGTATTCACAACTGGCTGCAGCAGTATGTCGACTGGGAACTGTCATAATTTCAAGTCAGATTCAGAAGAGAACGTGAAACCAGGGGTATCATTACTGATGTCAGATGGATCTTGGCTGATAGAGAATCCCAGAAAAAATGTTTACTTATGTTTTATTAACTATGCTAAGGCATTGGACTGTGTGGATCATAACAAATTATGAGTAACATTGTGGAAAATGGGAATTTTAGAACACTTAATTGTGTTCATGAGGAATGTGTACATGGATCAAGAAGCAGTCTTTCAAACAGCAAGTATGCTGCATGGCTTAAAGTCATGAAAGGTGTACGAGGATTGATAATTAAGTTTGCAAATTCATCCTAGAAAAAGTGCTACATACCCCTTGCTGAACATCCCCACCGTCACCTTCGAAGAACTCCCCTTGGGAAGCTATGCACCAATGGCAGTGCCTAGTCCACCTTTCAAAGCAATTTTGGAGCTCTTTTTCTGGAATGGCCATCAGAGCTGTTGTTGTATTACCCTTGATGTCCTGAATGTCATCAGAATGTCTTCCTTTCCATTTCCATATCTTCTGTATCTTCGGGTAAAGTAAAAAGTCACTGGGGCCAAATCAAGTAAACAGGGAGGGTATTCCAATACAGTTGTTTGTTTACTGGCTAAAAGCTCCCTCACAAACAACTATACAGTTAAGTTCGCAAACTTGCCACCATGTCATCATGCACAATGTCATTACAAAAAGATTTCCAAAATTGCTTTGAAGGGTTGGACTAGGCCCTGGTGTTAGTGTGTCTCTTCTCAAGGGGAGTACTTTGAAGATTACAATAGTGATATTCAGCAGTGGGGTATGTAGCACTTAGAACAATTAAGGTCGCAGACTTTACAGTCAAACCTTGTATGTCAGGGTTGTGTCGTTTCACCATAACTGTTCAGTGTGTATGCTGAGCAAATAATACAAGAAGCTCGACTGTGTGAAGAAGAATGGGGCTTCAGGATTGGAGGAACAATCAGTAACAACCTGCCTCATGCAGATAACACAACCTTGCTTAATAAAAGTGGAGAGGACTTGAAGCACTTACTTATGAAGAACAAAGACCACAGCCTGCAGTATGGATTACACCTCAACATCAAGAAAACAAAAATTCTCACAGCTGGACTAATAAGCAATATCATTATAATCTATTTTATCTGAGATTAGCATTGCCACACTTCCACTGGAAGCAGCAGTCAAGAAATGATGACATATTTTAATGGATAAATCTGATGCAAAACACCTCTTTAAAGTGCTGAAAAGCAAAGACGTCACCTTGTGGATTAAGGTGCACCTCACCCAAGCCATGGTGTTTTCAGTTGCCTCATATGCATTTGAAATCTAGACAGTGAATAAGGAAGCCCAACAATGAACTGATGCTTTTGAATTGTGGTGTTGGTGAATATTAAAAATACCATGAACTTCAAAATGAACGAACAAATCTGTCTTGGAAGAAGTACAATCCAGAAGATGCCTCAGAAACTACAGGGAGACTTCCTCTCATGTACTTTGTACACGGCTCTCAGGAGGAACCAGTCCCTGGAGAAGGACATCATGCTTGGTAAAGTGGAGGATCAGTGAAAAAGAGGAAAACCCTCAATCAGATGGATAGACAATGGGCTGAAGCATAACAACAATTATGAGGATGGCACAGGACTGGGCAGGGTTTAGTTGTGTTGTGCACAGGGTCATTATGAGTCAGAACTGATTCAACAGCACCTAACAACAACAGCAACAACATCATGATAGTTACAACCAGAACTTCCATTTCTTGAGAATATACTATGTGCTAGGCCTATTTCACAGTGATCTTCTATGTATTACTTCATGTAATCCTCATCACAACCTTGTGAGGTAGGAACTACTATCTCTAGCTTTCATATGAGCTTCCCCAAAGCCAGTAAGAGCCAAAGCCTGAAGACGGGACTTGAACTTATTATCTATCCAACTCCAGAGCCCCTACAGAGACCCAGGAGAAGCTTCTCTGTAACTTTGCTAAGGATTCAATAGAAAAATCTCCAAGCCATTCAACTGCTCAAACGAGATAAATTCTGTGATGGGGTAGGAATACATGACCTCCTCCTGTGCTTACCTGCTGGGTGCCGGGGTAACCTGGCCAGGCCTGGAGCTAGAACAATCATGATCTACCTCAGAGCCTGCCACCCCACGGGTAGGGAAGTCTATTCATTCCACCATGGCTACGAGTCTCCTCCCCAGTTCTCAGTGATTGAATTGTGTCCCCTCAAGAATATCTGTCAACTTGACTAGGTCATGATTCCCAGTGTTGTATGACTGTCTACCATTTTGTCATCTGTTGTGATTTCCCTGTGTGTTATAAATCCTATCACTGTGATGCTGATGAGATGGATTAGCAGTAGTGATATTGGTGAGGTCTACAAGACTGGATTGTGCCTTGAGACAATCTCTTCTGAGATATAAAAGAAAGAAGCAAGCAGAGGGACAGGGGGGCCTCATACCACCAAGAAAGCAATGCCAGGAGCAGAGCACATCCTTTCGACCCAGGGTTTCTACATGGAGAATCTCCAGTCCAGGGAGAGATTGATAACAAGGATCTTCCTCTAGGGCTGACACAGGGAGAAAGCCTTCCCTTGGAGCTGTCATCCTGAATTCAGACTTGCAGTCTACTAGACCATGACAGAATAAATGTTTTTCTTTTTTTGAAAGCCATCAACTTGTGACATTTCTGTTATAGCAACACTAGATGGCTTTGCTATTCCTTTGCTCTCATGATGTAAAAACCCGCTGCCATTGAGTCAATTCCTACCCATACTGGCCCTATAGGACAGACTAAAACTGTCCCATAAGGTTTCCAAGGAGCACCTGGTAGATTCGACAGCAGTCATAGCACACTATGCCCCCAGCGTTTCCACCGAAGATGTAGGAAGAAGTCATTTCAGCAAAGTAAACCAAGACCCAAGAAGCTTATGACACGTACCCAGCTCAAAAGTGACAAAACAAAGACTGAAAGTGTATCAGTCTGCCTCCAGGGGACACGCCCCCTCCTCCTATGCTACCCACACCCACCCTAGAACTTGGGTCAGAAACAGAAACAGACCAGCAGAAACAGAAAATTGCTTTTAAACAATTCCCTTTCTAAAATCCAAGCTTGTCTTACTTTCTCCTTTGTTCACTTTCCAAAGGGGTTGAGGGAAACTTGCAGAATGTGTCTACCTGGTATCCAAACAGCTTCTTAGGGAGTTAAAAAAAAGAAAAGAAAGGAAAAAAAAGCTTTGTGATTTGGTTTCTGTAAGATCAAACACCTGGTATATTTGGAAAACAAGTGCCATGGAATTAGCTGATGGGTTATTGGCACTGTTGTTGGCACTGTTTAGGCTGACCCATGGCTCTTGTGATCCTGTGCCCATGCTTTGAAATCAAAAAGAACCTAAAGGAAAAGCAATTTCGAGAAAAGGTCTTTTTGAGTTTTGTGGAATTAGCCATCTGGCAGCCCCTGAGAGTGGTTGGGAAACAGAGTGGTGGAGAGCCACCTGTTGCCCAGCTCCAGGGGGTACCAGACCCATTTGGTCATGCCCCAGGGGGCCACTCACTTAGACTACATGGAAATAGTGTCCCCTGGAGTTGTGCCAGGCAACAGCCTTCGATGAACTTCAAAAAACCTGGCTCCTGGGCAGGAGCAGATTCTTGTTTTATAGAGTCCAGAACCTATCCCATTCAGGGTGGTCCCCTTATAAGGAATGAAAATCCATGAATATAAAATAAGGTACAGGCATATGTTCAACAAAAGGTAGACTAGAACATTCATAGTATGTATTCCTGATAGCCTCCAACTGGTATCTACTAGTGGATAAATATAGTATATTTACATACTAGAATACTATACAGAAATAATAGTTTTTTTTAGAAAAAGAACAAGCTACTGATATATGCAACAATAAGGATTAACCTCACAAGTACTAATACGAGTGAAAGAAACTAGATACGAACGAGGACAAACTGTATGATTTCATTTATATAAGGTATAAGAATAAAGGAAACCCATTGTCATCAGTTGCAACTCATGGTGACCCTGTGTATTACAGGGTACTGAGTGCTAGAGAGGAATGGCTGGTGTTAGAATTGGTAAAAAATACATAAATAAATAAGATTGGAGAGAGGAGAGATGTCTGACCTCTGCTTCAGAGCAATCAACTGTGGGCTATTGCTGCTACTTTTGATTCTCCTTCCCTCTTGTGAAGTTAGATGAGAAAGTTAGATACCTCTACCATACCATTTTTACAGTTGCTAAAACTGTAGACTCAGGGAAATAAACTGTGTTAAAAGCTTTGCTGCTAACTAAAATATTGGCAGTTTATTTACCAGGTGTTCCTTTAGAACCCTATGGGATTGTTCTACTTTGTCCTATAGGGTCTATGTGAGTCTGAATTGACTAAACATCACCTAGTAATAAAAACACATAGGACTTCCTTGACTGTAATTTTTATGGAAGCATAGCACCAGGCCTTTCTTCTGCAGTGCAGCTGAGTGGGATTGAACCATTAACCTTTGGATTGGTAATTGAGCACAAACCGTTTGTACTGCCGAAATATTTTCATATAAAGCATAAATGCAGGCAAACCAAATCCATGCTTTAGAAGCCAGGTTAGTGGTTACCTCTGGGAACAGAGACTAGAAGTGAGGATTTGTAGCTATGTCTTCACCCCTTCTTCTGTCTCACTAAGTCCGATGTTTATTTGTCCCATGGCCTGTCCACTCAGGACTCTGAATTTCTGCCATCACAGATGGTGCCACTGGTAGGAATTCCAGGCTCTTGGCTGACTGAAGAGGGAAATTTTCAAGGTAACGAGCACCGCCATCATCGTCAGTATACCAACAGCGACGGCTAAACTCAGAGCTTACTGTATGTTAGACATTGCTCTACTTTATGAGTATTGAATCAGCTAACATGATAACTCTGTAAGGTGCCATTATTATCACCATTTTACAGATGGGGAAACTGAGAGTGAGAAAGATAAAATAATTTTCTCAAAGTAACATAGTAAGTGGGAAAGCAGGCACCCAGGAGCTGCTCTGTCCTGGGGAAAGTGCCTTCCCCCCAGCATTATCTCAGTAAACACAGGTGGAACACACAGGCAACAGATCGCCTCACCGTTTGAATGTGAAATAGTTAAAAATATAAACAAAAGCAGTCCCAAGGGCTGTGGTGCTATCAGGGCCTCTGTGCACCTGTTCAGTACATGTGCACACATACACATGAGGTCAGTTGTACTTGTTTGGGTGCCTATATGCATGCATATATGTGAAAGTCTGTTCTGGCAAATGTGTAGATACAACTGTGGTGTGGATGTGTATGTATCTGGGTACATGGGTACATATGTGAACGTACTGTGAATGTGTACGTGTAGCTATGTACATTCCGTACAAATGTATAAGCCTCAGTGTTCACATTCGGATGACCCCGCACATCTGGATATTGGTGTGCTGCTACATGAGTGTAAGCATGTCCTCTGCATGTCTCTCTGCATGAGGTCATGTGTATATGTGTCTGTATGTTCACATATTTGTGGCTGTGTAGTTACATAACTGCTTATGTGCTCACTTGGTGTGTCTGTATGGATCTGTAACAGGTGTTGTATGAGTCAGTGTATTTATGTCCTTACCTGTATGTTTGTATGCATAAAATCCACATTGAGTTTTATATATTTCTATAAACAAAAACAACCCAAATCAGTTGCCATTGAGACAACTCTGGTTCACAGCAACGCCATGTATGATCATAGTAGAACTGTGCTCCACAAGGTTTTCAGTAGCTGCAATCTTTCAGAAAGCGATTACTAGGCTTTTCTTCTGAGGTATCTCTGGGTAGATTCAACTCCCAGCCTCTTGGCTAATAGACAGTGGTTCACCTTTTGTGCTACCTACTGATTCCTTATACGTGTCTATAAACCCACTGCCATTGAGTCGACTCCAACTCATAGCATCCCTACAGGTCAGAGTACAGCTGCCTCATAGGGTTTCTAAGATGCCCCAGGTGGATTTGAACTGCTGACCTTTCGGTTAGCAGATGTAGCACTTAACCACTACACCACCAAAGTTTCCTACATGTCTCTAAGTACAGATAAAATCACTCAGCTGCATAAAAATCTCCAGCTTGGAATCTCATTTTATGAGACTACACTGCCCCTGGAAACCCCAGTGGTGCAGTGGTTAAGTGATACATTTGCTAACCAAAAGGTCAGCAGTTCAAATCCACCAGGCTCTCCTTGGAAACTCGATGAGGCAGTTCTGCTCTGTCCTGTAGGGTTATTATGAGTTGGAATCGACTCACCAGCAGTAGGTGTTTAGTTTGGTTTGGTTTGGTTTGGTTTAGTTTGGTTTGGTGTATACTGCCCCTAACCATACACACTCATTTCTTGCAGATTTTCCTGCCTGACATACATACCATTACTCCCTCCAACAAGACTCCTGCCTCAATTTCTAGCAATTTCAATATATGGACAGATGATCTTCCAAACAATCCGGCTTCTCAGTTCTGGGAACTCCCCACCAACAATCACATCCGTGACCTCACCTACGTCAGTCGCTGCCACACCCTAATCTGTTAGTTAACTATTGTTGTACAACAAACTACTCCAAAACTCTGTGGCTGAAAAGAACTAAAATGCATTATCTGTCGTGATACAGTCAACTGGCTGGGCAGGTCTTCTGATGGCCTTGCATTGGTTCTTTCATGCCCTTACATAAAGCTCTAGGCTAGCCAGATACTGAGCTCACCTGCCAGCCGGGCCTCTCTCTCTGCACGTGATCTTTCATTCTCAAAGAGACTTTTTTTTTTTTAGTATAGTGGAGGCAGCATACCCAAGAAAGCAAGACAGAAGCTGCCAGGCCTCTTAAGGGTGAGGTTCACAAGTCAAGAGTATCCCTTCTTCTCTTTCTCTTTATCAAAACAAGTCACAGGGCCAGCTCATATTCAGGAGGCAAGAAACTGACTCTACCTTTCAATGGGAGGAGCTGCAAAGAACTCATGCCATTTTTCATTCAAGTACACCTAAACCTTGCCATGACCAATAACTGCAAAGCTGCTGGAATCTGATTTCATCACCAGCTTCTCCAACTGGAAACCCTGGTGGCGTTGTGGTTAAGTGCTATGACTAACCAAAAAGTCAGTGGTTCAAATCCACTAGGTATTCCTTGGAAACTCTATGGGGCCGTTCTACTCTGTCATGTAGGGTCTCTATGAGTCAGAATCAACTCAACAGCAGGGTCTTTCTGTCTCTCTCTCTCTTCTCCAACCATCACCTTTCATGGCTTCAGCTCACTCCCTCTTATACTGCAAATCCAATCATCCTTCAGCCCTGCTGGGACCCCCATTTCATTCATCCTACCACCGTTTCACTTTCTTCCTACCTCATGTCTCCTCTTCTCTCCTTGTTACTGCTAGCTACCGTCGAATCAGCTCCTACACCACAGCGACCCCATGCACAACAAAATCATACACTGCTTGATCCATGGGGTTTTCATGAGCTAATTTTTAGAAGGTGATTGCCAGGCCTTTCTTCCTAGTCCATGTTACCCTGCAAGCTCCATTGACATGATCATGTCCTCCACTGAGATGGGTGGTGGCTGTACTTGAGAAGCCTTGGCTGTGAACTGAACCTGAATCTCCTGCATAGAAAGTGAGACTTTCTTAAATTCTCTTGGTCAATTAGAATCTTTTTTTTTTTTTTTTGGCATCTATCTAGGTACCAATCCTGATTAAATTAAATGCTCCACCTACTGTGTGCCTGCACCTATGAATCTGAATTGCTGGGGGGTTGGCTGTATGGGAGAATTATGCAACGACTCTAACTGGTCTCACTCTATATCCAAAATAACCAGTCTCAAGCAGGACATAAAATTGCCCCAGAATTATATTGTGCTAGTCCATTTATTCTGATACTCACCTTGAAGAACATTTGTGTTTTTTTCCTTTCTCGTCAAACCCCGTAACAGCTACCCCGAATCTCAGTGGATGATTTTACTTGTTCCTCTGAGAACGTTCTACTTACTTTCACTCCTTTACTAGCATCAAGGGAAGTCATGTTTTTAAAGTTTTTAAATATCGTCTATTCTTCAGCAACTCACTAATTATTATCTCTGAGTCAGACTGCTTCCTTGAACTCTAGACTTTGCTCGTACATTCTACTTTCTCGCTCATAACTAGGGATGACGGACCCAGGCTCCTAGCTAAGCTCAGCCTCTGCGGCTGTCTCATTCCCACTCACCTACTCAAGGACATGGCTCCAGCAATTCTTTCTGCTCTTTTTTATCATCAGTCTTCCCTCTCTACTGTGTCCAGCCATTCTGAATCATTCCAATAACCATTCAAACATCTCAGGATTTCTCTTAACTTAAAACAAATCTCTCTTCACTTCTTCTCTAGTTCTTGCTCCATTTCTTTGCTCCCCTTTATAACACAACTCAGGAGTCATCTACATGCACTGTTTCTAATTGTTTTCCTCCGTTCCCATTTCAATCAGATTTTCTGCCAACCACTCCAGTCTAAACTATGCTTCTTAAGCTCAGTCATGACCTGTCTTCCATAATTTCCAAAGCAATGATCATATCTCACTCCTCATGTTATCTGACCCATCAGCAGCACTGGGCATGGCTGATCACTCTCCTCCTGAAAAGAAAACTTTCTTTGCTTGACTTCCATGACACCACACTCCACTCTCCTGTGTTCTTCATATTTTAATGGCCACTCTCTCATCCCTTTGTCAGCTCCTCTTCCTCGTCTGAGTTCTTAACCTTGGGAGGCTCCAGGTTTCAGTCCCTGGGCTTCTCCACTTACATTCACTCCTTTACTGTCCTCATGGGAAGTCATGCTTTTACATATCATTTCTTCTTCGACAACTCACCAATTCTGATCTCCAGGTCAAAGCTCTTCCCTGAGCTCTAGATGAGGACACCCAACTGTGTACTTGTACCCACACTTGGATGCCTAATTCGCATCTCAAACCTAACAAGTTCGAAACTCAGTTTCAAGTGTTCACCCGCAAATCAGATCTTCTTGAAATGTTCCCTAGCTCTTAGTAGCAACCCCATACCTCTAATTGATGAGGCCAATTTAGCCTTGGCGTCATCTTGATTTCTTTCTTTCTCTTACAACCCTGATGTAATCCATTAGTAAATTCTGCTGGCTCTATTTTTGAAATATATCCAGAATCATACCTCTTTGCACCACCTCCCTTCCTGGCCCTTTGGCCCAGCCCACCATCATGTCACCCCTGGACCACTGCTGTAACCTCCTACCAGGCCTTTAAGCTTTTACCTTTACCTCGCCTCAGTCTATTCTCAATGAGCAGCCAAAGCGAGCCTATTAAAGTATATCATGTCACTCCTCAGCTCCAAGTCCTGCAATGGCACTTCATCTTACAGCAAAAGCCAAAGTCTTCATATTGGCTACAAGGTCCTACACAGCCTGGTCCCACTGCCATGCTGACCTCATCTACTATTACCCATCTTTTTCAGTCCACACCAGCCGCATTGGCTTTCTCACTGCTTCTTGAACATGCCAGGCACTCTCCCACTACAGGGCTTTTAACCTTACTACTGTTTTCTCAGCATAGAAAGCCATTGACAGAAGCAGCTGCATAGCTTACTCTCTCATCTCCTTCAGATCTTTCCTCAAAGCTATCGTGTTAGAGGAGCCTTCCCTGGAATCCCTTACCCAAAATGTCAACCCCAACTTGATGGCAGTAGGTTATCCAGCGATTCCTCAATCCCTTCCCTGTTTGTGTTTTCTCCTGAACACTTATTACTATGTAACCAACTGTGTGTTATGTCATTAATGCTTCTGCATGTCTTTGTGTGTGCTCTGTGTGCAACAGCATGTGAGTGTATAGGGCTCGCTGACTCTGTAACTGCATCTACATGTCTCTGGGAAACCCTGGTGGCATAGTGGTTAAATACTACAGCTGCTACCCACACTGTTGGCAGTTCAAGTCAGCCAGGCACTCCTTGGAAACTCTGTGGAGCAGTTCTACTCTGTACACAGGGTCTGTATAAGTCGAAATCCACTCACGGCAGTGGAATTGGGGTTTTATACTTTTCTGGGAGAGGTTGTATGGCTTTAGAGACCCTTCTCCGAATTTCCACATCTGTTCTTCCTTAGTACAGCCAGCAGAGGGCGCTCAGGAATTTTTTTTTTTTCTCATCTTGAAACAGCCAAGAACATGGAGTTTTTAAAAGACAACAAACAGCTTCCTTTGAAAAATATTGGTTCTTGAAACGGATAGCTATGGTTTATAACTGATTTTTCATACTCTGAAGACAGAAAGCAGACACTCAGACTTCACATGTCTCCACAGTCAGGGCCATTTCTGTCTGATAGGAGACACCTACTTCCTAAAATGCACCAAACCACCAAGACCCGTAACATCGCTTCCACCTCTCCTGTGACACCAGGCATGGCCCATTCACTGTCCTCTAGTTTCCCAAAGCTCCCTCTGCAGCTCCCCTGAACACATCAAAGTACTCCACCTTTTACTTCCTTTTTCCCTATGCACCTACCTTCCTTTAGCTGTTTGTTTAGAAGAAATTCAGCTAACTCATACAGAACCCCTGTAACACCTGCTTTGGTCTCAGTTAATTTTCCTTCCCAGTCCAGGAGTAAAGAGTCACTCTTTCACCTTCTACATGTATCAGAAGACGGCTCAAGGCTCAGGGAGGAGGGTGCCTTGCCTAAGATCCCCCAGTCAATAACAGGCAGGGGTCGAAACCGAAACGAGATTTCCCTGAAACCCAAACTCCCACTGCAATGTGAGCTGTGGCAAGAGACGGGGCTGGGAAGGAACCTGGGTGGGGACCACAACTCCATATCTTGTGGTGGCTAATCCCCATCCCAAGATTTCTCCAGAATCACCTGAGTGTGTTGTTTAAGAGAAAACCAGAAACACACAAGGCACAGGGAGTCGTAGGCTGCAGCAGGTAATAAAGACCGTATCTGACTCTGATACAGGTGGTCTCCCAGTCAGACTAGAGGCACAAACAGGCCTCGAAGAGGCCCATTCACACTCCCTTGAGCACCACGAGTTCTTGGCCAACCAATTCAAGAAAGCTTCAGAATGGTTCCAAACAACCACGGTGACTGTTTATGGAGTACCTACCACCTAATGGGCAATTTACATTTAGGTCTCTGCTTTATTTTAAGTTCATTTTTGTAAAAGGTGTAAGGTGTCTCAGTTCATGGTTTTTGGCTTTGGCTGTTTTTGTTTTTTCATAAAGGACATGCAGGGTTCTCCAGGAAGCCATATACGTTCTAGACCTGCATCTGATATATGGTGCTCCTTAACCATAACCAAGATTCATGGGTCCAGGAATCAAGAGGTGGAAATGGGAGTGGTAACACTCACTATTACCCCTAAAAAAAAAGCAAACCAAACCCAGTGCTATCTCATCGATTCCAATTCATAGTGACTCTATAGGGACAGAGTAGAACTGCCCCATAGAGTTTGCAAGGAGTGCGTGGAAGACTTGAATTGCCAACCTTTTGGTTAGCAGCCATGGCACTTAACCACTTTGCCACCAGGGTTTCCACTATTATCCTGAGTGCCTAAGTGACCCCAAATTTTTACTTCCTATCCACCTGACGCTATACTCTGCAAGCCTTGGTGCCAAAGGTGGAATACTGCCATCTGGAGACACATCACTGATTCCATTGAACTGGATGTTAAGAATATCACCTGAGCCACTTTGGACTCCTTATGCCTCTGGATCAACAGGCAAAGAGGAGAGTTATCACACTGGCTGGTGTGATTGATCCTGATTACCAATGAGAAAAATGGCTTGGTATTGCAAAATGGAAGTAAAGAAGAGTATGTTTGGAATACAGGAGATCCCTTAGGGTATATCTTAGTACTACCAGGCCCTGTGATTAAAGTCAATGCAAACTATAGCAATCCAATTCTGACACGACTACTAATGGCCCGGCCCTTTCAGTAATGAAGGTTGGGGTCATCCCACCAGGCAAAGAACCACAATCAGCTGAGGTCCTTGTTGAGAGTGAAGGGAACGAAGAATGGGTGATATAAGAAGATAGATCTAAATACCAATTACAACCATGTGACCACTTGCAGAAAAAAAGAATGTGATTTTTATGAGTATTTTTTCCTTACATGCGTGCATCAAATATTTTTGTTTACTTATGAATAGAAGATGTAAACACAGCTAGTCTGTTTTCCATCGTACACATGTAAGTTCTCTCATGTATGACTATAATTTGCTTGATTAAGAGATTATGTATGGTTTAAGGAGATGTATAAAAATCCCAATCCAGTGCTGTTGAGTCCAATCCAACTCATAGTGACCCCATATACAGAGTTAGAACTGCCCATAGACTTTCCAAGGAGCACCTGGCAGATCGGAACCACGGACCTTTTGGTTAGCAGCTGTAGCACTTAACCACTATGCTACAAGGAGATGTACACAGGTGCCAAATTGAAAACAGGTGAATTGTAATCATTAAGGTTGTGTGTAAACTTGGCTGGGCCATGATTCTCAGTAGTTTGGCATTCATGAAGTAGTTTGGCAGCTGTATAATGACATAATCAACTCCATGAGGAAATCTGATATGATGTGATTACCTTGTGTTGGGATCCCCTGTGAGTACCTATCAATTCATAGAAAGTTTCCTTGGGGGTTTGACTTGCATTCAATATAGAGTGGACTTTCTATGTGGCAAGACTCACAGGCTTTTGCTCTCTCTGGATCCTGCAGCTGGCTCCTGTTCATCAGACCTCTGATTCTTGGTATTTGAGCTAGCAGCTTGTCTGCTGATCTTGGGAGGCATGAGCTTCGGCAGCCTGTGAGCCATGGGCTTGTTATCTGGTCTGCCAGTCTCACATTCATCAGCCCCTGCAGCTATGTGAGTCAGGAGCCTCTAGCCTGACCTGTGGACTTGTAACTTTCCAGCCTCTACAACAGTGTGAGCCATTTCCTTGATATAAATTTATAAAGCTCTGTATGGAAATCCTGGTGGCATAAGGGTTAAGTGCTATGTCTGCCAACCAAAACATCAGCAGTTTGAATCCACCAGACACTCCTTGGAAACTCTATGGAGCAGTTCTACTCTGTCCTATAGGGTCACTATGAGTTGGCACCAACTCAACGGCAGCAGGTTTAGTTTGTTTGTTTTTCTGTGTACACATACACATATAGAGAACCTAGCCTATGACAAATATGAACAAAGAAAAGTCTCCAACAAGATGACTTTTCTGGTGAATTCTACAAAATATTTAAAGTCTCAAAGTCCATTAAAGTGGGGAAAAGACAATCTTTGTAATAAACAGTGCTGGCAAACTGTTAAAAAAAAAAAAGAAACAGAACTCATACCTCATGCTATATACGAAAACTAACCCAAAATGGATCAAAGAGCTAAGTATAAAATCAAAAAGTATGAAAATCATGGGAGAAAAGATAGTCTACTCTAGGGACCCAAATATATAACATAAATAGGATACAAACCATAACTAGCAATACACAAACACCAGAAGATAAACTAGATAACTAGGATCTTCTAAAAATCAAACATTCTCATCAAAAGACTTCATCAAAAGCCTAAAAAGGGGACCTAGAACTGTGAAAAAAAATTGGGCCAAGACAGATCCAAGAAAGTTCTGATCTCTAAAATCTATAGGAAAACCCAACTCCTCTACAACAAAAAGACAAATAATCCAGTTAAAATCTGGGTAAGGATATGAACAGACACTTCACCAGTGAAGACATCTGAGTGGTTAATAGACCTATAAGGAAATGCTTGTGATCACTAGCCATTACTAAAATGAAAATCAAAACCACAATGAGATGTTATCTCACTCCAGGATTACTGACACAGATCAAAAAACCAGAAAATAACAAACTTTGGAGAGGCTGCAGAAAGACTGTAATTCTGATGCACTGCTGCTAGGAGTGCAAGATGCTACAACCATTTTGTAGACAATACGGCACCTCCTTAAAAAGCTAGAAATAGAAATACCATATGATTCAGCAATCTCACTCCTAGAACTATATCCTGGAGAAATAAGAGCCATCGCACAAATAGACATATATACACCCATGTTCATTGCAGTATTGTTCACAATAGGAAAAAGTTGGAAACAACGCATCCACAGATGAATGGCTAAGCAAACTATGATACCTACACACAATGATAAATGACAATAATGAACTTGTAAAACATCTCATAACATGAATGAATCTGAAGGGCATTATGCTGAGTCAATCAGAAAAGGACAGATATTTTATGAGACCACTGCTGTAGTAATTCATGAAAAGGTTCACACACAAAAGAAGCGATCTTTGATGGTTACCATAGAGGGGAGGAGTGTGAATGGAAAAACACCAAATAGACAATAGATAAGTGGTAACTTTGGTGAAGGGTAAGACAATACAGAACACTGGGAAAGCCAGCACAACTTGTACAATGGAAGGTCATGGAAATTGCACAGGCACATCCAAACTCCCTGAGGGAGTGAATTACCAGGCTGAGGACTGTGGGGAACATAGTCTCTGGGAACATCCAGCTCAACTGGTATAACATAGTACATAAGAAAGTGTTCTATATTGTACTTTGGTGAGTGGCAGCTGAGGTCTTAAAACTCTTTGAGCAGCCATCTAAAATACTCCCCTGTTCTCACCACATCTGGAGCAAGGGAGAAAGACGAAAATCAAAGATACAAGGGAAAAGTTAGCCCAAAGGACTAATGAACCACAACTACCATATCTCTACCAGACTGAGCCCAGCACAGCGGATGTTGCCCTGCTACCACCTAGTCTAACAGGGATCACAATAGAAGGTACTGGACAGAGCTGAAGAAAAATGTAGAACAAAATTATAACTCACACACACATACACACAAAACCAGACTTACTGGTCTGACAGAGACTGGAGAAACCTTAAGTATATGGCCCCCATACACCCTTATAGCTCAGCACTAAAGTCATTGCTGAGGTTCACGCTCCAGCCAAAGATTGGATAGGCCCAAAAAGACTCTTTGACGGCTACCAGGGCGGGGAAGGTGGGAAGGCAGGAAGGCAAGGGACGAGGGTTTAGATTAGATAATTGTTAGAAATTTGGTAGGGTGAAATTGGTGACAATACATATTAGTAAGAAGATCAATATTAATGGGACTAAGACACAACTGGTGTACTCCTCCTCTCTTAACCCAATATTGTAAGCACAGGGTATGTACACTTTCATTTTTTTTATTTAATTAAAAAAAAAGAAAATAAAAAAAAAAACTAGACTAAATGGGCACAACAGCCCAGGGTGAAGGACAAGAAGGCAAGAGGGGACAGAAAAGATGGTAATAGAAAACCCGAGGTTGAGAAGGGAAGAGTGTTGACAATGCTGTGCAGTTGGCCATTCATGTCACAAAACAATATGTGTATTAATTGTGTAATAGAAAAAACTTGTTTGCTCTGGAAACCTTGATCTCAGGTACAATTTTTAAAAAAGCGACACAGCCTTACTGCTGATGTAGAGACAGTTTTAGTGGTCTGGATAGAAGATCAAACCAGCCACAATATTCTGTTAAACTAAAGCCTAATCCAGAGCAAGGCCCTAACTCTCTTTGATTCTCTAGAAGTTGAGAGACATAAGAAAGCTGCAGAAGAAAACTTCAAAGCTATCAGATGTTGCTTCAGACAAGAATAGACTGGACTCGGGGACACACTGTGAGCATGTGGTGTGTGTACTTCATGGTTTTATACATGTATAGGAGACTGTCCTGGTCTCTTTCTAAATGGGAGAGGAGAGGGTGGAGAGGAGGGGACAGGTGTTCGTTAAGACAATACTAGAAGTATTTAGTAAAAAGGAGAGGTGTGCTGTCACAGGGTGAGGAGAGCAGATGGAGTTGCAGATAGGCAGGCATGCAAAATTGATTTGGATTGTATACTTTCGTTTAATTATAATTAAAAAACAAAGCTATCCAAAGTTGGTTCATGAGGTTTAAGGAAAGAAGCCATCTCTATAACTTGAAAGTGCAAAATGAAGCAGCAAGTGCTGATATAGAGGCTGCACCAAGTTACCCAGAAGATCCAGCTAAGATAATTGATGGATGTGGTTATACTAAACAACAGGTTTTCAATCTAGACAAAACAGCAATGTATTGCAATAAGATGCCATCTATGACTTTTACAGCTACAAAGAAGTCAATGCCTGGCTTTATAGCTTCAGAGAGAAGGCTGGCTCTCTTGTTAGGGGCTAATGCAGCTGGTGTTGAAGCTAGTGATCCTTCACCATTCTGAAAATCCCAGGCACCTTAAAAATTATCCTAAATCTACCTTTCCTATGCTCTATAAATGGAACAACAAAGCCTGGATGACAGTGCATCTATTTACAACATGGGCCTTTAAGCCACACAATTTTAAATCCACCGTTGAGGCCTACTATTCATAAAAAAGCAATCCCATTAAGAATATTATTGCTCACTGCCAGGTCACCTGCTCACCCAAGAGCTCTGAAGAAGGTCTACAAGGAAATTAATATTTTCATGCCGGTTAACACAGCATTCATTCTGTAGCTCATCGATCAAGAAGTAATTTTGACTTTCAAGTCTTAGTATTTAAGATATACATTTTATAAGGCTATAGCTGCCACATTAATTCTTCTGATGGCCCTGGACAAAATAAACTGAAAACTTCTGGAAAGGATTCACCATTCTAGATTCCATTAAGAACATTCATAAAAGAGTTCAAAATACCAACATTAACAGTAGTTTGGAAGATGTTGACTCCATTCCTCATGGATGACTCTGAGGGATCAAAACTTCAGCGGAACAAGTAACTGCAGCTGTGCAAGAGAACTAGAAATACAAGTGGACCCTGTAGATGTGAGTGACTTGCTGCAGTCTCATGATAAAATTCTAGCAGATGAGGCATCACCTCTTATATATGAGCAAGGAACATAATTTCGTGAGATGGAGTCTTCTCCCGGTGAAGATGCTGTGAATGTTGTTAACATGACAACAAAGGATTTAGAATATTACATAAACATAGTTGACAAAGCAGCGGTAGGGTATATATATGTATATATATGCCCACATAAAAACCAAAAAAGCAAACCCACTGTCATCAAGTCAAGTCTAATTTATAGTGACCCTAGAGATCAGAGTAGAACTGCCCCATAGAGTCCAAAGAGCACCTGCTGGATTTGAACTGCCGACCTTTTGGTTAGCAGACGTAGCACTTAACCAACTACATCACCAGGGTTTCCTTTTAGCAATAAAGCATTTTTTAAATTAAGGTATGTACATTTTTTTGAACACATAATCCTAATTCACACTTAATGGACTACAGTAGAGTGTAAACATAGCTTTCATGTACACTGGAAACAAAAAATTTGTGTGACTTGCTTTATTGAGATATTTGCTTTATTGTGGTAGTCTGGAACTAAAACTGCAATATTTGTGAGGTATGCTTGTATCTGAAGTGTTCAGAATAGGTGAATCCATAGCAACAGAAAGTAGATTAGTAGTTGCCAGGGGGTAGGGGAGGGAAAATGGGGGAGTGACTGCCAGTAGGTACAGGGTTTCTTTTTTGCGTGGTGAAAATATTCTAAATTAGATAGTGGTGATGGTTATACTAAAATCCACTGAATTGTACACTTTAAAATGATTAAAATGGGGTAATTTTATCTCAACAAAATTTTCAGTACACGGTGTTTGTCCCCTTGGAGGCTATATCCCCTGCTGAGAATTCATGCTTGATGTTGACTAGTGGCTAACAGTATAAGGAAGTATTTCTACCTAAATTTGACCTTGTAGAACTGACAGTTCATTGAAGTACTAGTTTCAACACTGTCCAAGAGCTAATAAAAACAATGATGACTCCAGGACAACAGTAGCTGACTGTCAATAAGGTGATGAAAAGAGCCAGCTGCTATAGTTGGTCATTTCTAAATTCTCTCATTCAACCCTTCAAATAGCCCTATATAGTAAATATTAAGTTGACCTATGTGAAATTTCCATTTTTGTAGCTCAGGAAACTTTGAATATGAGCTATTTCATAGAGTTGAACCCAACATTACTATAATCATCTCCATTTCACAGACAAGGAAAGTGAAGCATAGTGAAGTAGACTACCTTTCTTGCTACTTACAGGGCTACTAAAGTGGCAGAGTCAGGATTTGAAATGGCATCTTTCTGATCCTGTGGCTCCTAACAACTCTGCTGTCTTTAGACATTCACCATTCACTCAACAAGCATTGGTTATACATCTGATACATGATGATCACCAAGGACAGAATCATGCCTAAGATACAACAAACCCTGCCTTCCAGGAGCTCACAGTACAATAGGGAAGACAGATAAGAAGACAAAAACATTGATTACTCAAGATTGGGAAAGAGGGTAGTTATAGAGGATAACTGCAGAGGTACTGGGTCCTCTAAAAAGCACATGTCCAGATAGGGGTAAGGAGGAAAAGATACAGTTAGAGAGGGTGACTCTGTGGGAGAAAAAGACTGGGAAAATCATCAGACCATGATGTAAGTATGACCCTAATGAAGGACAAAGGGATAAAAGTTTGGCTAGAAGTGTCCTAGACTGCCATGAAGTCTAAGGGAGGTATGGCAAGGCTGTTGTCATGGACTCCTCAAGCCAGTTTCCATCAAAGGAGACCCGTATCTCCCAGGGACAAATCTGTCTTAGTATCATTGACTTAGAGTACCCTATGAGAAGCATAGACTTGACTCACAAGTAGAGATGGATTTCACAGGGTAGCAGCTGCAACTCTTGGTCAATTACACTTCTTACATTTGGAGGTCTTCAGGGTGTAAGTCTTCATGGCTACCAGATAAGAATTAAGTGTCAGTGAAGGTTTTCTGGCATTGGCAAATCTTCACCTGTGTTCTAAGACTGCAAACTCTCAGTGGATAGAGACAGTATAAGAAAGCAAATCAAGCACTGTGTAGAAAATGAGAATAGATCAGTGATTGCGGTTCTTGCAAAGCCTTACACCAGCTACAGGACTTAATTCTGGGAGCTTTCGTCAGAGTTTTTCTTGTCCTAGCTCTGTCCCCAGTGTTTTGTTCTTACAATCTATTGTTGTTGCTGGCTGGCATCGAATCAGCCTCCGTTTTGTGGTGACAACAGAACAAAATGCTTCCCAGTCCTGTGCCATCCCCATGACTGCTTGTAGACTGAGGTTATACACAAGGTATTCATTGGCTGATTTTTGGAATTAGATTGCCAGGTCTTTCTTCCTAGTTGTCTTAGTCTGAAAGTTCTACTGAAACATGTTCAGCATCATAGCAAGTAATAGTCTTCCATTGACAGAGTGGTGGTCATTGCACATGAAGTATATTTGCCAGAAATGGGATCTGGATCTCCTGCATGGCAGGTGAGTATTCTATCACTGAACTGCCATTACCCTCTTATAACCTAGTAGTTATTAGCTATGTTACCAAATAAAATACAATTGCATCATTATTAAATGTCTCATTGTGTAATTTAGCTCTTCATTTAACACTTGGAAAATATTCAGCCATTCCAGGCAGAGTGCTCTAAAAGATTTATGAGTTCATTTACATGTTTATCTGTTCTTTTCTCCTTGAGAGTTGGGCTGTTCTTCTGCCTGATGATTAGAAGGAATTGAATATTTTGAACTCATACATAAGATTTGGAAATGATCTCTTAATTGACAAGGGTATTTAACAGTTAACTGAACATATCTACTGTGAATTTCCATTTAAGTACAGAAATAGCACAGCAGGGCTGTGGACAAAGAAAAGTGTACCACACAAACAACTTTCTGTGCCTGCCTTGCTTTCTGCGATATCCCTGCTTCCTAACAAACTGCTAAGCACACAGTAGGACACTCTGTGAATATTTTAAATGATGTGTGATTTCATTTTCCACAAATTTTTTTATATTTATATATACAGGAGCAACTCTAACTTTGTTACATGTGGCTACTGATAAAGGTAAGCTGACCTTATTATACTAAGCTTTGCAAGTCTAAATGTCACAAATTCATCTAGGAATACTATTTGGTGTCTGGGTCCTATCCAAACGTGTCATCAGTTATGTTACATTTTCTTCCCCCCTCCTTCTTCCTTTCAGACCAGCACTTTATGGCTGTCTGGAGGTTGTAATGAAGTATAGAATCCAGCCTTAAACTTTAAAATACAGGCATCTTCTTTAACACAGAATAGAGAAAATAATTTCTTTCATGTGGAACTCTTAAAACCTAAAAAGTGACTCCCTACATCCTTAGAAAGTATGACCTTCATTTTTCTCAATATTCCCAGAATGTATGTCAGCTAAGAAGCACCCATATTTTCTTCCAATTTGTCCCATCCAAGAGGCATTGTATTTCTTACAATTTTCAAATAAGTGTGTTAATGAAACAATTTGTTGTAAATTGCTAAAATGCACATTAACTTGGTACCCATAAGCAAATTCTAATTGTATCATCCCTTTGAAAAATTGCTACTGAAGCACACAATAAACTTGTCATCTATCTTTCCTCGACAATTTCGTTCTGGCAGCCTGTCTTTCTCCTTATAGCATGCAGTTCTTCAACTTATGCCCTTTTTCTTCTTATATCCAGAAATTATTTACCCGGACAGGTGTCAGTGGAACAGGAATTAGGTATTCATTAGTCTCAGCCCTCAAAGAAGATACCAAGAAGGATTCACTGGGGAAAACATTTGTGAGGGAAAATGGAACAAAGGAGAGACAGAAGAGGTTGGGAGGGACCTCAGACAACCAATACAGGTTTCAACCCTGGGGAGGAGGGACAGAAGGAAGTTTGAGTAAGACCTATAGACTCCTAGGCAGTTTTGAGCAAGTTTCAGCCAGATTGACGAGGAATCCTTGTGCCAAAGTCACCCTTTAGAAGAGTTCTCCCTGTCCCCAGAATGGGCCAGCTTGAGTATCCCTAATGCACTGAGTCACTGGCTGGAAGCAGCCCATAGGATGAGTCCAAAACCCACTGCCATTGAGTCGGGTCCAACTCATAGTGACCCTAGAGGTCAGAGTAGAACTGCCCCATAGAGTTTCCAAGGAGCACCTGGCAGATTTGAACTGCTGACCTTTTTGGTTAGCAGACATAGCACTTAACCCACTATGCCACCAGGGTTTCCATGGGAAGAGTAGCCTCATGCAAATGCTGTGAAGGATTTCAGAGCTCAGTAGCTGAGGCTATCAGTGCTTGGGGTCTCTATAGTAGGAAATCTGCCTTTTCAGGGCTACCCCAGAACCGTCATGAGAAAAAGGAGCCTTGCATCTCAAACTTCACACTCCTTGCTTGAAAGCCCATCAAGGAAGTCAAGTCCTATTTAGGGCAGAGGTAGCTTTTCCCTAGCCAGAATCTCACTGATTCATTCAGAGAATACTTTAGGGATGCAGCTGGGCACAAAGCCTTTGACTTTCAAAGAGCTGGAGTCAAGTCCCACCCTGCCTTCACTTGGCAGATGTGTGTATTTAGGCAAGTTCCTTAAACACTTTTAGCTTCAGCTTCTTCACCAGCTACATGAAAACAATGACAGTTATGTATGCCAGATTAAGGCTGTCATGATGGTTAAGTGAGATGACCTTCCAGATCCCAGGTGAGAGGATATGGCAGAACCCTGGCTCAGACTCTGATTTTTCAGCACAATGATTTACTATAATCCTCAATCATCTGATGCAAAGCTCCGCCAGAGGAATCTTCAGTCACCACCCTTTGCCCAAGGTGGCTGGCTTTTTTTCCCCTTAACTGCAGGATAGTGGACATCTGCTGTGTGTTTTTCATTCGCCCTGCCTTCTGGGACCAGCAGCCCTTACCCCTCTTCAGCAACTTTCATCTTCTTTTTTTTCACTTTAATCTAAACATGTAATTCCCATGGAAACCACCACTACTTTACCTGGCCACACATGGTTACAGATTCTAGTGAAGCTCGCCCAATCTTTGCCCACCTGGAAATTTTTTTAAAACTGGAACTGAGGGATAAATCAGTCATTCCCTGGTGGTTACAACTATAAGATATTAGACTCCAACACACTCCCACAGCCATGGTTCCCATCAGGGGAAAGAAGGCAAGGTGCAGTGAAAGAAGACGGAGCTGACACACACACTGCTGCACAGACTAGAGACACAGGGCTTCACCTGCACTCAGTCCCCTGGATCTATTTGTTCTTGTGGTTGGATGGTGAAAACCATTCCATGTATTTTGATTGCCATTAATTCCCCTTTTTTTATCTCAGGGACTTGAAACTTATTTGGTCTCAAAACTCACAGTCCTAACAAAGACAACCAAGATCCCATAATGGGTGGCCCATGCTCTTTGCGAAGTAAGCAACTGCCTCACCAAAGAGTCTTTCTAAGACAGCAAGTAAGCTTCCCTCAAAAGGCATATGTGAGGATTTGGCTTTTCTGTCTCAGCTTTTTAATTCCTGAAGATTTTATAGCCAGCCAAGCCAAGTGCCATCAAGGTGGATCCCACTCATGGCGACCCTAGGGGCCAGGGTAGAGCTGATCCCCAGAAGATTTTATAGAGGCAAATAATTATGAGGATGGACTTTGGAGTTAGACAGGCTTAAGTCTGAATTCTAGTGCTTCCATTTATTGGTTATATAATCCTGGGCAAGTTAGTTAAGCAACCTGAGCCCCAGTTATCTCATCTCTCCAATGGTAAGAACAATATCTGCTTCAAAGTACTGTTTTAAAGAGTCCTTGAGTTAGTGCACAGAAAGCATTTGATATAGTGCTTACAACAAACTGTGGCAGAGTAGGCAACTGTAAGAAGAGTGGTCACACTTCCAGGTATACAGTCTGGTAGGTAGATTCAGGATTTGCTTATATACCCCAAGCAAAAGAGTTCCAATTAGTAGCAGGCAGGTAGAGGCTGCTGTCTGCTACGCTCTCATGATACCCTGGAGTACTGAAGGTTATCTAGTTACTATTTGCCTAACAGAGAGAGAGACTTACCTCTGTCCACCAATTACCTGCCAGTTCACACTCATCTGGACTCCTGAGGCCCAAAATACTGAGGAGTCTAGACCCATATTGAAAGAGGAGCAGGAAACAAAGAAACAGGCTCACTTTATGAGGAAAAGTTCATTAAAAAGAATACCAGCTAATAACTGAGGACCCCCCCCAAAAAAAAACTACTGCCATGGAGTTGATTCTGACTCACAGCAACACTACAGGACAGAGTGGAACTGATCCATAGAGTTTCCAAGGAGTGCCTGGCAGATTTGAACTGCCAGCCTTTTGGTTAGCAGCCACACCACTTAACCACTACACTACAAAGGTTTCCAAAAGGAAAGACAGAAATAGAAAATTGCTGTATCTCAGCCCCTAATGAAATGACTGATTTAAGCCAAAATCATCAATGGATTTACAAATCACTGGGTAAATGGCTACTTGGGAACTGGATATTCTCATGATGTGACACTGTCACTCCACTGGTTATATTTTAATTACAAAGGGAAAAATATTACAATGGAGTGATTAGTTTGTCACCAGCCAAACCCACTGGTCAATTGTGCTACCCCCAATAGTGGAATATATGTGCCAGATACGTGCCTCCTGAGATATATAGTGCTGCCTGTGAAGAATTCTTTATTTTTCTTGTTTCTTTTTTCTGATTTCTCGTCATAGATGCTGAAGTCAGTAGCTCTGTCTTCCAAGTCAGAAAGTCTATTTTCCATTTGTTCCTTTCCGTTTTCTTGGCTTTGAATTGAAGTTTCCATCTCTTTGATTTTGTTCTTGATCTGTTGGATTTTAGGGTACTGGTGTCTCATCAGGTCAAACAGCTTGCTCAGTGTTTCATTTTACTCTGCTGCATTTTGTATAAGGTCTAGGAGGGCTCTACATATAATCCTTTGGTATTCACCTTCCAATAGTTTCAGAAAGGTTTCTTCGTCTGGGAAGTTCTTTGATACTTTCTTTTGGAGGCCTTCTGAAGCCATGGGTGATTTCTGAGTTATGCTTCTCTCCAGAGTTTGTTGCTTTTGGGGCATCATGTGAGTCAATAGAGGCTGGGAGAGATGCTGTGAGGATGGACTGCAGTTGTTTCTCTAGGCTGTCTTAAAATGACAGGTAAAAGGTGTCTGCCAACTTCCAAAGTCAGTCAGGTTTTCAGGTGTACGGGTCCCTCTTCCCAGGTGGCAAACTAAGCACCTCTATATCCAACCTCAGATGTTATAAACTAATTCAAAATACAGAAAGGCTACTGCCCTGCTGGCCTAGCTGTCAGGCCCCAGCCATAGGGGACAGTGTGTAGAATACTGCTTTTATGCCAGAAAAGCACTTTCCTCTGGGCAGGCACTGCCTGCCATCCTAGGAATTAGGTCTAGCTGAGGCCTCCATACGGGTATATCCACCTCCCAGTGGAACAATATGGCGTCCCACACAAGCCCCCTGCCTGCCTCCTACAGGCTACTCAATGGCAGAGGCGGAAAGAGAGGACAAAGGTGCTGAGATGCACAGAGTCCAAAGCCAGGCTCTCAAAATATGGTAACTTTGCCTGCTGATCCCACAAGCTGTACATTTGAGGCTGGCTGCCTGTCAAGTCCCAGCTCTGCCTGCCAGCCAAGACAGAGGAAAAAAATTAAAATGGCAAGTCACCTTCAGTCTGTGAAAGCTAGCCCTCACCAAGAGCAGGGATCAGCAAAAGAGAGGAAGTTTTCCATTCAGTGGTATGAAGTCCAAATTAACAGCGCTATGCCGTGTCCTAGGGCTCACTGGGTGTCCAGAAGGCTCCATTTAATTATTAATTCAGGTCTTAGTTTACAGATGGATTAGGGAGGTGTGTGTTTAGTCTGCCATCTTGGCTCTGCACTCCCTGAAGAATTCTTTAGGAAAAAAAAAATAAGCAGAACTTTATCAAGTCTTTAAATCTAATAGAAACATTCCAGGAAATACAAAGAATAAAAGAAAAAGTAAAATACACCATGAGGAAACCATGAGAGAAATCCAGAAGGTGGTACGTTTCACAAAACAATTGAAGAGCTCTCTGAAATAAGTCAATATCATGGAGGGAGCAGCAGAAATATTTTAAATTAGAAGAGACTGAAGAGCTATAATCACCAAATGATCCTTGATTAGAATCTGGTTTGAGCACACCAGCTGCAGAAGACATTTCTGGCATAATTGGGAATATTTAAATACAGACCGAGTGTTAAAGGATATTATGGAATTATTGTTAATCTCACCAGGTGTGATTATGATACTGTTGTTATACAGAAAAAAAAAAAAAAAAACCTTTTTGTTAGAGATGCATAGAGAAATTATGTAGGGGTGAAATATCATGATGTCCATAATTTATTTTAAAATACTTCAAACACAGATTGAGTAAATACAGCAAAAAAGTTTACAGCTGCTAAATCTAGATGATGGTGTCTGAATTAATGTTTATTGTACTGTTTAGTTCTCTGTATGTCTGAAATTTCTCAAAAAAAAAAAGATGTTTTAAATGTAAAACAAAATTCTAACTCACAAAAAGAACGACCAGACTTACTGGTCTGACAGAGACTGGAGAAACCTGACAGAATGGCCCCCGGACACCCTTTCAGCTTAGTAATGAAGTCATTCCTGAGTTTCACCCCTCAGACAAAGATTAGACAGGTCCATAAAACAAAAGGAGGCTAAATAGACATACCAGCACAGGGGCAAGGACCAGAAGGCAGGAGGGAGCAGGAAAGGTGGTAATAGGGAACTCAAGACCCAGAAGTGAGAGTACTGATGTGTCATGGTGTTGTCAACTAATGTCACAAAACAATATGTATACCCAGTTTACTGAGAAGCTAGTTTTTCTGTAAACCTTCATCTAAAGTACAGTTTAAAAAATACCATAAAAATAATTTTTTAATGTTTTTAAAAAGACTTCATCAGACCTACAAAAGCTAAAGGAATCATCAGCAGAACTGTAATAACAAGAAGTGTTAAAGGGAGTCTTTCAGGCAGAAAGAAATTGATTTTAGATGTCAATATACATAAAGAAATGAATAACAAGCCTGAATTAGTAAATACATTAATGAATACACATTTTTTAAATTGTTTTTTATAATCACTGCAGAAGACACTTGAGTACACTTTACTGAAAGTTTTAACCAGAGCAATTAGACATAAATAACGAAAAAAGGCATCCAAATCGAAAAGGAAAAAGTAAAACTATCTCTATTAACAGATGACATGATCCTATGTATAAAAAATCCCAAAGAATCCACAAGAAAGCTACTAGAGTGAATAAAGAATTCAGTAAATTTGCAGAGTACAGGCTCAACATGCAAAAATCTCAATTGTATTTCTATGTGCCAATAGGTAACATTCCAAAAACAATATTAAGAAAGCAACTCCACTTACTATAACATCTAAAAGGATAAAATACCTGGAAAAAGTGTAACAAAGGAGGTGTTAACGTCTGTTAACAAGGATAAATATCATCTTATAATGACAGATGTATCTATTCAGTAAGAAGACGTAACATTAATTTTTTTTTTGAGATTTTGTGTGCGATTAAGTGAAAGTATACAATCCAAGTGAATTTGCCACATGAAACCCCAAACTCACACCTCTGTGCAGTCCTATTGGCTCTCTCCACCCTGTGACAGCACACTTCTCCTTTCTACCCTGTACTTCCAGTGTCCACTTAACCAGCACTTGTCCCCTCATGTCTACCTCCCCTTTTCCCCTCTAGAGAGGAACGAGTTGGACATCCTCATATACTTTCTTTAAGCCAGTAAGTACACACACCACTTGCATCACTCTATGTTCCATAGTCCAATCTAAGGTTTGTCTGAAGAGTTAGCTTCAATACTGTTTTCAGCTCTGGGCTAGCAGCAAGTCCAGAGGCCATCTTCTCAGGGGACCCTCCAGTATGTGGGAACGTCAAGTCCAGTCTTTTTATTAAAAAGTTCTAGATCTGCACTCCCCTTTTACTTGACAACACTAAAAATTAATTTCTGTTGTTAAGATATTATTGAGTAGGTTTAGACTTATAGTGACCCCATCTACAAGAGAAGAAAACATTAACCAGTCCCGTGACATCGTCACAATCCTTGTTATGTTTGAGCCCATCACTGTATAGAATCTTACTCTTTTTCGCTGACCCTCTACCAAACATGGTTCCTTCTCCAGTGACTAGTTCCTTCTTATAACATATCCTCATTACATGAGAGAAAGTCTTCCCAGCATCACTTCCAAGGAGCACTCTGGCTGTACTTCTTCTAAAAGACATTTGCTCATTCTTCTGGTAACCCAGGGCATATTCAATATTCGTTGCCAACACAGCAATTCAAAAGCATCAATTCTCCTTCAGTTTTCCTAATTAACTGACCAGCTTTTGCACTCACATAGGGCAACTGAAAATCCATAGCTTGGGTCAGGCACACCTTAATCCTTAAAGTAACATCTTTGCTTTTCAACACTTCAAAGAGATCTTTTGCAACAGATTTTGGCTTGCCCAATGTGATATATCATTTGAGTTCTTTACTGCAGCTTCCAAGGTTATTGATAGTGGATTTAAGTAAAATGAAATCCTTGATGACTTCAGTATTTTCTCCCTTATCATGATATTGCTTATTGGCCCAACTGTGAGGACCTTTGTTTTCTATATGTTAAGGTGTAATCCACCCAGAAGACTGAAGTCTTTGATGTTCTTCAGGTCCTCTTCAGTTTTAACAAGCAAAGTCATGTCATCTGCATAACACAGGTTGTTAATGAGTCTTTCTCTAACCCTGATACTGCATTCTTTCCCGTAGAGTCCAGCTTCTTGGATTATTTGTTCTGCATACAGATTCAATAACTATGATGAAAGGATACAACCCTGACACACAACTTTCCTGACTTTATACCATATAACCCACTGCTGTCAATTGGGTCTAACTCATAGCAACCCTAGAGATCAGAGTAGAACTGCCCCTAGAGTTTCCAAGGAGGGCCTGGTGGATTTGAACTGCCGACCTTTTGGTTAGCAGATGTAGCACTTAACCCACTACACCACCAGGGTTTCCTTATGCCATACAGCGTCCCCTTATTTTTTTAATTATTTATTTTTTCCAAATACTGCCTCTTGGCCTACGTACAGGTTCCTGACAAGCAAATGTAGCAGTGTTCTGAAATTCCTATTCTTCACAATGTTGTCCATAATTTGCTATGATCCACAGTGTGTGTTAATCAACTAGTGCTGAGATAACAGAGATATGACAAATGAATGGCTCTAAAGACAGAAATTTTATTATGACAGTCCGGTAGGCTGCAAGTCCAAATTCATTTTATTTTCACGGTCCAATAAGCTAAGAGTCCAGATTCAGTATAAGTGCATCTGAGCGCAGGAACTTCAGGTCCAAAGGATACACTCTGCTCTTGGTGCTGCTTTCTTGATGGTACAAGGTTACCAAATTTGCTCACTTTTCTTTTTTATATCCCACAAGCTTGTAGACTGAGACCCACCTGACCAGCACAACTGCCAGCCATTCTCCTTCATCAACATCATAGAGGGCAGGATTCACAACAGATGGGGGGAAAAAATCACTCAGTACTGGGAATCAGGGCCTAGCCAAATTGATATACACATTTGTTGGGGGGTGGGGGGACACAATGCAATCCATGACACAATCCAATGCCTTTGCATAGTCAATAAAACACAGGTAAACATCTTTCTGGTATTTTCTGTTTTAAGCCAATATCCCTTATTTCATACCCTCTTCTGAATTCAGCTTTAATTTCTGCTTGTTCTCTGTCAATGTACTGGCGTAACTCTTCTTGAATGATCATCAGCAAAAATTTACTTGCATATTATATGACTGATACTGTTCAATAGTTTCCACATTCTGTTGGATCACTTTTCTTTGGAATGAGCACATATATGAACCTATTTCAGTTCGTTGGCCAGGTGGGTGTCTTCCAAATTTCTTGACATAGACAAGTGAGAGCTTCCAGCACTGCATCAATTTATTGAAACATCTCAACTGGTATTCTGTCAGTTCCTGGAGCCTAGTTTTTCACCAGTTCCTCTGGAGCAGTTTGGGCTTCTTTCTTCAACTCTTGCCATATGCTGACTCCTGAGATGCCTGAGTATTGACCACTTCTTTTTGGTACAGTAAATCTGTGAATTCTTTCCATCTTTGTTTGATGCTTCCTGTGACACTCAGTATTTGGCTTATGGAATCCTTCAAAACTACAACTCAAGGCAAAATTTTTTCTCCAGGTCTTTCAGCTTGAGAAATGCTGAGTGTGTTTCTCCCTTTTGGTTTTCTAACTCCTAGTTTGCACATGTCATTATATTACTTTGTCTTCTTCTGAAGCTGCCCTTTGAAATCTTCTGTTCAGCTCTTTTTACTTATCCATTTCTTTCATTCACTTTAGCTGCTCCATGCTCAAGAGGAAGTTTCAGAGACCCTTCTGACATCCATTGTGGTCTTTTTTTTCTTTCCTATCTTTTTAGTGACCTCTTGCTTTCCTCATGTATGACATCCTTGATGTCACCCCACAATTGAGCTATAACAACAAAGTGAGAAACCAAAGGAAAATATAGTAAATTAATCCATTTAAAGTAGAGATTAACATGTAGATTTTCAAAACATAAAAGTAGATATGATTAATAATACCAATGGCTTCAACTTTTGTGAAAACAAACTATAAAAACTCTTGTAAGAATGAGGCCAATAAGAAAAGAACCCATACAATATAAGTAAAGATACAAAGGATGTAGAACAGACTTCTTAAATTATGGGGAAACAGTATGCACAACTTTATGTCTGTGAAAATTACATAAAATGAACCACTTCCAAGAAAATATAAATTTTCAAAATTGACTCAGCAAGCAGTAATCGGAGGGGAGCCAAGATGGCAGACTAAACACATGTCTCCCTAAATCCCTCTGGAACCCAAGACCTGAACTGATAATTAAACAGAGCCTTCTGGACACCTGGTGAGCCCTAGGGCATGGCATAGTGCTGTTAATTTGGACTTCATACCACTGAATGGAAAACTTCCTCTCTTTTGCTGATCCCTGCTCTTGGTGAGGGCTAGCTTTCACAGACTGAAGGTGACTTGCCATTTTAATTTTTTTCCTCTGTCTTGGCTGGCAGGCAGAGCTGGGACTTGACAGGCAGCCAGCCTCAAATGTACAGCTTGTGGGATCAGCAGGCAAAATTACCAAATTTTGAGAGCTCAGCTGTGGACTCTGTGCATCTCAGCACCTTTGTCCTCTCTTTCCACCTCTGCCATTGAGTAGCCTGTACAAGGCAAGCAGGGAGCTTGTGCGGGATGCCATCTTGTTCCACTGTGAGGCGGATACACCCATATGGAGGCCTCAGCTAGACCTAATTCCTAGGATGGCAGGCAGTGCCTGCCCAGAAGAAAGTGCTTTTCTGGCATAAAAGCAGTATTCTACACACTGTCCCCTATGGCTGGGGCCTGACAGCTAGGCCAGCAGGGCAGTAGCCTTTCTGTATTTTGAATTAGTTTATAACATCTGAGGTTGGATATAGAGGTGCTTAGTTTGCCACCTGGGAAGAGGGACCCGTACACCTGAAAACCTGACTGACTTTGGAAGTTGGCAGACACCTTTTACCTGTCATTTTAAGACAGCCTAGAGAAACAACTGCAGTCCATCCTCACAGTATCTCTCCCAGCCTCTATTGACTCACATGATGCCCCAAAAGCAACAAACTCTGGAGAGAAGCATAACTCAGAAATCACCCATGGCTTCAGAAGGCCTCCAAAAGAAAGTATCAAAGAACTTCCCAGACGAAGAAACCTTTCTGAAACTATTGGAAGGTGAATACCAAAGGATTATATGTAGAGCCCTCCTAGACCTTATACAAAATGCAGCAGAGTAAAATGAAACACTGAGCAAGCTGTTTGACCTGATGAGACACCAGTACCCTGAAATCCAACAGATCAAGAACAAAATCAAAGAGATGGAAACTTCAATTCAAAGCCAAGAAAATGGAAAGGAACAAATGGAAAATAGACTTTCTGACTTGGAAGACAGAGCTACTGACTTCAGCATCTATGACGAGAAATCAGAAAAAAGAAACAAGAAAAATAAAGAAGCATTAAGAAGCATGTGGCACTGTATTAAGAGGAATAATTTATGATTAATTGGAGTTCCTGAACAGGGTGAGACACCTGAGAACACAGAGAGTGCTGTTGCTGAGCTGCTGACAGAAAACTTCCCAGAAATCAAGAAAGAAGAGAATGTAGATATTCAAAATGTATATCGAACGCCACTCAAGACAGATCTCAAAAGAAAGACTCCATGACACATTATAATCAAGCTTAACAAAATCAAACATAAGTAGAAAGTCTTAAATGCAGCAAGACTGAAAGCAAAGCTAACATTCAGAGGAAACCCCGTAGGCTTTCATTGCATTTTTCAGCAGAAACAATGCTGGCACAGAGACAGTGGCATGACACATTAAAAGCCTTGAAGGAGAAGACCTTCCAATCAAGAATGATATATCCTGCAAAACTATCTTTCAAATATGAAAATGAAATTAAGACATTCGCAGATAAACAGCTCAAAGACTTTGTAAAAGCCAAACCAAAACTACAAGAAATACTGAAAGAATCTCTTGGCTTAGAAGAACAAAACCACTAACTTTATAATTTAGAAGCAAATTCAAGACACATCACCCAGAAAGCTACTCAGTTAGGGAAGGCTTCAAACTCAATCAAACCTGTAATGGTGAAAGAAATGATCCAGTGATCATATCACGAAAACTAGGATGTCATCATATTAAAAAGAGGGATGTATTACAGTCATTATAGTCCTTCCAGATGAAGAAGAAGTTAATAATACTGGTAGTGGTTAAAATTGGGTTTATACATAGTTTATTAAGGGGGATAACAGGGGCAGCCATAAAGCACAATAAAGATGCAACATAGCAAATCAAGAAATGTAATACAGGAGTCTCAACAACCACAAAACCAACCCTGAAAAGGGTAAAAAATCAACTCACAAAGAAGAATGTCCCAGAACAAATTAATAAGAACAACACAGAAAAACATCAACACAAAAATAAGCATATCACAATGGCAGCACTAAATACATACCTATCAATAATTACACTGTATGTAAATGGACTGAACACTCCAGGAAAGAGACATCAAGTGACATATTGGATCAAAAGACACAACCCATCCATATGTTGCCTACAAGAAACTAACCTTAGACTTGAAGATAGGAACAAACTGAAAATTAAAGGATGGAAGAATAAATATCAAGCTAGCAATTCACAAAGAAGAGCAGATCTGGCAATTCCAATCTCAGATGAAATAGATTTGAATGTAAAATACACCATCATGGACAGGGATGGACACTATTGCTAAAAGGTTCAATACACAAGCAGAACTTCACAATAATAAATATTTATGCACCTAATATTAGAACACCTAAATACATCAAAGAAACACTGACTAAACTCAAAAATGAGAGAGATCACTCCACAGTAATGGTGGGAGACTTCAACACTCCACTCTCAATATTGGACAGATTGTTTAGCAAAAAGCTCAGAAAAGACACGTAAGACCTTATTGTCACAATTAACCAACTAGACCTCATCGACATATACAGAACTTTCTACCCATCAGCAGACAACTACACCTTCTTCTCCGGTGCACATGGAACATTCTCCAGGACATAAAGCAATTCTCAACAAAATCCATACCATTGAATTAATGCAAAGCATCTTCTCAGATCATAAAGCCATAAAAGTCAAAATCAATAGCAACAAAAACATAGATAGAAAGTGGAAATCACGGAAACTGAACAACATCTTGCTCAAAAAACCATGGGTTATAGAAGAAATCAAGGATGAAATAAAAAAATTCATGGATTCCAATGAGAATGAAAACACTTCCTACCAGAACCTATGGGATACAGCCAAAGCATTGCTCAGAGGTCAGTTTATCTCCATAAATGCACACATCTGGAAGGAAGAAAGAAACCAAACCAAAGAACTGGCCCTACAGCTTGAACAAGTAGAGAGAGAACAACAGAGGAACCCCTCAGGCACCAGCAGAAACCAGATCATAAAGACTAGAGCAGAACTAAAAGGTTTAGAGAATAGAAGAACAATTGAAAAAATTGCAAAGACCAAAAGTTGGTTTTTTGAAAAGATCAACCAAATTGACAAAACATTGGCTAAACTTACTAAAGAAAAATAGGAAAGTAAACAAATAACCTAAATAAGAAATGAGAGGGGAGCTGTCACAACAGATCCAAAAGAAATAAAAAATAAAAAATATCATAACAGAATACTATGAAAGACTGTACTCTAACAAATTTGAAAACCTAGAGGAAATGGACAAACTCCTTGATTCATATAAGCCAAGTGCCGTCGAGTCGGATCCGACTCATGTAACATACTCAAATTATCACAAGGTGAAGCAGAACAACTTAATAAACCCATCACAAAGGAAGAGATAAAAAAAAAAGCCATCCAAAAATTACTAACCAAAAAAGCCCAGGCCCAGATGGCTTTGCCACAGAATTCTAACAAGCTTTTAAAGAACAGTTATCTCCAATACTCCTGAGACTATTTCACAGTATAGAAAAGCATGGAATACTCCCTGATTCATTCTATGACGCCAGCATAACCCTGGTACCAAAGCCATTCATGCTAAAAACTCTCAGCAAAATAGGTATAGATGGCAAATTCCTCAATGCAATAAGGGCCATTTATACAAAGCCAACTGCCTACGTCGCCCTAAATATAGAGAGACTGAAACAAATTCCCTTGAAAACGGGAACTAGACAAGGATGCCCACTCTCACCTCTCCTGTTCAACATTGTACTACAAGTTCTAGAAAGAGCAATTAGACAAGACCAAGAAATAAAGGGCATCTGCATCGGCAAAGAAGAAGCCAAAATCCCCCTATTTGCAGATGATATGATTGTATACACAGAGAATCCTAAGGAATCCGCAAAGAAATTACTCAAATTGATAGAAGAATTCAGCAAAGTCCCAGAGTACAAGGTAAACATAAGTAAATCAGTAGGATTCCTTTATACTAACAACGAGACTATTAAGGAAGAAACCACCAAATCAAAACCATTTACTATAGCCCCTAAGAAGATAAAGTACCTAAGCCAAGTGCCAAGTGCAGGAATGAATTTAACCAGGGAAATAACAACAGACCTTTACAAAGAGAACTACAAGTCCTTACTACAAGAAACTAAGAGAGACTTACAGAAGTGGAGAAACCTACCCTGCTCATTGATAGGGAGACTTAACATTGTGAAAAGGTCTCTTTTACCCAAAGCAATCTACTTACATAATGCAATTCCAACACAAATTCCAGTGTCATTTTTTAATGAGATGGAGAAACAAATCACCACCTTTGTTTGGAAAGGGAAAAAGCCCTGGATAAGTAAAGCACTACTGAAGAAGAAGAACAAACTGGGAGGCCTCTCATTACACAACCTTAGAACCTATTACACTGCCACAGTAGTCAAAACAGCCTGGTATTGGTACAAAAAAAGACAGACAGATCAATGGAACAGAATCGAGACCCCAGAGATGACACCATCTTCCTATGAATGGTATATATTCTACAAAGGCCCTAAGACATTAAACTGGGGTAAAAACAATCTCTTCAACAAATGATGCTGGCAAAACTGGATAGCGATCTGCAATAAACTGAAACACAACCCATATCATAACACTTTATACAAAAACCAACTCAAACTGGATAAAAGACCTAAATATCAAATCTAAAGCAATGAAGCTCATTCAAGAAAAAATAGGAACAATGAAAGTTTTAATTCACAACATAGACTTCAAAATCTGTCAAACAGACCACAAACAACAGAAGAGAAAATAAATAGGAACTACTAAGAGTCAAACACTTTTGCTCATCCAAAGCCTTTGTTCATAGAATTAAAAGGCCGCCTACAGAATGGGAAAAAATACTTGGCAACTATATGTCAGATCAACACCTGATCTCCATAATCTATAGCCAAGCCAAGTGCCATCGATGAGTCCATAATCTATAAGACACTATAAAATATCAATAAGAAAAAGATAAACCATTCAATTAAGTGATGGGCAAAGAAGATGGACACACACTTCTCTAAAGATGAGATCCAGGCAGTCAAAACTCACATCCTCACACAGACATCCTCACGATCATTAGCTACCAAAGCATTCCAAATCAAAACTAGAATGAGATACCATCTGACACCAAAAAGTTTGGCCATGATCCAAAAAACACAAAACAACAAATGCCGGAGAGACTGTGGAGAAATTGGAAAACTCCTACACTGTTGGTGGGATTGCATAATGGTGCAAAGTCTTTGGAAAGCAATCTGATACTTCCTTAAAAAGCTGATATAGACATACCACTTGATCAATTCATTCCACTGCTTGGAATATATCCTACAGATTCAAGGCCATTCACACCAACCGATACATCCACACAGCACAGTCCACAATAGCAAAAAGATGGAATCAACCCAGATGCCCAACATCACAGGAATGGATAGATGAACTATGGTATATATACTCAATGGAAAACCATGCAATGATAAAGAAGCATGATGATTTTAAGAAACATCTCATAACCTGGTTTCAACTGGAGGACATTATGCTAAGTGAATGTAGTTAGCGACAAAAGGACAAATACTGTATGAGACCGCTACAGTAAGAACTTAAAAACAGACTCAGGCATAGAAGAAAAGACTCTTTGGTAGCTCTAAAGGTGAGGAGGGGAGGAGGGCAAGGGGGAGAGGGTTTAGATTACATAGTTGATAGAAATTTGGTTGGGTGAAATTGGTGACAACACACATTAGAAAGAAGATCAATATTAACTGGACTTCACATAACATGATTACTTCTCCCATCTTAACCCAATATTGCAAGGACAGAGTAGCTGGGGTGGGAGGCCAGAGACCATGCTCTTAGGGGAAATCGAGGCCAATTGGCAGAACTAGAGTTTTGCTAAGAGAGCCTTCTGCACCCCACATTGGTGAGTGGCATCTGGGGTCTTAAAATCTGCTAAGCTGCCATCTGAGGGTACAGCACATGGTCCCAACCCAGCAGGAACGGAAGATCACCAAGGACCAAAACAACATGAGAGAAAGAGAACCCAGAAGACAGAGAGACCCACGTGAGTAGATGACTACATCAACTTGTGACTAGAAGAACCAGATGGTGCCTGGCCACCACCAGTGATAGCCGTGATGGAGCTCACTAAGTTGTGTCTCACTGGCAACTCAAGAATAAAAAGTGGTGCACCCTGAGATCTCCACTAAAAGACTGCAACTGATGGTCCAGGGAGCTCGGAGTTCCACTGGGAGCATGGCCCCTGGCCCTGATGCTGCCCCTGTCCATAAATCATAATGGAGGTCAACTCTTTGGACTAGAATGGATTGGACTTGGTGACACAGAGTGACCATATCGTGTGTACACTTTATGGTTCTATGCATCTATAGGATGTCATCCTGCTGACCTCTTACTGGAGGCAGGGGAGTGAGTGGAGAGGAGGGGATAGGAGACTGTTGGGAGGATGAGACATGTATGGAGCAGAGAGGAATAGTGTGCTGTCACCGGACAGGAAGAGCAGTGGGAGGTGCAGATAAGTGGGCATGCAAATTTATATGGGAATGTACATTTTCATTCAATCATAATAACATGTTTTTAAAATCAGACTAAAAATAAAAGCTTTATTGCTTCTCGATAGAAACATAAAAATAAACAAAAAAGAAGCAGTAATTAATATAAAGAGACCACTAGTTTTATATAAGAATTTAAATTTGTCAAAGATCTGTCACCCAGAAAAAACTGTTTGAAAGCTTACATTCTCTCAAACATTCAGGAAAAGAGGAGTTACTGTATTGTTTAAATTATTTCAGATTATAGGAAAAGATAGCTTCTCAGACAATTTTAAGCTGTTTATGTAACACTTGTACCAATACCTGATGGAGATAATACAAGCCTAATCTCACTTGTGAATTTAGATGCAGCTATGGTAATTACCAGCAAATCAAAGCCAACACTGCACTAAGAAAACAATAAAGGCAGTCCTGGATTGTGAATGAAGCCTTAATGAGGTCTGTTTCTGAATCTGTCTTTAAGTAGGTATGTATATATTGTACCTTTCTATGCATATAAAACAAGAAACTCTTCGACACGGTATATGAGCATCATGAAGCAGCAGGTGCATTTGTTATCATGGGCCATTGTGTGCATTTAACTAAAATTTTTCATAGAATAGACTTTATGGCAATCTTTCTTATGTACTGGTAGTTTGTAAGTCAGATGTCTGTATCCAAGAAACTGCCTGTACACCATGACCAAAGAGGTTTTAATTCAGGAATGTAAAAGTGGAAGAATGGTTCGACATAAGCGAGTTAATTACATTAACTGGTTAGAAGAGATTTTCTTTTCAAACTACTCTATTAGATGCCAAGAAGGCTTTTAATAAATTTCAAAAGCATGCCTGAATTATAAAAGTTGATAAACCTAAGAACTGAAACATTTTTATCAATATGAAAGAGAATATTAGAAACTAATGCAATATTATGACCAAGGGCAATGCCCTATAAACACTAAAGTCAGGACCGAGACAAGGATGTCACTGTTATGCCTCATGCAATAAAACAATAAAAATAAAAGCTAGAAGAGAAACAGATGAACTGGATTCAAGAGAATCAATTTAGAACTAATAAAGGGCTGAGTGAGGTGGTCAATTATCAGCTATACATAAAAAAGTTCATTGCTTTCCTTTATACCAGCAACGACCTGTTGGAAAATGTAATGAAAAAAATCTCGTTCACAATAAGAGCAAAAGTTACTCTCATGCGTGATGACAATGAAAATTGTGAAACACCCAGGAATAAACAAGAGATAAGAAGAAGAACAGAAAATGCCAAACTGGTAAAACTGGCAAAAATATCTGTAAGAAAACGTTCTGATTCCAGTAATAGACATGAAAGAAGAGCTAAGTTTTGCCTGGGAAGTCTCCATTTGGTAAAGATATTAGTTCTCCAGAGGTCATTTATAAATTTAATGCAATTTCACTTAGGACTTTGATTCTTTTTTTTTAAATCATAGACAACAATAAATTACAGGTTTAGAACCAGATTCAAATAAGACTATCAGCTATTATTTATTGTAAACTTATTCTGTGCCAAGCACTGAGTTGGCCTCTTCACAATTGTTAACTGGTTTCATCTTTGCTATGACTGATTCTGTTATCACTCCTGTTTTACAGATGAGGAAATTAAGGCACAGAGAGGAAAAGTGACTTGGCAAAGGTCACACAGGTAGAAACTGATAGCACAATGACTCAGATACAACTTTTCATACCTCAGAGTTTATTATGCTATTAATCACTATAAGCCTTGCCTTTTCAGACACGTGAAAAAATAAAACTATAGGAAAAATACATAGAAGATGTTTTTTGTTTTTCTTAAATCATACAATGGAAGGTCTTTGTTTGACATCAAGGCAGAGATAATAAAAACCACATAGCACTGACTACAAAAAATGTTAAGCTTTCATATGGGGGGGATGGGAAAGACAGGAGAAACAAAGGTGAAAGAAAAATTAAAAATAGAGAAACACTTGCAATGTTTATGATGAATAGTTACCACTCATACGATGTAGGAAGTGTCTGCAAATCAATTTAAATATAACCAGAAAGATATAAACAGGGAATTCATAGAAGAAAGCTAGAAAAGATCAAGAAACAAAATTATACTGAAAGAAGAAATCGATATAAATAAATTTTATGGAACCCTTAAAAAAGGTGGATTTATGTGGAGTTACATAAAAAGATATTCATGAAATATTATGGGGTGATCATATAATTACACAGCGCTCTGCGACGTAAGAAACAGCCAGGCAGATCTGGATAGTGCACGATAGGAATGACCTCTCGTGGGTTCACGATCTAAAACACCATGGGTCAAACAAGGAAAGTGTTTTGCTATTCTGTTTGTTTTGGACTTTTGTCAATACACATATGTTAGATATTCAGGTCCTGTCTTGACACAGCCCGGTTCTGTTGTCTCCAGTTCTCCACCCCTACTCCCAGCCCCGCGCCCTCCTACCCAGCCCCTCCGGTAACCTCCTGCCCCATAGTTCCTCCTTAGCAGCATTCACTTTCAGGGAGATTGTAACACTGCTGAAAGAACACTAAAATACAATTCTGCTCGCCATTAATCCTTGTCTTCTGCAGTCCTCCACATACAATTGCCCCTGTATTTCACGCACTGCCCTCCCATCTCCGACCTGCCCATATTCCCAGTCAATTGGAGAAGTAATTACTTTTGTACTGAGAACAAAGCGAATCAACTCGTATTTCCAGTAGACATGAATATCAACTAAGCATAACACGTAACTTACGCTGGTAGCGATTCTGAACCTCCTTTCAACAGGATAAAAAAAAAAAAAAGATTCAACATGCTTTCAGACTTCTTCCTCTTCTTCCTCTCCTTCCTCCTCTTCTTCCTCTTCCTCTTCTCCTTCTTTTTTAAGGCAAGGAAAAAAATGCAGAAATTTGTTCAAACAGTTTTAATCATCCTTTTGTTGTGCAGCAATTTTCTTTGTGTAAAACTGGTAAAATTGGCAAAAACATCTCTAAGAAATATGGAAAATACAGTCTCACATTTTCCAGATTAAAATTACCATTTAAAGACTATCACTTACATAATAATGGAGGAGACATATTTAAGGTAAGGAGGGTACTAGGGATGAGAAAATTTGGAAAAATAAGAAACTTTAGTGGGTGTACACACAACTAGAAATGCATATGCTGATATAAATAAAATACTGCAAAAAAGCTGGACATCAAATTCCATTACATAAACAAGAAGTACTGTCTCCTATATTAAAATTCTTTTTCAAATACTTACGATTTAACAAAATTCACTATACAAGCAAATATACTTGAATCCTCCCCAAACAAGCTAGCATTACGTGAGAATCTTTTGTCTTGGGAAATGGTTTCCTCTCATTGTTCCGAGTTGTGTTATTCTCTTAATGACCCATTTTTCATTTGAAGTTATGTATGTGTACTTGTGTGCACACGTGCACACAATGCATCCACACAGAGACAAATGCCCACATACCTGATGCAAACAAGAGGACTAGTGCTTGCCTGGGGCCTGTCCTCCTTCTCTTATTAACACAACTACTCATCACACTCCAGAGTCCTGTAATCTTGAACTTCATAAAATAAAATATATTCATCAACTTTAAAAAGTAACCCCCAAGAAATGTATTCCCAAATTCCTTAAAATAAACAAATTAAGAGTCCAAGAATAAATATCCAAGGAGATCTAAATATGAATTAGCTTAACAACTTTTGACAAGTTTACACATGAAAGACACCAAGACTGTAAGTACTACTTGCTGCTTTAAGAAGTTTCATTCTGTCTGTCGGTATAAAAAGTTTCAGCTAAAGTTAAATTAATCTCCTCTACTGATTTTCAACATTAGACAAATACCCAGTCTTTTTTTCTTCTCTCTCTCTTTCTTTCTTTCTTCTTCTTCTTCTTCTTCTTCTTTTTTTTTGAACTCTGCTTTCAGCCTGACTTTTTCCCCAATTGAAATTCAGGCCCTCAATGATTGGTTTTTCTTAGTTCTAAATGTTGATAAAAAAGGGTTTTCTCCACTCCCTCAATTTGATGTGACAGGCTTCTGACATGAATAATGGAAGCATTTCTTTCACAGGCAAATCAACTTAATTTAGCAAGCCTTTATACTCTCAGTGGGCAAGCCACAATCCCTGAGATTCCATGAGAGCCTTTAAGTTAGACAAAATCTTTAGAATTTGCAGAAAATGTATAAAGTAAACAACACTTATTTTGTCACAATACTTGAATAACTTTTATGCAGGAGTTACAGATGAATATATTACTTCCTAATCAGATCTTGATTTACAACCAATTTGGGACGAACTTTCCAAGCTCAAGGAAAACTAGCCCCCAGTCAGAAAAATAAGCAGAGACTCTGCACAAGTAAATTTTATAGCCTGCACACTGAAAACACAAACAACACAAAAAGCAAACATTCCCTCCTGAAAAAATTAAACAAATCAAAATTAAAGCTTGTATACCCTGTGGGGTTCTGTGGGGTGTGTAACAACACCAGAGGAGAACTGTTTTGAACAATCCTTTTAAGCCAAATCTTGGATAACTAGAATGGACAGCATTTCTTAGCCATCAGATTACAAGAAATAGATCCAACATTCATTTCCACTTCCACATTCAGGACAATTATTCTCTGCAGAACACTTCAGAACAGAAAGAAGGTATGTTAATTATTATTCTTAATTATTAGTGACAGTGATGTGGCTCATAAGAATAACACCAAGACATCGTCTTCTGAGTCGGCCATTGAGGGATGTTTCAAAACTGACCACTACCACACTTGATGTACAACAGGTTTTGCATGAAAACAGTAACAGAATATGGTGGTTGGCACTCACCTTCTGGCCTTTTTTATTATCTATATAAGGGGAAGAAAGGAAAGAATAAAGGATTGTGGAGACCTACACTGGAAACTGGCTCCAGGCTCAGCTAGAAAACTCCCCATGTCACCCTAGACAAGTTGCTTTCCCTCTCTGGGCCTCAGAGTCCTCTTCTGTAAAATGACATAGTGGAACTACGCGATGTCCAAGGATCTTTCCAACTGGAAACCTGAAAACCAAACCCACTGCAGTCAAGTAGATTCTGATCAATTCCAAGGCCTGCCGACAAAAGTTTAGAGGAGTGCAAGTACTCACATGTGACTTGTAGCACATCAATCTTAAAGAAAGCTTACGCCTCTGGAATTGGGGGTTGAGTTGGGTTAGCAGACCAACCTTGAGCTTCCTCAAGCAGCTCTCCGTAATTTACTCTTTCCAAATATATGAAAACAATGTGCTTGTATCTGCCAAAGAAAACCCAGTGACTGAGAGCCCTTTTGAGCAAAAACAGTTCTTTTTCTCCTAAACTTGTTTTTCTTATCATCAGCTTCTGAGAATACTTACAAAATGGTAAGTGACCATTGAGAAGAGAATTTTGCTTACATGTCAACTTTGTTTTCCAGTACTCTTAACTTGCTCCAATTTTAAGCATTCAATGAAAAATATAACTCGGTCCCAATAATATGCTTTTTCAACACAGACACACAGCTTCTCTTTTCCTGTTATTGAAATTTTCTGAAGACACATTTGAGAAGAATGTGACTGGCTTTTTAACATCTGACTTTTCACATGATATTTCAGTCTCCATTGACATGTGAAATTCGTAAACCAGGAGGTAACTGTTCCAGTAAAATAATAATAATAATGCTCCAAACTTCCAATAATAAATCCTTAAGTATGCAGAGTTGTTTTCACATACTCTCTGAGCTAGTAAAGAAGTGTGTTTTTAAATCCACACCTTACACATCTTTAAACCCTCTCTTCAGCTCTCCTTCCCATAATTGGCTAATCAGCCAATTAGAGGCTCCGACGACTACAAATGCCAGGGAAAGGAGAAAGGAAATTAAAAAAAAAAAAAAGGAACCAGTCCAGGTAGAACAAAATCCTTTTACTTTCAAGGGTGTCCACCATTAACCCTTATAGAATTCTACTCCACCTTGATGGGTTTGATATTTCTAGTCTCAGCGCCTCCCACCTTCCTTCTCTATTATAATTGTTAGGTCAGTTAATTGGCTGATTAAGGGTACCCTGGCATTTTTATTAACTAGCAATTAGGGTCAGACCCAGAGGCATATAGAATCCTCTCTGATCAGGCAGTGTCACTTGAGTTACAAAGATTAATAAAGTCCAATGAGTTTTAAGACCTGGTTTGCTTCAGTGAGGCTTCTTGTGTGGATCTTTTAGCATCATCTATAGCTCTGATATCTTAGCTGCTTTCAAATCAAACTGTCATTCATTGGAGAGTGGCAGTCATTCAATCTCCAAATAGGAAAAAAAAAAAAAAAAGGACATCTGGGAATACTATATAATCACAAGCCCTAGAAGTGCTTCCATCCACTATCACAATAATTCTTATACTGTATTCACAATACTCTTATTTTCTTTCTCTCCAGTCCATTCCAAAAGAAGGGCCAAGCCCCCCATTCAAAAAGCCCACAGGAGTATGATGCATGACATGTCCTAATTCCCTTGGCCTAGCTAAACCCTCCCACAGTCTCTTTCCATAACTTCTTGAAGACACATTAGCACTCATATGAAGATTCATTACACAAGGTGTCCATTTATGGGCAAGGCAAAGGTTTCCCTATAATCCAAAAGCACTTTGTATTGTCGTAAGAAAATGTGTGCTTGTATTAAAACTATGGCCCACTGAGGTAAAGCTGGATGTATCAACAATATCACAGACACGGTCCTGCTGAAAAGGAAGGACTAATCATATGTGGTACTACAGAGGGACCCAGAAAAAGTGCTGGAGGCATTATGACCCATTGCTGTCGAGCTGATTCTGACATGTTGCCACCCTAGACCTTATAGGACACAGTAAAACTGCCCCATAGAGTTTCCAAGGAGTGGCTGGTGAACTGGAACTAGTGACCATTTGGTTAGCAGCCCAGCTTTTAACCACCGTTAACACCAGGGCTCCAAATGAAAGCAGTAAGCAAACCCAAGAGCTACACCTCAGGCATGGCCTAAGTCAAATCCACAGGTGCTTAAACTGTGGCTTTGTGTCACCCAGCCTCTGTAAGCCTTGATTTTGTCTTCTGTAAAATGAGGACAATAACAGCATCTATCTCATAGGCTTAGTGGGAAGATAACAAAATTGTGCATGCAAAGTGTCTGTCTCTGTGCTTGGCCCTAGTAAGTGCTCAATAAACAACTGCTATTTACTGGCATGACCGTCTCTTCACTCAGTTTACTGGCTGGCATGTTTGTTGTTCTGTGGCTACAGTTGGAGCATCTTGGGAAAACTCAAACCATAGAGATTACAGAGCAAGCACACAGTCTCAGCAAGCATAGTTTGGAAAGACTTTGACCTCAGCAGACCCAGGGTGGGGAAAATGTGGCATGCTAACTCTGCCCTTGGGTAGTGGACATGGTTTGGCTGCTAACTGAAGGACGCTGAAGTCACCCAGAGCCTTCTCAGAGAAAAGGCCCAGAGCACTATTTCTGAAAGGTCACAGTTACTGAAACCCTATGGAATGCAGTTCTACTCTCAGACAGATGGGGTCGTCATGAGTCAACAGCAACTGGTTTTCATTCGTTTTAATCCTGGCCCTGAATTCTTGGTCTAAGGCAAGTTGACAGGATGAGAGAGGCCATGAAGCCTTCCCCCACTACTGAGGCCCACCGGTTACTCACAAAAGCTGCTGTCTTTTTGGAGGGAGGCACATGGAGAATTATACTGGCTGACTCGGTATCCCATGGGCCTAGAGGGTAACAACAGGGACTGTGGAGCCAGACAGCTTTGTGTTTCATCTCTGCTTTTCCTAGCTGTTTGATCTGAGGCAGTGTTTTGAAACTCTGTGCCTCCACTTCTGCATCTTCCTAGAATGGAAGATAATAATAAGTCTTCATTTATAATCCATGTTGTTCAAGTTAAATAAATTAACACTTGTGTCTAGGAAAAGTGACTGTTACCTAAGCATTTGTTCATTAAATAAGTAAAACTGGCAAGGAACAAGTAGAATTCATTTTCTCCACATTTCACTGGTCTCTAGCCCTCCAAATGGCAAGGGTTTAGGAAACATGGTGTGTTTGATCCTTGTACCAGCTTGGGAAGATGGCCCTGAGATGAGTAGAGGCTAGAAAAGGAAGATGATGAAGGAGACAGGAGTCACAAAGCCTGTACTGTTGCCTCACTTTTCTGGTTTACTGGTCTACTGCCCCCAATGACACAGTAACTTTGGAGCTTCCATAACCTTTAATAACCCTGTAACTGGATGGGACAAGAGCAAGGAGCAGGTCGATCTAGAACTGAACAATATTGATAAGGCAGCGAAGTCTGGAACCTCAGTTCCCTCATAGCTCTGACGCCTTATCTCCTCTTCCCTTCAATTCAGAAGTTGCTCTCTCCTTCCATTCAACACGAAGCAGCAATCCCCAACCCCTTTTAAAAAAAATTCTAAGTGGAAACACAGAATGGTTGGGGCTAGAATGTCGATCTTCAAGTCCTACACCTTCCTTTTATAGATGAGGTCACAGTACCCATAGCAGGAAAGTGACTGGAGTTAAACGATAAAATTCATAGTTTTTCCAGTCTATTCAGATTCAGAATCAAGTTGCGTTTAGAGAAGAACAATGGCCTGCTGTAATCCCAATATTTGCTGTTTGGATTCTTTACAGACTGACGTGCCTTCCATGAGTTCAGGCCAACTGCCACTTCACGAGCTCTGATTTGTTGTTTGCATGAGGCATTCCAAAGCAAAGGGACTATCTTCCTCATAACATCTTGGTCTTGTTCTTCTCCCAGATTTGCATCACTAATACATGCAAGTACTATGTAGTCCAAGGGCATCTGGAGGGTAAAGCTATGTAGGAAATGTTGTCCTTTCACTGTTTTCTCTTTTCAATGGCAATTTACTTACCATATGGCAAGTGTCCCCAAAGCCATATCTTTACTCCAACTGTGAACCTGAACAGTTGATAATCACATAGCAAACGAATATCCTACTGCCATGGAGTTGATACTGACTCAGGGCAACCCTATAGGACAGAGAAGAACTGCCCCCTAGAGCTTCCAAGGAGCGTCTGGTGGATTCAAACTGCCAACCTTATGGTTAGCAGCCATAGCACTTAACCACTACGCCACAAACTAAGAACCTGAAGGATTGACAATCACATGACCAACAAGTAAGTAGCTCAGAAGCAAAGAGGTAGAATTTAGAGATTAAAAGGAAGAGGTTGATGAATTCAACACTCCCCTTTATTTATGCATGGTAAAACTAAAGTTCAGAGCAAGGCACGTCACAGAACTAGCTAGGACCAGAACAAGGTCTAGCAGCAAGGTCTTGAAACAAGTGTGGTTTACATGGCATTCCTTCGACAACAAATATACAGCATGACATGGAAGTGAATAGTGTTATTCCGAAGTATGTTCTTGGGACTTCTTCTAACTGAAATTCACAGCAAATACAAAGGGTCTTGTTTTCATGGGCAGAAAAATGCTACAATTTCAGGTAAAACTGTTCCAGGAATTCTGAGTATAGGAGACAGATGTTGCTAGGGAAGACTAATAATAGGATAAAATCATGCTCAGACCCTCTTGTGCATCAGAATAGAAACTCTCTAGCAATATTTACTCAGCACTCTATCTTTTATCATCTGTATTAAATCAAGAGTAGGGCTGTTTTAGAGAGCCCTAGTGAATGCTGAAAAATCCAATCATATGGCATTTTTATAGTACATTTCTTCCCTGAATTTTCTTAGTTACCTGCTGATCTTTATTTGCCAATGAAAACCATACATTAACACTGTAGTTTGGGAGAAAATGAATAATATTTCTTGTTATATGTCAGTGATTGATTAATACAGTCAAAGTTTCATTTTTCTCCCATTAAAATTGCTTATGTGGCTCATCTCAATGTATATCAAATGGTGATAAGATACAGAATACATAAGGTTGTGACCTATGCCAGTCGGTTTTGCTGTTTCTAGGGTTTTCCTGTTAATTTGTTGCACTGTGTGTCAGAGCTGATTCTTGCATGCCGTTGTTAAGGCTGATGATTCTTCAGAATGTCTGTGAAAAGAGAACTAGGAGTTTCACTGAGACAAGGAGTTCAAAGTAAAATTTCAACAAGGGCAGAGCAATGGCTTTTACATTTATGGTTTGGGAAATAAAATGCATCCATTCCGTGAAATTTGTGTACAAAAAAGTGTTTTCCCCAGTAGGGGAACTACTGAATTTGAAATTCGGCACTAATTTCAGAGAATTCAGGTTAGAGCACATTTCTGGAACCAGAAAACTGACTAATATGCAGAAATTCCTCTTCCCAACCGCAAGTCATGACCTGCCCTTTGAAGTTAGATATGTATACCTTCCATCACCTACAAAATGTCCTTCTTAGCTGCTGGCTGTAAGACTCTTTTGTAAATAAAAGCACAAGCTAACGTCTCCAGGGAAGTTCACTTTTTGAACCAATCGGGAAATTATTTTGCAGTGGGAAAGATTCCACCCTAATTTATCTGTTATTTGTGGTTACATTTTTGTTTATTAAATTTCTTAATACAAAGCTATCCTGTATAGCCTTATCTTTCTGCTCCAGAGAGGGAGGAATTGGGAGAAACAGAAAATCAGGGCAAGGACACTGGCAGACAAGTCAGAAGATGCAGGTTGAATCCAACCTGAGTTGGACAGTGGGCAGTTCGGTTCATCACTCTAGGCCTCCATTTCTCTATTGGTAATGCCATCAGATCAAGAAACTATGAGAATCAAATATAGTCATCTATGTGAACACACTTGGTAATCTGTAAAATGCTACATTGATAGGTTGATAATTAATAATAATAAATGCAATAAATTATCTGCCCTGCGATCACTCATCCAAACGCAGCAATGGAAACAGTAATCTGTATCTCCCTGACAGGAAAGTCCCACATCAAAGGACAGAATTTTAATCAAATCGCCTATGGTTGGACCCCTGGCTTGAAAAAGGTAAAGAATGTGGTCAGGTAACATCATAAAAACCGCATTAGATTGGAACTAAGGCAGCCTGGGAGGAGCCTTTGACCATGGCACTAAGGGGTGTGTTGTAGGAATGGAAAATAGTTTCCCTCCAAGTGAACTCAGTGCAGAAAACGTATGGAGAAAGTCTCCTGCCAATCAAGCAACTAAAGTTCTTTCCAGGTTTATTTTCTGTATAATATGTTGGCCGTCACTACATCCTTACCAGCACATACATATATGTAGTCTTACTACCTACATAGTTGCTCAATAAACACTGCTGCCTGTGAAAGGGAATGAGAACCACACACTTACTTACTGTAAAGGGAAGTTTTTCTTTCTCCTGAGCCCTAAACATACCTTCTTCAAGCTTTTAGGGGCTCATCTCTTTATTAAATCGTATCATTTAGGTAACAAGTCCATGGAGTCATAGCTGACCAGAGGCATATTTTTGAAATCACTGTTCCTGAAGCTAAATGGCTGCTGATCTTCGACTGGACAAGACGGGAGTCTCTTGCTGGACAGACAGTAGTGCTACGCAGTCCCTCAAGGAAGATCAGTGTGCTTGAGTCATCACCAGCCTCCAGTTCAAGTGGAAGCTGGAGCCATCTAAGATGATGCTTTCCAATGCAGGGGCCACAGGTCGCATGTGCCTATGGAGCCCTTAAAATGTGCTGAGTCTCAATCAAGTTGCGCTGTAAACATAAAACATATACCAGATTTCAAAGATTTAGCAAAAGGAAAAAATGAATATAAAATAGCTTAATGATTTTGAGATTGACAGTATGTCCAAATGATAATATTTTGGACATATTGGGTTAAACAAAATACATTATTAAAATTAACATCCATAAGAGAGCCTCAGAAGGCTGCTAGATCAAGGACCAAGATAACGCTGTATCCACTCGCATTTAAAATGTCTCATCCATGAAGATATGGGCTCCATGCATAAGCTACAGATATCACCTGAAGCTGGAGTATGAAAAGGAGACTCTCAGATCTGATTTGTTAGCTAAGGAAGTGTAAATACTGAAAGAAGAGTTCTGTTCCATTGCATACAACTCCACTTAAAACATGAAAAGCCAAAAGCAGCATCAACAGGCCTATTCAGTTAACTCAATGAAATATAAAAAGAGAAACATTCAAGGCAGGCATTGAGCATTGTAAAGACAGACTGCATTACTGATTGATCGGTCTTGTTTTCAACAGCTTCTGTGCGGACATCCTGCAGGCACAGACTTAGTCTGCAGCTATTGCCTTAAAGGAGATAAAAACCCCATCAGATGTAATAAAGGAGAGATGGTCAAATTGACCTAGCAGCCTCTGTTCACATTTTCCTCATAACAGGATGCTCTTACACCAAGTTGTTTTGAATGAGCCTCAAATCTGTTTATGCATTTGCCTAGTCTTCTTTCTCACCTCCTTGTGTACCACTGAGCAGTGTTTGAGGAGACAAGCCACTATTACAATGTTGTCAAGGCTCCTCTCGTTTTGTAGTTCAAATCCTTGCTCATGCTGTTTGCTAAGTACTTGTTCACTGTGACAGCTTTCAGCCAAACAGAACACACTGAATGCTGCATTCCAAACCACTCTCTCCTGATGGGCTCCAAGTGAAACAAGCTCTTCAAACTCCATCATGTGAACTTTTCACAAGGAACAATCTCCCTCAGACAATTCCATTCAGAGATACTATCCGTGAAACTGGGACTCAGGGAAGAGGTGACATCACAGGCTTCCCCTTCTGGCCAGGGTCATGACCACCAAGGTTGCATTTAAGACGCTCCCACGTGGTTTGGCACGTGATTTTCTTAATGATCTAACACTTCCCCCTACTTTCCCATAAGCTTCCAACTTAAGATAATAACATGCAAAACGTGGTAGCGTTGTCAAGAAAAGCTAGGATTTCAAGAACACTGAGAAATTTGTAGCCTGGGTCTTTACTAGGGGTAGTAGGGTAAGGAAAAGATAAACTGTATAACACATGCCATATGTGGGAGGTGTTTGTCGTGGTGTATTAGGAAACCTAGAAATAAAAAAGTATTACATTCAACCAGAAGACAGAGATTTTTTTTTTAAAGAAAGGAAGGAAAACAGAAATCAAAGAAAGAAAAAAAACAGTGAAAAGAAATAGAAAAGAAAAAAGTGAGGAAAAGTTAAGGGGATTAAATTTTCTTTTTTTAAGTATCAGAAGACAAGGTTTGCAGACGAAGCTTTGGGAAACACAAGAGCTTGTCCCACTGTGATCAAGAGCCAGCTGGCTTATATACAGCACTCAAGCAGGAGAAAAACATGGGACACAACCCAAATTCTTAAAAAGTCTAGATTCGCTATCCAGTTGAAACTGGAAGACTCCCTGAGACTATCACCCTGAGATACTCTTCAGTTTCAAATTGAAACTATTCCCTGAGGTCACCTTCTAACAAGATAACAAACTGGCCCACAAAATAAAGGATACTACCTGTGAGTATGGTGCTCCAGTAAAAAACTATCTATCTATGTGAGACCAAAAGGTCAACAATTACTCTAAAGCAAAGATGAGAAGAGGGCAGGGAAACTAGACCACTGGAAATGAAACAGCCAGAATGCCATTAAAGAAAATGTGGGCACACTGAAAAATGTAACTGTCACCGAACAATTTATATAGAAATTGTCAAACGGAAACTTGATTTGCTATGTAAACTTTCCTCAAAAACACAATAAAAGATTATTTTAAAATAATAGTAATAACTGACTGGCTCAGTTATTGGGAGAGTCAAGGCTTGATCCTGGGTCTTGTGTGTTGGCCACTAATGCCTGACACACTGCTATCATATCAATGAATGGGAAAGAATGTTAGCCACTCATTATACACTATGCTTCTTGGGGGAAGTGGGTTTAGTACCCTATAGAATAAACCTGTTCTTCCAAAGTTTTGTTTTGAGCTTTCCTTCCCATAATCTTACAACAGTAACACTTTTTTTCTATAGAAACCATGTAAGTAGGAGGGGGGAATTGTTGCTCAATGGATACGGAGTTTCTGTTTCGGATGATGAAAAAGTTTGGGAAATAGATGCTGGTGGCTGTTACACAACATCATGAAGGTAATTAACATCACAGAATGATATATGCACTTAAATATGTTAAAATGAAAAATCATGTATTATGTACATGTATGGATACATATATAAGGGCATAATACAAATACTAAACACACATAAAAAAAAAACCATAAAGGTGCAGTGTAAAATTGGATACGTCTGTTTCAACGTACATGTGCCATGCTGGAGATTCTTACACATTTCCCTAAGGAACTGAGGCCCTTGGGATGAGGATGACTGATTTAAAGTCTAGGGAAGCAGAGCTACATGCAAACTGACAGTCACAGTGTTAAGTGTGACAGAGGTGAGACCAAAGTGAGGACTTCTGTGGATGGCATTTAACCCCAACTCAGAGGAGTTAGTCAGGCAAAGAGAGTTAGGCTGGGCCATTCCAGACCAAGGGAGTAATGAGGGGAAAGCACCCAGAGGTAAGAGATGATGGAAAGTTCAGGAAGGTTCAAGTAATCCAGTTTGGTAGGAGACTAGACTAGTGGTAAGGGCCACTTTCTGTGCTCCTTGAATGTGCAACAGTGTCCCCAGTAAACACAACACAGTAAAAAAAGCATGCTTGCCGTGTCACAGTGGCTTTGTCATACAAGTTCCCCAGCCCCACCCTAACATTAGTGTAACTGACAGTCACGCACAATGTAACTCAAGGCAGTACAGTGAAAGCAGCAACAGACTGGAACCCAGCATGGGGTAGAAGGTAAATTTAGCAATAAATGACTGTGGGCTTCCCAGGTGCGGTCAGTTGCTCCCACTTGTAAAATGACTAGTTGACCCTGCCCGGATGATCTTTATTTAAGGTCCTCTTTAGCTCTGAATTAGGGAAGAATCCCATCAAGATTGTTTCTGTCAGTTGCTTGTGAGTCAGTTCCAACCCCCAGTGACTGGTTCCATATAGACCCCATGTGTGAAAGTAGAACATAGGGCTTTCAAGGCTTGTGACTCTTTGGAAGATCGCCAGACCTTTCTTCTGAAGCACCTCTGGGTGGATTCAAACAGCCTGCCCCTTGGATAGGATTGGCATTGTTCCCTTATTATCAGTCACTAACGTTGATCAGGAAGCAGTGGCTTAGTCCCTCACCTAGAGGTGAGGGAATCAGAGCCTTCTCCCAGGCTCCTATAAAAACAAAAAACAAGAAAACTTCACTTTCTAATGCATTTTTGCTTCAGTTTGTGCTTCTTGAAGGAAAACGCATGAAATCTGCAATGTGATAATAAATATCTATAAGTGAGATTCACCTTCATCCTGCACAGAAAGTTCACCAACAATGATAAATTTAATGTGAATTCCTTGAGCCAATCACAAATCTCACAATTAACTCTTGGACGAGGAGGGAGAGGGGAGGTACCTGGCAACAGAATCACCCTAAGCTCCTCAGGAGATTATGATAACAGGTGGGCATGAGACTGAACACACTTGGCAAAAAATTGAATCTATCAGTTAGGAATGAGGGTAAAGTGCATGGAGAATGATCTAGAAATTAGGGCCCCAGTTTCAAGTATATCTTTCTTGGGTAGTAAATAAACAGGCAGGGTCCTTGAGTGGTGCAAATGGTTAATGTGCTCAGCTACTAACTGAAAGGTTGGAGTTCACCAGAGGTGCCTCAGAAGAAAGGCCTGTTAATCTATTTCTGAAAAACCGTTCACTGAAAACCCTATGGCACACCATTCTACTCTGACCCAACAACTCAATGACAATTGGTTGAGTGAAAGGAGAAAGAGTAATGGCTTCATGTGGGTCTGGACAGGGTACCAACTCATCCACTTGTGTTATGACTATTATTGAGCACCTGCACGGTCAGGCACCATGCTAGGCCCTGAGGATTACAGAAGTAACCAACACAAAACAATGAGGTTCCTGCCCTCACACTGACAGGCTTTCTTTCAACTCTCCCTACCCACCTGTAAAAATTACTGCAGTTGCTCAGTCAGTCCTGCAAGCTTGAATGACGATGACTTGAGTGGATGAGGGAACTCAAGTACAAGCAGAAAAAAACCCGTTCAAAACTGACTTGTTTCTTCAGGACAAGACCTTCAACAGGCTAGAAGTGAAAGCTTTCTGAACCTTCAAGAAGCATTTCAGAGCACGTTAGAGGTGTTGCTTGGATGGTGGGTGAGAGGTGTGGGAGGGTGGGGATAAGCAAAGGCTTTCCAGAGAAAGCCACATCAAGGCAGTATCCCCCTGAAGCTGGGTTAACTAAATGGCAGTGTCCCCAGTAAGAAACATCTCATGGGGCACCCCAGACCTTCCCGGCTCAACGGTCTCACAGTTGGGCAGCTGGGCATCCTACATACCTCTGCCAGGAGAGTTTTCTTCAAGCAAGCACTGATGGAGTGGTATCCTCACCTGTCCGAGGATGGAATGTACAGGACCACGTCAGTCAGTAGGGACACTCTATAACTTGGCCCCAACCTCCTCTACCCAGCTCCTCTGAGTCTACATTACCTGCTTGTAAACGTTGTTAGATGCCCTTTCCTGCTGGAATCCCCTGCTCTCTCCCTTCCTACCCATTTTCTGGTCCCAGTTTAAATATCAGCTCTTGTGGAAGCTGTGTCTCTCAGCAAGGGGTGCCTCATCCTCCTGAATTCCTCTGCATAGCCCTTGGGTGTCTTTCCTGTCATTAAAAGTGCTTGCTTGGCTGCATAATTTATTTATCTTTGAAGGCACGGTGAGCTTTCTGAGGATAAAGGTTGTTTTTAAATTTTTCTGGATCCCGCAGATCCTAACACAGTGCCTCCAGAAATATTAGTGGAGTGCTTCAGTAACAAGATTTTATTTTATCTTGTTGCACGATTTTAATGCTTTGGACCATTACAAATCTACTGCAATGAATGAAAGAGAAACACAGCCAAATAAACCCAAAGCGAAGGCTTTACCAATCTATGGTAGTATGTGGTGCACTGGTTTTCGGAGACTCTGGGATGGTTCAGGCATTTTAACTTCCACCCAGTCTTGAATCACAACCCACACATGCTCCCATCCAACTCCCCCACACCTACTCAGAAGGACTTTGCCCTTTTACATATCCCAGGGACATTCAGATCCAAATTCTTTCCACCCTCACTCTCCTCCCTATACTGTTTCAAGCCAGAGGAGGTAGGTATTTCATTACTCCTGGTTGCCAAATTCATCCCCCAGGCAACTCAGGGACTTCAAGGCTGCCCTAGCATTCAGAGCGGTGATCCTGGGTATTTAGGAGATAAACACACTGGTAAATCAATACGAGACCTGGGATAGCCAAATTTCAATTATATAACAGTAGTTTACAAGCTCAAACCGAACTTTCTGATTTCTGAAATTAAAGTACTTGGCTGCTGTTTCTAAAATACAGTGTTTTTAATGTTTTGATGATTTTTATTTATGGAGAAGGGAGAACATTTATTGAATCCCTTTAGTTGCCAAGCACTGCACTAGACCCTTGAAATGTGGTCCTAATCCCCACCAGGGACCTAGGGGTTGCATAGCTCCATTTTACAGAAGAAAAGTGAAAGCAAACGGACATTTAACTGACTTGGCCAAAACTGTGCTGAGAATTCTTGGAGTTGGGACTCTGCTTCTGGTCCTTTTAGTATAAAGTCCTTGCTCCTTAAAGTATACCCTGATGTACCATTAACACCAGTAAGTTCATTTAAATACTTGGCCACCCACTTTGGAATAGAGATCCCCACAAGGATGGGACTTCAGCAAAAGGAATTTTTACATTCCTAAGAAACAGGAGCTCCACTGGCCCACCAAGGAACACAACTTATTTTTTTCAGGATCTCAAACGTTGGTTTAGTTCTCCTTAAAAAGAGCACTGAATCGACTCAGTACTATTACCTGCCCAAGCATCACTTCACCTTTACTCAACCATCACATGATCACCAAAAGCATCAACTATTTATCAAAATGAAAATGCAGTCTTCATATGTATTATTTGCACACTGTCTTTCTAGAAATTGGGTGTCTCGTACAGCTGAGTGAAAAAGACAGACTTCAGATTTCCTAAAGATGTCAGTCTAACATTTCAACATAACTGAACTAGCAAAACCTGTTAACATAAACCACTGAAGAAGAAAACATAAAAGCAGCTTATAACTAAGTAAATAACGGCTACCTCTGACCCTTCTAAGAATTTTAAATAAGGTCACCTTTATTCATTCAACAAACATTTATTGAACGCCAGCAACTGTGCTAGGTGCTAAGGAATGTAACTTGAACAAGATAAACCAGGCTCACACCTTGACCGCATACTTCTTAAAATGATCTTGCTAAGTACTGTATGATATTTGATGTTCTCTGCTACAGTAATATTTTTTCAGAAAGAGTCATGGGAGGCCTCTTCTGGAACACTTGTAAAGTTCGTTTACGTAAAAAATGACAGAAATTTCTGTTTAACTTAGAGAAGAAAGAGAGGTGGTCTGGAGTACCCTTTAGACAAACAAGGTGAAGGTCAGTTAGCTCTCAAGCACGGTGGCAGCCAGCGACCAAGGTTGCAGGTTCCACCGGTTAGCGGTTTAGACCATTCGGTTGCGCTTGTTGGTTGGAGACTCTGTGATGGCATCGCCACACTGGGCCGCGGTGCGCTTCCGGCTGCCCGCACTGTCCAGGTGGAGGGCCAATTCTTCCGGGTCGAAGGAGCTCGAGTTGTCTTCAAGAAAGCTACTTTTTCGGCGGGCACCGCTGACCACGCTGCTGTCATGTGGCGGGGAGCCAGGCAGGCCAGACCTCATGCTGATGCTCTCCACGGCCCCACTGAGGCCGTGCTGGGCGATGGCCTCGTGGAAGGGCTGCAGGTCCACGTCCACCGACGAGCCACTCTCACTGGCCGCCCCCTGGCCGGCCGCCCCGACGGGCGACTTCGGGGGTGTCCTGGGGGTGCGCGGCGGTGGGGGCGCAGGAGGCCCTTTGCCACACAGGAAACTGATGAGGTCTTCCCGGCGAATGATGCTCCGGCCCTTCTGCACCCACTCCAGCACGTCTCGGATGCGCCGCTGGCGGCCAACCTGGACGCCCAGGTCAAAACTTCGTTGGTGGGCGTCCCCACTCTCTTTGTAGAGGCTGGTCACGGCTACGGCCGCGTTCTGGAAGGGGTCCCACAAGGACAGTCCTGGCTGTTGGCACCCGGAATCTTTGTAGAGCTGGGCCACGGCGGTGGCTGAAATCTGGAAAAGGTGCCACAGCCGCTGCTGCTCGCTCCTGAGCCCCGGAGCCTCGGAGGCCGCCTCCTCCTGCAGCTCGGCCGGCGGCTGCTCGCCCTGCTCGGTCTCGGTCAGGCACTGGCGCTCCGCCTTGGAGAGCCGGTGCTCGGAGCCGTCGGCCTCGCCCTCCTGCGGCGGCGCCTCCATCCTCCGCCGCCGCCGCCAGCACCGCAGCCTCAGCGCCTCGCAGCCCCAGCGCCTCGCAGCCCCAGCGCCTCGCAGCCCCAGCGCCTCGCAGCCCCAGCGCCTCGCAGCCCCAGCGCCTCGCAGCCCCAGCGCCTCGCAGCCCCAGCGCCTCGCAGCCCCAGCGCCTCGCAGCCCCAGCGCCTCGCAGCCCCAGCGCCCGGCCGCCTCCCCTCCGGCTGCGCGCCCCTCCTCCGGCTCGGCGGCCCTCCTCCTCGGCGCGCGCCGGCGGCGGGCGGGCGGGCGCCGGGCCCCCGAGGCCAGCCGCCGAGGCTCGCGCCGCCCGCCGCCGCTCGCCCCGCCCCGCCCGCCGCCGGCCCGGCCTCGCCGCGCACAGGACCCGCCGCCGCGCCGCGGTCCCCTTCCTGCCCGCGCCTCCCCGCCGCGCCCCGCCCGCGCCGGCCGAACGCTGCCTCCGCGCCGCGCTGCTTACTGCTGGGCCCCTTTTCACATTTGGGGGACTTGGCCGTTTCATCCAATGAGCTGATCAAATTTTACATCCTATGTTGCCAGAGAGGATTATGGGGCAACTTACATGGTGTCGATCACATCCAGGGCGCCGATCGGGGAGGGTGGAACGAGCGCGGCCCCCGTGACTGGGCAGGTAGACTGGATGCCTCAATGCCCGCCACACGGATAGGTGCCCAGGACAAGTGTTTTCCGTGGACCGAAGCAAGGTTTTGTTGAGAGGCGGGGGCGGGGAGGGGGGAATCACCACAGGCAAAGCCTTCCCCTTTCCCGGGCCTCAGTTTCCCCCAAGCGCTCCATGAGGGAGTTGGACTAGATCTCCCGGAAGCACTTCCAGTCCTTATTTTACTTGAGAACTTTCCCGCTGTCCCTGCAAAGCACCGCTTCGGGGCTCCTTGCATGTTGTAATTCTAAGACCACGGTCAGAAACGGCGTTGATTCTTTTCCCTACTATTCTTGCAAGGTTGTTTTTTTTTTTTTTTTTTTTTTTCTTTTCCTTTTTGGTCACAAAACAAATGGGGTGAAGGGTTTTCTGTGTGGTCTACTGTCAGCTACTGAAAACTCCAAGGAAAATGAGAGCCCAAACGCAAGATTTTCTGCTGTTGTGTGAAATTTAGTTCATTTTATGAAAGAAAACCTCACCTAATTTCCAACACTCTATAAAAGGTAGCTATTAAAGCGTCCTGGTAATACAAGATAAATGAAAATGCTATAAGCTGCTAATATCTTTTTCTTGCATTCAATAGCAAACTTGTAATGGTGCAATTTTTTTCCGTGAGAACAATCCCAGAACACACTATATTCAGAAGGAAAATGATCACTGAGCTAAGAATAATACAAAAGCAGAAGAAAGTAACACCTAACCGGTTTTTAAACGTAGGAAAGAAAGTTAGATTGTCACAATTTTTGTTGTAGAATAATTTGCTATGTCTCTAGAAAGCTTTACAAACATAAAAGAAGCTAAATTTTCTAAGAAAAGGTTTAAATTCCCATGTATGAAAATTAACACATGAAATTATCTAACCATTAAGGTTTGCCATCTTCCTGAAAAGAAGTACATGGTTCTAAGTTAAATTTAAAAGAGAAGAAGGAGAAGAAGAGGGAATTGTGTCCTGTCTCTGCAAAGCAGGCTTTTTCACGATTCATTAAACCCTTTTTCCATATGTGTAATTGGACTCTTCTCATTTACATAAACGAGAGATGAGGCGAAAGAGCTAAGATCAACCCGAAAGCAGAGATGTTTCTTATTCTTCTACGTCAAAAAAATATTGTAGAAGAAAATTCCAAGAAGGTAGTGTGCACACACACACACGCGCGCTCGCGCACACACACACACACACACATACACACTCACTAGCTCTGAAATATCGCATGGCCGGGGAGTTAGCAGGTTTGCCGGTGCTTTCATGACTGCCCTACGCACGGTGCCACACCGTTATTATCAGAGGCACATGTTTTTATTTTATTTTCGCTAATTAAAAAGCTTGGACTGGAATGACTGACAGTAACACACCATATCCTACTTTCTCTCTTCATTGTTGATTGGGTTAAAAACCAAGAAGAAAGACTGCACTGTTTTTAAAGAGCACAACCCTCTGCTTGGGCTTGAGTTGTCTGGCTGGGATCCTCCATTCAGCTGGTTTCAGCACCTGATTAATTAGTTAATTAGTACTTAGAGCTGACTAGCCCCGGTCGGCAATTTTCATGCCCTGCATGGTGAAATGTTGAATCCAGCATTGAAATTTCTGTGTCGTACACCCTAATTATTATCACCCTAGTACTTTTAAAACCATTGCACCAAATTATTATTATACACAGAGCCAGACAAGGGTGTGGGAATATGTTCTTTCTGAGAAATAATGGTAGACTTCATCAATATTTTTCACTGTTGCCCTTAACACATTTAAATAAAACAATCCAATAGGAAAAATTTGAATTCGGTTAGCCTCTTAACTCCTTCCACTGAGAAAATGATGTTAGAAAATTCACGTAAAAACTGCTTAATGTTCTAGCAATTCCCCATATGGCAAAGAGTATCTTTACAGGAGATGCTATCTAACATTAGTTTTGTTCCCACAGAAGCTCAAGATCTAAGAATTTAATAAAATAAAATAAAACCTTAGCAAAAAAAAAAAAAAAAAAAAGCCACAGACAAGATCATCTTGCTAGCTCTAAGGAAATTATGCCATATGGGGGATTTTGGTGTTTAAAAATAATTGGCATGGTCTAGGGATGAGTTTTCTACGGGAAAAGTTTCCTTTGGCCACTGCCCCATTCTTCTATAAATTTGATGTCATGGCTAAGGTGAAGTATCAACTGGAGAAAAGATGGTTGCAGAAAATAAGTTAGGACACAAAGTGAATGCACTCTAACTTTTGCCTTTTTTGAATGTACCTTTTAGGCAAAGGGCCCTGGTGTGTCACTAATTTCCAGTATTGTCGGTAGCAATTTTCACCTGGAAACAATTCTTACATATCAGTAGTAGATTGCCTGTAATTGTTGGAGTTAAATGGCACACAAAACTGGATACACAACCACATCGAGGAATAAATGGGTCAGACTGAAAGCAAAAGTAAACAGCAACCTTAGGAAATGAAAGAAGTTAAAAGATAAGTGTTAAGGACCTTATTCTTTTTGGATAATAAAACAAGATTTAGTAGCTTTCCACTTAATTTAAATGAAAAGAATCACTACCTTACATATTGCAGTGATAATGTAATGGGGAAAGAAAACAAAAAAGTCTTTGTACAAATGACACCTCCTATAGTTGTTGTGAAGAAACTTTTCCCCTTGGTATCTGCTAACAAATTCTAATTAATGCCGCACATTCCTTTACTGAAATCATTTAATGCGTAACAAGGAGGGGGAAAGAAATGCTGAATGCTTGTGATTGCCCTGTTAGAATTATGGGAGTGAAAGCCTGGGGCCCCAAACTTACTGTCTATTAAAGCCAAGCTTTGAAAAAGAAATGCAACCTACAAAAGCTGTCAATCTCCCTTGCCCCTAAAGCCTGGGTTCACATGGATTCAAGTGACAGCCCTCCTCCCCCATGCACAATACATCAATCTGTCTCTCCCACAAGCACCCACAGCCCATTGTGCTGGCCGCAGGTGCCTATTATGGCACCCATGGCTGCCTCCCACAGCTCCGCCCCTGAGAAACAGGAACTGCAGACAATGGAGCCCTGTGGGAAGACAGAGGTGGGTGTTGGGAGGGATAACAGACAGATGGTAAAGGGTATAGGGTAGTAAGGTAGTTTGAAAACAAATGTCAAACATTCAAAATTATTGCTTTCGCAAGACTCACCCCCCACCATTGCGTATGCTTCTTCAATCACCATCTGCCATCATTCCAAAAATACTTACCTGTTATGATGAATGCTTGCTCCCCTTTTTAGGTGGTGATGGTGGCGGTGACCTTCAATATTCCAATCCTTCCATTTAACTTTGAAGTTCTCAAGGTCACAGAAACTACGGCGTTTTCCTTGTTATACCAATAAAACATACAGGGACAGAAAGGGCTATTTACACATATCAAGGGTTTTCTTGTTTGTTGGTTTATTACAGAGTTTGTGATTTCCTTTCAGGGTTGGTTTGGGGCTTCTTCAGGGGCAAGGGTTACAAAAACTGGTTTCTTTGAGTAATATATTTGTGAAATTAGAATGCTTTGAGAATTCCTACAGATGTCATGCCAAGCAGATGGAACTTCTACCATTTATTTACTGGTAGGGATATGTGAAAAGGGAGGTGAATTGGAGCTAATAATAATAATAAATTACTGAAGTTCTTTGACTCAGTCTTTTAGTCTCAAATATGTCAACAAAAATAAAATTGTAAAAACTTACTATGATTCATATCAAGTTCTATTACTAGAAGAAGTACATTTTTCAACATTTTAGGAAGCGTCTGTTTGTGGTGTTTTTATCTTCTGAGTTGTGGACTAATTAAGACGCAAGAAACTAAAGAATAAAAAAATGGCAAAAACACATGCATCACCTCAAGCCTTACATGGTCATCTCAAAATGCTACCTATTTCCACTTACAAGGTAGTTTATCATAAGACTAAACAATCACTTCATCACTGCTGCTACTATCTATCTCAAATGGGAAGTTACCAAGAAAAACCGACACAACTGTTAAGTCATGGTCAAGGCAATTGGTGACTTGTTGGCGTGGAGTCTCCTCAGAATAATGCTAAAGACTAAAACCAGCCAGTTTTCCAGAAGCAAACAAAAGGGTCTTGATTTGCTGTCAGAAACCACAAACTAGATTTTAACTAGGGACTGTCAGAGATCCAAGTAAGCGCTGGTGAGGGAGAGCCTAATTAGCAGAGAGGGTTTGGGTTTTTAAATTACACAAGAAAAACAATATGATATGAAAGCATACAGTTGTCTAATGTAGCACAAAATTCACTGTTTGTTACATTATACCTGTGTGTACGTGTGTGTAGTGATTTCCTTAACAATTTAAATTTGGATTTTAAACATTTTTGTGGTTGTTACTAGGGCAAGTTTCTTTTATATTATGGTGTATCCTTGAAGAAATGTTTACGTTTCTTCTGCACTTATCACCAAGTACAAGTCTACATGTTCTCTCTCTTTTTCACATAAATGTGAGCAAACTACCTGCACTTTATTTTTGACCTGATAGATTTTGGAACTGAGTCCATATCAGGCCACTAAAGGCTACCAGGCATACTTCTTCCATGTGAATGGATTTGAATTATATTTGTTATTGGAAAACTTTAAGACAAGTTCAATTATGAGAAAATATATCATTCGAGTATTTAGCTCCCAAGATGAGCAAGTCCTTTGTATGCTACTCTCATTTCTACTAGTAAAAACTACTAGAAAAAAAACACGCCATTCAGTCAAATCTGACTCATAGTGACCCTAGAGGACAGAAGAGAACTGCCACACAGAGTTTACAAGGAGTGCCTAACGGATTTGAACTGCTGACCTTCTGGTTAGCTGCCATAGCACTTGACCAGTACACTATCAGCGTTTCCTTTCTACCAATAGCCAAGTGCCATCAAGTGGGATCCGACTCATAGCCATTACTTAATTGTAAATGCTCCCAAGTTAGTGCAGCTAGCTGCCAATTATTTGTTTTAACTGGAGCCCAAGAGAACTTGGAGGAAAAAGGCACAGGTAACCTATAGACAAGACCTTTACAGAGACACTTACATGGAAACAATTTTGTTATATGTGGTGGTAGAATTTGTATGTTTTTTTTTCTCTGGCATGCAAACAATTTAGGGTTAAAAAAAAACTGAGTTTTCCAGCTTGATCCATGGTTCATTATTGATATTTCTGGCATCTCACAAAAAATAACCTGGCTTAACTGGTTTAACTGATTCAAAGATGCCAGATATTAATTGCAAAATAAGTTGACATACCATGCTCCTTCTACCTGGCTCCAACACCACGTTTACTCCCAGAAGTTTTCTACAGAGATATTGAATGTACTCGTTCTTAAATTAATATAGTTTTTATTTCAGGAAAGATTATATTTCAGGAAAATCGGAGTTCTAATCCTGATGCTGGTACTTGAAAGTGATGTGATTTAACCTCTCTGATGCTCAGTTTACCCATCTCTAAAATGTAGATAATAATGCTATTTCCTCATAGATTTCTTTTCAAGATTAAATCAGACCATGTAGTCACCCTTAACACAATGCCTAAATATGTATTGAGTCCTCAATTAAATGTACCAAGTTACCACAACTTGACCAAGGCATAGTCATGGAGGTTTCGTAAATACATCCAAACTCCCTGAGGGACTGAGTTACTGGGCTGAAGACCGGTGATCCTGGTTGCAGTAGACATCTAGCTCAGTGGGCATAACATATTTCATACAGAAAAAGTTTTACATCCTACTTTGGTGAGTAGTGTCTGAGGTCTTAAAAGCCTTTGAGCAGCAATCTAACATATTCCACTGGCCTCAGCACATCTGGTGCAGGAGAGAATGAAGAAAACCAAAGACACAAGGGAAAGATTAGGCCAAACAACTAATGGACCACAACTACCATAGCTTCCATCAGACTGAGTGAAGCACAACTAGATGGTGCCCAGCTACCATCACTCTAACAGTGATCACAGTAGAGGGTCCCAGACAGAGTTGGACAAAAATGTAGAACAAAATTCAAACTCATAAAAAAAGACCAGACTTACTGGTCTGACAGGGACTAGAGAAACCCTGAGTGTATGGCTCATGAGGACATTTTTTACTTAGTACTGAAGTTACCCTGGAGGTTCACCTTTCAGACAAAGGTTACACAAACAATAGCACACATAGCTCCACCACATGTGACTGAATGAGCACACCAGCCCAGGAGCAAGGATGAGAGGGCAGGAGGAGACAGGAAAGCTGGACAGATGGAAATGGGGAATCTAAAATCAAAAAGAGGAGAATGTTGACATGTCACAGGGCTGGCAATCCATGTGACAAAGCAACGTGCATTGGCTAACGAGAAACTAATTTTCTCTGTAAACTTTCAGCTAACGCACAGCTAAGAGAAATAAATAAACAGCACCTATGGTCACTATTACTAATAATGGCATCAGTGATAAGACCCTAAGGGCTAGCTAGATAGACAGTTCCCAGACCTGACTGATCAGCAAAATCATCTGAGGGAGCTATTTAAAAATACACATACCCCCCCCATACCCTCACGTAAGAAACTCCAACTGACTAGGTCAGTGGTGGTACCCAGAAATCTGTCATTGTAATGTGTCCCAGATGAGTGCAGTAAAAGAAATCCCAAGATGACAACTACTAAACTGACCAAGAAGGCAGTAGGTCATAATCACAATAGACAGCTCAGTGATGAATATCCTGAAGAACATAAATTCCATAATAAATCTGTATAATTAAGAAACTAGAAGCTATTTGTATGTGCCTTGGATGACAATAGATATGAAAGACAATTATGTGCGCTTAGGAAAACAAAAAGCTGCATGGTAATCATGGTTCTGATAGGAATCATACTCAATTGTGACATCGGTGAAGGAGTGCAAAGAAAGAGAATCCATCTGAATTTAATGCTTCAAATATTCTCTTTCGGGTAGCACTTCTTTAGTGCCAAATGTTTACATTTTTCCCTATTGGTCTACCACTGCTAACCACAAGGTTGGCAGTTCAAATCCACCAGGCGCTCCTTGAGTACTGTAGAGGGGAGTTCTACTCTGGCCTCTAGGGTCACCATGAGTCGGATCCGACTCGACGGCACTGGGCTTGGCTGCATCAGTCCTGTCACACTACTTGGTCCTGCTGTGAATAATATTTACGTGGAATTAAAATTGGAAATGCAATCTGTTAGTTGAGTTTTTAGTTTTCTGAGGTAATTGTAGATTCACATGCAGTTGTATGAAATAATAGAGATTCCCTCGTATCCTTTACTCAATTCCTCAGTGGTAACATCTTGCAAAACAGCATCACTCAATACAGCTATTGGACCCTACTAGTCCAGAACAGAAGAGAAAGGAAACCAAAGACTCCTAGAAGAAAGTAGTCTGCAGGACTAATAGTCTACAGGAACCATAGCATCATCTACCCTATAACAGAAGAACTACACACTCCTCACTTATCAACATGGTTAGATTCCAAAGACCAGGTTTTAATGCAAACATCAACATTATGCAAAAATGGAGAATGACCACATTTGATTGAAAAATAGAGGATGACTACATCATTACATAACTGCCAAATTACATCATTAGATAGCTGACAAACCACTGAGAATCTTGGCCCAGCCAGGTGAACACATAATCTTAAACCTTACAGCCAGCATTACTCTCGCATTGCAACTCAGCATTCATTACTTCCAGATGTATGTTGTTAAGGTGCAAAATAGTCAGATAGTAGATTTTTTACTTCTGTTGTAAGCACAAAATGTTGAATAAGGAGATAATCGATAAGTGAGGTATATGTGTAGATGTTACCTTGCTATCAAGACAGACTATTCTGAACAGGACCACAGTGTGTGGGCCCTGACAGAAGCACAGAAAATTGCTGAACAGAATTCAGATTCTTAAGAAGTCTGGACGTACTGGACCAGTTGAGACCAGGACCAGAGGACTCCCTGAGACTATGACCTTTAGATACTTTTTAAACCTTGAACTAAAACTATCTCTCAAGGTTACCTTTTAGCTAAATAACAATTTCACTCATAAAATAAAGAATATTATCCATAAGTTCCTTGCAAAAATCATCTACATGAGACCAAATGGTCAAAAATTAAAGATAAGCTGAGAAGGCAAGAGGGTAGGAAAACTTAGAGTGCTGGAGATAGTACAACCAGAACAGAATGAATCAAAATGCTGGCACATTGTGAAACATGCAAACAATATCACTGAATAGTCTGTGTAGAAATTCTTAAATGTGAACCTAATTTGCTGTACAAACTGTCACCTTAAACACAACAAAAAATTATTTAAAAAATTAAAAACCTGTGTCAGCCAAGATGTTGACACTGAAATAGTCGAGATGCTGAACATTTCGTTCACCACAAGAATTCTTGATGATTCCTTTTTACAGCCACACCCACTTCCTTCTTGTCTTCATCCTACCTCTAGCACTGGCAACCACTAATCTGTTCTCCTTTTTTCTAATTACACTTTTACCTTTTCAATAATGATATGTAAATGCAATCCAAGTGTATGTAACCTCTTGGAATTTTTTTTTCACCTAGCATAATTACCTGGAAATTTATACAAATTATTCCCTTTCACTGCTGAGTAGTCTGTATTCTAGTGGCTGCAACAATGGGTTCAAGTATAGTGAGAATGGTCCAGCACATAACAGTGTTTCATTCCATTGTACATCAAGTCCCTATGAGTCGCAACTGACTCAACAGCACCTAACAACCAGTAAAGTATTCTTTAGTACAGATGTACCACTTTCATTTAACTGTTCACCTGTTGAAGGACATCTGGGAGGTTTCCATTTAGAAAATAAAGTTATTATGAACAAAGCTGCTCTGAACACTTGTGTATAGGTTTTTGTGGGAGCCTAAGTTTCTGTTTTCATGGTATAAAGACCCAAGAGTGCAAGAGCTGAGTTGAAAGGTAGTTGCATGCTTAGTTTTGGTTGGTTGGTTGGTTTTAAGAAACTGCCAAACTCTTTTCCAGCAGATCTGTACTGTTTTACACTTCTATCTGTGATGTGTGATCAATTCTGTGTCTCCACATTGTCTTTAGCATCTGCCATCGTCACTGTTTTCTTTTAGTCACTCTGGTATGTATGTATTGCTATTCTAGTATTAATTCAATTTTCACTTCCCTGATGGTTAATGATGTTGAACATCTTTTCACGTGCTGATTTTCCACTTGTATATCCCCTTTGGTGAAATATTTCTTTGTGTCTTTTGTACATTTAGTTTGATTTCTTAAATCAAGCTATACATGAGGCTTACTGAGATTTCATTGCAGTTATAGGGAAGAATTTATTATCTTTATTTTGTTATTGTTGAAAAGATGCACAACAAAACAGACACGAATTCAATAGTTTCTGCATGTACCAGTCAGTGACATTGGTTACATTCTTTGAGTTGTGCAACCGTTGTCACCCTCCTTTTCTGAATTGTTCCTCCCTCATTAACATAAACTGTCTGCCTCCTAAGCTTCCTGCCTAATCTTTCAAGTTGTCAATTTGATCCCATACAGATACATCTTAAAAGAGCACAATGCTTAAGACAGACTTGTTTTTAAACTAAATAAGCTGAACTGTTGTTTGATTATGTCAGGGCAGTTTTACTTCTCTTTTTATCTTTTGCTATTTTAATTTTTAATTTAACATTTAAAAGTGCTTAAGTGGCAAATAATATTTTCAATGATTTGATAATTTTATTTCAAATTCTGTGAAGTTTAATCCTATAGCAATCCTATGAAGTAGATACTTTTATGAACATCTCTATCTGACAGAGGAAGAAAACGAGGCACAGAGAGGGTCAATAACTTAACCAAGACTACACAGATAGCAAATGATAGAGATAAGATTTAAGCTCAGCAGTAATTGCTATAAGCTTAACAATATAAAACTATTACTATTATTATTGACAATATAAAACTATTACTATTATTATTGACAGAAGTCAGGAGCAGTGGTAGGAGAGCAAGAGGGGGAGAAAAGTATCTCTAAAATGATAGCTGATAGATATTATCAAAAATGAGTGGATCCAGAAATAGACAATTAAGTTTGTTATTTAAAGTTGTAAAGCAAACCACTGGGAAGTCCTTAACAATATTACAGCTAATAAAATACTATTACCCCAAATTTCCCCCTCTCAAATTCAGAATCAGAAGATTGGTGGAAGTTTAGCAACACTGTTAGGGTCAAAGGAAGGGAACTGATTAACTTTTAGCTTCCAAATTCAAGTTCCTGAGACAGCATAAAAATAGTTCCCAATTCTATCGATAGTGATAGATGCTCAGAAGAAGGCACCTTTTTCACTGGTGAAAGAAATAGATGCACATGTACGGGGCATACAGTGGAAAGTAAGTAGCCCTCTGCCCCGAGCCCCATGTCCTCCTTGCCAAAGTCAATCGTTGCCAATTTTTTTCTTATGTGCCCTTTCAGATAATGCCTAATACACACACATACAAATGCCAACATACCATTCACATCTGATTCTTTCTTGCTTCTTCTTGTTCCACGTTAACATATTTTGAACAATGTTCAAAATTTTCACATACAGATCTACTTCTATGTTTTTAAAAACAGTATAATATCCCCTTGCAAGAGCATACCATAATTTACTTATCCAGCCTCCCATTTATGGATGTTTTTATTACTACATTTTTATATTTATCATTACAAACACCACCATAGTGACCAGCCTTTTTACATAGACTTAGATCTGCTTTAACTTCATAGAATAGATACATAGGCACATAAAAGCATCTTCTGAGCGTCTTCCAACCAGGGGGGGCAGCTGACTTTCCGGCACTATTTCTGACAATGTTTTGCTACTATTCATAAGGTTCTCCCTGGATAATTCTTTTCAGAAGTGGACTGATGTGTCCTTCCTCCCAGTCTGTCTTAGTGTGGAAGCTGAGCTGAAACCTGTCTTGCATGGGTGACCCTGCTGGTACCTAAATACCAGTGGCGTAGCTTCCAGCATCACAGCGACAAGCTAGCCTCCACTGACAGACAAGTGGGGGCTGCTCACTCTGTCTTTACCCTCCTTACCTGATGCTGTTACCCTCCTTAGCTTAATGACGTGGATGGAGTAAACCCTTTGGGACCGTCATTCACTGATGTGACATGACTCAAAATGAGAAGAAACAGCTGCGAATATCCATTAATAATCAGGACACAGAATGTACAAAGTATGAATCTATCAGGTGCAATGGTTAAGTGCTTGGCTGCTAACTGAAAGGTTGGTGATTTGAACCTACCCAGTGGTTCTGTGGGAGAAAAAACTTGGTGATCTGCTCCTATACTGATTACAGCCTAGAAAACTCTATGGGGTAGTTCTACTTTGTAAAATGAGGTAGCTATGAAGTCAAAATCAGTTCAATGGCACCTAGCAACAACAACATGGTAGTTACAGGTTTAATGTTTTAAGACAGAGTCAGACTTTTCCAGAGAGGTACCACTAATGTACAAGCAATTTCCAGTTTCTCCACATCCTTGTCAGCATTTGGTGTTATCACTATTTTCTTTCTTTAGTCATTCTGATGGGTGTGTACTAATATCTGATCGTGTTTATTTATTTATTTATTTATTTTATTATGACTGAGTGAAAATGTACATTCCCGTATAAATTTGTATGTCCACCTATATGCAGCTTCCACGGCTCTCCCTGTCCGGTGACAGCACACTATTCCTCTCTGCTCCATACATGTCTCATCCTCCCAACAGCCTTCTTTCCCCTCCTCTCCACCCACTCTCCTTACTCCAGCCAGAGGTCAGCAGGATGATATCCTATGGATCGTGGTTTTAATTTGCATTTTTCTGAGGACTAGTAATGTTGAAGTCTAACCCTGGTGGCAAGTGTAGTGCTTAAGCACTTGGCTGCTAACCAAAAAGATCAGCAGTTGGACCCCTCCCCACATCTTTTGCGCAGGAGAAAGGTGTGGCTCTATGTCTCTGTTAAGATTAAGGCCTTAGAAACCCTACAGGGCAATTCTACTCTGCCCCGTTGGGTCACTGTGAGTTAGAATTGATTTGACAGCAATGAGTTTTTAAATGATGTTGGGCATCTTTTCATGTACTCATTTTCCACTTACATATCCTCTTTGCTGAAGTGTCTATTCATGTATTTTGCCTGGTTTCTAATTGAATGATTTGTTTTTACTGTAGCTTCTTTTGTATGTTAGGTGAAAATTCACACAACATATTAATTTCTCATTAAACAATTAATGCACACGTTGTTTTGTGACATTTGTTACCAATCCCACAGCGTGTCAATACTCTTCCCTTCTCTATCCCAGGTTACCTGTTTCCAGTCATCCAGTTTTCCTGTCCCTTTCTGCCTTCTTGTTTTTGCTTTGGGGCAGGGGTACACATGTAGTCTCATATACATGACTGAACTACAAAGAGCATTTCTCACATGTGTTAGCGTTTGTTTTATGCCAAGTGCTGTCGTCGAGTCGGATCCGACTCATGGCGACCCTAGTTTGCTTTATAGACCTGTCTAATCTTTGACTGAAGGGTGAACTTTGGGAAGGACTTCAGTACTGAGTTAAAAAGATATCCAGGATGTCACAGCCATCAGTGATGGTAGCTGGACACTATCTAGTTAGTTGTTTTGATCTCAGTCTGGTGGAAGTTGTGGTCCATTAAGTCCCTTGGGACTAATCTTCCCCTTGTGTCTTTGGTTTTGTTCATTCTCCTTTGCTGCAGCTGGAATGGGAACAATGCAGTATTGCTGCTCACAAGCTTTTAAGAACCCAGACACTACTCACCAAAACAGCATGTAGAATGCTTTCTTTGCAAATTATATTATACCCAGGACCGTGGTCCCCAGCCCTCAGCCAGCAAACCAGTCCCTTATGGAGTGTGGATATCCCTATGGAGCTTTCATGACTTTCCCTTGGTCAAGTTGTGTACCCTTCACTCAACTTACCACTTACCTACCACCTAGTTAGTGTTTTCCCCTTTCTTTTCCTCCCCTCCCTCATAACCACCAAAGATGGTTTTTCTGTGTGGAAACTTTTTCTTGAGCTTTTATAAAAGTTTTTATAATAGTAATCTCATACAGTATTCATCCTTTTGTGATTGACTTCTTTCAATCAGCATAATGCCCTCCAGATTCATCCATGTTGTGAGATGTTTCACAGATTCATCGC